>BTPG01000005.1:60265411-60560544 GCA_036245525.1 Semisulcospira habei
GGATGAAAGAACCAAAGAAGATTGGATTGAAGACCAGTGTGTTGTAGCGTGGAAGAGAGGGCATGGCAAACGGCAACGAGCAAGAAGGCTTATGAAACGCTAAGGACCCTCACCAAGACTCAACAGCGAACAGCCACAGTCATCGAAGACAGCAGCGGCCAACTCCTTACGGAAAACACTGCTGACTAAACAGATGGACTGAGTACTGCCGAGACTTGTATAACTACAACGGCTGAGCCAGACACCAGCATCCTCCAAAACAACCAGGCTGGGGCCAGGAGAGGCTGAAGACCTGCCAGTTGTTAGCTGAAGAGGTGGAAGCAGCGCCGTACGCGGCCTGCAAGGGAGGAAAGTCTCCAGGTGTATACAACGTACCTGCTGAACTGTTGAAACATGGAAGGAGAAGTAACAACGAAGGTCCTCACTACACTCTGTCCAAAAGATCTGGGAGCAAAAGAAATGGCCAGTAGAATGGACACAGTCTCTAGTGATCCCGCTCCCCAAGAAAGGAAACCTGAAACAGTGCCAGAACTACAGAACTATCAGTCTGATAAGTCACCCTAGCAAAGTAATGCTTAGAATCATTCTCAACCGCCTCAAAACTTTCGCCGAGGAACTGCTGGCAGAAGAACAGGCTGGCTTCAGAGTTGGAAGAAGCACTGTAGAGCAGATTTTCAAACTGCCGCGTCGCTGATCGAGAAACATCTGGCAGCATCAGCGCGAACTCTACCACAACTTCATTGATTTCAGGAAAGCATTTGATCGCGTCTGGCACGACGGTACTCTGGCAAGTCATGAAGATCATCTTGTTTTATTTTGCGAGGTACAACTTACTGACTTAAAATGACACTACTTATTGACGTGAGGTACTACTTACTGACGAGACGTATTGCTCATTGTTGTGAGGTACTACTTATTGACGTGAGGTACTGCTCATTGCTGCGAGGTATACTTATTTACTTATAATGACTCACTACTTATTGACGTGAGGTACTACCTATTGACGTGAGGTATTGCTTATTGTTATGAGGTACTACTTATTGACGTGACGTACTGCTTATTGTTGTGAGGTACTACTTATTGACGTGAAGCACTGCTTATTGTTGCGAGGTACAAATTACTGACTTATAATGACTCACTACTTATTGACGGCAGGTATTACTTCACTATTGACATGACGTACTGCTTATTGTTGTGAGGCACTACTTGCTAACTTATTATGATTAACTACTCATTTACGTGATGCACTACTTATTGACGTGGCGTACTGCTTATTGGTGTGAGGTACAACTTACCGACTTATAATGGCTCACTACCTATTGACGTGAGGTAATTCTTTGTCAAATCAGAAGCACAATCAGTGTGTGCCCACGTCTTTTGTATTTGAGGTTTGGCTGTGCTGCGCCGGCAGTGACCTCAGTAGCAAAACGTCTTCGGGCCCACGACGGCCGTAGTGGGCCCGCGCACAGCCGTGCGCGGGCCCACTGCGGGCGTCGTGGGCCCGAGGACCTTTGTTTAGTGGGGAAGGGGTTAATAAAAAGACAGCGGGTGACTAACCTTTAGCATATCGTGGATATGACACGCATCTTTGTCTTCGATGTTGTTTCCTAAGAAGAAAAGAACAAACATAAGAACCACGCTGCTGACAGACATTCATCCAGACTGACAGACAAATGCACAGACCTACAGGCATGTGAAGGAAGTGACAGAAACGCAAACAACGAATCCTCGTACAAGTTTAATTAACGAATGGCATTCGTTTTAACTCTTTCATTTCCGAGATAACGATAACACGATCCAAATGCAATAGGACATAGATCTTCATGAGCCCGCACGACTGCGTGGACTCATGAAGATCTATGTCTCCTGCTTATACCAATTTGTATCCATGGTTCTTGGACGGTTGTGGCTGTGAATGAGTCGTTGAATGAACAAAGATTTCAGAAACAAAAATGTACGTACAGTGTCAAGGGAAGGGGTTAACTCATTCGAGACGCACATTCCGCGTTCAGACACGCGTCTGAAATGCGTCTGTAGCTGTCGGTATCACTTTTTGTCGAGGTGATTTGCACAGACTGTTATGTGGTTAAACAGGCACCAAATTAAAATCAACGGTAACACATATGGACACAAAAAAAGACAACGGCCTCTTGCTTCTGAACTCTGCGTTAATTTAGCGCAGAAGAACCTGTCCCTGCCGTCCAGTGCGTGTGGACAAAACCACAGTTTTATAATTTTTCTATCAAGGAGAACAGCAATAATTAACCCGTTCAGTGCCAGTTGACGCAGCCTGTGTTTCAGTAATCTTCTTTAATTCAAAACCAGAAAGGTCAAACTGTCCAAGGAACACGGATTTAAAGTGGTGCCAGCAAGAGGTGTAGATCCTCATGAGCCCCCGCAGTCGCGGGGGCGCATGAGGATCTATACCTCTTGCAGTTGGGTGGGTTCACATTTTCTTGGCACTGAACGGCTTAAAGGAAGAAGAAAAAAAGTCACCTGCCGTGACAAAAGAAAGGACGTCATGACGAGCTTAAGCCGTCTTTCTGTCAAACAAGGTTGGCACATTGCTCTTAACCCACCTTAATTACTGGAACTCAACTCGGGGCACCCACAATGCAATAGGCATAGATCCTCAGGCGCCCCCTCAGCTGAGGAGGCGCATGAGGATCTATGTCTTTTGTTGATCCCACTTCTATCTGTGCGCCTCAGGCAGATGGGTTACACGGCGGTGTAGTAACGACTGCTCTGGGACATCGTGTCAAGATATTGGCACAGTGGCAGCGAGGGGTTGAATTGTGGACACAGTGTCTCGCAGGGTTTATACTTAACCGCCTGACAGCTGAGGAAAGATCAGCAAGATCCAGATGCAAGAGGCATAGATCCTCATGAGCTCCCGCATTCGCGCGGGCTCATGAGGATCTATGCATCTAGGTGACTCAGGCTTGTATCCACACGCACTGGACGGCCGGGACAGGTTCTTCTGCGCTAAATTAACGCAGAGTTCAGAAGCACGATCTAAGTCCACTGGGATTAAATTAGTGACATCCTCAGTCTTAGGGGCAGCTGATGCGGATCTGTTTCACAGAGTGGACTAGACTTTCATTAGCTCACGTGGATGCTGAGGTTCATGCCAATCTGTGCCTCTAGCATATGGTAATGATTTTGCTGACAGAACGCCTCAGATGTCTCCACAATAGCTGTGAACTCTCCAGAATGGAGTGTTCTCTGCCTGTAAAAGCAACAGGCAGTAAGCGCAATTTTAGTGAAAAGCAAGATTTTAATTGTATTACGATGGAAATACACTGTATCGCTCTTCATAAAAATACACTTACCGTCTTTTGCAATCACACAAAAGTATTGCTATGGGGCTGTGCGTCCAGCATAATAGACATTTTATTATATAACATCCCCGTTATTTTGAACATGTCGAACGTAATTGGGGAAATAATGCACACTAGAGTACCTTGCCCAATGCGCAAAAGGCCATCGGGGCGACGTCGGCCGCCGTTGGCCCACGCACGTCAGTGCGCGGGCCAACGGCGGCCGATAGTTACTTACGCCTGTCACCCCTACCCGGGTATAGGCCGTCGACGAGAGACCTCCAGCAACTCCTGTCCTGTGCTTCTCCTTCGATTCTACTCCAGGAGTGGTTCCCAGTCTCTTGAGATAGTTAGTTCGGGTTTAACGTCCACAGCACCGAGGTGATCATGGACGGCCCTGACGGGCGGGTTATGGGGGACAGGGAAATCTATTGCCTATGGAGTACGACCTGAAAACTGATCAACTCAGGCGCCCTACAACTGTGCCACTTTGATTTACCAGGACCTTTCAACGGAACTGCTATTGAACAAATCCGTTTTTCCCCCTGGATTGTGAGTCCAGCTACCGGGGCCGGGACGGGATTCGAACCCACGACCCGGCGGCCGATGTGGCCCCGATGGCCTTTTGTGCATTGGGAATCTGCTGCCTTGGCCATATAGGCATTGTGACAGAGAGAAGACATGCCATACAAATACAATGTAGCATCATTTAAAAACAAAACAAAACAAAACAACAACTACATTTTTGTTCAACCCCTTCCCTACTACTGGGCACACGGTTTCGTTCATTTAACGACCAAAAGCAACAACCGCCCAAGGAACATGAATACAAATTGGTCTCTGCAAGAGACGTAGATCCTCATGAGACCCCGCAGTCGTGGAGGCTCACGAAGCTCTATGTCCGTTGCAGTTGGATTGTGTTTCATTTTTTCTCCGCAGCGAAAGTTTCAAATGTGATGTTTCATGTTTATGTAACTTAAGTTACCTCTATTTTATTACTCTAATCAGTTATCTGGTGACAGAACCCTACGAAGAATGAAACACGCTTAGAAAAGACAATTTAACATTAGTAATACTTTTTCAAAATAGAAACAAGTACACAATTTGCAGCTTGTATTTTCCTGCTGAGGCAGACGCAAATCCAGTTTATCTGGCGTTTCGTTTATCAGGTCTAAATCCAGCCAGTAAGGCGACTGCCAAGCCTGTAAACAAGCATTCACTGTAGCAATTCTTCTTTTGTCAACATTTCGTTGTCAGAGTTGTCTGGTCTTAGTTTTATGGTATGTCTTTTTGTGTGAGCATTCTTTGTTGGCGTGTCCATGTTAGTTTTATTTTTCTTGCACATCTGGTTACGTGGGTGTGTATGTTGGGGAGTATAGATCACATTCTACCCCAGGACCGAAATCCCCAAATTTTGAAGTTGCCCTTTTGAAGTACTGTATTAAAATTCTATAGACAGATCGAGCAAGATGATAGTTCAAGGGTGGTGCCAGAATAGCTTGGCGCCTATGGGCGCCAAGCTATTCTAGCACCGCCCTTGAACTATATATCATGCTCGATCCTTGTCCTGCTGCGGTGTGTCGGGGCTGAATGAGATACACGTGTTGTAGGATGCAAGGTGCATGTATGTAATTTGTACTGCGCCTAGAGCTTTTTTATTTTAAGTATAGGCGCCTTAAAAACATACATTATTATTATTGTTATTATATTATTATTATTATTATTATTATTATTATTATTATTATTATTATTATTATTATTATTATTATTATTATTATTAAAATGCAGGGTTTCTTTCTTCGTTGGATTGTTCTTGGCCGCATCACTGCCCTGAAAATGCCAGCACACCCACCAGCAAGAGACAAAAATCCAAAATCCACGTTTTCCTTCCCTTACCGTCCTCCTTTGCATCCATGTTCCCTTGACAGATACCTCAAGTTTTTGTTCTTGTTGAGCTTGTTGTTGACCCCTTTAACTGCAGGGACAAGGCGAACGCCACGCAGCTGCTTGCAAGAGACATAAACCCTCATGAGCCCCCGCAGTCGCTCGGGCTCATGAAGGTTTGTGTCTCTCGTTAGTCCTGTGTTCCTCCTGTCTATTTTTCCCCCACCCGGGTCTGCCCTGGGGGACTTGGGTGGGGTAACTAGTTTTTAGTTCCCAGGGTCACCCTGGTCAGCCCCACATGGTGGGTTTTCTTCTGTATTCTGGGGCATGTGTTTCTGTCTACCCTTGGTCCATTCACCTGTATTTGTCTTTTTAAACTCTCCCAACTGTCTGCACTGCCTGTAGCTCTTGATATTGGATGTGTGTTGCTAAATGGTCTTAGCTTTATTTAGGCCCCATGGCGTAGGTTTATTTAACGTATTGGACTGTAACGGCTGGCGACATACATTCAATATTCTGTTGTTTCTTTTTCACAAGCAGTGCAGGCACGTCCTGAGAAAGCCTTGTTGCTGTCGGGACGTTAAGCAATGTACAATCAATCAATCAATCCTGTCTATTTTTGTTCCCTTTCAGGTCTGCGTTTTCATGCGAATGTCAGTCGATAAGCAGTGGTTTCAGGCAGCTTTAATTCGTGATCACAGGCTGCGGAAGGGTTATAAAGACAGGCTTAGTCTTCGCTGGCATTGAATGGGTTAAAACGCAAAAGGACAAAAGTCCACGAGGAACACGACAAGTACACACATTTCAATCACTGAAGCCGGACACTGAACCTGCTTAACTCATTCAGCCCGAAGGGCGTATTTCCCAAATTTTGGAGGCGTCATCTAACGACTATGCACGAGTTGCAGGAGATGGATCGACCACGCCGCTCACATTGACAGATTGATATACATGTTGTCCAAAACACGGCGCGTTTATTATGAGGAGGAAAGCAAGGCTGAGCTATCAATTTGTTTTCTGGAGCTAGACGGACTGCATTATATAATATAAGGGCTTTATATAATATATTATTTAGATTAAAAAAATGTGTAAATTGGTCTGTGATATTAAATCTTACGGCCTTAGGCAGTACTATATTTAAAAAAAACCACAGACCAGCACACATTTCATAATTATCATCAAAATCATCATCATCATCATCATCATCATCATCATAATAAAGTAATCTTCGGGCGAAACAAATCGTCTGAGAACCCACAAAATCGACTGTAATAATAACCATCATCGTAATATTTATAATAAATATAGTAATTACAACAACGGAAAACAAATAGAAAGTGCATAAAAAAATTCAACATTTTATTCCAAATGATTCTGGAAGGTAAAGGGGCTACAGAAAAATCTGAGTGATCACTCCCACTTTGGCTTTCTTGCCCACTGCGTCAATCAGAGCATTTGCTTCCCCCATGAGGCACATAGCCCGCTCATTTCTTTCTCCTAATTGTGGTCTGAGGCCGACAGCTCTCCTTTATATGCCGTGGGTCGAGCGGTTGTGATAAATAATACACTAAACATAGTTCAAAGGTCAAGGTTTCATACATATGAAAATGATCGGCGCACTGCCCTAAAACTAACACCACAGTAACTCATTCGAGAGTGCGACAACTGGACACGTGGCATAATGCCGCGAGTCCGCATGCAGCTCGTCTCGAATGTGTTAACTTCTTCAAGGCGTCCCGTGTCAATAGCTGAGAAAGTGTCGTATAGCGTTGCCGCTGGCAACGCTACACGACACTTCCGCAGCTATCGATACGGAGCGACTTGAATAGTCCGTGGGCCAGCCTATACCCCCCATTCCCCCTCCCTCCCCCCCCCCCCCCCCCCCCGCCCCCCGAGTGAGTTATGAGTTGGTCATTTCTGTCATCCTAGACCTCTATGCTATCGGATTCAGGTTTTCTGCCGGTGACCATCCTCTGGATGTAGCCGTGGTGCCTGTTTATGCCGAGAATAGTGTATTGCGAATGTTCCCACTTTACGGGCTCCCCTAATAAATAACCATGGCTTTACTGACAAGAGATAAAGTTACTGTCAGTTTTCTAAGGCATATTCAGATATACTTTCACCGAACACAACAGCTGTTTTGGAGAAAAAAAGGTTACCCCAGTGCGGAAGAACTTTTATGGCAGAATGGACTCGGGGTCAGCAAGTGAGACGTCCCCATTGACCGCCGTGTAAAATCCCACGGTAGCAAAGTTGGATTCAGCAGAAATAATGCAGCCTGCCACAGATCGTGCACCAGCATGCCAGAGGCAGTTATCACCAGTCGGCCTTAGCAGTGACGGACATGGACAGACAAGAAAACTGTTCGTACAAGGACCTCAGATTTTCACAGGTTGCATAAAGTGAGGAGGACGCTTAGAAAGTCGTCCAGGCTATTGGCAACTTCATTAACCCATTTGAAGCTGAGAACAATGATGTCCTGTACTGCCTGTCCTCAGGTGTACAGGCAGCGCAGGACATAGAATATCTGCATTCAGATGACGTCGGACAGGGACCTTTGGGTACCTTCATGCAGAAACGATTGATTGACAAATGCTTCAATGCAACAATCAAGAAACTGAACCTCAAGACATTTACCAAAGCTGTCATAACGGCAGCAGTCACAGGTCAGTCAAAGAAATCGAACCAAGTCACGGCAAAGACAAATGTCTTTGGTCAGCTTGTTTTTCTTGCAGTCAATCATCACATCATCTCAGTCTGTAGAGAGTACTCAGTTTTCAGCTAGGTCAAGTACCCTGGCCACTTGATGCGGAAGAAGGGACACCCGTTAAGACTGATGTGTCCAAGATTGTACACCGTCTGGAAGGAGATCTTCAGACGACAGATGAATCCAGTCAAAAACAACATCATCGATGGCAATGCTTTGTTCCACGAACAGGTAACCCTACCAAGCACACTTAAAGAACTTGATAAAAAGGACAGCCTGTTCGAACAGCTTCCAAAGGAACCACGAGTGGACTTTGTAGCAGATTCCTACCACCCACTTTCAGTGAAGAGTGTTGCGAGAGCGAGGAAGGGTTCCACTTTCGTTCACTTGCTAAAAGGAACCTCCAGAAAGATTTCAAGAAACTTAAGATCAACCTCCTCCCAAAATACACAAAACTTCTAGATTTTTTCCCCCTGGATAAAAATGGCAAAAGGATATCAACAAACGTAGGTACGAGAAATTTCTGAAACTAACCAGGGGCAGTTTTGTTTACAAGCTACGATGGAGTCGACATGAGTCTGCGGCCTCCTTGCAGGAATTTCAGGATGCACATCAAGAGAGTGAATTACCACAGTCTCATAGAGGACAAAACTACCCATGGCCGTTCCTCACCAGATACACACGGGTGGGAATTTACAGACGATAAACTGACGTTCAGTTGGATGGATAGTGACCTGACACCACATGAACTTGCTGGATCTATTGCTGGACATGCCAGAAGGAACAGAAGTCCCTGGAAAAGGTGTACTCTCAGAGGAAGTTGAGCCACTCACGACGTTCACAGGCATATCAAGAAACCATCATCCAGAAGTGCTGAATGTCACATTTTACTGATGAATGAACCCTGTGAACAATGTTGCTGTAAATCGTGACAGTTACTTGACAGCTTCCTCTAGACATATGTGATGACAGAGAGGCGGAACTTGCATTTCGGGACTTTTCGCTTTCTGTTCCAGTGATGGTTGCAGCAAGTTAGCATTGTTATCATCATTTTGCTTAAAACATGACTTTAAAAAACGTTTGTCTCAAATTATGATTGAAAATAATACTCAAACACTTTTGCAGTCAGTGTTTATATTTGACCTTTTGGCGTAATTAACTATAGCTTTTTGTCTTTTGTTAGTGTTCCTGATCTTCGCATGTAACGAAGTAGACTATTGTGAGGAACTGTTTGCTAGATTTTGTGTTCTTTTGAAGATACAAATCAAAGAAAAGTACGTAAAAGGGCAATAAATCTGACTTACGTTCAT
This sequence comes from Semisulcospira habei, assembly GCA_036245525.1. Taxonomy (NCBI): domain Eukaryota; kingdom Metazoa; phylum Mollusca; class Gastropoda; family Semisulcospiridae; genus Semisulcospira; species Semisulcospira habei. Next base: position 60,274,633 of record BTPG01000005.1, read on the forward strand.
TTCTTTTTCGGCAGATGTGTGAAAAATTCCCTAAATTCAAACCGTGTAAAGTTTCAGTGTTACATGACTATCAAACATTTATTTAATTGATATAAAATAGTTTCTTTGACTTACTACCCTATATTTTGTCTTGTCGTGCATCTGTGTTTTGTTCGCTACCGCGCGTACGTTATTCTTTGGTAGTAGTGGTATTTTATTTTATTCCAGAGGAATATAAGCGTCAGACAAGCCGGTATCAATTAAATATTGGGTGGGTGGAGGGGTTTACTGGCTTTACTGTCCCACACTCATCAACAAATGCAGGACAAGACCACGAGGCTTGCTGACATCTCGTCCCAAGTGGGCCTCGCCATCCACAAACAGAAAACAAAGACAATGAGGCTGAACGCAACCAGGGAAGAACCAGTCTTGCTTGCTGGCACCCCGTTGGAGGAGGTGGAGTCCTTCACCTATCTCGGGAGCATCATCGACAAAAAAGGCGGCACTGATGCAGATGTCAGAGCACGAATCGGTAAAGCCAGAGCAGGCAGCCTTTCTCCAGTTGGAAAAAGTGTGGAGTTCCAGAGAGCTGTCACAACACACCAAAGTCCGGATTTTCAACTCCAACGTAAAAGCAGTTCTCCTATATGGAGCAGAGACTTGGAGATTGACAAAAACCACAGTCAACAGAGTACAGATCTTCATAACAGTTGCAGTAGAAGAATTTTGAGTATCCACTGGCCAGAGAAGATTAGCAACGTCAGACTCTGGGAGAGAACAGAGCAGATAACAGCAGAGAATGAAATTGGACGAAGAAGATGAGGATGGATTGGTCAGTCTGAGAAAAACAGCTTCCAGTATCACTAGGCAGGCATTGTCATGGAACCCCCAGGGAAAGAGGAAAAGAGGCAGGCCGAGAAACACCTGGCGTCGAGACCTCCAAGCAGACATCAAGAGACTGGGAACCACCTGGAGTAAAATCGAAGGAGAAGCACAGGACAGGAGTCGCTGGAGATCTCTCGTCGACGGCCTATACCCGGGGAGGGGTGACAGGCGTAAGTAAGTAAGTAAGTAAGGAGGGGTGGGGGAGGGTGGGGAGGGAGGGAGGGAGGGTTTCACTTTCTGGCCTACGGACTTCCACGTCTGTTCTTGAGGCTCAAGAGTTGTCAGTTACAGCCAGACACTAAAAATATGGCAATTTTAAAAAAAAATTATTTATGTTTTTTTTTTTTTTTTACAGTTCAAAAGTTTCATGACCTGCGCACAAATGTGATCAGACACTCTCCAGTGACGGTGGATCGCACGAGCTTGACACTTCCTGTGGGAATGGCATTAGAAGTGTCACAGCGTCTGTGGATTCACCGTACGCAAAGGTCCTTGAGCCCACGACGGCCGCAGTGGGCCCGCGCACGACTGTGCGCGGCCCCCGCCCCCTTCCCCCTCCCTGCGGCCGTCGTGGGCCCGAAGACGTTTTGCTACTGGAGCAGAGAACATAGATCACCATCCCATTGGTGGTTGTCGTGTGAGTACAAATAGTACCGTAGTTAAATTCTTCACTGCCAGCAGTAGCAGATCCTGTTTCTTTGATCTGTGTTAAGACAGTACCAAAGAGTCCCAGCCGGCCAAGGAACATAAATACACAGCTGAACCAACACGAGGCATATATCTTCATGCGCTCCCGCACCTCTTGCCGTTGAGTGTTATCTCTGAGGTCTGGCAGGGGAAGGGTTCAATGACTAATTATAGAAGGAGTAACGCGCTTACAGAACAAACAAACAAACAAACAAACAAACAAACAACCCGCAGAAGATACGAAGAAATCAATACCAAATTACGACTGCCAAGCGTGTACAATGGAGAAAGAAACACGCTTAGAAAAGACAATTACAACGCAACTGCGTGTTTTTTTTTTCCGCTGGGATGTTGTCAGAACAACAGACAGACAGAGAAGCATAACCAACCACCCACCCACCCATCAACACAGACAGACAGACAGACCCACTCACCCACCAACAAAAAATCCCTCAAAGAACAAGGGAAGAAACACAGAAAGAGAAGACTACACCAAGGAAAAGTTACCTGCGAGGTTGACCCTGATAATAGACGTGTTTGTCAGCAGCGCCGCAGTCAACAGTCGAACTCCCTCTGAGCCAAGTGCATTGTGGGACAGGTTCTGAAACAGACAGCAACCCATGTCACCGTTAACTCTTTAACTCATTCGCGGCCAGCCGCATCCGGATGCGCGGCTTATGCCGCGCATCCGGATGCGGCTGGCCGCGAATGAGTTAACACACGACACACTATAACAGGATAAAGACACATTCAACGTCACAGTTTTTTTTTTTTTTTTGCATAACCAAAATCACATTTCAAGCTACAAACACTCACCTACCGTTAACACATTTGAGACATGCCGCATCCGGAAACGCGGCCATCACACCAGTCAAATTACAGCTGCAGAAGGAATTAACCCGTTCAGTGCAGAGAAAATGTGAACACCACCCAGGTGCAAGTGGCATAGATCCTCATGAGCCCCCGCCACTGCGCCACTCTATACCCCTTGCGGACACAACTATGAATCCATGTTCCTTGGACATTTAGGGTATTTTAGTCTTGAACGAAGATTGCAGAAACACAATGTGCGCCAGATGGAACTGAACGGGTTAAAGACCATAACATTTCAAGGTTAACACCAGATTTGTTGTGGTTCCAGCGAGGCAGCAAAGGTGCTGCTAGTCAGCAAACATGGTCCACACATATCCGGGTCTACTGAGTGCTTGCAAAATTGTTCATGAGCAAAGGACGCAATGATACAAATTTATGCCAGTCTTGTATATATATATAATATATATAGTCTTATATATATATATATATATATATATATATATATATATATATATATATATATATATATATATATATATATATATATATATATATATATATTTGTTTTCATCCCTACGTCACACGACCAGTCTCATTAGCACAAACGGTACCATGTGACCGGGATACAAAAACCCTTGTAGCAATTAATGGCCGACTTTTGTAGCTCTCTGTCTGACGCGTTTTGAATGCCAGTTTTGTTCTATAAAGATCACCAAAACATTCTGAAGTAAAAGGTTACCTAGTGTTGTTCGAAACAACAGGCACACAATTGGAGACGACAACGTCATGAAATATTTTAATATTAATTAGGTCATAGGTCTATTATGTATAAATGTATATTCCTTTGACGTCAGTCATGTCTGGCGTGATCCAGGTCGGAAGATTTCTTCTTGATTTCTTTTACGAAAACAGTAGAGGAATGCAAACAGATACGTTATTGGTTGCAAGACTTGTTGCACGGACGCTTGTAGGCCTTCGGGAGGTCAAAGGAACCATTATACAGTCAGGCCTTCGGGGTACAATGGTTCCCTTAGGCCTACAAGGGTCCGTGTAGCAAATCCTTGATATATATATGCATCACTTTTTATGTTCTGACACCGGATGCTGGCAGCTTTACACGTTTGACACGCTTTATGCCGCGTATTCGAATGCGTTATATCGTTGGATGGACCGTCACCTGGGTGCCTTCGATAAGGTTCAAAACCATTATTCTAGTACACCGTGAACAGGCTTTCTTAAAGTTATTTTGCCCAGGATCAAGCATCTCAACACAGTAAAAAAAAGCTATCTGCAACAGATACTGCTGACAGTATGTGTTTGGGTCCTTTGTGTACTAACTTAGAGCTTTATGATGTAAGTACAATGCCAAAGGTCTAAATTTATCATTTGGAGGGTGTATTGTTTTTGTACCTGAGTCGCGGATTTATCGTCTGCATCGGCCTTGTTTGGAATTAATATACATATTTATGAGCCTACGTCACAAGGCAGAACCCGGCCGACTGTGCATCGCAATATAGCAGGTCGCGAGGTCATCGGTGCGGTGCTCCGTGTCAGTGTACACGTGTACTGATGTTGTCCGGCATCCCTTTGACGTAATTTTGCACGAGAAAGTAGAATAAACCTTTCACTGATACTCCCTATGCTGTCAAAATCACAATGCGGGTTCCGCTCGACCTGCTAATAGTATTGTATTAGTAACGATCGCGCGTACACTGACTAGTAGTGTACCGAGGGCTTGCGTGTTTTCGATCGCAAATTGCGAGCGTGCGCCGTCCACGGTGCTTAGTTTGACCTTTGATCCTTTACCCCTCGGAAACACGCAAGTCTTCCCGTAATTAAAACAGAACACTGGTATTTATACCCACTTTCTGCACTGCAGCCAATTTCACAACGAAAATAACTTTAAAATCTCGCGAAATCAGTAAGAGATAAATTCTACTGATCATGAATTCTGAAAACTGAATCACAAGCACTCGCGGAAGTATAGGAAGATCAACAAAGACCGTATATTACTCACTGATTTAGCAGGAAAGGGACAAATTCTAGGTGGGCGGCAACGGCCAAGCTCTTGCTTTACGCGTTGCCACATGTCCATATTCCCTTGTTCGATGTCAGTTCTACGTAGGGGTATCTTGTCTCTCTTCCTCTTTCTTCTCGTCAATTCCGAGTCTGCCACTGTCGGCGCGAGTCGATGATACTTTTCTTCGCTGGTTCATCCGCCATCTTGTCTCTGATTGGTTATAATTATGCAGATGACCTAAGGTCGTATAGAATAGTTATGACGTCAGCTACCATCGCCTATCAGAAGCAATCTTTTCATGGCGTTCAGTCACAAGATTCCGGTGGGCCTCTTTTCGCTTTGAACGGACGAAAGAAAGCATTTGGTGGGACAATAGGGTGGTCACTGTCTAAGTGGGTATGAATACTAAATCCCAGTAAAAACTTTTTGCGAACTGAAGCATTGAAAAAGGTCTGGCGTGCCCATTTAAGGTTATGGGTATTTTTAGAAAACCTGCCAAAGGCAGAGTGATGAAAGCAATTCTGCACTACATTGCTTTTGAAATCAATTATTTATGTGAGGTATGCACGGGTGCAATGAAGGTGAGCCACGGTTCGGACACGAAATTGATGTGTCTTTAACTCGTTTAACTCATTCGAGGTGCCTCGCATCAATAGCTGCAGAAGTGTCGTATAGCGTTGAGACTGGCAATACTATACGACCCTTCCGCAGCGATTCATAATTTTCAGGCAAAACGCTTACATATACATTATAAGGTCTTAGCCCGCAGGAAATAATTTTCCCTTTGGCTGTCAGTAGTGGTTTTTGTCGCGATGATTTCTGCAGGATCCCGCTACCGACAGCCAAAGAGTTAAGTCACTCGCTACAGACCATTCCACCCACTGCCATTGAACCCATATCATACCGAGGCTAAAAGATTCAAATTTGCACACTGCCATATGCAAGCTACATTATAGTACTTACAGATAAGGATATAGACCAATGGCTTTAGTGTAAGGGTGGTGCCAGAATAGCTTGGCGCCTAGAGGCGCCAAGCTATTCTGGCACTACCTTTGAACTATTTTACTCAAACTTATTTCACACACTGGTGTATTCCGAATGATAAGGGTTAACACTCATGTGCATGCACCCACCTCCGGGTTTACACTAACGGTGTGTGCAGGCCCACGGGGGTTAACTTTGACACTCCGACAGTTGTTTACACGCGTGATAAGAGGAATTAACAGCCACGCAATCATCGAGTGTTGCTTGGTAATGAAGAATTAAGCCTCTGTTTTTGAAACCAACCCAAATCCAACCGTACACAAAAAAAGAAACGTTATCAGCATGCACTCAATAATAGGGATTCTATGAACCGTTGGCGTGGGAGGAATGTCCAAGTGTTTGATTTTAACCCATTCAGCCCTGACGCACGACAAGCAGGAGATGGGTCGACCGTGATAATTCAAGGGTAGTGCCAGATTAGCTTGGCGCTTGTCGGCCATCCATAATTTTGCACGAAAGGACTGTCGGCGCCAAGCTAATCTGGCACTGCCCTTGAATTATCATGGTCGATCCATCTCTTGCAACTGGTGCATAGTCATTAGATGACGCCTCCAAAATTTGGCAAATACGGCTGTCGGACTGAATGAATTAAGTATTTTCATCTTTACTATTACTGCTAGCCACAAATATGGCCAAACCTGTGAACGGCGACAACATAAGACAGAACACCCCGCGTGTTATTTCCAATCTTAAAACGACCTTCTCTAAGTACACATACCAAGGGGAATTACTCAGCGCTGGACAGACAAACAGTTAGATCCCCTGTCCCCGCCGAACAGGCACCCAATCAAAAGCCCTCAGAAAAATACGCAGGTATAGAACAAGACTATCATATACATTCCTTAAACATTTTAAGGATGTATATGATCATCTTGTTCTATACCTGCGTATTTTTCTGTGGGCTCGCCATTGGGTGCCTCATAGGCGGGGCCAAGGGATCTAACTGTTTGTCTGTCCAGCGCTGAGTAATTCCCCTTGGTATGCGTACAGTTCTACCAGCGCTAGCCTCACCTATCTGGTTTGTGAGTAGACCTTCTCTAAGGCATTGAAGGTTAACCCCTTCCCTGCCACTGTACGTACATTTCTGTTTCTGAGATCGTCGTTCACACAACGACCAAAAGCCAACACCGTCCAAGAAACGTGGACAACAAACTGGTCTCAGCAAGAGTCATAGATCCTTATAAGCCCCCGCAGTCGCGGGGGCGCATGTGGATCAATGTCTCTTGCAGTTGGATTGTGTTCACGTTTTTCTCGCCAAAATAGTTCGCAATATAGCATTTATAACCGTACTGTCTTTCCATAATGTTGCACGAAAGGGCTTAGTTAACTTGTGTTTGATTACGATGTTTAAATGTCGTAAAATGCCAGACAATTTTTTTTTTGGTACTTCTTCTCCTTTGCCATGCAGAAGAGTTCCTCATTAGGCACAACGGCAGTAACGACACCTCCATTACTTGTGAAAGGATAGATAAGAGTGTCTTAGTTAACCCTTATCATTCGGAATACACCTTTGTGTGAAATAAGTTTGACTAAAATAGTTCAAGGGTGGTGCCAGAATAGCTTGGCGCCTAGAGGCGCCAAGCTATTCTGGCGCTACCCTTGAACTAAAGCCATTGGTCTATATCCTTATATGTAAGTACTATTAATGTAGCTTGCGTATGGCAGTGTACACATTTGAAGCTTTTAGACTCAGTATGATATGGGTCCAAACAGACGCTCAGAACCCGTCTTACTGGTGAATTTTCGCACTCAAAGCCCGCCTTGGAGAAGGCAAATTTAAAGTTCACTGTGTAAGACACTGGGGGAAAAACGGATGCGACTTCGTGTATCGGCCAATGCCCTAAACCCCGCTTTGTGCGTGCATCCACCATTCATATAGCACTAAACATTAGCTGTCGCGGTTTCATCACCACCGCCAACCATTATGGCGCACATTAATATATAGACACGAGTCTTTCGCAAGAAAACATATTATATGGAAGAAGTAGTACAATGTTGCGTTAAATCATTCGAGACAAACGGTATCCTGATGCCGTTCGTCTCGAATGAGTTAACACCTTCCCTGCCGGTGGTCGCAACACCAAAGAACTTCATCCGTCAAAGAAACGTGGATCCAAAGCTGGGGTCAGCAAGAGGCAAAGATCCTAATGAGATCCCGCTCATGAGGGGCTCATGAGAATCTATGTATCTTGGGAGGGATATGGCCTTCTTTGATTGACTGATGATTAACTGACTCATCACCTCACCCTTTTACTGCCAGAGGTCGCGGACTGTGTTCGTGCAATCGTTTTCTTCGTTCAATGCCAAAGAGCCCCTGCCGTTCAAGGAACGTGTATACACAGTTTCGTCAGCATGAGACCTATAATTATCCTTGTCAGTCCACCGCCATTGCTCGGGTTCGTGAAGAACATGATGATGTATGTCTCTTGCAGTTGGATCCTGTTCAATTTTCTCGGCAGTGAAGGGGTTAACATGCCAAGGACAAATATCCTCTCGTGGCGAGCGCCATATTGCGATTTAGAGAATACCAGCGTAGCGAATGAACACATTTTGCCGCAGGGCCGAAATTCCCAAATTTTGAAGTTGCCCTCTGAAGGACTGTATTACAATTCTAGCGACAGATCGAGCATGATAGTTCAAAAGTGGTGCCAGAGTAGCTTGGCGCCTATGGGCGCCAAGCTATACTGGTACCACTTTTGAACTATTATGCTCGATCCATGTCTTGCTGTGGTGTGTCGGGGCTGAATGAGTTAAGGTGCGTTTGAATCGTGGTTCTTTGAATCTAGAATAATGAGTTGGATCTAACATAACTGTTCAAGAGTACTTGCTTGACATTAGCTTGGCGCTTTGAAAGGAAACCAAGCTAATCAGGCACTACCCTGTAGCTATCACAGTCGATCCATCTCCCGCGCCTGATTCTAAAAAGTGCGAGAGACCCAAACCTGCATTGAGAGAAAGCCTTTCAGGCACGTCGGACGCAATGTGCATTGACCTAAACGGTCTGTAAAATATGCATCCATGTGCGCAAAGGCCACAGGACCGATGTCGACACTATGGCCTTTTGCGCATTGGGTTTATGGCGCCGGAGCGTTATTGAAAGTGACTAGAATGCCCCAATAGAATAACAATTGCTCTCTAACAAAAAAAGTTTCCACGGAGCGAATACTGCAAGGGAATTGCAATAAGGCAGAAATCCCTCAGGGGAAACTCTTTTTGGTCGGACTTTTTTTTAACCACGTCTTGCATAATAAATCAAAGGGCCGTCACGCGCCTGCGGTCTTGCCACAGTTTTGTTAACTGATTTACTTTCGGAGGCAGCCCAAGATGGATGGACTACTAAAGCCTCTGGCTTTTTTGCCACGATGATACCTGCATCTTTAAACCTTTGGCGGTCGGTAGCGGTTTTTTTTGTCGCGATCATTGCTGCAGGAATCATCGCGACGAAAAGCGCTACCGACAGCTAAAGGGTTAAAGATAGCTTAGGGGCAGTCCTTGAACAAGAGGCAAGAACATTATTATTTAACTCATTCAGCCCGAAAACACTGCAACAGACACAGGGGCAGGAGGCGGGGGGGGGGGGAGGTTGTTGTAAAATCGTTGTGCGTGACTGGCGTTTTTCCGGTTCTCGTGATTCGTGATGACAGTTTTGTCATCCTCGTGATCCTTTAGAAAAGGGTTAATCGTGAAACGTGAAAGCCGAAATAAGATCTGTGTGACCCATGAAAACGTCCTGGTTATTTCGTGAAGCGTGAGTGCGTATCCACACTGTAAATTCTGACTTAGAAATCTTCCACCCCTCCGCCCTCTTACGCCCTATTTAATTTTTCGGCTAGATGAAGAATGTAGAACGCTGTCAAATGCTTTTTTTGTGTGTGCCCCCCCCCCCCCCCCCCCCCAAAAAAAAAAAAAAAAAGAAGAAAAAAAAAAAAAAAGCATTTAACAGCGTTCTACATTCTTCACGGGGAATTCGTGATTCGTGAATCGCAACAACAACAAAAAAAAAAAAATCGCTGTGAATCTATGACGGTAACCCCCCCCCCCACACACACACACACACACACACACACCTTTCATGCCCCCCCCCCCCCCCTCACTGAACAACGCCTGTACACGCTAAGTTATTCTGGCACTACACTTGAACTATAATGGTTGTTCTGTCTCCTAATCTGACATTCAGTCATCAACGGACCACTCCCAAGCTTCACAATTTTGCTAGAAGATCGATGTACTAATTAATTCCTTCACTGCCGAGAAAAAAACTGAACACCACCCAACTGTAAGACGTATATATCCACACTGGGTGGTGGTGGTGGTGGTGGTGTGTGTGTGTGTGTGGGGGGGGGGAGGTCCAGTGGATCCATACGTCTTACAGTTGGGTGGTGTTCAGTTTTTTTTCTCGGCAGTGAAGGAGTTAACATATTATTCTAGCATTAAAAAAAAAGCCCTGCTTTGGTAATATAAATTTCAATTATGTAGAGCCAGGAATACCTCTGTGATTGTATGCTGTGAAAGAATTACGTGTGTTGAATGCAATCATGTTAACTCATTCAGCCCGGAGGCCGTATTTCCAAAATTTTGAAGGCGTCACCTAATGACTATGTACCAGTTGCAAGAGATGGATCGACCATGATAATTCAAGGGCAGTGCCAGATTAGCTTGGCGCCGACAGGCGCCAAGCTAATCTGGCACTACCCTTGAATTATCACGGTCGACCCATCCTCTGATTGTCGTGCGTCAGGGCTGAATGGGTTAAAATCAAACATTTGGACATTCCTCCCACGCCAACGGTTCATAGAATCCCTATTATTGAGTGCATGCTGATAATTCAAGGGTAGTGCCAGATTAGCTTGGCACCTGTCAGCGCCAAGCTAATCTGGCACTACCCTTGAATTATCAATTTCATGGTCGACCCATCCGTCCTGCTGTAAGGCGTCAGGGCTGAATGGGTTAAAAAAAACACAAAAAAAACAGAAGTTGTCCAGTGCAGACCCGACACCCTGGGTCGTAGAAATCATCAGTAGGCTATTCGGCGCTTAAAAGAAGCGCGCTTCAACAAGGAAAAAGAAAAAAGAAGAAGAAAAAATGTAACCCCTTCACTGGTAGTGAACGCAGCTCGTGCTAAAATCTTTCTTATTTCAAGACCAAGGAGAGAATAACCCAATAAAGAAAGAAGCACGCTTAGAAAAGACATTTACAGCACAATTCATTACTTTTTTCTAAATAGACCACAGGGGCAGATCAGTTACCTCACGGGGAAGAGTGGGGGGGGGGGGGGGGGAGGCGTCCAACTTTTTGTTTGGGACCTTCAACCTGACACAAAAGGACTCCCCGACGCTACTGGACCTTCTTCCACAGTCGGGCGGTGGGGTGGGGTGCGGAGGGTGGGGGCTAGTGTGTGGCCAAACTCGCCCCCACCAAAGAAAAAAAGAAAAAAAAAAGGAGGGGGTTTGGTTTCAAACACATCAAAAGGGACTTTGTTATAACAAATTTGAATCGGGGAGGGCGGGGAGGGGAGAGGGTGAGGGGAGGGGGGGGGCGAAACCCCTAGCATCCTCCTCCCAGATCCACCCCTGGACAAAGAAACAAGTATAAATTCACTACTTATCTTGTCAGTGTGTGGAGAAGGTAAGCGACAGCTTACTCTACAAGATGAGTAGCCGATTGTATGCTTGTTGGTCAATTTGGAAATATTAATAAAATTTGTTGTAAATGTCTTTTCTAAGCGTGCTTCTTTCTGTTTTTGGTTATTCGCTGCATTTTACATGCTTAACCCTTTGGCTGTGGGTAGCGCTGTTAGTCGCGATGATTATTTCCTACAGGAATCATCGCGACTAAAGGCGCTACCCACAGCCAAAGGGTCAACAGTCCCCCTTTTGGTCTGGATAACACCAAAGAGTCCATCTCGTCCAAGGAGCACAGATGCTCCGTGATGTCAGCAAGAGGCTATTAGATCCTCATGAGCCACCGCAACTGCGATGGCTCATTAGGGTCTATGCCTCTTGCATTTGGATCGTGTGAGGGTTTTCTCGGCGTGCAATGAAAGGGTTAACGATATGCTTCCAAATGAAAGCGTACTCTAGCGTTTAACACGTTCAGTGCCGAGAAAATGTGAACACAGCCAACTGCAAGAGGTATAGATCCTCATGAGCCCCCGCATTTGCGGGGGCTCATGAGGATCTATACCTCTTGCTGACGCCACTTTGAATCATTGTTCCTCAGACAGCTAGGGCTTGTTGGTGTTGAACCGACGAAGACTGCAGAAAAGCGTCAAAGGACACTGAACGGGTTTGAGAGTCCGAAATAGCTCAGGCGGTTAAACGTCGGAGCAGGAGAGCGAAGGGAATCGCCGGATCGTGGGTTCGAATCCCGTCCCGGCCCCGGTAGCTGGACTCTCACAATCCAGGGGGAAAAAACGGATTTGTTCAATAGCATGTCCGTTGAAAGGTCCTGGTAAATCAAAGTGGCACAGTTGGAGTGCGCCTGAGTTGATCAGTGTTCAGGTCGTACCCCATAGGCAATAGATTTCCCTGTCCCCCACAACCCGCCCGTCAGGGCCGTCCATGATCACCTCGGTGCTGTGGACGTTAAACCCGAACTAACCAACCTGGACGGGTTTATGCTATTTTCGTTGTGTCACACGCTCACACACTTCTTGATGTATCATACAAGCAACGGATCCATGAGGGAAAAAAGACAACAATAGGAAACAATTGTTTGGCTATATTGAAATTCAGGATCAGGTGACAAGGGCGATTGATTGTAGTAAGGAAATATTATGTCGATTTTTTGTTGTTGTCAAAAACCAAAAACCCATTCAGCCCTAACGCACTACAGCAGGAGATGGGTCGACCTTGATAATTCAAGGGTGGTGCCAGATTAGCTTGGCGAGTGTCGGCGCCAAGCTAATCTGCACTGCCCTTGAATTATCATGGTCGATCCATTTCCTGCAACTCGTGCATAATCATTAGATGACGCCTCGAAAATTTAATGGGAAATATGGCCGTCGGCTTGAATGAGTTAAATAATTTTGGGGGAGAAAAGCAAGATTTTCATTATCATATAACGAAAATCTCGCTTTTCTCAAAAATGGCCTTGCGGCAGTTTTCCTCCCTTCCAGATTCAAAATTATACGTTTACATTTTAACGCTGACGAGACGTACTCCATCCGGATACGCAGCATTAAAGCTGCTTATACGACTGCAAAACGTCTTCAATGTGTTAATCCCTTGAAGGCCAAAACAAATCGTGCAGAATCCTACTGCAAGAGACATAGATCCTCATGAGCCCGCAGTTTGCGGGGGCTCATGAAGATCTATGCCTCTTGCGGACACCATTTTGTGTATCCATGTTTTTGGGACGGCCGGGGCTCAGTCTTTGGGGCCGGGGCTCAGTCTTTGGGGCCGGGGCTCCATCTTTGGGGCCGGGGCTCAGTCTTTGGGGCCGGGGCTCAGTCTTTGGGGCTTGGGCTCAGTAGTCTTTGGGGCCTGGGCTCAGTCTTTGGGGCCTGGGCTCAGTCTTTGGGGGCCGGGGCTCAGTCTTTGGCGCTGAATTAACACAGAGTTTTAGAAATGCAATATGCGTCTTCTGGCAGTGAATGGGTTAACTCTTTCGAGACGTGCCGCATCTGGATTTGCGGCGTAAAACGTCTCGAAAGAGTTAACTTTCAAAACTGCCCAAGACTGACACGACTTTGGAAAGCGCATGTGGAAATGTGGGAGATGGATCGGCTATGACAGTTCAAGGATAGTGGACGATCCAGCTCGCGTAGTGGCATCTGATATAAAGGCATCTGCAAAAAGCCGTGAAAAAGTAGTCTTCTTTGATGAAGGCTAGCTGTCCCCGTGATTTGGCAAACGAGATTATGTCCATTTTTCCAGTAAAGCGAGATGTTCATTGTCATAGAATAAACATATCGCTTTTCTCGCTTTTCTTTCCGCCTCATTGTCACACTGTCCCCGTTCCGCTCAAACAACAACAACAAACAGCTGCTGCAGTAGTACCAGCAACAGCAACGTCGACGACGACGACAACAGCAACATCGACAACAATAACGACAATAACAATACACCACCACCACCACCAACAACAACAACAACAACAGCACAACAACGACAACAATAATAACGAAAATACCAAGATACCACCACCAACAACAACAACAACAACAGCAGCAGCAACAGCAACAACAACAACACCAATGACGATAATAACAATACACCACCACTACCAACAACAACAACAATAACACAACAACAACGACAACAATAATAACGAAAATAGCAATGTACCACCACCACCACAACCACCACCACAAACAGCAGCAGCAGCAGTAATAACAACAACAGCAACAACGACAACGACAATAACGACAATAACATTACACCACCTCCAACAACAACAATAACACAACAGCAAGAACTGTCTGTGACTGACCAGATCTGCGAGCGACCTGTTCTCTCTGAGCGCCTCTGTGATGAAGGCGGTGCCTGTGCTGCCCAGCCGGTTGTCGGCGATGTTGAGGGTGTGGATGGAGTTATTGTGCTGAACACAGCAAACAATCGTCACAGTCAAAATTTTATTGACCATAATATTTCTAGGGTACCGCTACAACAGCTTGACGCCTTTGTCGATCGTCATAGCTTCAAGGTTGGTGCCAGAATAGCTTGGCGCCTCTAGGCGCCAAGCTATTCTGGCATCAACCTTGAACTGTCATAATCTGTCTGTAAAACACCACACACCATAAACGCCAGTCGATAGTCTTATGGCGTTTTAATTTTTAGATTACAGCCTACTCCGCTTAAAACAATATCGGATATAAAAAAAAATCGGATATAGCAACACTTTTTCAAAGGTACCAACAGCAGTTTTTCAAGGAAAATTACTTCGCTTATAACAAACATTGGATATAACAATAAAAATTGGGTCCCCTGGCGATGTGTTATATCCGGAGTTTACTGTACATGTAATAGTATAGAAACGTTGTAAAATTCTCTTTCCGACCGCGAAAACAGCGTTATTTTCAGTTGTTAATTTTTGGAGATAAAACCTAATTGCGAGCTTTCATTTTGAGGGTACTCGTCAGGAATTCAGGATCAGGAATTTATTTAACGTCTTTTCACACATTGGTGATATTAGACCCAATAAAAACCAAAACCAAAAACAACAACAACAACCAAAAAACAACAACAAAAAACAAAAAATATCAACAACCAAACACACAACTTGTGAATATCAAAGAATAGCAATAATTAACATCAAACCACACACAAATTACTTATTATAATAGTTTACCCACCGGACTATGAATTATTATATTAACTACTTGTGTTTCATCCGTCGTACCTCCTAGAGTTAACAACAAAAGATAACGCGGTTTGCAGGGTTGAAAAGACAATACATTTTTTTTAAAACAGTGTCATACGAAATCGAAAATGATCATTCATCATAAATTTTTATCGACTGTTAAATCTTGTCTAAAATTTATATAACGCAAGTACATGATCTGTAGTATATTAAAAAGAGCTAGTGTATGTAATAAACTGTAATATAGTTCACGAAATAGGTAGGGATTACGACAGGAGGACTTCAGTTGCAACGCACAAGGCCCAAAAAATAATAGATCAGCACACATCCATACGGAAGCTACTGCTTTTAGATCAGGAACACTACGGCAAGCTTAATTATTTTTGTTTGAAAAACAATACATTTCCAACATTGAGAAATGAAAATCCAAACTTCTTTGCCATCTGCTTTGCAGTCCATAAATATTTGATTTTTGTTCTTCTAGATAGCAGTACCGTTCAATATCACCCTCTTTGAAGTACTCTCTCACTCGCTCGTCCTAACATGAATCCGTCAAGATTATGACCTCAGTCAGCCGAGAGGCACAACAAGATATTACACACACACACACACACACACACACACACACACACACACACACACACACACACACACACACACACACACACACACACACACACACACAAACCCGACGCGACCATGATAGTTCAAGTAGTTCAAGGATGGTGCCAGAATAGCTTGGCGCCGAAGCTGTTCTGACACCACCCTTGAACTAGCATGGTCATTCAATCACCCGTAATTGTACTCCTGAAAGGACAACTCTCAATTTTGGCGAAATCGACCGTAGAATGTAATGGTCCTTAATAATATATCGATTTTAATTTCACGAACGGTGATGAAAGATCGTGAAAACATCTCGGGAAAATAAACCATATCGGAGAACAGGATGGGAAAGATCTTTTAGGCCTTCCACAAGTCGCTTCAGGGCTAGTTCAGAACTCTGACAATTTGAAAGGGACACCCATATTAACATCTTTAGGGGAAATATCAGCTAAGACAAGGTCAGATTAAAAAGATAACGTCGGCGAAAAAGAGATTTAAAAAGTGAGAGAAAGACCCCCAGTAAAAGTGTAAAGTGTAGATTTTTTAATAATAAGATACGTAACACGTCTCTTCACGAAATTAATTTGCCTGGGGTGAGGATTACAGAGTGTTCTTCTTTCCTTCGTGTAATTGTCGTGTTTCGGTTCAACCCCGTCATTGTCGCGAAAAAGAGAACACCCCCGAGCTGCAAGAAGTATAACACTTCATAAAACCCGCATAAATTGCGGGGGTTCACGAAGATCTGTGCCTCACTTGAGTTTAACGTCCTATGACACTAAATTTATTTGAGCACTATCTATGCCTGTTGCTGACACCACGTTTTATCTATGTTCCGTTGACGGCTGGGGATCTTTGATGTTGAATCTGCAATGATGTCAAACACACACACACTGAGTCCGCTGGCATGGAGGGTGTTTGATGCTGTAAAATAGCATCTCACAAACCAGATAGGTGAGGCTAGCGCTGGCAGAATTGTACACAAACCAAGGGGAATCACTCAGCGCTGGACAGACAGTTAGGTCCCTTGCCCCCGCCTATCAGGCACCCATTCGCCAGCCCACAGAGAAATACGCAGGTATAGAACAAGGCGATCATCTACATCCCTCATATATAGGGATGTAGATGATCGTCTGATAGGCGGGGGGAGGGGATCTAACTGTCTGTCCAGCGCTGAGTGATTCCCCTTGGTTTGTGTAAAATAGCATGTTTTGTCATTGTAACTGTTGTATTATGCACATGCAAACTACCCGCAATATCCCGTTAATTAAAAAAAAAAAAAAGAATACTAAAGATGCTCAATGTGATACTCGTTTATACAGTTTTACTTACAAAGTGTTTTCTCTTATAAATTACATTGCGTAAAATCTATATTAACTGATTCGAGACGAACTGCATCCGGATACGCGGCTAAAGCCGCGTATCCGGATGCTTTTCGTCTCGAATCAGTTAATAAATTTAGCAAAGTGGTGGGGGCCAAAGCAAAATAATTGTGTTTACCGCAACCCGACCGACCCTATTTAATTTTTTTGTTTTAGATTTTATTTTATTTTTTTGCACGTCGACCAGACATGTTTTTTTTTCTTAGTTTAAAAAAAAATGTTCAGAACATTTCGAAAGGACCAAAAGTTTGCAAAAAATATATTTCCTACGCACTCACGCACGCATTCACGTACGCAAGCACACACACACACACACACACACACACACACACACACACACACACACACACACACACACAAACACACACACACACACACACACACACACACACACATTATCAGAAATGTTTCTTTTCCCTTTCTGCAAATTGCAATACACTACAGAAATGCTCCAGCTGACGGGAAAAAGGCAGTAAGTGCATTTTTGTGAAAAGCAAGATTTTCATTGTATTACAATGAAATCTCGCTTTTCACAAACAAATGGACTTATCGTCTTCAGCCTTCACGAGGCGGTAGCTCATCTGGGAGCGGAGGACTGTCATGTGAATTATAACCACATACACGCGGAGGACTTGCCAATGCCCAAAGGCTGTTGAACCGACGTCAGCCGCCGTTGGCCCGCGCACGGGCGTGTGCGGGCCAACCGCGGCCGACGTTGGCCTCACGGTCTTTTGCGTACTGGGACATTGTGTCCCCACATCAAAGACCATACCAACTCTAACCACGCTTTCAGCTTATTACCCTGGAGAGGCCGGTCATCCTAGTTCAAGAGGAACCTCTTTACATATTGAGTTCTGGGATCGAAATTCCCAACTTTATGACGTCCGCAGAAGAGCACTATACCAGCGCAAGTGCTCTAGATCGATCGTGCTACTTCGAGGGTGGTGCTAGAGGCGTAAAGGTATTCTATCACCACCCTTGAACTGTCGTGGACTATTCAGATTTGGCTGTTTGTCTTATAACTGATTAAAAAAAAAAAAAGAAGAATTAGAACCATAAGAAATCGCATTATTATTATTATTATTATTATTATTATTATTATTTATTATTATTATTATTATTATTATTATTATTATTATTATTTATTATTATTATTATTATTATTATTATTATTATTATTATTATTATATTTTATTTAGAAAGAATTAGCAAATAAGCATAACACGAAAAAAATCTATATAGAGATTGACCCTTTCAATGCCAGCAGCGGGCGTAGATTGTCACTTTTTGAAATCATTGTAAATTCAAAGTCAAAGATCACCAGCCACACAAAGGAGCGTGATACAAAAAAGTCAATGAATACAACTTACCACAAGTGCGATGGCGATAGCTTTCACGTCATTCTGACCGACGCCACAGTGAGGTAGCACCATTTGTGAACAAGGTAAGTGGTCGTACACGTTCATGGACGGAAGTACTTGTAATTTGGCGCATGCGCGCTGGTAGACTTTTTGGCACGGTGTTTCCGGTTTGCTGCGATACACATCCAATTGGACGTCGGAGGGTTTTATCGGCGGCTCATTCTCTTCTCCTTGTAAATCTGTCACAATGAAGATACGAGAACGATCTGCGTGTTTTTGCGGACTGTTGTTTTGACGTCTGTTCTACCTTTTATTTCAGAAAAACTCGGAAAGAAAATGTAATAAAGGATCCCAGAAAAGCAGCAATTGTACACGAGTATGCCATCCAACGATTTAACCCCTTCATTGCGGAGAAAACAGTGAACACGATCCAACTGCAAGAGGCATAGATCCTCATGAGCCCCCGCGACTGCGGGGGCTCATGAGGATCTATGCCTCTTGCTGCGACCTATTTGTTTCCATGTTTCATAGACGGTGTCGGCTTTTGGTCGTTGAATGAATCAAGATTTCAGAAACAAAAAAACAACAACAAAAAAAATGTACGTACAGTGTACATACGGTGCCAGGGGAAGGGGTTAAACACATCTTTCATGTGTCCTTATTAACCCCGTTACTGCCAGTGGACGCAGTTGTGTTTGAGGAAATGTTATTATTCCAGCACTGAAGAGCCCCAGCTATCCAAGGGACGCGGACACATAGTGGTGACAGCGAGAGGCGTAGATCTTTATGAGCCCGCATTTCGGGCGGGTTGATGAGGATCTATGTCTCTTGCAGTGGGATCGTGGTCAGTTCTTTTCGGGAGTCCGAAGGGATTAAACTAAAATGCTAATACTCAAGACTATGCCGCACCGGCAGTATAAAGGCAGATACCCGGTTGTATTCAAATCAGGGAATAGACCCGGTGTGCAAAAGACCTCAAGGGACGACGTTGGACGCCATCGGCCCGAACACGGCCGTGCGCGAACTAACGGCGGTCGGCGTCGGCCCGAGAACCTTTTGCGCATTAAGAAAGTGACCTATTCATTTATTACTTAACTCATTCAGCCCTGACGCACTAGAGCAAGACATGGATCGAGCCTGATAGTTCAATGAAGGTGCCAGATTAGCTTGGCGCCTGTCGGCGCCAAGCTAATTTGGCACCACCCTTGAACTATCATGCTCGATCTGTCTGTAGGACCTCAAGAAACAATACCTTAACCTTACCACTGCCAAGAATCTACCTTTTTAAAACTAGTATGTCATTCTCTGGTCCGTTTGCTTGGAATTCAATCCCTGCACATTTGAAAACTATTACCTCACCAGGAAGTTTTAAAACAAAACTTTCTGATTACCTGATGAGTCAAACTTAGTACTTCTCAGGTACTGTAATATTTCCTTACCTCATGTATTTCATAAGATGGTTTTTATGTGTGTGTGTGTGTGTGTGTGTGTGTGTGTGTGTGTGTGTGTGTGTGTGTGTGTGTGCGTGCGTATGTGCTCGTGTTTGTTTGTGTGTGTGGGTGTATGTGTGAGCGGCGCGCGCGCGTGCGTGCGTGTGTGCATGTGTGTGTGATGAGTGTTATTATTTCTTCTGTATATAATGATGCTATTGGGTTTTGTATGTAAATATATTTTCATAGTTTCCCCCTTTTTATGCTGTAAATGTTAGCAACGGCAAGTTTGTAAAATGACGATTTGTTTTCTGTCAAAACTTTTTACCGTTGAAAAATAAAGTTTCTTCATCATCATCATCATCATCTAGAATTGTAATATGGTCCTTCAGAGGGCAACTTCAAAATCTGGCGATTTCGGTCCTCGGGCCGAATATGTTAAAACCTGATCACATGCTACAAGAAGATATGTGGATCGACCATGATAGTTCCAGGGTGGTGTCAGAACACCTGTAGGTGCTAAGCTGTCCTGACACCAACCTTGAACTAGGGTACCCCCATTCACGCTCTTCGCAGATGCTAAAATTAGTTTGAGAAACATTTCCCTCTAAAGAATCAGAATTCATTCCAAAAGCCCAAATCAGGCAATATTAAGTTAAGGCACACCTTCTGCATCCTCTGCACAAAAAAAAAAAAAAAAAAAAAAAAACCCAGAATGAAAAGAATATTGAATCTCTGGCTCACAGTGAAGGTATTTGTGCACCCAGTAAACAGTACTTTCCGCGAAATCGATAAAAAAAAGACAAAAATAATGTGTCAGATGCCTTCAGACATTTTCTATAGCACTGGCAGTCCATTTTTAGGCTTACATCATTACAACAGGATGTCACAGGATGTCACAATTATTATAAACTTGACTAGGTGATGCTGTGATTACTGCGAGTGCCACAGTGGTTGATTTTGTATCCCTACCCCCAAGTTGTAAAAATACACAAAATTATTTAGAAAAAAATTACTAAAGTTATTCCATTTCATTTTGACTTCTCTTTACCTATTACGTGTCAATAATGTGAGCATAAAGTGCAAGAAAATAAGGAAAGTTGGCAACCTTTACGGTACGTTCGTGGCAAATTTGTATGCTGAATATGCATAGTTTGTTAAGAAAACTGGCAACAAAAATATTTAAACAGAGGAGTATGACATAAGCAATTGCTATGATCATTGTGCGTTCCTTTGCGTACGGGTAAAATGGGGGTAGGGCAGCAGATTTAGCCACTGTGGCCCTTAAAAAAATGCATCACATCATCATAAAATCAGATTGGGAGTAACTGTGCTACTTTATCCTAACCAATAAAACCTAAAAAAAGACGTATCAGTTGTATACAAAAATTTCTGAGGGCATCGGAAACAACGTAGTTTCCCAATTCGGCAATTTTAAATGGGAAAAAGCTATCATGCACCACGAATTTACCGTAAAGGATGCCGACTTTCCTTATTTTCTTGCACTTTAAGCTTACATTATTGAAACGTGATAGGTAAAGAGAGGTCTTTAGTAATTTTTTCTAATTAATTTTGTGTATTTTTACAACTTAGGGGTAGGGATACAAAATCAACCACTGTGGCACTCACATTGATCACAGAATGACCTAGTCAAGTTTATAATAATTATGACATCTTGTTGTAATGGTGTAAGCCTGAAAATGGACTGCCAGTGCTACAGAAAATGTCTGAAGGCATCTTACATGATATTATGTTTGTCTTTTCTTGCGATTTCGCGGAAATGGCTGTTTACTAGGTGCACAAATACCTTCACTGTGAGCCAGAGATTCAATATTCTTTTCATTCTGTTTTTTTGCAGAGGATGCAGAAGGTGTGCTTTAACTTAATACTGCCTGGTTTGGGCTTCTGGAATGAATTCTGATTTCTTTAGAGGAGGACAATGTTTCTCAACCTCAATTTAGCATCCGCGAAGAGCGGGAATGGGGGGACCCTTGCGTCATTGGCTATATCTCAGGTGCATTTCTAAGGATTTTAGGGGAACATAGCTTAAACACCTCAGGACATACTAAGGTACACTTTGAAACCCATCTTATTGAGTACTGGGGGGGGGAGGGGGGGCGGGGGGGGGGGGTACTGGCTTATGGACTATAAGTCATACAACACTGTTTCACCGCCGAGAAATTAAACATAACCCGGCTGCAAGAGTTATAGATCTTCATGAGCTCCCTAAGTTGCGGGGGCTCATGAGAATATAGACCTCTTATTGAACTGAAACCACTTTGTGTTTATGAAATATTTGTTAAAGAAAAGAAGCAATGTGAAAGAGCCCCAGCAGCCTAAGAAACACAATACAAAATGGTATCAGCAAAGTTGTGTGTGTGTGTGTGTGTGTGTGTGTGTGTGTGTGTGTGTGTGTGTGTGTGTGTGTGTGTGTGTGTGTGTGTGTGTGTGTGTGTGAGTGAGTGCGTGTGTGTCTGTGTGTGTGTGTGTGTGTGTGTGTGCGTGTGCGTGTGCGTGTGCGTGTGTGTGTGTGTGTGTGAAATATTTGTAAATTCATTGGCCAAGCCGTCAAAAGAACATGAATACAATCTGCGTCCAGTGGCAGTGAAAGGTTTAACAACACTTACTCTCACCTTCATCGATGTGTTGCTGATAGTCGCTGGCCTTGCCACTGCAGCTCGACATGGGCGCTGGGGACACCTTCCTGCTCGCCATCACACGGAATATGAAGTTCCGGGACGTGCTGCCGTACTTGGGGTTGGCGAAGGCCATGCGCGGGGAGTCAGGGTCAAGGACGCGCTGCCGCACCTTCCGCCGCTGGCGCAGCTTCTCCGGAAGTAGGGCCAAAGCCTCCATGACGTCACAATCCACTTGGGCCTAACGGTCAGTTGTGAGTGACTTCCCACAGCCTTCGTGAGCTTAGCAGCCAATCAGAAGAGTCGTGGGTGTGTTTCTACCGCGGCATTGTTGTTCTGTAGCGTTGTGGACACCCTGTAAAATCGGCGAACAATATGAGAGGCGAGAAGTGGACACTTTTTATGTGGACACTTTTTATGTCCATAAGTTATGTAGCCAACCAGTGATCGCAATTTGTAACACACACAGCTATACTGAGGAGCAAAATAAATTCATTTTTGGAATCATCGGAAACACTTTAGTGTTTCCGATGATTCCAAACATGTCGCGTTTTTTTGCTCTTTAGTATATAATATCCACGATTTTTTGTAACTGAATGGCTGTCCCCACCCCGACTGCCCTAGTCCCAACCTTTACCGGCAACCGCGTTACAATCTTACTGAATATAATATTTTTTATTACAGATAATAATAATAATAATAATAATAATAATAATAATAATAATAATAATAATAAATACTACTACTACTACTAATAATAATAATAATTTATATAGCGCTCATCCAGAAAAGATCAGGCTTGGAGCGCTATACAAAGACAAATTTGAGCTGGCAGAATTTGAGAAGAGCACACCAGTAAACAAAGGACCAAGGGCTCAAAATGGCCGCAGTGGGTCCAGCTGTGCGCGACCCTCTCGACCCGTTATGGGCCTGAAGACGTTTTGCTACTGGGGCACAAAAGTCAGGGGAAAAAAGTCAATGAGCCGCCCAGTGTCAATGCGCCCCGAGAAAAAGGTTTTCCCGGTCCACGATGGCTGCGTCTGGGGGCCGACCGGGGCCGAAATCAGCCCAAGGGACTTCTGCTTACTAGGTACAAGAGACAGGAAGAATCTGTCCATTCCCATACAAGCACGCCGTCCCAGAACTTCATCAGAGTTCCGAGAAAAAAAACCTCGCGATGTGACATACGGCTGTAAATCAAACCAGCAAGAGGCGAAGATCCTCAGTCATGAGCCCCCGCATACGCGGGGGCTCATGAGGATCTGTGCCTCTTGCACGTCGCGGACGTCGGCTGGAGTACAATTCCTGGACCCACGTGGAGTCTTTTGTTCCGTGTACGACTGCCCATGACACGTTGTAACCTAATTACAAAGGACAGACTCTATTTTCCTTTCCCATTACTGTGCTATGCAGTCTACGGGCGGAGGTCTACTGACCTGTCTGGGGGGAACATAAGATGTAAATTCAATTTTGTTATTGCTAGCAGAGACATATAACAATATACCCAAACAAATCAGCAATCTCCATCAATGTCGTGTGTTGATCAGTGAGTGTTTGCTTACAGCTGTTGACCCGTAGGGACCAAAATCACTGAGCAGCACACATTTCTCGAAGTCATAAACCCCAAAGTCTCTGATCAACACGCATCTGTTTAAGTGACAAAGCCCATGTCATGCAAAGACTGTTGAAAGCCTATGTTTATAGGAGGCGTGGGAAGTTTGCAGACAGACTCAACCCAAACGGTCCCTGTCTACTAGTCTGGACTATCAACTAAGATTTCACACGACGGAGCCAAGCAATTTTCCTCCCCGCTCACGAAAAGCGGGCCCGCCTTTACAATAGCGGTGCGAGGGTCACACCTATTGCTGTTTGAGCCGTCACAAACGGGTCTATAATCGACGCAGGAGAGGCCCCGTACGCTGGAACGGTCTTGTGACGAACGTCATGCAGTCGTATTAGTGTAGGATTGATAAAAGATTACATAGGCAGTCCTTTCACTCATGAATTTATTTTTGACGTTCTCAACGTTTTCCTGTTAGACAATAACTCTTGTACATGGGGGGTGGGGGTGGGGGGTGGGGGTGGGGGGTGGGAAGGTGGGTGGGTGGGGGTGGGCGGTGGGGGTGGGGAGGCAGGTAAAAAATTAAACGGAAAGGGTTCACGCCCCACAGACGCCGACAACAGTTATTGGTCAACACATTAACCCCTTCACTGCCGAGAAAAAGTGAACATGATCCAACTGCAAGAGGCACAGATCCTCATGATCCCCCGCAAATGCGCTGGCTCATGAAAATCTATGTCTCTAGCTGAGACCAACTTGTATCCATGTTTCTTGGACGGTGTTGGCTGTGGGTCGTTGAACGAGCAAAGATTTCAGAAACACAGGTGCGTACAGTGTACGCACTGTAGCAGGGAAGGGGGTTAAGTGGCAGATCTCAGAGCGGTGATGCTCTGTGATTCACTCACTGACTTGAGGCGATCTGCGATCCTCAAAAAGTCAAGGAATGCACGTTTAAAGATCAAGACTCTAACTGCGTGAAAGTCCGTTCATAAAGTGTGAAATAGAGGGAGAAATTGCCCAATCTTTGCGGGCACGGCCGAAAAAGGAGAGGAAATTTGCCGGTCTGCTGCCGTCAATGCCTGATCGAGCGCTTACTCAGTCGGCGCGTCTGTGATTTTGGACCTTATGGCCCGATGTGTGCTGGTCTATGATTTTGGACCTTACGGAGTGTAGCCGTAACGTCCAAAATCACAGACCAGCACACTGAGTTCGAAGCAGCCCCCCTCGAGTCCTCCCTCCCCCCTCTCTCTCTCTCTTATGACTTGGTCGGTCTCATAACTGAAATCGATTCATTGGCGCTATCAACACTGGATGGCGACTTATCAAGGGTGGTAATTTTCGCGGCCAATCTCTCAGCGATTTATGGCCCTTGGGGGTTTGCGGGAATGCTTGTGATGAAAGTAACGTTGAGTAACTCTTGGAATCACACCATCAAGGCGCAGTCAAAGCCAATATAAGTGATCGCGACGATGACGTAGCGTAAGAGACGACGTGAGTTTGTGGTCCGAATACAGTTGGCTTGTTTGGTTTCTTGGTTGGTTGACATCTCGGCAGCATGTCATTACGGTATTGTTACGATAAGTTACGGGTTGCAGGGATTTGCTACACGGACCCTATTAGGCCTTCACGAGGTCAAAGTAACCATTGTACCCCGAAGGCCTACAGCCTTCGGGGTGCAATGGTTACTTTGACCTCGCGAAGGCCCACAAGGGTCCGTGTAGCAAACCCTCGCTACCAGTAACGCACTTGTTTTCATTCCTCCTGTATTTTTCTCTATTTGTCGAACAAAACTGGTGCTCGAGATTCGAAAATGAGGTCAAAACGCGTCATACAGCGGGCTACAAGAAGTCCGCCATTATTCGCTTCAAAGGGTTGTCGTAGTGAGTTCACATGGTACATGATTCCGCTAAAGGCATTGGTCGTGTGACGCCGTAGGGATGAGAACAAACATTTTTACTGCATGGCACGGATAGGCGGTGTGGCATCGCCGCATATGTCGCCGCTTAATATGACGTCTTTACTGCCGTTGGACGCAGATTACGCTTTTGAAATCTTTGCTAATTCAACGTCAAAGATCCGCCCGCCCCCCCCCCCCCCCCAACCGCTGCAGAAACATGGATACAATATGTCTGCAAAAAGCATAGATCCTCATGTACACCCGCACAAGCGGGTGAGTATGCATTCGTAACATGTGTTCTTACTGCCCCATGCGAGCACCGGAGGAACTATGTACTCGAGAGACATCTTTCATTCCTTTTGTGCAACATTATTTACATATTAACCCTTTTAGCCCCGGATGCCTACAGCAGGAGATGGTTTGACCATGATAATTCAAGGGTAGCCAAGCTAATCTGGCACTACCCTTGAATTATCATGGGCAAGCCATCTCCTGCAACTGTTACATAGTCGTTAGGCAACACCTCCAATATTTGAGAAATGGGACCTTGGGGCTAAAAGGGTTAAGATCACTTATAATATTGTGGACTGTTAACCATTTGTTGCATGGGAGCAGGTGGCTCAAGTCTTCTTGAACTATCATGGCCGATCCACATTCCTGTATGGTGTCTGGTGGATGGTGAAGATGGAAAAAGATGAGGAATCTGCGAGTATCAAGCCACATTTGGAAAAGAGAGAGAGAGAGAGAGAGAGAGAGAGAGAGAGAGAGAGAGAGAGAGAGAGAGAGAGAGAGAGAGAGAGAGAGAGAGAGAGAGAGAGAGAGAGAGAGAGAGAGAGAGAGAGAGAGAGAGAAGAGAGAGAGAGAGAGAGGGAGGGGGGGAGGTCTAAATAGCGGGAAAGTTTACATTCGTAACACAACCCCGCCACAGAACCACACGTCAGCATGACAGTTCAAGGGTGGTGCCGGAATAGGAGGCGCCAAGATATTCTGCCACCCCCTTGAACTTTCTAGAGGCCTCAAACTATTTTGGATTAAAAAAGGTGACTGCCAAGCGTGTAGCATGTAAAGAGTTAGTTATTGGGGTTTAACTCCGAGCAGGCAACTAAGGTCATCTCACGGCGGGTAACATACGAAGAAAATACCAAGGAAATAAAAAGAAACACGCTTAGAACAGTCCATTACAAACAATTATAGTTGTCTTTTCTAAGCGCGTCTCTTTCTTCGTTGGGATTTTTTCATTTTTGTCAGGCTGTTCAAACATCACCCTTGAACAATCACGGTAGATTTTCATTATCTGTGACGCAGGCAGCGGTGAGATGACAAAATACAAATTGTAGATCGGCTCTACTATGATTTAATGTACCCCGCGTGTCGGATGTACGTGAAGGATGTGGATTGCAAACGATCTAGAGTGGGTCAGACCTCCCCAGGGGGGAAAACATCCTCCTTTACCAATTCCCTCCACTTACCGGTCACGCCATCTTGTCCTGCATAAGCCTCAGCATTACGCGTAGCAGAGTCTCGCCATATATCGGATATCACGCGGACAGCTCTCTAGCTCCCATGTGAGTGGGTTGCATGTAGCGTGCTTAAATATAGTGTGTTAAGCTCGCTGACTTAAGGTCTTTCTTGCTTAGTAAAGCTCTTGCTTAGTGCGCGAGTGTTTTCTGTTGCATGGAGCAACTTAGCGATGTGCGTAGCTCCGAACGAGTTCTTAGCGAGCGGGGATAGGTTATTTATAGCTTATGGTGGGGTTCTCCCCTACGTCATCATAGATTGTAGAAATCGGCCAATAAAAACGCACGGTTTTCGCTTCTTCTGACCTAACGGAAACGAAGTAGACAAAACGCCGGTGAAATGGCGGCGATGGAAAACAAGAAGTCAAGAGAGAAAGAATGGCAAATTTTTCGTGCAGGCAACCCTGCTTGTCAATCTAATGTAGACGTACATTAGTTAAGGAGTACCGTGTAGGCTCCCATAGTATGAGGATCTATGTCTCAAGTCTAATGTGGATGTACATTAGTTAAGGACTACCGTGTAGTAGGCTCCCATAGTATGAGGATCTATGTTTCTCTGACAACGGCTGGTGTTGGGTTATACCCATCGGTGTGCAGGGTCAGTTGAATCAGTTATGCAGACTCCTCACCGATAATTCCCAGATGTCCGTGAGACGAGGCTGGGTGGGGGGTCCGTGCGTTCCCACGTACATTTCGTGTTCCTCCTTCTCTATCCTAGATGGAAGGCTGTTTCTGCCACAAGGTTTAAGAGAGTGAATTCACATTTCCGTTCACGCGTTAACACGGCAGCTAAGAACTCTTCCTCAGCTAAGCACGCCGCTACGCACGGGGGGGGGGGGGGGGGGGGACCGTCCTTAGAATTAAGCACGCCACTAAGCTCGCTCCAGCAGATAAGCACGCTCATGCAACGCACATTTTCAGCTAAGCTTGTGAACTTAGCGCTAAGCAAGAAATTTGCGCGCTAAGCAAGCATATGCAACCCACCCCAGGGGTGGGGTGGGTTGCATATGCTTGCTTAGCGCGCAAATTTCTTGCTTAGCGCTAAGTTCACAAGCTTAGCTGAAAATGTGCGTTGCATGAGCGTGCTTATCTGCTGGAGCGAGCTTAGTGGCGTGCTTAATTCTAAGGACGGTCCCCCCCCCGTGCGTAGCGGCGTGCTTAGCTGAGGAAGAGTTCTTAGCTGCCGTGTTAACGCGTGAACGGAAATGTGAATTCACTCTCTTAAACCTTGTGGCAGAAACAGCCTTCCATCTAGGATAGAGAAGGAGGAACACGAAATGTACGTGGGAACGCACGGACCCCCCACCCAGCCTCGTCTCACGGACATCTGGGAATTATCGGTGAGGAGTCTGCATAACTGATTCAACTGACCCTGCACACTGATGGGTATAACCCAACACTAGCCGTTGTCAGAGAAACATAGATCCTCATACTATGGGAGCCTACTACACGGTAGTCCTTAACTAATGTACATCCACATTAGACTTGAGACATAGATCCTCATACTATGGGAGCCTACACGGTACTCCTTAACTAATGTACGTCTACATTAGATTGACAAGCAGGGTTGCCTGCACGAAAAATTTGCCATTCTTTCTCTCTTGACTTCTTGTTTTCCATCGCCGCCATTTCACCGGCGTTTTGTCTACTTCGTTTCCGTTAGGTCAGAAGAAGCGAAAACCGTGCGTTTTTATTGGCCGATTTCTACAATCTATGATGACGTAGGGGAGAACCCCACCATAAGCTATAAATAACCTATCCCCGCTCGCTAAGAACTCGTTCGGAGCTACGCACATCGCTAAGTTGCTCCATGCAACAGAAAACACTCGCGCACTAAGCAAGAGCTTTACTAAGCAAGAAAGACCTTAAGTCAGCGAGCTTAACACACTATATTTAAGCACGCTACATGCAACCCACTCCTGGGTGGCAGAAGCGGGTCATCGGGCCGACGTCAGCCTTAGCTGCCCCCGCGCACCGTTGTGCACCAGCTAAGTCTGACTTCGGCCCGGGATGTTTTGCTCTCTGGGTGTGTTTTTCTCTTCACGATTATTATGAATTAGTACGGTAGTGAGCGAATGACGCGGTCTGATTCTATGCCTGGCTCTCATGTGAAGTCAGAAAGCTGTATTTATCTCAAACAGAGGGGATATGTGTATGCATCGAGATGTGCTAAGGGTGACAGGTATGGATCACAAGTCATCCGTCACAGTCAAGGCATGTAAATGTGTTTGTGTGTGTGCGAGTGTATGTATGTATGTATTATGTATATATATATGTGTGTGTGTGTGTGTGTGTGTGTGTGTGTGTGTGTGTGTGTGTGTGTGTATGTGTGTACGTGCTTGCGCGTATGCGTATGTGTGATTGCGTATACAATCGTGCGTACGTGCTTGTGTGTGCGTGCGTGCGTGCTTGTGTGTGCGTGCGTGCGTGCGTGTGTGTGTATGTGCGCGTACGCGTGTGTGTGTGATTGCGCATGTGCGTATGTGTGCGTGCGTTCATGCGCGTGTGCGTCCGTGCGTGCGTGCGTGTGCTTGCGTGTATGCGAATGTGAGCGTGCGTGCGTTTGTGTATGTGTGCGTGAAAACGCTCGCACGTCCGTCTGTACGTTCATGCGTACCTACCCTTATCATACGTGCGCGCTTTGTGCTTGCGTGCTGACACGGCTTCAGATTGTTTGTGATCCCTTACCGCGCACATTGAGGAGAGAGCAAAACCTGTATCCAGCATCAAAGGGCAGAACCGTAAAACCTGCTTGCCAAACATGTCAACTCACTTCTGTAGTGTTCCGGCCTCTCCTTTGCTCTCACAAGCCCAGAAAAAAGTACAATCGAAAGCGTTTTTTTACCAGTAGCAAACGGCCATTGATCTGTAGTGCATAACCTCTCTTAGCTTCTTAGCGAAAGGTCCTTGGGCCGACGTCGATCTTCGATGGCCCGTGCACGACCGTGCGCGGGCCAGCGAAGACCGACGTCGGCCGGTGCACCTTTTGCGCACCGAGTAACCTCGTGTCAAACTGGCCTATTAGGCGCCATTCGCTCTCTTCATCAAACTTGAAAAGAAAGCGATTATCGGCTGATACTCCTGCGGGTAAGGAGAACATGGACGTTCTGAGGGTCCGTGACATCATCATCTTCTTCATTTTAATGTCCCTCTGGCACTAAAAGTGATCGGGGACTAAGGGTCCGTGACATTTACTGATAGAACCATATACAGCCCATAATACAGTCAAACCTGTCAACTTGGGCGGCCAACTGCGTGAGGTCACCACCTCCTGTCAAAGGAGACCACACATTCTTGGTCCCGTGGTGTTCTTTCTGTTACCCCTGTGACCCTGCGGAAGAAGACCGCAGTCTGGTGACAGGCCACCTCGGTAAGGGACCCAACAGATTTTGTTGTTACAATTATCCGAAGTTTGGTATAAAGCTACGGTTCCATGAGCACGAATCCGATGCGAACACGATCCGAACCCGATGCGATAATGCAATTTTCCTTCAAAAATTGCGTCATTTTCGGTTTGAAGCCGGATGCGAATTTGTTCATCGCATCGGACATATGGAAACACACAATCATGAAAAGGACTTTGCACGATATTTTTCTGGTTCGAACCCGCGTCGGATTCGGATCGATTTCGCATCGGATTCGTCTTTGATTCGGATCGGTTTCGCATCGGATTCGTCTTTATGGGTAAGCCGACTTTAGCGAAGGAATTCGTATAGAAAAGGTGTTGGCGGGAACTCTGAAAATGTGTTTGTTATAATCATACTTTCGTTATATCCGGCCTTTATTATAAGCTACGCTGACTGCAGTAAACTTTGGGAATAACAAATCGCCCGGGGACCCACATGTTGGCATTGGTATATCTAAGTTTGTAATAAACGAAGTAATTGGTATAGGAAAAAAAAAAAGCGTGTTGTCAGGACTTCAGAAAAAAGTGTTGTAATATCCAACATTTGTTAACTCATTCGAGACAAACTGCATCCGGATACGCGGCTTCAGCCGCGTATCCGGATGCAGTTCGTCTCGAATGAGTTAAATCCGACCTTGTTACAAGCGGAGTAGGCTGTATATAATACAGCAGAACCTCTTTTAAATTACCCCCCCCCCCCCCCCCACCTTCTTGCAAGAAAAAAAAAAAAGTGGTTTATCTTATTTGAGACGAACTGCATCCAGATACGCGGTTTCAGCCGCGTATCTGAATGCAGTTCGTCTATAATGAGCTAAAAGACACGTAGACCATCATTGATGTGACTACAGACAGCTCAATAATGGTCTTTAGGAACAGGTGATCAAAACAGGTTCTGCTGACTAGCCGATCTACAAAAGATAGATTCCCAAGACAGGAAACAGCGGTGAAGCTCAAGGGAGCTGCCAGATTCGCTCGGGCCATCTCTCATGGCAGACAAGACCTCGTTCGGTTGAAACGTTTTCATTTCTAGTGGCCCTAAATCCCCAATAAACAACGAAACAAAGAAAGAAACAAACAAAGAAACAAAGAAACAAACAAAAAAGCAAACAAACAAACAAAAGGCCGTCAAGGCCGATCCACAACTGCTCTAGTAAAACGTTTGTCAATCGTGTAGGCTTTTGATCTTCAGCCGCGGTGAGATGGATTTAGTCGCCTGTTTGGCGGCGTTAGCCACTTTAGTGCCGAGAAAACGTGAACACCACCCAACTGCAAGAGGTATAGATCCTCATGAGCCCCCCGCAATTGCGGGGGCTGATGAAGATCTATGCCTCTTGCTGACACCACTTGAGTCCGAGTTTATTTATTTATTTATTTATTTATTTATTTATTTTTTAAAATCTTGAATACTCCTTTTGCGCATTCCTATCTGCGAATGAAAGGATGCTTGTGATTGGACAGCAAACTGTACCAAAAGTTATCGTTCTTGAAAATTCCGGAAGCAGGGGGGAAGAGAAAATGGAGTGGTTTGCGAAAGTAATCGACGGAAAATGGACTAAGTCTTTGGTGGAATTCCCAGTTATTTGTGAAGACCAGATATTACTACAATTGTCAAGAGGAGCGTCATCAGTGAAGAAAACAGTGGATGAAGCAAAAGCTCTAAAGTCGGCGAGATCGATTTCATTTTTCAAAGACGGACACGTACGTGTAATCGGGATTTGTGGCACAGAGGACGACAGTGTGGAAACTCCAACAATGATAGTAAAAGCCGTCGTGCGAGCATCAATGAAGCAACAGTTATACACAAACAATTTAGCTGTAGACAAGTACACAGGAGAAGTACGTCGGGCTTGTTGTGACTGCCCTGCTGGGTAAGTAAAATACGTGTATTTTAAAGGTTTTTTTTTTTAATTGATTGATTGATTGTACATTGCGTTACTATTAAATAAACCAAGTCAACGCAACAAAATCCACAATTATAACTATCATATTTCTAATGCTACAAAAGGTATGTTTAATTTGGATGGATGTTTTCATCGCACCAAAAATAAAAGATCTGCAGAAACAACCCCCGGTAACACTGAAGGCACTCCATGGTCACTTTACAATAAAGACATCCTATGCAGGGAACATTGAGGTGCAGCCTAATTTATCGAAACCCCACCCCCACTACAAAAACAAATAATAGAATATAAACATTACAAAATAATTACAAAATGCATACATAGAAAATGGCTACATTGCTAAATAACAATTTCATGGGATGCACTAGTGACCATTTGGCACCCCCCCTGTGAGGATGCCGGGGGGTTTCTGTATAAATACTATCCCCACTTTGTGGAAATTTAGTGCTTTAAATTCCCACTATTCCTGTCATTCTCATTTGTTCTTTTTCTTCATTTATCTGTTCTTACTACTAATGAGAGCTCTCTTCTTTACTAGACCAGCCATCTACATTTTTTCATGAAAACTTTCCCCAAAGCTCCGCATTTGTATGATCGGTCTGTTGGGTCAGCTCGGTGGTATTGGACGCCTCTGCCAAATGGTCACTAGGGCTTTCCATGAAATTGGTATTTAGCAGTGAGCAATTTTCTATGTATACTGCGCATCAAAGAGGTATTGTAATGCAATGCTTATTTCAAGTTGTTCAATGAAGGGTTTTTAGGATGGTGTATATAACTTCACACTCATGTTAACTGCTATCAAGTATCATCTTAGTGAAGTTGTGAACTAATACAAAAATCACTAATACTGAATTAATTTATTTACATTTTGAAGGTTCAGTGAGATACAAATGTCTGGTATACTGTAAACACATCAAACTCAGTTTGTGAACGAAAAAAAAAAAAAAAAAAAAAAAAAAAAAAAAAAAAAAAAAAAAAACCAGAAGATAGTGGTAGAAAACCCTTTAAAATAGAAACAAATAACGACGTTTCGGATCAAAGATCCTTCCTCAGGTGACATGGAAACAAACGTAGAGCAGAAAAGAACACCAGAAAGAAAAGACGTCATCCTGTATAGAGAGAATTTAGAATGACGTAAAAAAAAAAAAAAAAAAAAAAAAAAAAAAAAAAAAAAAAAACCACACACACACACATAATGACGCAAATACACATGCACATAACACGTAGCACAAAACTTACGTCTATATACATACACGTCACTGCATACATTCGCATTCACTCGTGCCTACTGCAGCTCACGCACATGCACACACACACACACACACACACACACACACACACACACACACACACACACACACACATACACACACACTCAAAGGTAGCATCCAGTATCAACAGTGAGGTCAAGCCTGGCACCAACTACCCATCAGGCCGAGCATACATCCCTAGGGGCGAATGTTCAAGCCGCGCGGATGGTAAGTGCCAAGCCTGTCCGCGAAAAAGGATTCTGTCATTTTGCGGCGGATGAAGTGGGATGTATTTTGCCAAAGGATGCGTATGCTGAAATGTGTGAGGCTATGAGGCGGTTCGTTGAAATGACGTCCAACCTGGTTGTTGTATCCGAGGCGGATCGAACGAACATGCTCCTCGCAGCGTTCAGGGAGTGTACGGTATGTCTCCCCCACATACAACATCTTTGGGCAGTGAGAACATGAGATGACATAGACAATATCCGATGACTGGCATGTGAATGATCGGTGGACATGAAAAGATGACAGGGGTCCGGTGATGACGGGGGATGTGTTGATGTACGGACATGCTTTGCAGTGTGGTTGCTGACAAGGGTGTGTGCCAGGTGGTAAGGTGTTAGATGCGCGAAGTGAACTGTGAACAAGATGATCGCTTAGGTTAGTGTCACGTTTGTAAGCGACCAGCGGAGGCTCAGGAAATATGTCTTTCAATACTGTGTCATTCTGAATGATGTGGAAGTTCCTGAGGAGAATGTTTTTGATGGGGATGTTGTGAGGATGATACGTGATACACAGGACCGGCCGGTCCTCTGCAGCACTGTGAGTTTTCTCCCTCAAAGCTTCACTTCTGCTTGTGGCCTCAGCCTTAGAACGAGCGGTGTTGACGATGTCTTGGGGGTATCCCTGGTGTGAGAAAAAAGTGGCCATGGTTTGGGTCTGGTTGGTGAAGTCGTCGTCGCTGCTGCAGATCCGACGGAGTCGCAGAAATTGGGAGAATGGGATACCGTTTTTGGTGGCGGCAGGATGGCTTGATGAAAACTGCAGGTAAGTGTGGGCGTCGGTGGGCTTGTAATGGACGGTAGTATGGAGTTTGTCAGAGTCGGCTTTGGTGGATATTCGGATGTCGAGGAAGGGCACAGACTCCTCGGAAATCTCATGCGTGAATCGGAGAGACAATTGAAATGACGTCCAACCTGGTTGTTGTATCCGAGGCGGATCGAACGAACATGCTCCTCGCAGCGTTCAGGGAGTGTACGGTATGTCTCCCCCACATACAACATCTTTGGGCAGTGAGAACATGAGATGACATAGACAATATCCGATGACTGGCATGTGAATGATCGGTGGACATGAAAAGATGACAGGGGTCCGGTGATGACGGGGGATGTGTTGATGTACGGACATGCTTTGCAGTGTGGTTGCTGACAAGGGTGTGTGCCAGGTGGTAAGGTTTTGTGAACATAAAGCACAAGAAATTGTTACTTTAAAAATAATTTAAAATATGTTCAGAAATTGTTCAGATTTTATGTGCATTTTCATAAGTTTCTTCAACATCCAATTAAAATTATGTACTATACTGTCCGTTTACATCATGTTGTTTTTGAGGCAATGATAGGTGTCTGGAATTGTGTCAGATATGCACAAGTGTGCACAATGTCCTCCAACAGTGGATGCAGCGTGAGAGGGATGGTACCATCTAAGATGTGGAAGCATTTTATTCGACCAATTAGTCGCTCCACATGGATCCTCACTTCAGCAATCTGTCTAGTTTGCACCACCTGTATCAAAACATAACAAGATAACACAATTAAAGACTCACTGAATAGTTGATCTCAAAAGGTTAATTGCATTTAACAATAAACTGTCAGTACTTGGCAGTTGGTTCTGTGTTTGCATTTGTTCTGGTTTATTGTCTTATTAACCCATATCATACTGAGGCTAAACGCTTCAAATTTGTACACGGCCATATGCAAGCTACATTATAGTACTTACAGATAAGGATATAGACCAATGGCTTTAGTTCAAGGGTGGTGCCAGAATAGCTTGGCGCCTAGAGGCGCCAAGTTATTCTGGCACTACCCTTGAACTATTTTAATCAAACTTATTTCACACACTGGTGTATTCCGAATGATAAGGGTTAATGCAAGGACTGCTTCCATCACAGAGAGTAAAAAATAAAACTGCAAAACAATCTGAATCTTAATGTTGTGTTTCTGTGAGTGCATGCCTGTGTGATTAATTATATTTTATTTTATTTTTAAATTTATGTTGTGGAGTGATTCAAGAACATGGCATCTTTAAAATAGTACCTCTTCTGCGCTGAACTGCTTTTGTCCTGGATTCAGAAAAGGTGGCAGATTCAGAGTAGCTCCTTTCATCTCCACTTCTGTCTTAACATCAAATCCCTTGTCAGCCAGCACGATGTCACCGGGATGAAGAAAATCAAGGAATCCACTAGTGGTGGTGATGTGCTTATCTGATACTGCACCACCGTACACCTTGGAAATGTAGCACAAAACTCCATCAGGCGTACAGGCAATGAGTACCTGCAATTATAAAAATATATATAATTACATGATCATTATCATGCAAAATAATTTATTGAAGTGAAAAGTGAAATAATAATGTGCAACATATGTTACCTCCCCCCCCCCCCCTTCCCACACACACACCTTAACCACCCCCGTACCAAAAAAAAAGGGAAATTGAATTGAATTTTTTCAAGAAAATAAACTACATTGAAATGTAAATAGCAAAATCCTATTTGTGTCTTTTATATTATTTTTTTTTATATAATGAAATACATGTAGGAAAACTAGTGGGAAAAGTTTAAAGTTATTTATTAGCTGTAAGTCTCTGACAAACCTTAGCTGTATTGTGCTGCTTATAGGAAGACCAGGTCTGTCGTTGGGAAATCAGGGAACTTGGTGTCTCAGTGAAGAACTCTGTGCAGTCGATCATGCATCTCAGGTTAGAATATTTCTGACTTTCAGGGGGCATGAAATGCCGCACTTCAAATCTGGAGGGAAAACGGCACAAACCCTGCAGTTCTAGTCGCAGAAAGCGAATCCAGGAAGTAAACATTCTGGAGAAGTGAGCAGAACTGATACCTAATCTTGCAGAGAGGTCATTAACAAAAAGTCCTAGCTTCAGCCTAATCATTACTGCAGTGAACTCATGTTTCAATGTCAGTCCCCTCTTCTTTCCTGTTCTTGATTTTGTCTGCATGTAGTCTACATTATCTCCTCGCCAGTAATGCATTCTTGCAGCTTTAGGTTCTAGGTGTTTGAAGAGGGCATCAAAAATGTTCTTGTTCTTTATTCCAGTATAAAATTGTACAGTTTCATCTGCAGTGAGAAAGGTATCTGGCTCAAAAGAAACTGTTTTTAGTTTGTCTTCCAGCTGGGAAACCTGTTCTTGTAGATCAAGTATTTGTTCTTCTTGCTGGTGGATTAGGATATTTTTATCTCCGAGTTGCCTGTGCGCACTGTCAAGACACTGTTTCAGCTCCATCACCTCCATCCTCAGGTTATCTACTAGTACTACAGACCTATCATAGTCTTGCACTGTTGAAGCACTGACTGGCTCTTCCTGAAGATGAACTGGAGCTGCAGCTGAAGGTGTGCAGTAATCATGATCAGGTCCCCGTAGCCATGAAGTTTCTTTTGCTGCTTGTGGAAGATCCAGGATTGCTGTTAAACAAAAAAAAATCATTTAATATAGATTATTCAGATAGTACCATTTCGCTGTAAAATACAGAACAACATGATGATGAGAGTTAACTAAATTACATTACCAAAATGCATAGTTAAATGACTTTTCTTTTTACATGAAAAAAAATTTATTAGAGGCTCGTATCCACTGTTTGTTTGACACATTTGCACATGTAACTTAATAGTTCATATTAAATTTGCTGTGCATTCAGTAATAATATGCTAAGAAATATGTATTAAACAGTAACCTAATGTTTATTTGATTTTTGTTTTCTGTGACAATATTGAACTTAAAAATATGCCTAATTGCTACTCATGCAGTAGTTACTCCACTACTGAGATTGAGAATGTAAACAAGTGGTTGAGTGAATGATTTAACACTTAAATTGCTTATTTTAAAAATTAGACCTTTTTGTAATAACATATTATTATTACTTACAAGACATTTGTTGAGTGTACTCCGGATGACAATCCGTGTCATCCACTACAACATATGCAGCAGCGAAGGGGGGCACCACACCTGCCATTTGAGCTTTTTGATGTGAATCTGTCCAACTTGAAAGTTTTTCATCGGACCAGTAGCAGGCTCTTTTGGTGCTTGTTGCTGTTCTTCTGGCGGTTATATTATTTCCATACCCAAGATGAAGTGTAGGCACGTAATCCGTCGAACAAGGGTCATTTATTGCCATGCCTGACACAAAATGACGATCGCAAACCTTACTGTTCTTCGTTGGTTCGAAGTTTTCGCGTCGTAGTGCATTCAGCCACAACTTTCGTCTCTGCGCCGCCTTTTTTGACTTTCCTAGAGGAATCTGATAAAAAGAGCTGACTCCTCCCTTTCCTTTTTCTCTATCGCGTTGTCTTGAACATTTATACACGCAACAAAAGTCACTTTTTCCCATTTTTTTCGCTGGCTCAGTTACAATCTGCGTCTGTTTTCGAAACGTTCCCCCCTATTTCCGCTGAATGTGAGAAAATACCATCTGCGCATGCGCGACTGCCGAAATGTGCAAAAGGAGTATTAACGAAGATCGCAGAAAGACAGACTGCGTCAGCTGGCACTCAACGGTTAAACCCTGATGTGTAACTAACTTTGACCTTGAACAGCAAGAAAACGGTTTAACCATTCAGCCCTGACGCACTACCGCAGGAGATGGATCGACCATGATAATTCAAGGCGCCAAGCTAATCTGGCACTACCCTTGAATTATCATGGTCGATCCATCTCCTGAAACTGGTGCATAGTCGTTAGATGACACCTCCAAAATTTGATGGGAAATACGGCCGTCGGGCTCAACTGACTGAGTTAAGTGGGGATTCGGAGGGCACATGACGACAAAAGACAGTAAAATCCCTTTTGTGAAAAGAGAGATTCTACACTGCAATCTCTCATTTCACGAGGCAAAAGGTAGCTTGTCCATTTTTGTGAAAAGCTAGATTTTCATTGTCGTAAAATGAAAAACTCGCTTTTCACAAGACAAGGACTATCAATCTTCCCAGTACGCAAAGGCCATCAGGCCGGAGTCGGCCGACTTCGACCCGATAGCCTTTTTTTTTCTTATTGGGTTTTTATCTTCACAGAATTATAGAATCTTTCAGGACCACTTTTACATAGCAACTAACCCCACGGACTCTCACAGAGCTAGCCTTAAGGACCCTGGCCATACCTTCCCCTGCAGCCACTGCGGTCGAACCTGCCTGTCTCGGATTGGCCTCCGCAGCCACGAACAAGCCTGCAGACGTCGTGGGCAACTCCTATAAAATCTTCGTTCGCGAAGTCAAGCCAAGAGAACCCCACGCCACATGTCCAGGTCTTACCGCGCGGTGCTTTCTAGGACCCATAGTACCCCTCTAGGCGTCAAAGCAACCACGGCTTACTCTACACTAGAGTAGAATCAATGGCATCGCGCTCCTCACGAAAGCGATAAAAAAACATCTGAAAGTGAAACAGACAGACCTTTACGATTCATCGTCAATGTTGAAGATATCCAACGTTTGCTCTACAAAGCAGAGAAACTCAACCAAATCTCCGATTACAGGCTCAGACTGGCGCGGCTTACAAACAGGCTAAAGCGAAACTGTTGTCTGCATTGTTTGATTTTTGGTGACTGGATTCATGCTGTGAAAGATTCTATTGTCTCGGTTTAAATCCAGCAGGGACCTGGTTTTGGGGTTGCTTTTTTCCCCCTTTTTTTTTTTTTTTTTGACGAGTGGAAAGAAATTGAATACTCTGGTGAGAATATTCATGTTCTGGCCACGCGTGGACGCCAGAATATGTATACTCTTGCCGGAGCATGAATAACTCTTAGTTAATCCCTTCTATTTCACATTTAAATAAGATCTAAATGATCTAAATGAGTCACAGTTTAAGATTATCGGCCTCGTGTCACGGGAAAAAAGATCAAGCAAGTCAGATTGCCTTAGGCCCCAGGCTTAAACCCTAGACGCAGATTTTGTCAATTCAACGCAAAAGAGTCCGGCCGTCGGTAACACATGGATACAAAGTGGAACCAGCAAAAGACAAAGATCCTCATGAGCCCCCGAGGGTTTGGGGGATCATGCGGATCTATGTCTCTTGCAGTTGGACTATGTTAACTTTCTTTCGGCAGTCACAAAGTTAACTTCGGTCATATGTCATGAGAAATGAAAAAGCAAGTCAGTATATATTGACGCCAAGCTTAACTAGTAGGCCTACTGTCTTTGAGCTACCATAGTAATTAACCCCTTAAACTGCCGAGAAAAAGTCAACACGAACCGACCGCAAGAGGAATAGATCTTCATGAGCCCCCGCAGTTGCGGGGGCTCATGAGGATCTATGCCTCTTCCTGACACCACTTGGTATCTATGTTCCTGGGACGGCTGGCGCTGTTTGGCGCTGCATTAACCCCTTCTACCCCAGACACACCACAGCAAGATAAGGATCGACCATGATAGTTCAAGGGTGATGCCAGAATAGCTTGGCGCCTACGGGCGCCAAGCTATTCTGGCATCACCCTTGAACTCAGTCATGGTCGATCTGTGTCCTGCACTGCAATGCAGTCTTCAGAGGACAACGGCAAAATTTAAGGATTTCGGTGTTGGGGTAGAATGCGTTAACACAGATTTTAGAAACATAAGCTTGCGGCAACTGACAGTGACGGAGTAAATCTCCAGCTGCCTGTGCTGAGAATGAACCCCAGTAGCAAAAACGTCTTCGGGCCCACGACAGCCGCAGTGAGCCCGCGCACAGCCGTGGATCCGAGGACCTTTGCTGACTGGGTGAGGATTCCAGATTGGCGTGATTGTTCGATCTTTGGCCGAAAGTGGCGCCCGAGTCTTCATCAACGTTTTTTCCTGATGCCTTTTTTTTTTTTCATCGATGACCCCCTACGCCCTTTTTTGCTTCCTTCTCTCTCCTCCCCCCTCTCTTATGACCCTTCACTCCCCCCCCCCCCCCACACACACACACACACATCATTTACTGCAGGCTACCCCATCTTCATCCTGACCCCTCTCCATCGTAAAAAAAAAAAAACCAACAAAAACCGAAACCCAGACCAAAAGGTTGACTGCCAAGCGTGCAAAAACTATACTGAGGAGCAAAAGAAATGCGACATTTTTTGAATCATCGGAAACACTACACGATTTCTTTTGCTCCTCAATAAAAAATGCAAAGAAAGTTGACATCTCATCAAGAACAGGTAAGTCGCACATTGTATACTTGTATGTATGTCTGCATATTTTTCGAAAAAAACCCAACAACAACAACCAAAAAAAATTAAAAAAATAAAATAAAATAAAATAAAATAAAAAACTTTTGCCCGAAACAATTATAAACTGTTTTTATTTTGTAATTGTCTTTTCTAAGGGTGTTTCTTTTGTCGCAAGGATATTTCCCCCTTTTCCATTGTATCCGGCGTCTTTGTTTATGACATTTTCTTTTTTGGATGAGAGAGTGTTCCTCCAATCATTTGCATGGGCAGAGTCGGGGAAAGGGCCCTTCAGTTTGTCCCACTCTGTGACTGAAATCCCACTACCCTCCCCGACGTACTCCTGCCCCAGGAGCACAGTTGTAAATATTCAACAGGTAGGCATCTTAAAAAATGTTCATTTAGACCAAAGCCTCCTGTACCCGGGGGGAAATTTGCAAACCAGTTGTTGGCTTAAATCCAAATTATCTACTGAATTGAACATAGAGGCAAAACTAAAAGACAGATCAAGAGGTATAGATTCTCTCTGCCTCTTGCAGAGGGAACAGGAAAATCGACAAAAGAGTGTTGTTTCAGAGGCGATCAAACATGAAACGTCAGTTTAATGGAACAGCAGCGGCAGGCTCTTCCAGGCAATGGCATTTGTTTCCCATTAATT
Source organism: Semisulcospira habei (assembly GCA_036245525.1). Classification (NCBI taxonomy): domain Eukaryota; kingdom Metazoa; phylum Mollusca; class Gastropoda; family Semisulcospiridae; genus Semisulcospira; species Semisulcospira habei. The sequence continues at coordinate 60,316,368 of BTPG01000005.1, forward strand.
CTTGGATCGTTGAAAAAAAAAAAAAAAAAGCGGACGCACAAACAGGTTTTTGCGGCTGTAGTTTTTCTAGTTCGTTAATCTGTTTTTGCAGTGTGATTTTGATCTTTCCTCTCACTGCTTGCCTTTGTCCACCCGGCTTTGTTTCGCTTCCTGCGACTCCTTTGCGTTGTCGAGGAAGATTGCTGGTGCAGAAAATTAGAAGAACACAATTTAGCCCTTTGTGTGTCGTTAATGGTTTTAGTCGCGATGATTCCTGCAGGTTAGTTTTGAGTCATTCAAGACGTTGATTACGGATATGCCGGCGGCAACTCTAAACAAAACTTCCGCAGCTGTTGGGGCGCCTTAACCCTTATCATTCGGAATACACCAGTGTGTGGAATAAGTTTGTCTAAAATAGTTCAAGGGTAGTGCCAGAATAGCTTGGCGCCTCTAGGCGCCAAGCTATTCTGGCACCACCCTTGAATTAAAGCCAGTGGTCTATATCCTTATCTGTAAGTACTATAATGTAGCATGTACATGGCAGTGTACAAATTTGAAGATTGTAGCCTCATTATGATTTGGGTTAAATGAGTTAAATGCTTTTTGTAGTACCTGGTGTATTTTTTTGTTGTTGTTGTTTTGTTTGGTAAAGGGATGTACTCCTATATGAGCGATTTGTACTTTATTATGTCTATTTTTCCTTGAGCTGGTCTGATAGAGTGGGGCAATGGATGACACCCGGTCTCTGATGCGCTGAGTTATTGCCCTTCGTATGTGTACCGGTTCTACAAGCGCTTGTGTCAACTGTTAATTTTTTCTCCTTCAAATAAATTCGCGCGTATCGAGAGAGAGAGAGAGCGAGAGAGAGAGAGAGAGAGAGAGAGAGGGAGAGAGAGGGAGAGAGAGAGAGAGAGAGAGAGAGAGAGAGAGAGAGAGAGAGAGAGAGAGAGAGAGAGAGAGAGAGAGACAGAGAGAGAGAGAGACAGAGAGAGAGAGAGATGCAAAACGGAGGACCACAACAATGCGCTAAAAATGGAAATCATTGACATGGCTCTTTTGGACATATTATCTACGTTTCTTTTAAGTTTGCTCTGGGATGTATTAAGACGTTTTCGTCCTAAACAATGGAAAATGTGTCGTTTGCTGTATATGTGGAAGAAGTGAGTTCCATAAATAGGCACCCCGCATACAAAAGGCTGGATTTAAACAAGTCTAATCCGAGACTGTTCCTCGAAGTAGAGAGAGAGAGAGAGAGAGAGAGAGAGAGAGAGAGAGAGAGAGAGAGAGAGAGAGAGAGAGAGAGAGAGAGAGAGAGAGAGAGAGAGAGAGAGAGAGAGAGAGAGAGAGAGAGAGAGAGAAATGAAATGAAATGAAATGAATGAGATGAAACTTTATTTTCCAAGGATAAAAGAATAGGTGCGCAGACCTTTTTTCATTCTTGTCCTTGCTACAAACTACATGAAAACACACACGCACACACACACACACACACACACACACGCACGCCGGCACGCACACGCGCTTGCACACACACACACACACACACACACACACACACACACACACACACACACACACACACACACACACACGCACACACACACGGAAGTACGTAAATCAGAGTTAGGTCAGACCCCGCTAGCATTGGATTAAAGGCCCGGACAAACGTGGTATCGTGTTGTATGTCCGGGGCCTTCAACCAACGCCCGCGTCAGACGAAGCACAGTCCCGACCCACGTCTGGCTAATATGCACTACACACGGTACATTAAATACAACTACATAATAAACATTGCACACTGTTAAGACTGACTACATTTGGTACATTGAACGCAAAACCTGTAAGCATAAACGTCAAGATTATCTAGACGTTTTACTTCCTCCTGACTAACCAAACACACACATACATGCACGCAAGAACACACACACACACACACACACATACATACACAGACACACACACATGCACGCACACACCAGCATAAACAAATATGCACAAAACGCACTGTTCCACACACACGCACGCACACACATACACACGCGCCCACACACTTGCATGTTCGATAACAGTCATTATTCAGAACGCAGTGGTCGCGTGCGCTTTGTTCGGCGGCTCAATTAAGTGCCGGAATAGTCTTGCCTTGAAGGTGGACAATGAAGATGCCTCGGTAATACTGGCCGGAAACGAGTTCCAAAGTTTGGCCCCTGAGTAAGACAGACTAGTTTTGAATATATCAAGTCGTGGCCTGCAACCGCTGCATAGTGGTTAGATGACGCCTCCAAAATTTAGGAAATACGTGCGCCGGGGTGAATGAGTTAACCCCTTTGCTGCCGGTGAAGAACACAGATGTAAGTGCGACAAAATTAAGCATAAAAAACACAGGACTACTAAGAGACATAAATCCTCATGAGCCCCCGCAGTCGCGGGAGCTCATGAGGATTTATATCTCTTGCAGCTGCATAGCGTTCGCCTTTCTTAGGCAGTGAAGGCGTTAATATTATGAAACTCCCCGCCGTTTGGCTCACCGAGTAAGATATTTAAAAACTCTGAGAGTAGCTCGTCTGGACTAGTTATAATCAGTCCGAAACATAGTTACACGCGATCGGGCATGCTATAGACAGCACAGTAGAGCCTGTTTTGAACTAACACTTTTCTGAGGGCAAGAAAGGATTCTTGACGGGTGCTCTCTCAAGAGAAGTCTTGGTACAAAGTGTCACCTGTCATTAAAGACCACCATTTAGGTGGCTACAGTCACAGTCACAGCTAAAGCCACAGTCACAGCTACAGCCACAGTCACAGCTAAAGCCACAATCACAGCTACAGTCACAGTCACAGCTACAGCCACAGTCACAGCTAACGCCACAGTCACAGCTAAAGCCACAGTCACAGCTAAAGCCACAATCACAGCTACAGTCACAGTCACAGCTAAAGCCACAGTCACAGCTAAAGCCACAGTCACAGCTACAGTCACAGTCACAGCTAAAGCCACAGTCACAGCTAAAGCCACAATCACAGCTACAGTCACAGTCACAGCTACAGCCACAGTCACAGCTAAAGCCACAGTCACAGCTAAAGCCACAATCACAGCTACAGTCACAGTCACAGCTACAGCCACCTAAATGATGGCCTTTACTGACAGGTGATCCTTCATAAGCGTGGTCGCTCAAAACAGGTTATGCTATATACTAATAGCATTTCCCATCTTCTTTCTTCAGTTTGCTTTTAACCCTTTGGCTCCAAGCGTCTAGGAATGTATCTGAAACCCTCACAGGTCGACCCACTGAGGGATATACCGTTAACCTTGTGTGTCTGAAGCACACTGACAGGCCTGAAGCCAGAAAAAGACATAGATCCTCAAGCGCCCCTTCAACTGCAGGGTGCTCATAATGATTTATGCCTCATGCATCATGGGCGTTGCTCGCATCAGCGCCGGCTGTGAAAGGGGTTTACATTATCAACCAGGAAATGGAACGGTTTACCAGAAAAAGCAAAGCAAAATACAACAGAACAAAAACAAAGATCGCTCTCCTAAGAATATTGACAAGCAAAAGAAATGCGACATCTCTGGAATCATCGGAAACACTAGTGTTTCCGATTTTTCCACGAATGTCGCATTTCTTCTGCTCGTCAGTATATCATAAGAACGCCTCTATTGTTCTGCTGTAGGGGCCGCGGCCGCTCGTTAGTGCAATGTTTTTGTCCGCAAAGAAATCAGCACGCAAAAATCGATAATATGCATGTAATGCACTCATGCCTGACGGGGGGCAACAGTGCTGTCCCGCTGAGCCAAAGATCCTCGGGCCGAAGTCGGTCTAAGCTGGCCCGCACACAGCCGTGCGCGGACAAGCTAAGGCCGACGTGGATCCGAGGACCTTTTCATTAGCCCGGATAGAAGAGAGATCGACCGTGATATAGAGTTTGTAGGAGCCTGAGGCTGACGAGAGAGTTTTGCAGTGGTGATAATGTCCGTTCTTCTACGCAGGGGCCTACTGCGACCGCTGGCTCGCTGTCTGACCTCCGCATTGCAACAGGACGCGGTACGGTTGAGCGAAGAAATCAGTACTCATTTTCTCCTTAGAAGAAGCAGAGGATGACTGCGGTCACAGGGTACTACTGCACGAGTCCGAACACTGTAAGATACCCCCCCCCCCCCCCCCCGTTCAAAAAAAAAAAGAAAAAAAAAGGAAAGAAAAAAGCACACACAAAAACCTCTGTCAATGATTTTTTTTTAAAAAATCACCCCCAAAACCCTCTGTCAATGATTTTTTTTTCAAAATCACACATAAAACACTCTGTCAATCATTTTTACTACGAATCTAGGGTTGTAAAAGTATTTATCTTAAGCTTAATACAGGCACCTTTGCAATGACCTCCGCAATACACTAGTTCGCGTAGATATCAGTACTAATTTTGTCCTTAAAAGAGGCAGAGAATGACTGCCGTCCCGTGGTACTGTCGCGCGCCTCCGAACCGTGTAAGCTCTCTCTCTCTCTCTCTCTCTCTCTCTCTCTCTCTCTCTCTCTCTCTCTCTCTCTCTCTCTCTCTCTCTCTCTCTCTCTCTCTCTCTCTCTCTCAAGCTCTCTCTCAAGCTCTCTCTCTTTCTCTCCTACACCCCCTCCCCCCAAACAACAACAAAAAGTCACCAAAAAAAAACCCTCTGTCAATGATTTAACTCATTCTGCTCGCGACATGCCACAGCAAGGTATTGTTCGACATTGATAGTTCAAAGGGTTGTGGTAGAATAGCTTGGCGCCTGTAGGCGCCAATCTATTTTGCCACCACCCTTGAACTATCATGGTCGATCTGTCTCCTGAAATGTGATGCGGTCCTCAGCGATAACTCCAAAAATGTGGGTATTTTGTAACTCGGGCAGAATGAGTTTAAAAGAAAAATCACCCACAAAACCCTATGTCAATGATTTTTACTACGTATCTTGGGGTTGTAAAAATATACTTCAGCCGCTTCAGCGTAATAAAGACACCTTTGCTATGAAACTGTTCCCGGAGTTTATCACTTGCCATAAGTCCACCCTAAAACAAAGACGTCTGTTTCGAGAGATTACACTGTACCTACCTCAGGTTAACTCATTCGCGGCCTGCCGCATCCAGATGCGCGGCCGCATTTCCAAGATTGTGGAGGTGTTAACTAACGAAACTGTACCAGTTGCATGAAACGGATTGACCATGATAATTCATGGGTAGTGCCAGATTAGCTTGGCGCCTGAAGGCGCCAAGCTAATCTGGTACTACCCTTGAATTATCATGGTCAATACATCTCCTGCTGTAGGGCGTTGGGGCTAAAAGGGTTAAAAGCTGATGATAGAAAGTCTGCTTCACTTTTCATAGTTAGTGAAACTAGTCAAATGAATTTGGACAATGCTGCAAAATGCTTAGCACGTCTATACAGGTTAGACCCAATATACCGCAGTATAACGCGCAAAGGGGTTTTGGTTTCTACGGGGATGCTTGGTGAGCAAAAGATCCTCTGGCCGACGTCGGCCCGATGATCTTCTGCCTACCGATTTTTTTTCTCTTCAAAACGTCTGTGTTATTTCAGCAGTACACCACCTCGATCGCGAATAACCCGGTTGGACTCTTTCTGGTCTCGCATACCGCGACATTTCTGAGGTTGACGGCTATGAAGAGAAGACAAAGAAGCACGCTGGTATAAAAGACAGTTACAATGCCATGCATTGTAACTGTCTTTTCTAAGCGTGATCCTTTCTTCGTTAGAGCACGCGATAATGTTTTTTGTTTACATCCCTACGTCACACGACCAGTCTCTTTAGCACAAACCGTACCATGTGGCCAAGCTACAAAAACCCTCGTAGCGACTAATGGCTGACTTTTTGTAGCCCTCTTTCTGACGCGTCTTGGTGCCAGTTTTGTTCTATAAAAGATCACCAAAACGTTCTAAAGTACAAAGTTATTTAGTGTTGTTCGAAACAACAGGCACACTACTGGAGACGGCAACGTCATGAAAGATTTTAAATTACGTCATTAGTATATTATGTATAAATGTATATTCTTTTGTCGCCAGTCATGTCTGGCGTGATCCAGGTCGGCAGATTTCTTTTTGATTTCTTTGATGAAAATTGTGGAGAAATGAAAACAAATACGTTATTGGTGGCAGGGGCTTCCTAAACGGATCCTTGTATGTTCGGGGGAGGTCAAAGGAACGCATACGGGGTGCAATGGTTCCTTTGACCCCCCAAAGGCCTACGAGGATCCGTGTACCAAACCCGTGCTACCAATAACTTATAGTGTCGCGCCCCTGCGCTTGTCGCACCGCCATGAAGAAACACTCCTTTATTTCTGTTCTGGATTTGTGTCGCTGTCACCACCGCATTCACGTCGATGTCGCGCCGCTCTAAAGCTACGTTTCCATGAGCACGAATCCGATACGAATACGATCCGAACCCGATGCAGTGATGCAATCAATTTTTCTTCAAAAACTGCGTCATTTTACTTCGAAGCCGGATGCAAATTCGTTTATCGCATCGCAGGCATATGGAAACATAACACACAAACATGAAAAGGACTTGCACGTTTTTTTTTGTTTCAGACCCGCTTCGGATTCGGATCGGTTTCGTATCGCAATCGTGTTTATGTGTAGCTGCCTTAAAGATGACCCCGATTTCATTTTCAGACACCGTGTTTGGGGAAAAAAAAGGGTGTCCAGAGAGACATTTCATATTCAAGAGTAATCCTGTTGAATTACAAAGAAAGAAAAACAGGAACACGGCTATTAAATGGGAAAAAAAGAAAATGTCAAGGCAAAGTGTGACTTTTTGGAAAAGGTTCAGTTATTATATCGCCATTAACTGCCGAGAAACAGTGAACACGACTCAACTGCAAGAGACATAGATCCTCATGAGCCCCCGCGACTGCGGGGGCTCATGAGGATCTATGCCTCTTGCTGAGATCTTTTTTTTTAACCAATATATTTTGGCTGGTTTGTGCTTTTGGTCTTTGAATAAACAACGATTTTGTTCAGAGCAAAAATGTACAGTAGAGTGGCAGAGATGGTGTTAACACGTTTAAATACCAAATGTCACGTGTTCGGTTCTGTAACTTTGGCCATTACGGGGTCAAGACGTTCTAAAATCAGAGAGTAGTAAGCACACTCAGAAAAATGAGAGGATATTCTAGCTTCTATAGTTTCACTGTTTCTTGTAATTGCGTAGGCGCACAGTTGACGCGGGTTTTCAGTTTCGTCTCAAATTTTAACAATCTTTTAAAGAGTTCGCAAAGCAATTACAAATTTACTTCTTAACTGATTACATCCTGAGGACGAAACAATAATTTTTTTTTGAGATATTCTTTGAGGTCTGCGTCACTGTTTTGTTGAGGCCTGCGTAACTTATCGACCGTGTTAGTTCAAGGGTGGTGTCAGAATAGCTTGGCGCCTTTAGGCGCCAAGCTATTCTGACACCACCATTGAACTGTCATGGTCGATCCACAGCCTGCGGTGGCATGTCTGAGGATTATGGTTTAAGAAAAAGTGTTTTATTTCTTGCCTTAACCTTTTTATTGCCGGTACACTTGAAACACTAGCCAACTGCAAGAGGAATAGATCCTCATGAGCCCCTCTTGCTGTTACCATTTTCGTCTGTGTTCCTCAAATGGCTGAGTTATCTGGTAGTTAATCTGCAGAGCTTTCTGAGATTCTACATAATATCACTGGCTGCAGTCGACGGGTTAATTATCCAAAATCAGTTATATATAATTATTATAAAAATAGACCACGACTATCTCATTGCCCTAACTTACATTTCCTAGCATCAAACAACACTACAATAATAATGACGATGATAATAATGATGATGATGATGATGACGATGATGATGATGATAATATAATAATAATAAACAATTAAACACATACAATAAATGAAAATAAGAATAATAACAAAGATGATGAAGATGATAATGATAATAATAAAAATAATAATAATATACGAAGCAACAGAAGTAAAATAAAAATGAAAATAAGAATAATAATAAAGATGATGAAGATGATAATGATATCAACAACAACAACAACAACAATAAATATAAAATAATAATAACGAGTCTTTATAACACGCTGAATCCCGACAAAGAGTGAGGTTTAAATCCATCAAACACGCACGATGAAAGAAAAAAGTGAAAAAAAAAAAAAAGAAGAAAAGTGCAGAGGTGGCTATAAAATCCGACCACTCGCCTTTTGTTAACTCATTCAACCCCGACATGCCACGGCAAGACATGGATCGAGCATGATAGTTCAAGTGTTGTGCCAGAATAGCTTGGCGCCCATAGGCGCCAAGCTATTCTGGCAAAACCCTTGAACTATCACGCTCATCTGTTTCCAGAAGTGTAATACAGACTTCAGGGGGCAACTTCAAAATTTGAGGATTTCGGTCCTGGAGCAGAATGTGTTAACTCACTCGAGACGTGCTGCATCCGGATACACGGCACAAAGAAGCGTATCCAAATATAGTATGTCTCGAATAACGTTATCTCATAAGAATAGCCGTTATTATAACTGAACAACAAATGTGCTTTTGAGACAACCTCAACATGACTTCCTGCAGGCGAGAGAAAAATTAATTCACTGCTGAGAAAATTTGAACACCACCCAACTGCAAGAGGTATAGATCCTCATGAGCCCCCGCAGTTTCGGGGGCTCATGAGAATCTATGCCTCTTGCTAAAAACACTTTGAATTCATGTTCCTTTGATGTATAGAAATTTGACTATGAATTTACAATTTCAAAAGCACAATCTCCGTCCACTAGCAGAGATGGAGTCTGAATGAACAAAAATTAATGTGCTATGCAAACAACCTTACCTTGGCCTCCAGCAAAACGGGAAAAGAATTATTGAGAAACGAAGACGGACTGTGCTTTGAAGTCTTGGCTGTAATCACTTTTCTTTCCATTTGAGATTATTCATGTGATCATATTTTTCTTGACAATGTGGTCGACGGACCAGGTAGCTTGTAAGTCCGCCGGGAAAACAATGAACACCACAAAAAAGCAAAAGGCATAGATCATCATGAGCCCCTTCAACTGCGGGGGCTCATGAGGATCTATACCTCTTGCCGACACTATTTTGTACCCACGTTAATTTGACGGCTTTGGATTTTTGACGCTGAATTTACAATTATTTCATAAACACAATCTTCGCCTACTAGCGTTTATTTTGTAATTTTAACACTGCTGAGCACTCATCAACTCTATGTACAACGTGAGCACCTCAGGTTAGAAACAGGCACTGCTATAGCCAAACCTACTTTTGAGCGTACCTGTCATCAAAGACCATCATTTAGGTGGCTGTAGCCACCTAAATGATAGTCTTTAATGACAGGTGACACTTTTTGTCCATCACGAGAGAGTACCTGTCTTTTATGACTTCATTTGTTTACTTCCGATAAAGGCGGCTGCTCCACGCAGGTGCTACTGTACCCACCCACAATCAACCTCTACCGATGGATCAGATCGCAGTCTGTTTTGCCTCGATGATGAATTCATTACTTCCACACCTGCGTCCTTATTTGATTGCAGCGCACAGATTATCTGCGTGTCTAAATCAGCGACAAAAGTGTCCCACCTAATCAATCAGGTACAGTGGATCGTGTCTGGATAAAGCGCTATTTTCGTAAGAAAAAATGCTCTTAAAAGGCTTGTGCTCTCTGACGAGAAGCGTTGAAGGGGAAAGGTGTCACCTGTAATTTAAGGTCATCATGTAGGTGGCTACAGGCACCTAAATGATGGTCTTTAATGACAGGTGAGCTCTCAGAGGCAGGTGCTCTCGATCTCTAAATAGAAGTACTGAAGGGCAAAAAGTGTCAAATGTCATTGCAGAACAACATTTAGGTAACTAAATGATGGTCGTTAATGGCAGGTGATCGTTCATAAGGCTGATGCTTTCTCAAGAAAAGAAAAAAACCCACAAAGAAACCACCAAACAAACAACCCCAAACAAACAGTGACGGGCAGAAGGTGTCATCTGTCATTAACCCTTTTCATCCTGATACACCCACAGCTTTAACAAATTTGACTGATAGTTCAAGGGTGGTGCCAGCATAGCTTGGCGCCTCAGGCGCCAAGTCATGCTGGCACCACCCTTGAACTAAAACAGTCTAGATCTCATAATCAGTGAGCAGCTTTCGCAGGGCAATAAGCACATTATACAAAATCAGCCTCAGGATGTAATGGGTTAAAGACGAACGTTTCCGTGGCTACAGTTACCTACATGGTGGTCTCATAAGGATGGTCTTTCAAAAAGGTTCTACTGTACCTTACTACAATCACCGTCGATCAAAACGCAATGCCATTTCACGCGACAATCAGAAAACTAGTTTCACACCGGCGTATTTTAAAAAAAATAAAATCTTGCTTGTACAACGATTGTGGGTGGTAATCCGATGCTAAGACACCATGCAACAACCCCTGCCAAGAAAACGCGAATATAATGCAACTACAAGAGACATAGATACTGATGAGCCTTGGCAGTCGCGGGGGCTCGTGAGAATTTCAGCCTCTTGTTGGTACCACTGTGTATCCATATTCCTTGAGGGGCATGAGAAAAAGTGGTCACGTTCCAACCTCAAGAGACATAGATCCTCGTGAGTCCCCGCGACTGCGGAATCTATGCCTCTTGCTTATACCACCTTGTATCCTTGTTCCTTGAACGGGTAGGGTCAGCGTGGTTGAATTAACGAAGATTTCAGAAACACAATCTGCATCCACTGGTAGGAATTAAGACGTTAGCGGTGTTATCTGGTAGCAGAGCGCCTGTTGTCTGCAATAATTTTGTGTTACTTGGTGGTCTTAGACGCTCGTGTATAGCGGCGTTTTCGTCTGAATCGCAGATGATCCCCGATGGCTGTTTAAAGAGACCTACTCCAGGTTAATAGTTCGCAATATATCTTATATATATAATTGTATGTTCTTTGTATGTCTTACGATATTGCTGGACTAAAGGGCTACCTTAAATTATGGAGTCTGAATGTCCTAAAGAAAAAGACGTTTATGCTCTTCCTCTCCTTAACTCATTCTACCCCAACACCGAAAACCCAAAATGTATGCCGTTGTTCGCGTGAAGACTGCATTGCAGTGCAGGACACAGATCGACCATGATAGTTCAAGGGTGATGCCAGAATAGCTTGGCGCCCATAGGCGCCAAGCTATTCTGGCATCACCCTTGAACTATCATGGTCGATCCTTATCTTGCTGTGGTGTGTCTGGGGTAGAAGGAGTTAAGGCTTTGTAGGTGCCCCAGTAGCAAAAACGTCGTCGAGCCCACGACCTGCGCAGTGGGCCCGCGCACAGCCGTGCGCGGGCCCACTGCGGCCGTCGTGGGCCCGAGGACCTTCGCATACTGGGTAGGAGAGATCCTTTCGTTACGCTCAAAAGGCAGCAGAAAACGTCTCGTGCGTGTCCTTACACACATGGATTGTGAAAAGAAGGGTATGGAAGTCTTAGCAGATGTTAGACGACATCGATAACCCGTCGCATCGGCGAATTTCAGCAGACAAAGTTCGCCATGGTGCAGATCGCTATATTCGACTGAACACTGAGATGGAATTCACGAGACGTGGGAGACAGCCGTCCGGCTTCTGATGTCTAAATTACACAGCTTTTCGTAACATTTTCACTGTCAATAAACAAAAATCATCGTAACAGATTCAACGTCAAAGATCCATAACCGCCAGACGGAGTCCTTCCAACAAAAGGCATAGATCCTCTTGGGCCCCCGCAACTGCGGGGGCTCATGATGATCTATGCCTCTTGTATCTGAGTGAGTGGTTTCAATTTTCACTCCGCAGTGAAAAGGTTAAGCTATCACTGTCGATGCATCTCCATTTTTTGAACTCCGCAGTGAGATGGCCTTAGTCGCCTGCTCGGCGTTAAACCCCAATTACCTAACCTCCATTTGAACTGGGACCAGGACACAAAAAGTTAACACATTCGAGGCGCGCGCGACGCATCCGGGTACGGCGGCTTTTCCAAATGAGTTAAGAAAGAGAGCAACATAAATTTACCTGATGGTTTGGACAGATGATGCAGGTACCGGTGCAACACGCTCCGGCTCAATCACCCTCACGCCAAATCGACCCGCGGTCAGTCTGACGTACTGCCGTTTGACTTCAAACCGCCGGGCGTCTGTCAGTTTAAAAACCCGCGGCCGCCAGAGTGTTCACTGACCAAGAGCCGGCCGATCATTGGAAGCAACGAGCCCCGCCGGTATTTACATTCAATTTCCCCCGTAGTTCCGATAGCCCATCTAATGATCAGCGGCGCGGCGCTCGCTCACTCACATCGTAGGGATGGATCTTAGTCCTCTAGCAGAGAAATCGTCGGTAAAAAGAATGGATTCTCAGCAGCCTTCGCAAACTAGCTTGGGTTTATGAAAAACCCAGGCTTGTGACTCGCTTCGTAAGCGGATGGATGTACTCAGCGGAAATTACATCAGCAATGAGGTATAGATCCTCATGAGCCTGCGCAGCTAGCGAGGGGTCACGAGGACCAATGCTTGTTTTGTAGGTGGCATCATTGTCTGCAGTACTGCTCGGGCGAAGAGAAAGGGCGGAGTAGAGGGGGTGGGGTGGGGGAGGATTCAATAATCTCCCGAGCGTCGCCTCGCGCGCTATGGATTTCTGTCGCTGTAGGAGTCAGAGGTTAACTCATTCAAGGCGCCCCTCATGAACAGCTGCGGAAGTGTCGTAAAGCGTTGCAACGCAATACGACACTTTCGCAGCTTCTGATGTGAGATCTCCTTTAATGAGTCAATTAAGGTAAGGTCGCCGCCAACACGGAACTTGACTATCTGCTTCCAGTCCCCCACGCACGTACGCTTCCAGTCACACGACACTGATCGCTAAGCCAAAGTCAGTCTGTTAGATAAATAATAAAATAATTACGGTATTTATAATGCGCTTATCTTATAATAATTATAACTCTAAGCGCGCACTCACAACTCGCACACGCATGCGCACGCTTTAGACAATGACTCACGTAACACAAATAGTGAAAATACATTACGACGGTCAGCTTGGGGTGGGGAGTGTGGTGATATAGTGCTAGAACTGTTGAAAGAGGTGAGTTTTGAGGGCGGACTGGAAGGAGGAAAGCGAATGTTTCTGACGGAGAAAGAGTGGGAGAGTGTTCCAGGTGGATGGACCGTATACTGAGAAGGAGCGGGGGCCGAAAGTGCTGAGTTTGGTGCGGGGGATGTGGAGGCGGAGAGGGTCGGAGGCGGAGCGGAGGGAGCGGAGGGAGCGGGGAGGAGTGTATGGGTGAAGTAAGTTGGAGAGATAGACAGGAGCGTAGTTGTTCAGGGATTTCTAGCAGAGAGACAGAATCTTGTATTGGATGCGTTGGGGGATGGGGAGCCAGCGAAGGAGCTTGAGCAGGGGAGTGATGTGGTCGGATTTTTTCTTTCTGAGGACGAGGCGGGCAGCATTGTTCTGGACGCGCTGGAGAGTGAGAGTGGTGGAGTGAGGAAGGCCGGAAAGGAGAGAGTTGCAGTAGTCGATGCGAGATAAGATGAGAGAGACAGCGAGTTTGGTGGCAGCATCGGTAGTGATGTATTTTCTGACTCTGACTGATGCGGCGGAGGTGGAAATAACATGCCTGGGCCGTTGCGGAGACGAAGCTGGTCATGGAAAGAGGAATCGAGGATAACGCCAAGGTTCTTGACCGAGTCAGAGAGGGAGATGGGGGTGCTGTCGAGTTGAAGGTGGAGAGAGGGAGGGAGCTGGGAAAGTTTCTGGCGAGTGCCTACCAGCATGGCTTCCGTTTTGTCGTCGTTCAGTTTGAGCTTGTTTGCTGTCATCCAGTTTTTCACGTCTTCATAGCAGTCAGCCGTGCGTGTCAGTAGTGTCTGAGTGTTGTCGAGTTTGTCTTTGTCTAGCAGTTGTGAGTCGTCAGCGTAGAGGTGGTGGTGTATGTGGTGAGACTGGATGATGTTGGACAGGGGGGAGGTGTAGAGTGTGAAAAGGACCGGGCCCAGGACGACCCCTGTGGAACGCCGCAGGAGAGCCTGACTGGGTTGTAGGAGACGCCGTCCATGGTGACGGACTGCTGTCTGTCGGAGAGGTAGGAGAGAAACCAGTAGTGAGCAGAGTCAGTGATGCCAAAGGTAGATAGGCAATAGATACAAGCAATTCAGACCGAAAAGATGACGGCCAAGCGTGTAAAACGCAAAGGTATTCCAAACGAAGACAGAAACACACTATGACAAGACAACTGCAACACGATTTATTAACCCATTTAGCCCCAGGACCCTGCAGCAGGAGATGGATTGATCATGATAATTCAAGGGTCGTGCCAGAAGAGCTTGGGGTTAAAAGGGTTAATATTTGGGGTTAGAACCTTTTTCCCCCTCCAAAATAGACTAATACCGACAAGAACACAATCTGCCACTTAACTTTCATTGGAAGTGTCCACAGACAGAGTGGTTTTAGCAAGAGGCATAAATACTCATGGGTCCCCGCGACTGAGGGGGCTCATGAGGATCTATGCCTCTCGCAGCTGGGAGACTGTCTTCTCTTTGCGGCAATAATGAAACTCTCTACTGTACCTTAGCTTCTAGCGTGCGCTGGTCAAGAAGAATTATCAGGAAACTGGTAGATCAGTCAGTGAGCCTCAAGCTAAAGTCCTCCCATGGAAATTCTGTCTGTCCTTTTGGAGTAGAAACATGGGAGTAAATATTTTTCTGATCCTTGACAAACAAGAGTCGTAGATTCTCATAAGCCCCTGCACTCCAGGGACTCGTGAAAATCTATACCTCTTGCAGATGAACTTAGATTACCATCTTCTAGCGGCTGGGTTTAACTCAGTTCAGCCCCCAACACACAAGACATGGATCGAGTATGATAGTTCAAGGGTGGTGCCAGAATAGCTTGGCCCCCATAGGCGCCAAGCTATTCTGGCACCACCCTTGAATTATCATGCTCCATCTGTCTCTAGAATTTACAGGGCAACTTCAACTTAAGCCCTGGAACACTCTCCCACTCTCTCTCCGTCAGAAACACTCTCTCTCCGTCAGAAACACTCTCTCTCCTCCTCCTTCCAGTCCGCCCTCAAAACTCACCTCTTTCAACAGTTCTAGCACTATATCACCACACTCCCCACCCTAAGCTGACCGTCGTAATGTTTTTTTCACTATTTGTGGTACGTGAGTCAATGTCTAAAGCGTGCGCATGCGTGTGCGAGTTGTGAGTGCGCGCTTAGAGTTATAATTATTATAAGATAAGCGCATTATAAATACCGTAATTATTATTATTATTATAAACCTTTCGCTGACAAAGGACGCAGATAGCTGTTACTTCAAGCCAAAGAACCACAGCCGCACTAAGAACATGGATACACAGTGATGCTCGCAAGCGGCGTAAATCCTCATGCCTCTCTTCAAATTGTTCGTTTATTCGAGCCAAACAAACTCACCTGTCAAAGGAACACTGATATACACAGTGATATTTGCAAGAGGCATTGCTCCTCATGACTCCCTGCTACTGTTCTTTATTTCAAGCAACTTAACTACAGACTCCGTCCAAGAAACTTGGATTCAAAATGGTGTTAGCAAGAGGCATAGATCCTCATGAGCCCCCCGCGACTGCGGGGGGCTCATGAGGATCTATGCCTCTTGCAGCTGGTTGGGTGCTGTCTACTGTTTCTTGGCAGTGAAGAGGTTAGCAGTCTAGAATCTTGCCGTCTTTTTGACCGCGACACTGGGCGTGTTTTTAAGCTGCTCTTCTCTGTCGCCAAGCAGTTTTCTAATCACATTATTACAGTCTCTGTCTGCTGTAGACATAATTATTGTCTCTTGCAGACTGGCTGGAGACAGTCGGTTGGTTAGTTAGTCGGGGTTTAACGTCCACGGCACCGAAGTGATAATGGACGTCCCTGGCGGGCGGGCTATGGGGGACAGGGAATTCTATTGCCTGGGGAGTACGACCTGAACACTGAGTCAATTCAGGCTCACTGCAGATGTGCCACTTTGATTTACCAGGACCTTTCAACGGACATGCTATTGAACAAGCCCGTCTTTTCCCCCTTGCATTGCCAGTCCAGCCCCCGGGGCCGGAACGGGGACTCGAACCCACGATCCGGCGATTCCCTTCGCTCTCTTGCTCTGACGCGCAACCCTTGAGCTATTTCGGATTCTATTTCGGACTGGCTGGAGACAGTCGCACACCGATTTCACTTTGGATACCCCCCCCCCCCAACCCCTACCCCCACCCCCTCTCCCATACCCCTCCTCCATCCTAGTAACAACTTGACTGCCAGTGGACTCAGATTGTAATTGTTTAAATCATTGCAAATTTAACGTCAAAGATCCCCTGCCGTCAAAGGAATGTGGACAAAAAGTGGTTACAGCAAGAGGCATAGATCCTCATGAGCCCCCGCAAATGCGGGGGCTCATGAGGATCTATGCCTCTTGCTGATGCGTGTGGCCGCACGTGGGTGGATTAACGCTATTTGGAAACCAAATCAGCTTTTAAAAATGCATCAAGACTTTTGTTCAAACTGTGCAGATTAATCCGTCACACCGGAAAAAAATAAATTCACTCTCAGTTAACGTTCGGTTTTGAGAGAAAACACCAACTGGTTGCTGAATTATTGGTGTTTACAATGTGGCGCGCATGGTGATTCGCTGCGACCTTTTTTGTCTTAATTTTGATCCTCAATAAACTTATCGTCTGTGTTCTGCAACACTGCACAACTCTCATTTAGATGATGTCAGGCTAGAAAATTGTGAAGATAGATTTGAAAATTATCTTGTAGTTTAGGAGTAAATCAACATTTATTGCCGTCTGAGACAAGTTTTACGTTTGGCTTGTTTTCTGGAACGCCTCGCACAACACCTATTCATCCGATTTCGCTGCAAGTAAGTGTCAACTCCTATATGGGAAAGATCAACGTTTCATTTGTAGCTGAAAGACGGACAATATTTGTTCTATAGATATTAAAAGTTATGTATATTTTCAAGTGTAGCAAATCTCATGTTAGCCGATATCGGTAAATCACCGCCGTCAGTAAATTGTTCCTTGTGTTCAATTTTCTCAGGACCCAAGGAAGAAAGAAACACGCTTAGAAAAGACAACTCCGGCATAATTTATTGATGTTGAAAATAAAAATTTTACAAAATTTATTAATATTTCAAAACAGACTTTTTACACAATTTATTAATATTTGAAAGTAGACTTTTTACACAATTTATTAATATCTCAAAATAGACTTTTTACACAATTTTATTAATATTTCAAAATAGACTTTTTACACACTTTATTAATATTTCAAAATAGGCCTTTTACACAATTTATTAATATTTCAAAATAGACTTTTACACATTTATTAATATTTCAAAATAGGTCTTTTACACAATTTATTACTATTTAACTCATTTAGCCCAGCGCATGTATTTCCCAAATTTTGGCTGGCGTCATCTAACGACTATACACCTGTTGCATGAGATGGATCGACCATAATAATTTAAGGGCAGTGACAGATTAGCTTGGCGCCTGCTGTAGTGCGTCAGGGATGAATGGGTTAATATTTCAAAATAGACTTTTTCAAAATAGGCATATGACCAAGCACACAATTTGCAACTTATTTTTTTCTTATGAGAAGGAGCAATTTGTCTCGGCAGAGAGCGGTTGAAAGAGCTTACTGAACTCACACGTACGTCTAACACTACATAATTATAACAGGCTTGTGGTGCACTCGAAATTCCTGGTCGATCCATTCGATGATGCACAAAGCTAATCCTGCAGACTCATGCTACTGACGAGAGCAAGGAGGAACCTCACCGCACACCCATATAATGCCATCTCGGCTTCCACAGCACGCAAAAAGGCTATCTGGCCAAAGTCGACCGCAGAGGGTCCACGCACTATCATGCGCGGGCACACTGCGGCCGACTTCGGCCAGATATTCTTTGCCACCGCCTAGGTCTATACAAAGCAATCAAAACAAGACGAAGAACTCGTCCTTGACCACATCTTGTGCCGAAGGACTTTAAGCTTAAATAGTTGGACAAAGAAGAAGAAGGCTGATTCTCCATGCATTTGGTTAGGTGCCAATATCACCAATCACTATCCTTGCGCCGTGATGCTTGGTAATATGGATAAGTAGAATACCGACCTAATCAGGCACTACGCATCTGCTATCGATCAGTGCCGATCCACCTCCCGCACTCAGCGTGGAAATAAAAGCGCGGGACTCAGCCGGCAATTGTCCGATCGGACAGGGCTGATTGGAAACGAGTGGGACGGGGAGATAACCCGAGACACAGCGAATGAGTCTCGATGTCCACTTTCCAATTCTTCCCAGAGGCAAGGGAGTGATTCACACGGTCACTGACAGAACGTACTTAGGTCTAGCTTATCGTGAGCTTAATGGTAAATCAAACCTCCACCTAAGGGCAAGTTCTATTTTAGTGAAACAGCTCTCTAGCTGTCTTCTAGCCTATGTGCTGGACATTGTTATATTTTGAGTCCGATGACCTATGGGTCCTCTGAAAGGAATGCCAGCCGTTTCCAGCTTGCATTTGACAATTAATGAGTTCATGGGCTTCTTGACATAATGTGAAACTCTTGCTGGTTACTCTCAAAGTCCACCGGGCCGAAATCGTACGCGGGCCCACTGCGGCCAACTTCTGCCTGATAGTCTTTTGTGTGCTGGGTAAGGGCAGGCCTCTTTTACTTTGCCATGTCACTGAGACTGAGATAGCTTGAAACGAACACCATTCAACTGCAAGAGGCATAGAACCTCATGAGCCCCCGCCAGGCGGGGGCTCATGAGGTTCTATGCCTCTTGCTGGCCTTAATTGGTATCCGTGTTCCTTAGGCGGGCGGAACTTCTTAGTAATGTATTGACAAGAAAATGATTTTTTTTAAAAAAGTTTTGGCCACTAACAGTGAATGGTCATAAAATCTCTTCGCAAAAGCATTTGAGCTTAATACAAGTCTGTGACCGGACGAGTCCAGGAGAATGCTGATCCACTGGCCGGACCAAGCCGCTTCTGATGGGATCCCTTCGGCCCATCGGCCCAAAACAATTAAGGGCTGTCCTGCGTTCTCTAATTTCATTCAAACCTCGGCAAGGCCTCAAGCCGGAGAAGGGCACAGTGGTGTCACGATGGGCACAGCGTTCAAACTTTTCAGGTCCCTCACCAAGTCATTGCTGTTAGCCCGTACCCGGTGCACAAAAGGCCATCGGGCCGACGTCAGCCGCCGTTGGCCCGCCCACGGCCGTGCGCGGGTCGACGTCTGCCCGACGGCTTTTTGCGCATTGGGTAGGCGCCGAATCAGATGAACTTCTGAGAATGCAAAAAGCGTAGATTTGCGTTAAGCCTCTGTGTCTACGAAAGGTTTAGACGCCTGTGAGCCCTGCGGCTAGAAAAGGTATACATTCTCACGGAGCCTCTGCGGTGGGCAGTGTCTCATGAAAATCTGTGAGCCTGCTGGTAGCTTGTAGCAATATTCTTAACAGCAGCTATATGGACTAAACTGATTATGTGCTCTTGCTAGTAGAAAAATATGTTGTTCGGAATCAAGAGTAGGTCAACATTATTCGTTTTGTTTTGTGTGTGTGTGTTGAAAACAGTGAACTAAACGTCCGGAGAAAAAAATGCAATATCGCGTGTTTGTCCAGATTTTTTAAAACTCTTTCTACCCCAACACCGAAATCCCCAAATAGTTTGCCGCTGTCCTCTGAAGACTGCAGTGCAGCGCAGGACACAGATCGACCAAGAGTGTTATCGTCAGTAGCAGCCAAGGGGTCAATGTTGTGACTGTCTGTGTAACACTCTTAGTCCTGACACACGACACAAGAAGATATAAACTGACCATTATATTTTATTAGTGGTGCCTGAAAGTGTTGCGTGGTGGAGTTGTAGTCGAAGTATGATAAACACACCAGACACACACGCACGTAGAGTTCTTTTAAATAGACCTCATTCAGCTGCAATCCGTCAACCGTGGCTTAAGGATGTAGACAAAACTGGAGTAACAGTTCCAACAATATTTAATTCAGCGATGCGATATCCACACAGTAATGCACTCTCAAATGCACAAACTACTGAATACAAAGTCTCTTTTGCTATGTCCACACTACGACTCAAAGTTTCTCATACAAAGCGTCTCTCGCAATAAACTGCGTGTCTCTACAACTGACAAAGCAAGAAAATGTACTACTGGGCTTTCCCAGCGCCCTCCTTATATACACTATCAAAATCTAGAATCTTCTACAGAAATCATGAACTCAAACAACCAGAACGAAACACGCAGCCGAAGCTCATTAACATAAACTTTCCAGAAACAATATATCAGGCTACAAAAACACGGCTGCTCACTTCAGCTCTAAATTCTAGCATATAATAAAGACACATAAAAGTATGGTCTCCCTATCTATGATAGCTCAAAAAGGTACGAGAACATTCACCAAACAAAATAAAAGCTGCTCACTACACGCTCACAGGAAAACAAAAAGTAGCAAAAATGTTGCGATGTCACCTAACCGACGTGACACTTACGAGGCCACCAGACAGTGCGACCTGTCTACAACGTTCCGGACTAAACACAACAAAACGAAATCGGCTCTACTCACGAACAAAAGAAAATCTTACTAAAAAGGTACGAAATCATAACCGTGATAGCTCAAATAAACAACATATCGTTACCTACGAATAACACATGTACGCTCTCACAGGATAACACAACCACAATCGTAACATTACCCCCCTCTTAAGAATGAAATTTCACAAAAATTTCTTCTCAAATTTCAAAAATGCGGTTGTGGCTGTGTACACCTACACAAAACCCTAAACAAATATAACTTCACATCAAAAATCAAATTAAAATAAACGTCTCACGGTTCCTGTAAACAGTCCTGAGCATGGAAATGTTTCATACAAAAAGTTCTGGACACAGAATGTTCATTTAAACTGCTCTACTCAGGTAATCTGCTCCAAAGTTCTGCGAACCCTTAATAGACTGTAGTTTAATGTCAAAATTCTGCAAAAACATCGCCCATCTCATAATACGAGAATTTGTAAACTTTGCAGAGTTTAGATAGTTCAAGGGCTGATGATCTGTTTGGAGAACAAATGGCACTCCCAGAAGGTACAGTTCGAATCGCCTTACTCCCCAAATGATGGCTAGGCACTCTTTCTCGATGGTCGAGTAGTTTCTCTCAGCTCTGGTCACCTTTCTGCTGGCGTAGCTCACTGGGTAGAGTTTTCCGTTATCTTCTTGCATCAAGACAGCACCTACTCCTTCGTTGGAGGCGTCTGTTCTCAGGAAGAACGTTTTCAACGGGTCAGGAAGGTGTAGAATAGGCTTCTCGGTTAGGATGTCTCGAACCGCCTGGAATGCTCGCTTTTGGGTATCTTCCCACTTCGCTATGTTAGGTTGTCCTTTCCTCAGCAAATCAGTCAGGGGTGCTGTAACTGCCGCAAAGTTTGGTATGAACTCCCGGTAGTAGTTCGCCAAGCCCATAAATGAGCGGACTTGCGTCTTGGTCGTAGGTCGCGGGGCATCCCTGATCTTCTGCACGTTGGCGTCGTGTAGCCCCTTTAAACCTTCGCTCAATTTATGTCCAATGAAGTCTATGTTGTCAGCCCCAAGAATACACTTGCTTGGACGGATGGTGAAATTCGCATCTGACAGTCTTTGGAACAGTTCTCGGAGGGCTTTGAGGTGGTCCTCCCAAGTTTTGGTATGGATCGAAATGTCATCCCAGTAAAAGACCACATTTTGCATATCTTCTAGGATCTTTTTCAGTCCTCTCTTTAATGTGGCACCACTGTTCACCATACAAAAAGGCATCTTCAGGAACTCCCAATGACCGTCGGGTGTGACAAACGCTGTCTTGGGGATATCTTTTTCTGCAACCTTGATTTGCCAATACTCTTTGCTTAGGTCAATTTTGGAGAAAAATCGGTCTCCGCTGACCTTCTGGAACAGTTCTTCTGCTGTGGGCATAGGCTCTGGATCAAAGATTGTTAGTTTATTGAGTCTGCGATAGTCCACACACACTCGGTTGGATCCATCTGGTTTCTTCACGATGACAACTGGGGACGCATAGGGTGACTTGGACTCTCTGATGACATTCAGACTCAGCATTTCCTTGATATCCTTTTTCAATTCTTCTCTCGTGTTATAAGGAAGACGATAAGGTTTGCTGCGAACTGGCTCGTTTGACGTCAGGTTTACCTCGTGCAGGATGGTGTCTGTTGTACCTGGGTCAGGTGTAAACCGATGCTCGAACTCTTGAGTCAGGACGCGCAGTTCTTCACGTTGAGTCTGGGTCAGATTCTGACCGAACTGGATATCTTCTACATTCTCTTTATGTCGGAGTTCATTAAGGTCAAATAGGTTCTCGTCGTCTAGTTTTTCGTCATCAGCAAGACGCACCGATTCCGCCAAGTTTTGTTTGTCTTGACCTCCCTGTAGCTCCACCAGCCTGTCTTTATTTACCACTGCTGCTTCCGTGTTGTCCGCCACTTTTAGAGGGATGGTCTGGTGACTCTTCTCTGCTTGACTTCTCGTGGTAACGGAACATATTTCAGGTCTATACTCCGGATCTGGATCGTCTGCGTTTCTGACACTATCAATGTTTCCGATGATGAGATCGTAGACTGGTGTCTTCACGCACAACGCCTTCATCTCTCCTGTCAAGTATGGGGTGTCGACACTGACTTTGGCAAGGGGGATAATCCTTACAGTTCCCTCAGCCAAAACAAGGGTGGTCCACTCCTGTAGCTTCTGGTCTTCAGCTACTAGGTCCTCTCTCACGATGATGCAGCTACAACCAGTGTCTCTCAACACTTTCACTGGTGTGTCGCCGACGAATCCTGACACCACGGGCATGTTCGGCACTTCATTCTCAGGCAACGCGATGTTTGAGACTAGTAAAAATGTAGTCCCATTTCCTACTGGGATGCGTCCATTCTTTCTGAAAGATTCGATCAGTTCTGGTGTCGCTCGCTTTTCTCTGGATTCAAAGTCATTGGATGACGTCACATCATTTGCTAATACAGCGGCGGCTCTGTGTTGAGATGTAGTATTACTTCTGCCTGCTATCCCGCGATCTTGGTTAGGTCTTCTGATGTTGTCGCCTCGGGGAACATCTTTAGAAGGACACATTATCGCTTTGTGACCTTTCTTTCCATAGAGAAAACATGTCAGGTTCTCCACCGGCTTGTATCTCGGGGTGTCTCTGACATTGTGGATTTCCTCTGCTGGTGCAGACACACGCTGTGGCTTACTGGACCCGAACTTCATGTTGTGAGCGTCAAGGTATCTTTGAGCGAAGTCGGCCAGGGCCTTTAGTGACTGGTCTTTTTGCTCTCTAAGGTGGGCGGCCAGGTCTTTAGAACATGCGCTGAAAACTTGTTCTTTAATGATGAGGTCGCACAGGTCTTGGTACTCTCTGTTTAGGCCAGCCAGCTCTATCCATTTCTCCAGGTAGCTTCTGATTCTCTCAATGAATAGGCCGGGTGTTTCTCCTTCTTCAGGCTTGCAGTTCCGAAATCGTCGCCTGTAACCTTCTTCAGTGAAGTCGTACTGTCTCAACAGGGCGGCTTTCAACTGTGTATAATCTTCGACTTCTTCTCTTGGTAAGCGGGTGTAAAATTCAAGTGCTTTGCCAGTTAGAAGTGCGCTCAGTTTAATAGGCCAAGTCTCTTGTTTCCAATTGTTGCTATTTGCGAAGCGCTCGAATCGCTCCAAATAAGCGTCCATCTTATCTGAATTTTCAATGAAAGGTGGAAGTTTTGGCGCACGGGCTGTTTGTTCTCTGCTCGCTAATGCTGTTGCTTCATTAGTTCTCTGGCTCTGTGCCTCAATCTCCATCTGCTTTAGATGAATTTCGTGTTGACGCTGCCTCTCCGCCTCTTCTCTCTCCTCTTCTCGTTGTTTCTCTGCTTCTCTTCGCTGTTTCTCTGCTTCTTCTGCTTGGATTTCGAGTCTCCTGATTTCACGTTCTTTGGCTCTTTCCTCTCTTTCCAGTCTCTCCTTTTCTTCTTTCTCTCGTTTCTTTTCTTCTTTTTCTTCTCTCTCCAATCTCTCCTTTTCTTCTCTCTCTCGTCTCTTTTCTTCTTTCTCTTCTCTCCCAGTCTCTCCTTTTCTTCTTTCTCTCGTCTCTTTTCTTCTTTCTCTTCTCTCTCCAATCTCTCCTTTTCTTCTCTCTCTCGTCTCTTTTCTTCTTTCTCCTCTCTCTCTCCTTTACAAACTCGAGGAGTTGAGCTCCTTCGAGTCCACATTCCTTTCCAATTTTCAGGAATGTTTCCAATTCCGATGTGGCCATCTCTGCTTTTCACTGCTGGCTGTTTTCTCCTGCTACCCTTTCCACTGAACCAACTGAAGAGATCTCGTCGGGGTCGCCAAAATGTTACGTGGTGGAGTTGTAGTCGAAGTATGATAAACACACCAGACACACACGCACGTAGAGTTCTTTTAAATAGACCTCATTCAGCTGCAATCCGTCAACCGTGGCTTAAGGATGTAGACAAAACTGGAGTAACAGTTCCAACAATATTTAATTCAGCGATGCGATATCCACACAGTAATGCACTCTCAAATGCACAAACTACTGAATACAAAGTCTCTTTTGCTATGTCCACACTACGACTCAAAGTTTCTCATACAAAGCGTCTCTCGCAATAAACTGCGTGTCTCTACAACTGACAAAGCAAGACAATGTACTACTGGGCTTTCCCAGCGCCCTCCTTATATACACTATCAAAATCTAGAATCTTCTACGGAAATCATGAACTCAAACAACCAGAACGAAACACGCAGCCGAAGCTCATTAACATAAACTTTCCAGAAACAATATATCAGGCTACAAAAACACGGCTGCTCACTTCAGCTCTAAATTCTAGCATATAATAAAGACACATAAAAGTATGGTCTCCCTATCTATGATAGCTCAAAAAGGTACGAGAACATTCACCAAACAAAATAAAAGCTGCTCACTACACGCTCACAGGAAAACAAAAAGTAGCAAAAATGTTGCGATGTCACCTAACCGACGTGACACTTACGAGGCCACCAGACAGTGCGACCTGTCTACAACGTTCCGGACTAAACACAACAAAACGAAATCGGCGCTACTCACGAACAAAAGAAAATCTTACTAAAAAGGTACGAAATCATAACCGTGATAGCTCAAATAAACAACATAACGTTACCTACGAATAACACATGTACGCTCTCACAGGATAACACAACCACAATCGTAACAGAAAGAAAAAAAAGCCTGGGGCTTTCGGACTATTCCTCTCTGAGACAGCAAGTCCTCTTTTGCAAAAAGCGTTATTTTGATTGGAATACAATGAAAATTTTCCTTTTCACAACCCCCCCCCCCCTGACTTTCTGCCTTGTAACTGCCCTCACACAGCTATGTTCTGGCACCGACCTTGAACTATCATTTAATCTGTCTTTTGACTGTCTTATCACTGCCGAGAAAACTGAACGCCACACAACTGCAAGTGGGATAGATCCACATGACTCCCCTCATGAGCAATTGCGGCGGCTCATAAGGATTTACTCCTCTAGGTGAAACCACTGTGTGTCCATGATCATTAAACGGCTGTGAACTTTGACGTCCAACTTACATTTCACGAGCGCAATTTGAGTCCGCTGGCAGTGAGGGTGTTAACTCACTACATGGAATTGTCATTTGTAAAAATATCTTTGGAGGTTTACCTCACTGTTCGACCATGATAGTTTCAAGGGTGGAGGCGCCAAGCTATTCTGTCACCATCCTTGAACTATTGTATTGTATTGTCTCCGAGGCGCACATATCCATCTATTTCAAGATGCTCAGAGCGCCGCAGGGACGGAAGCTGGAGCTTTGAAAGCCTGATGTTACTAAGCGCTACTTTATGTGCAAATACTGATGTTACTAAGTCCTACGTTATGTGCAAACCCTGCAATTAACTTTGGTGCGTGCGATACAAAAGAGCATACAGTGGTGATGGGATTTTGAACGTGTGCACTTGATTATGCATGCTATACGCACGAAGGCGAGACAGGCGCCGTAAACCGAGTCTGTACGTAAATTTGGACTCGATGAGAATGAAGAAATGTCCACATCACATTCCTGCCCACCAGGGAATTCGAAGTGTCTTGTCCACTAAGCTACGTCCCCATGTTACGGTCGATCGACATACAGTGGTAGCATGTCAGGGCTAGGTTTCAGAGACCGCTAGTCTCCTAAGACAAAACTTGAAGGCTCTGTTGCCATGGCTGGAAACACTAGTCCGCTCTAAAACTGGCTGCTCAAACTGTGTTTTATTTATGGGGATCTCGAATGAACTATTGTTTCAAGATCCAGACGTCTCGTCCAATACCGCTATCCCCTGCGGTCTAAATTCAAATTATTTTTAAACCGCGTGACTCTTTATACAGACTGAGTTGAATCTCCTTCGTGTGGAAAAAAAAAGGTTCGTGTTACTTGCTCAGGTTTACGGCCTCTTCTAACATTAACGCATTCAGTCCTGACATAATAAAAGTAAGCAAAAGGTCCAGGGGGCCGACGTCAGCCGCCTTTTGGCACGCACATTGCCGTGCGCGTGCCCAACGGCGGCTGGCGTCGGCCCGAGGATCTTTTGCGCTATGGTGACACTTTACAAGATGACACGGATGGACCAAGTCACTTTCTTTACTCTTTAACAATTGTAACTATTCATAGTTAGATTAACCCCTTCAAGCTAAAACAAGCTCAGCCTTCCAGAGAACATGGATACAGAGTGGTGTCAGTTCGAGGCACAGATCCTCATGAGCTCCCGCAGCTGCGGGAGCTCATGAGGATATGTGCGTCTTGGAATTGGGTGGTGGTCATTTTTTCTCGGCTATGAACGGGTTAAAGACTATTAGTTCATTCATTTGACGATGTACTGCGATTAATATGGAACTCGAGCATATATAACTCAAGGGTAATGCATTTCATTTACTGTCACAAAACAACTATCTTATGAAAAACCAAATCAAACCAAACCAGACAAGACCACACCAGACCAGACGAGACGAGGCCAGAACCGAACCAAACCAAACCAAACCAAACCAAACCTAAACTAAACATAACCTATCCGAACATAACATAATCTAACCTAACCTAACCTAACATAACGAACCTAACCTAACCTAAACTAAACTAAACTAAACTAAACTAACCTAACCTATCATAATGTAAAATAGCAACAAAACAAAACAAAACAAAACAAAAACAAAACAATACAAAACAAAGTAAAAAGTCAACAACAACAGCAGCAGCAGCAACAACAACAAAACAAAACAAAACAAAACAAAACAAAAACAAAACAATACAAAACAAAGTAAAAAGTCAACAACAACAGTGCAGCAGCAGCAACAACAACAACAATACAAAGCAAAAAACCGGAGCACAACGAAAATAGGTGAAAAAACAATCAGATTTTATGGAGCCGCGCTCGCGACGTAGAGCTGAACTTATCCTGGGAGAGCTTTACTCTTTCTTCCTCCTCCGCTTTGGCCGAGTTTTGCTTTATGTACTTCAAATCAAGAGAAGTATTAAAAGAAAGTACCGCCGTGCACTGAAATCACCACCAAGTTGTTAACCCCTCGACTGCTACTGACGATATCGCTGGACGGAAAAGACGCGTCCTTTCCGCCGAATGGTATTATTAACCCGTTCAGTTTCAGTTAACGTAGACTGTGTTTCTACAGTCTGCAGTCTTCGTTAACTCATTCGAGACGTGCCGCCTCCGGATACGCGGCTTTAAGCCGCGTATCCGGAGGCAGCACGCCTCGAATGATTTAATCCAATATTTAAAAAAAAGCCGTAGCTGTCCGACTAACATGGATTCAAAGTGGTGTCAGCAAGAGGCATAGATCCTCGGCTCATCAGGATCTATACCTCTTGCAGTTCGGTGGTTTTCACATTTTTCTTTGCACTGAACGGGTTAACTGACGTGCGAAGGACAAATGAGACGCACGGAAAGGAAACCCTCTTGGGGTGGTGTAATTTAACCATATGTCAACGTCCGCTGCAGAAGAGAGAGAGAGAGAGAGAGAGAGAGAGAGAGAGAGAGAGAGAGAGAGAGAGAGAGAGAGAGAGAGAGAGAGAGAGAGAGAGAGAGAGAGAGAGAGAGAGAGAGATGATGATGATGAAACGTTTTTATTCAGGATAAAAAGTTTTAGGCATAGCAATGCCTATCTTCCAAACTGTCCTGCAGAGAGAGAGAGAGAGAGAGAGAGAGAGAGAGAGAGAGAGAGAGAGAGAGAGAGAGAGAGAGAGAGAGAGAGAGAGAGAGAGAGAGAGAGAGAGAGAGAGAGAGAGAGAGAGAATGATGATGATGATGATGACGATGATGGTGATGAAACGTTTTATTTACAGGATAAAGTTTTAGGCGAAACGCCTCTCTTTCAAACTGTCCTGTTACAAAATAAACATTAACAGCAAAGAGCAAGAGAAACACAATACATCGAAACATAACGAAATAAACTGTAGAAACACTATACAAAAGCAATGCAAATAATGCGCACACATCATATCAATAACAAGGAATAATAATTTATTTAAAAAAACAACAACAACAACAAAAAACTTGTTTGTATTCCGTTCAGGTAGTAAGTTACTGTAACAAGATGTTATATGAAGGAGTTTTGAAGGGTCTAGAGTCAGATACGGATTTAATTTGGGGTGGTATTTCGTTCCAGGTTTTGGCACCTGAGAACGAAAGGCTGGTTATATATATATATATATATATATATATATATATATATATATATATATATATATATATATATATATATATATATATATATATATATATATATATATATATATATATATATATATATATATATATATATATATATATATATATATATCTCGGTAGCTGTAACAAACTGTACCTCTTGTTTTGTCCTTGAATATCTAAGATGGGACTTTATAGTTAAGAATTTTATACACAGGTATGCATCGATTAAATGCGAGCTGCTTGTTTAGGTTTTCGTCGGTGGGAGAGGGACCAGGTACAATTAACTTTACCCCTCGACGATACAATGAGTTTTTTTCTATAAATATACCTCACTGTACCCATCCCAGACAGTGGAGCAGTAATCACAGTGTCTTAATATGGGCATGTCTAGTGTCAGTGTTAACTATTTGACTTAGTTTTGATAACAGGTAGAGATTTTTAGATATTGTTTTGCGTGTGTTTTCGATATGTGGTTCCCAGCTTAGCTTTTTATCCGTTGTGACTCCAAGCAAACGGTGTTTTTAAAAAAAAAAACAACAAAAGAAAACAAACAACTTGATCAAAAGGGATCAGAGTCCAGGTATAATGTTAAGGGCAGGAGATCACGTTGATGTTTTTGGCGTGAAGTAATCAATATACTCTTTGTCTTTTGGACTCTGTTTTTCAAGTGGAAAAATGTCTAACAGCTTGAACTTGTTGTCAGTACTAATGACTTCCGAGGGTCTGTCAACAATTAGTCTAATGGCTCTTCTGTGGAGCGAGTTTAGACTTTTTAAATTAGCATCGCTACTACCGTCCCAAACAGATGAGGCATAATTCAAATGTGACTGAATATGGGCCTAGTAGAAGGGTTTCCTTGTTGGCTCATCAGCGAAATGTCTCAATTTCGACAGGAGGAATACAGTTTTAGATACTTTTTAACACAGATTAGTAATGTGGCCTTGCCAGCACAACTTGTCATCTACGTTGATTCCAAGCACGCGTTGTTCCCTGACTTGCTCCACAGGCTGGCCGTTAAGTGTTAGTTGAAGGGGAGGGGGCTTCAACTGATGCTTTTGCTAGTGTGGTAATCAGCATGCATTTGGTTTTAGTGGGATTAGGTATCATGGTGCTATTTCTGCACTATTCAGATACCTCATTTAAACTGTCCTGGAGAATCTTCGCCTTACATGTTACATCTGATGACGAAACGTCCAGTGTTCCATCGCCTGCAAAAAGACTGCAAGTTACACAGGAGTCAGATATGTAATGGAAGGTCGTTTATGAAACCGAGAACAATAATGGACCAAGAATCGATCCCTTTGGTACTCCGTGCTCTATCACCCCCTCAGGTGAGTTTTTACCATTCACGTAG
Source organism: Semisulcospira habei (assembly GCA_036245525.1). NCBI lineage: Eukaryota > Metazoa > Mollusca > Gastropoda > Semisulcospiridae > Semisulcospira > Semisulcospira habei. The sequence goes on from BTPG01000005.1 coordinate 60,346,444, forward strand.
ACATACTGCGTACGCCAATGCAGATATGACGTAAAAAAGGCAAGTGTGCCTGCGCTTAGTTGATAGTAAGTTTTTGAAATAAAAAATTATGATTGACGAGAGAGAGAGAGAGAGAGAGAGAGAGAGAGAGAGAGAGAGAGAGAGAGAGAGAGAGAGAGAGAGAGATGATGAATCTTTATTTATTCAGGATAAAGCTATTAGACAACTCAATGCCTGTCTTACAAGCTGTCCTGTAAACAAACAACATAATAGGAAAATAAACAGAGCATGCAAATAATAACAACAATAATAATAAGAAGAAGAAGAAGAAGAAGAAGAAGAGGAAGAAAAACTACGGGAAAAAAACACAATAGGTGAATTAATGAAAGGAAAAAAAATGGTATTGGAGAATTAGTAACTGCCACAAAAAGCAAGGGAAATAAATGAGTGCATAGCATTAATATTATACTCAGCTAAGACAGTGTCAAAGAATCAGCAGCATCAAGAGCATATAGCGACACCGACAAGACAAAGGATTATCAGTTTACAAATGTAAGGAGAAAGAGAAAATATTTGACGTGCACGTGTAATCAGCAGTAATACTCTGATATGGCAAACTGTGAAGTCAGGCTGAATGGAAGTGCGTGTGCAAAGCACGTTTAAAATGGGTTTTACCTGAACAAGACGACAAAACGGAAGCCATGCTGGTAGGCACTCGCCAGAAACTCTCCCAGCTCCCTCCCTCTCTCCACCTTCAACTCGATAGCACCCCCATCTCCCTCTCTGACTCGGCCAAGAACCTCGGCGTCATCCTCGATTCCTCTCTGTCCATGACCAGCTTCGTCTCCGCCACGACCCAGGCATGCTATTTCCACCTCCGCCGCATCAGTCAGATCAGAAAATACCTCACTACCGAAGCTGCCACCAAACTTGCTGTCTCTCTCATCTTATCTCGCATCGACTATTGCAACTCTCTCCTTTCCGGTCTCCCTCACTCCACCATCTTCACTCTCCAGCGCGTCCAGAACAATGCTGCTCGCCTCGTCCTCAGAAAGAAAAAAATCCGACCACATCACACCCCTGCTCAAACTCCTCCACTGGCTCCCAATCCCCCAACGCATCCAATATAAAGTTCTGTCTCTCTGCTACAAATCCCTGAACAACTGCGCTCCTGCCTATCTCTCTAACTTACTTCACCCCTACACACCTTCCCGCTCTCTCCGCTCTGCCTCCGACCCTCTCCGCCTCCACATCCCTCGCACCAAACTTAACACTTTCGGCCCCCGCTCCTTCTCCGTCTATGGTCCATCCACCTGGAACACTCTCCCACTCTCTCTCCGTCAGAAACACTCTCTCTCCTCCTTCCAGTCCGCCCTCAAAACTCACCTCTTTCAACAGTTTTAGCACTATATCACCACACTCCCCACCCCAAGCTGACCGTCGTAATGTATTTCACTGTTTGTGGTACGTGAGTCATTGTCTAAAGCGTGCGCATGCGTGCGCGAGTTGTGAGTGTGCGCTTAGAGTTATAATTATTATAAGATAAGCGCATTATAAATACCGTAATTATTTATTATTATTATTATTAATTATTATTATTATTATTATTATTATTTTATTATTATTATTATTATTATTATTATTATTATTATTATTATTATTATTATTATTATTATTATTATTATTTATTGTTCAAAGGCAATGAGTTCCAGACAAAACTACCCGAAAATAGAAGGCTTGACTTGTAGAGATCTATCCTGGGTCGGGGTAAATGAAGCAAGCCATATCTCGTGTGTAGCTGATGCATAGGGCTGAAGTTAAATAGCGTGCACAGATATTCGGGGACTTGTTAATGAAATATTTTGTGCATGAGGACGCATTTGTTAAATTTGAGTTGTTCCGTCAGTGGAAGCAGGCCAAAAGCTTTTATTTTTCGTCTGTGGAAGTAGATTTTGGAATAATTATTTTAACTGAACAACGATATAGCGAGTTGATTTTTTTAATATGACGTTCGCTGCATTCGTCCCACAAAAAGGACGCATAGTCACAGTGGCTCTTAATGTGTGCGTGAAAGAACAATGCACAGCACTTTGTACTAAGAATATGTCTAAGTTTAGAGAGCAGAAATACATTCCTGGACAAGGTTTTGCACAAACTGTCGATATGCGACGACCAATTCCCAGTAGGCGGTGCTTGGATACCTGTTGGACAGGTTTTGGATAGAGAGAGAGAGAGAGAGAGAGAGGGAGAGAGAGAGAGAGAGAGAGAGAGAGAGAGAGAGAGAGAGAGAGAGAGAGAGAGAGAGAGAGAGAGAGAGAGAGAGAGTTAAAACAGGAAACACGGCCCCGTGTCATAATTGCTTTTAATGAAAACCTGATCCCGATTGAATTCACGCAGATCGTGAGAATTCCCGGATTCGCCAAACACAGCATAAATTATGCATAGCGCGCCGTGTATGCCGACAGCATATTATACTTTGGCTTTTTTTTTAACACGGCCTTTGATTGGTCAGTTTTTCGATCGCTTGTTCCCACGATCGAAACTTACACAGTGAGCGGTTTAATGATAAGCTAGTCGAACCGCTTATTCTTGATCCGCTCACTCAGTGACGGGTGGAATGATTGACGCATGAAGCACAGATAGACACTCCTTCTCCCCCCCCCCCCCCACACACACCTCCCACACCACCACCCCCCTGCAGTCGTGAGGGATTATGAAAGTCTAAGTCTTTCTGATTTCATTACATGTACTCCTTGAGCAGGGTGGAAGACTTGGCAATCAATCTGGAATGGTTCATAGTGGTGATTAACCCTTTTCACCCCGATACACTATTGCTTGAAATTAATTTGACTATGATAGTTCAAGGTTGGTGCCAGAATAGCTTGGCGCCTAACTTTACTTACTTACTTACGCCTGTCACCCCTACCCGGGTATAGGCCGTCGACGAGAGACCTCCAGCAACTCCTGTCCTGTGCTTCTCCTTCTATTCTACTCCAGGTGGTTCCCAGTCTCTTGATGTCTGCTTGGAGGTCTCGACGCCAGGAGTTTCTCGGCCTACCTCTTTTCCTCTTTCCCTGGGGGTTCCATGACAATGCCTGCCTAGTGATACTGGAAGCTGGCTTTCTCAGGCTGTGACCGATCCATCCCCATCTTCTTCGCCCAATTTCATTCTCTGCTGTTATCTGCTCTGTTCTGTCCCAGAGTCTGACGTTGCTGATCTTCTCTGGCCAGTGGATTTTCAAAATTCTTCTAAGGCAACTGTTCATGAAGGTCTGTACTCTGTTGACTGTGGTTTTTGTCAATCTCCAAGTCTCTGCTCCATAATATAGGAGAACTGCTTTTACATTGGAGTTGAAAATCCGGACTTTGGTGTGTTGTGACAGCTCTCTGGAACTCCACACTTTTTTTAACTGGAGAAAGGCTGCTCTGGCTTTACCGATTCGTGCTCTGACATCTGCATCAGTGCCGCCTTTTTTGTCTATGATGCTCCCGAGATAGGTGAAGGACTCCACCTCCTCCAACGGGATGCCAGCAAGCAAGATTGGTTCTTCCCTGGTTGTGTTCAGCCTCATTGTCTTTGTTTTCTGTTTGTGAATGGTGAGGCCCACTTGGGACGAGATGTCAGCAAGCCTCGTGGTCTTGTCCTGCATTTGTTGACGAGTGTGGGACAGTAATGCCAAGTCGTCTGCAAAATCGAGGTCGTCAAGCTGTGTCCACAGTGTCCACTGTATTCCACTTCGTCTGTGCTCTGTGGTCATCTTCATGACCCAGTCTATGGCCAGTAGGAAGAGGAACGGAGACAGCAGACACCCCTGCCTGACACCAGTTCTGACCTGGAGCTCCCTGGTGAACTGCCCTTCGTGGATCACGCGACATGTCATGCCATCATAGCTGCTCTTGATCAGGCGGACGAGCTTTGTGGGTACACCGTAGTGTCGTAGGAGTTTCCACAGAGTCTCTCGGTCCACTCTGTCAAATGCTTTCTCATAATCCACAAAGTTGACGTACAGCGGGGAGCTCCACTCCAGAGACTGTTCCACGATGATGCGGAGAGTGGCGATCTGGTCTGTACATGATCGGTTTTTCCTGAATCCTGCTTGCTGGTCTCTCAGCTGGGGGTCAACGGAGCTCTTCATTCTCTCTAGGATGATCCTGTTGAAGACCTTTCCTGGTACTGACAGCAAGGTGATTCCTCTGTAGTTGGAACACTTGCTGAGGTCGCCTTTCTTGGGAAGCTTGATTAGGTACCCCTCCTTCCAGTCAGCTGGCATCACCTCCTCTTCCCAGATCTTTCCAAACAGTGGGTACAGCATCTCCACTTTTGTCTCTAGGTCTGCTTTCAGAGACTCCGCTGGGATACCATCTGGCCCTGCTGCTTTGCCATTCTTCAAAAATGCCACTGCTCTTCTGATCTCTTCCCGGCTGGGTCTGTCACAGCTGATGGGTAGGTCGGTCTCTGCCGGCTGGATGTCGGGGGGGGTCGGGTGGGCTAGGTCTGTTCAGTAACTCTTCAAAATACTCGGCCCATCTGTCGAGTTGGTCTGCTCTGTCTGCAATAGGCTTGCCTTCTTTGTCTTTTACTGGTCTTTCTGTATGGCCATACTTACCCGACAATCTTCTGGTATTGTCGTAGAGCCGTTTCATGTTGCCGCTGCCTGCTGCCTTTTCTGCCTCTGCTGCCAGGCTGTCTGTGTAGGCCCTCTTGTCTGCCCTGATACTCCTCTTCACCTCGCGGTTGGCTTCCGAGTATTCCTCCTGTGCCCTTACTTTGGCTGCTCTCGTGCGACTGTTGTTGACCGCTGCTTTCTTCTGCTTCCTCGCTTCTATCTTCTTCAAGGTCTGTGCCGACAGCCAGTCCTTGTGGTGGTGTTTCCTGAACCCTACAGTGTCTTTGCAGGTTGAGTTCAGCGCCTCTCTAACTGCCTTCCACTGCTGCTCTGTGGTGACCGCCTCCTCTTCATTTACTAGCTCCTGTAGCGCTTGAAACCGGTTGGACAGCACCAGTTTGAACTCTTCTCTAACTCCAGTTTCTCTCAGGAGACCTACATTATAGCGCTGTCTTCTTGTTGTCTCTGTGCAGCTTTTCTTTAGCTTGAGCTTCATTCTTAAGGTAAGCAGATGGTGGTCTGAGGCGACATCTGCTCCCCTCCTCACTCGAACATCTTGAAAGGATCTTCTAAATTTCTTGCTAATGCAGATATGGTCTATTTGGTTCTCTGTTGTATGGTCAGGTGAGACCCAAGTTGCTTTGTGTATTCTTCTGTGTGGGAAGATGCTGCCGCCAATGACAAGTCGGTTTAGAGCACAAAAGTCCACAAACCTCTCCCCGTTCTCATTCATCTCCGAGCCTAGTCCCTGTCTCCCCATCACCTCTTCGTATCCGGTGTTGTCCTCCCCTATTTTGGCATTAAAATCGCCCATGACGATGGTGATGTCTCGCTCCGCACATTTGTCCACGGCACTCTTCCTCGTTTCTGTCATTGGTGGGCGCATAACACTGGATGACGTTCAGCTTGAGCTTTTTTCTTGGTTCTAAAGGCTGCTGTGATAATTCTTGGCCCAAGAGGTTCCCAGCCCATCAGCGCTCTCTGTGCCACTGGTGACAGCATGAATGCTACTCCTTCTGTATGGGGGGCATTCTCCTCTTCATGACCTGAATACAGAATCATCTCCCCACTTAACAGCCTTTTCTGGCCAGACTGCGTCCATCTGGCTTCACTGATACCTAGCAGGGAAAGGTTGTACTTTTGCATTTCCGCTGCTATCTGGGCGGCCTTGCCGCTCTGGTACATGGTCTTGACATTCCATATGCCCATGGTTGTGTCCCTGGATAGAGAGAGGCGGCTCGGTCCTGTGGCTTCCGAAGACTTCCGGCTTTCACCACAGGACGTCATAAGTCTTCCTCCTCCAGGAAAGGAATTACTGTTAGTCTTTTCGTCGGCGTTTTTGTAGCTATTTCCTTTTTTGCAGGGTGGGGAAGCTACCCCCACGCCCAACCCCCTTACTAGGAGGACCAGGGGTTTTCTGTCGGGGTCACCTTCCCTTAGACCATGTTGGTTCACGGCACCTTATTTCATTCGGTGCACCCCTCTCACGAGGGACCCCCTATCCACCACCCAGGGGACGCGCCTCAACGCCATATGGTCCTAAGGCGCCAAGCTATTCTGGCACCACCCTTGAACTAAAATGGTTGATCTACCTCCTCATCTGCTGGTAGGCACTCGCCAGAAACTCTCCCAGCTCCCTCCCTCTCTCCACCTTCAACTCGATAGCACCCCCATCTCCCTCTCTGACTCGGCCAAGAACCTCGGCGTTATCCTCGATTCCTCTCTGTCCATGACCAGCTTCGTCTCCGCCATGGCCCAGGCATGCTATGTCCACCTCCGCCGCATCAGTCAGATCAGAAAATACCTCACTACCGAAGCTGCCACCAAACTTGCTGTCTCTCTCATCTTATCTCGCATCGACTACTGCAACTCTCTCCTTTCCGGCCTCCCTCACTCCCTCACTCCACCACTTTCACTCTCCAACGCGTACAGAACAATGCTGCCCGCCTCGTCCTCAGAAAGAACAAATCCGACCACATCACACCCCTGCTCAAACTCCTTCACTGGCTCCCCATCCCCCAACGCATCCAATACAAAATTATGTCTCTCTGCTACAAATCCCTGAACAACTGCGCTCCTGCCTATCTCTCCACCTTACTTCACCCCTACACACCTTCACGCTCCCTCCGCTCTGCCTCCGACCCTCTCCGCCTCCACATCCCTCGCACCAAACTCAACACTTTCGGCCCCCGCTCCTTCTCCGTCTACGGTCCATCCACCTGGAACACTCTCCCACTCTCTCTTAGTCAGAAACACTCTCTCTCCTCTCCTCCTTCCAGTCCGCCCTCAAAACTCACCTCTTTCAACAGTTCTAGCACTATATCACCACACTCCCCACCGCAAGATGACCGTCGTAATGTTTTTCACTATTTTGTGGTACGTGAGTCATTGTCTAAAGCGTGCGCATGCGTGCGCGAGTTGTGAGTGCGCGCTTAGAGCTATAATTATTATAAGATAAGCGTATTACAAATACCGTAATAATTATTATTATTATATGTAATGTAGCCTTCAGAGGACAATAGACACACACAAAAATATTTAAAAAGCCTCAGGATGTAATGGGGTGAACGGATCTGTCAAGGCGAACTGCACCCCGCTGCAAGAGACACAGACCTTCATGAGCCCGCGCAGTTGCGGGGGCTCATGAGGATGTATGCCTCTTGTTAGTCCTCTGTTCCTCATGCCTATTTTTGGTCTCACTTCTGTTTTTTTTTCGGTTTTTTTTTCTCACGTTGTATGTCGCCAGCGTGCATTGTTTCAGACACGGACTTCGTGATCACTGGCAGCAAAGTGGTTAAAAATAGCATTAACACTATGCCAATGGTCCAAATGAAAAATGCGGAACATTTGATTCCATACCTTTGTACGTCTATCAATGTTCTTTGCGAATTATTCTTTAACTCATTGTGCCCGCGACACACCACAGCAGGATAGGGCTCGACCATGATAGATCAAGGGTGGTGGTAGAATAGCTTGGCGCCTATAGGCGCCAAGCTATTCTACCACCACCCTTGAACTATCATGGTCGATCTGTCTCCTGAATTGTGATGTAGTCCTTAGAGGATAACTCCAAAATGTGGGTATTTCGTACCTCGGGCACAGTGAGTTAAACATGGGGACGTAGCTTAGTGGATATGACACTGCGCTGGCACACGTAAAATCCCGGGTTCAAATGGGCAGGAATGGGTTGTGGGCTTTTCCTCATTCCCATCGAGTCAAGTTTACGTACAGACTCGGTTACGGTGCATGTCTTGCCTTCGTGTGTACAGCACGCATAATCATGAAGTGCGCACGTTGAAAATCCCATTACCACTATTAGAAAAAAAAAAAAGAAGGCCTGTTAGGGCCGGTTGAATGCACCGAAGTTAACCCATTCAGCCTTGACGCACTGCAGCAGGAGATGGGTCGACCATGTCGGCGCCAAGCTAATCTGGCACTGCCCTTGAATTAATCATGGTCGATCCATCTCCTGCAACTCAGTGGTGCATAGCCATAAGAGTGACGCCTCCCAAATTTGGGAAATACGGTCGTCGGACTGAATGAGTTAATAGCAGGGTGGAGGATTGCATATACAGTAGTGCTTAGTAGCGTCTGGCTTTCGAAGCTCTAGCTTCCATCCCTTGGGCGCCTTAAGCATCTTGAAATAGATGGATATGTGTGCCTCGGAGAAACATTACCATAAACATTGAAACTTCATGAAAGTCTTTCCGATAAAACAGTATAAAAACGCTTCTTGTGAATCAAAGGGAATAATTACAGTTTTTTTTTCTGACTTGCATTAGTCTTTTTTTGTGTGCCGCGAGCGAGTTTTTGTGCCTAGGAAAGAAAGAAATCTTCTTTATACACGAAACAGGACAAGAACAGACGTCTCCACCGCGCAGACTGTGGTGGCATATGGTTAATTTATACGTTCGTCTCAGTTGCTTAACCCTTTGCGTGTCGGTTGTGTTTTTTTCCCCCCAGGAATCATCGCGACAAAAACCCCTACCGACAGACAAAGGGATAACTCATTGTACCCCAATACCGAAATCCCCAAATGTTGCCGTTGTCCTCTGGAGACTGCAGTGCAGTGCAGGACACAGATGGACCATGATAGTTCAAGGGTGATGCCAGAATACCTTGGCGCCCATAGGCGCCAAGCTATTCTGGCATCACCCTTGAACTATCATGGTCGATCCATATCTTGTTGTGGTGTGTCTGGGGTAGAATGAGTTAAGTAGTATATCTTTCTGTTTTTTAATTAAAAAAAATTATAGTTTTTTTTCTATTTTAATTTTTTTTAAAAGGAAAGGCAAATGGCACATGTCAACAGGAGGACCAAAAAAGTGGCTACCAACCCTGTAAAATTCAAGGAGATAGGAAACACTCAAAGCAACGCGTGCTACGCTGGACGTGAATGTCCTGTGTTTGTCTTGTCCTGTGTTCGTCTTCAGAGTTTTTTTTCACGTAAGCGTGCGCGTTGGGTTCAGTTTGCGGCGCTTGGAGCCGATTCGCGGATTAAGCGCCTTCATAATGATCGGTTTTACTTTTATTTTATTATTATAGTTTTTATTTTTTAGTTTATTAGTTTTTATTTTTACTATTTTTTAAACACAGTACGATACTATTATTACAGAAACAATACAAAAGCAAGAAACAACTAAGAAAAAACTTGCTTCTTTTGAAAGAGTGCTTTTTTCTTCCTTGATTATATCCGCAACGTGTTTTTTTTTTCTTCTTGTTTGTTATTTTCAAAAGCTTTCAAACGCTTTTTTTTTTTCTTGGCTATAGCTGCAGCGGTTTTTCTTGGTTATTTTCAAAGCTTTTCTTTTTTGTTTTTTGTTATTTTCTTTCTTCCGAAAGGCGCTTCTTTTCTTTGCTGGATGAAAGAAAAAATGTCAATGATTAAAACAAGGACCCGACAATTTCTAGACGAGAAAGGAGGAATAAAAGGATGATTTTCAGGAAGTACGAGGAAGAAATAGTTGTATTTCAGCTGCTCGTGTTTTGTTTGAAAGCAGAGGTCCTCGGGCAAACGACGGCCGCAGTGGACCGAAAGACGTTTAGCTACAGGGGTTGTCCGTGAGCAGGGCTCTACCCTAACGATTTCCAAGCAGGTGGGACATACCATGTTAGAGACATACCATGTTTTCTTGACCTTTCACTGGAAAACCTTTTGGCTGTCGGCAGCGGTTTTTCTTGCGATGATTCCTGTAGGCGTCATCGCAACGAAAACAGCTACCGTCAGCCAAAGGGTTAACCTTCCATAGCTAGTGGTCGAAAGCTGTGAGTCAAAAAACACTTCAAATCCGCGACGTCCCAGAGACAGTGATACAATTAGGGCTAGCAAGAGGCATAGAACCTCATGAGCCCCCGCACCTGCGGGGGCTCATGAGGTTCTATGCCTCTTGCAGTTGGGTGGTGTCCAGTTCTCGTTGGCAGCGTCAGGGCTGTGACAGTATCAGCTACCTTAACCCTCTCCGCTTGAGGAACAGGGGCATACATGGGGACCAGCAAGATGCATGGATCTTCGTGACACTTTGCTTGAAAATCTGTTAACCCTTTGGCTGCCGGCAGAGGTTTTGTCGCGATGATTCTTGCAGGAATCGTCGCGACAGACCGCAACGCGGAGCCATAGGGTTAATCTTGCGATTTTGTGGTTTTTGCTCTGCCTGAAAGTGCAGGGGGTTAAGCTAGAACGCTTTTGCTAAGGGAAGAGAGGTGTGTGTGTGTGTGTGTGTGTGTGTGTGTGTGTGTGTGTGTGTGTGTGTGTGTGTGTGTGTGTGTGTGTGTGCGTATGTGTGTGTGGGGGGGGGAGGGATCGGATGGGAGATGGGGAAGGGATGGGGGGTTGGGGTGGGGGTGGGTGGGCTTGGTGGTGGTGGTCAGATCTTTATGCGGCCCTGAAAAAACCCCGAGATATCGACGAAGTTTTTTTTAGTTACCAAGGGCAGTGACAAGAGCATATGGATTAGAACACGTCACGATTTTTTATGTGTTCTTGTTAGTTTTAATTCGAGTGGTTTCATCGTTTTCTGTTTTTAAAAAAAATTAAAACTAATTATAAACACAGAAAAATAGTATTTGGGAAATAAAGAAAAATTGTGAAAAATTATTTTTCCAGAACTAAATTCTAAACAAATCTTGATTCACATCCACGTGTACCTGGCATCCTTCACACAGGCGTCACAGCGGGAGATGGATCGGCCATGCTAGTTCAAGGGTAGTGCCAAATTAGCTTGGCGCCTTCCCAGGCGCCAAGCTGATCAGGCACTACCCTTGAACTATCATCCCGACTCATTTTCCACAGCTTGGCCATGATACTTGTAGTACAATAAAGTATTGGCCAGAAAAGGAGAAAAAATGGCAAGCTAATCTGGTACTACCCTTTAACTATCATGCCGAGTTAGTTTATGTACATTAATATTGGGGGGAACTTAAAGTGATGAAAGTCAATTAAGGGCAAACTACGTCAGCTCTGACCAATTTAACCTTTTGAGCGGCAGAGGACTTGAATGGAACCTCTTAAAATATGGCGGCTTGAAACCCTGAGAAAGCACATAATAATTATTATCTTTGGAGCAAGCAGGAGACATAGTTACTGAAGACCCCCCCTGCGACAGTGGAGGACCATGAGGCTCTATGCCCATTGCAGGCAATGAAATGGTCAGCCCGTCAACTACCGAGGAACAGTGAACACGATCCATTTGCAAGAGGCATAGCTCCTCATGAGCCCCCGTGACTGCGGGGGCTCATGAGGATCTGTGCCTCTTGCTCAGACCGATTTGAGTCTATGTCCCTTGGGCGGCTGAGTCTTTAGGTCGTTAATTATACGAACAAAGATTTCAGAAACAAAACTTGCGTCCAGAGGCGGGAAAGGGGTTAAAATCAAGTAAATCAAAGGCGCTGGCTCGAGCAAATATCAAAGCCGATCAAGCACACAGACCGTACGGTTCATTAATCAGTAGAACCGGGGAAATACGCTTTCTCTCCAAACTACCGGCCAACATACGTTTCCTCTCTAAACACGCACGTCCCTGTAATTCCCGATTGCTATCTAAAGCGATCGACACTCTGAGCAAACGATTGATTGAAGCCTGCGACTCTCAGTATGGCAAACAAGAGGCATAGAACCTCATGAGCCCCCGCGCCTGCTGTGGCTCATGAGGTTCTGTGCCTCTTGCTGTTGGGTGGGGTTAACATTTACTTCTTGGAGGCACAGTATCACCTGTTTGGAACAACCACTATTTTTGCAAGAAAAACAAAAAGGTCTTATTAGACGGGTGCTCTATTAAGAAATGTCTTCAAGGGCCAAAGATCTCACTCTGATCTAAAGACCATCATTATAGTAGTAGCTAAAAGTACGCGAATAGTGATCTTTAATGACAGTTGGTCTCCTAAGGGTGATCGCTCGAGACATGTTCTGCTGTACCGGGGATCAATGTGTCCAGCGGTTGTCCGCTGGAGTTTGTCCAGTGATCGTCTCAGACACAGACACTGAAATCCTACGAAATCAGCGTGCAGACTGACCAGCCAAATACTATACTGCGTCTCTTTACACAGAGTATCGTAGCTGATGCTTTTCATTTGGTCTCTCGCTTAATCCATTCGCGGCCAGCCGCATCCGGATGCGCGGCATAAGCCGCGCATCCGGATGCGGCTGGCCGCGAATGAGTTAATCCATTTAGCCCCGACGCACTACAGAAGGAGACGAATCGACCTTGATAATTTACGGGTAGTGCCAGATTAGCTTGGGAACATCAGGCGCCATGCTATTATGACACTACCCTTGAATTGTCATGGTCGATCCATCTCCTACAACTGGTGCTATAGTCTTTAGGTGCGACCTCCAAAATGTAAAAAATGCGGCCTTGAGGATAATTGGGTTAAACTCATGACTGCAAAGGAAAAGCGAACTCGATTCAGCTGCAAGAGGCATAGATCCTCATAAGCCCCTGCGACTGCGAGGGCTCATGATGATCGCTGTATCTTGTTGACACCACCTTGTATCCACTCTCCTTGGACCGCTTGAGCTCATTTAGCTTAACCCCATTCAGCCCTGACGCACTACAACAAGAGATGAGTCGACCATGATAATTCAAGGGTAGTGCCAGATTATCATGGCACCTGTCGGCGCCAAGCTAATCTGGCACTGCTCTTGAATTATCATGGTCGATCCATCTCCTGCAACTGGTGCATAGTCATTAGATGACGCCTCCCAAAATTTGGAAAATACAGCTGTCGGGCTAAATGAGTTAAATTAACAAAGATATCAGAAACACAGTCTGAGTCCATTGGCAGTGAAGGGGTTAAACTCCTGAAAGCGATCTTCTCCAGGGCAAGAAAGGGTTAATAGTCCACGATATCTCCGTTATAAACGTTCTTGGTATGTCTTACAAGGATTCCGCACCAAAAGGACCATTTTAACTTTTGCTCTATTGTGTAAACAGTAGTCTGAATGTCGGAGAACAAACTACTTTTCCGCTCTTCTCTTCCTTTGTAAAACAGGAGAGTTCCCAGCTGGCTGCATAAAGGGCAGCAACACACCTCTATTACGTACGCCCACTTACATGGATTGTGGAAAGAAGTGTAGGCAAGCCTTAGTTAACTCATTCTACCCCAGACACACCACAGCAAGATAAAGATCGACCATGATAGTTCAAGGGTGATGACAGAATAGCTTGGCTCCTATGGGCGCCAAGCTATTATGGCATCACCCTTGAACTATCATGGTCGATCTGTGTCCTGCACTGCAATGCAGTCTTCAGAGAACAACGGTAAAATTTGGGGATTTCGGTGTTGGGGTAGAAGAATGAGTTAAGGCAAGACAATATCCAGAAACCGTTGTATTGGGCGAATTTTCGTTTTCAAAGCCCGCCTTGGAGAAAGTAACTTTAACTTGAAACACCTGACCACTTGAAAAGCAGCACGGACTACTGAAGGTTGATCCGCCGTGACAGTTCAAGGGTAGTGATTGATTAGCTTGGCGCCAATAGGCGCCAAGCTAATCAGGCACTACCCTTGAATTCTCACTGCCGGAGTATCTCCCAACAAGGAACACTCCTAAGACTAAAAACCTAGATGATCGAGGAAGAGTCTAGCATGTTGAATTGTGTATCTTCCTATGTTATATTTCAAGCGATGATCCGGGAAACACTGAAAGATCGCTCCAAAAAGTTATATTGTTAGCGTTGCTGGTCTGTGATTTTGGATTGACGGCTATCGGCCGCATGGACCAAATTCAGACACCTCACATTTCTTTCTGTTAACTTTTAAAGAAAAAATCTTATGTCTCAGTGGGTGTCTTAAATAACATCGTGTCAAGCTCCCTTTTCAATTTTGTCAGAGGTGTCAGGATCACGTTCGTCTTACTTAACTCATTCGAGACGAAGCCGCGTATCCGGATGCCGTTCGTCTCGAATGAGTTAATTTAGTTTGCACCTTGTTTGAAACTGGCTGCGTTCACTAAACTATCTGCACGCACGTCTTTAAAAACTGACATTGCATAAACAAATACCAGTAAAAGTTAAGACACAAAAGAAGTCAGCTAATAGTTAGTTAGTTAGTTACTAGGGTTTAACCCGTTCAGTGCCATTTGATGCAGATTCCTTGTCTGCAATCGTCGCTATTCTAAGTGTGTGTGCCAGTGTGTTTAGATCAGAGGGTAGTGTGTGCTGGGGTGGAGAGAGGTGGATCAGAGGAATAAGATTAAACTAGGAAGTTCAACTATGGGATGGTTATCCCATCTTGTTTACTTAGTCCTGTGTTTTCTTTTTTCTTGTTTTCAAAAAAGGAAACGGCCAGGGATCCATGCGAGCGATAATCATGAAACAAAACAGAACATTGCATGTGTGCGAGTATCGAACCGCCTCCATATTGTATCAACTGCACCGTGCAACTTAACAAACAAAGCGAGGTTATTAGTTATGCATTAGGTGAAATACCGTCCTACAACAATCGCTATACCCGCTCAGCCATGACACAATACAATAAAACGTAGATCGATCGAGATGATTCAAGGGCGGTGCCAGAATAGCTTGGCGCTATTCTGGCACCACCCTTGAACCATCTCAATCGATCGTACAGGCGCCGAACTAACCTGGCACCACCCTAAATCTGCCAGGGTCGATTCAAACCTTACTGTAGTGAGTCAGGACTTAAGGTCAGCCTAAACTGGATACCTCGTTGGGGTTCTCTGCCCGTGGTAAAGCGATTCAAAGCGGACCAGCACAAGGCACAGATAGTCATGATCCCCGACCAGTATGAGGATCTATGCTTCGTGCACGTCTGCCACTTTGTCATCGAGCTTCATTCCTGAAGTTCTGAAGCTACCCTAACGTGACACTCAGCAGAAGACACCAAAGAGACAGACAGCTGAAAAGTGGGAGCAACATAAATGCATGTACTTCGTACAACGTTGTGCTCTGAAGCTAGGTTTATTTAAGGGAAACGACTCGGACGCCTTTTCACCGCAATCCTGATAAATAACTGAACGATACCACACCCTAGTCCCATCCAGACTCATCTCCTGTGTAAAAAGAAATGACATCGTGCCAAAATCGTAATCGTATATAGGGCGCGATTTCTTTTTGTGGCGAAGGCATTTAAGTGTTACTTTGCTGAACACACATAGACACCCCCCCCCCCCCCCCCAAAAAAAAAAAAAAAAAAAAAAAAAAAAAAAAAAGAAAAGTAAAAAAAAAAGAAAGAAAGAAAATATGGTAAAAAAACTTTCTCCATGCTAAGCAATGTGCACTTTCAGCGATCTAGAAGCAATCATGAAAGAAAGCAATGTCCGGAATCTAGTCTTTTCTGACAAGCCCTTAATACTCGCCCGAAATGACCGGCCACCCTTGACAGGCTTTGAAGAGCGTCGGCCTCATTGTGCGCGGGTCGTCTTGGCGGCTCGAGGGGTCAGGAGATAAGTGATGGTTTTTGCCCGGCAGCCACTCAGCAACGAATGTGCGGACACGAAACACATTTCACCTATTGCAGAGAATTACTCTTTCCGCTCCGGCGTCAAAATTTTGTGAGACAAAAAGAAGTCCTGCTCCAAAGAAGAGATCGCGATTACTCGATAGTGTCACGTGGTAACTGAGAGCGGTATTTCTGTATTTCGGGTGATGGATCGACCGTGATAGATAAGGGGTAGTTATTTATTCGAACTTAACCCCTTCACTCTCCGAGGCAAGGTTAAGGCTACCCAGCTGTTGCAAGAGATATCCCCAGTAGGAAAAAGGTTTTCGGGGCGACGACGGCCGCAGTGGGCTCGCGCACAGCTGTGCGCGGGCCCACTGCGGCCGTCGTTGGCCAAAGCACCTTTGTTCACCTGGATAAATCCTCATGAGCCTCCTCAGTCGCGGATTTATGTCTGTTGTTAGTCAGTAGAGTAGCAGGACATTTGGAAGATAGGCATTGCTATGCCTAAAACTGTTTATCCTGAATAAAAACGTTTCATCATCATCATGTGGTCTTGATGTCTATTTTTCCTCCCCTTTCTCCTCCCATTTACATCTGCGTTGTTCACTCCAGTGTCGGTCGGTCGGCGTGCAGTCGATCCAGTCGCTCGCTTCCTGACCACGCACAGCGAAAGTGTTAACACAAAACCCGCTGTACAAGATAACCTCACCGCAGGCGGGAAGGATTAGTTAACGCCTGGCAAGCCGGAGTTTCAAAAAATGACAAAAGGGTAGTGCCTGATTAGCTTGACGCCTGCTGGCGCGGCCAAGCTAACCAGGCGCTACCCTTGAACTTACACAGTTTGGCCATGTCCTGCATTCTGCATACAGTCCTCGGCACGTTAAAAGATCCCTAAACGTTCTTCGTCTGGCCGTGGAATTGTCAGAACATCTTACGCTTTTGATCTGGGAAGGCCGACTCCGATATTCGGTTACGGAGGACCTCATCGCAAACACGGCCCAATCCTCTTGACCTCGGCAGTCAGGTAGATTAGGGATCAAATCGCCACAGGACACGACTTTTTCCTTTTGATGATTCGTCTTCAAACAGCGATTAAGCTTGTTTCACTGCAAGTGCCAACCTGCCGTTCTAGGACAGGTCGTTAATGCTGAAACCATCGAGCTCTGAAGCGATGTATAACAGGAGGCAAGACGAACGACCGTGATAGTTAAAGGGTGGTGCCAGAATAGCCTGGCGCCTGGAGGCGCCAAGCTATTCTGGCACCACCCTTTAACTATCATAGTCGTTCTTCCTCCTTTACTCCCCCACCCGGGTCTGCCCTGGGGGACTTGGGTGGGGTTAGGTATTTTTTAGTTCCCAGGGTCACCCTGGTCAGCCCCACAGGGTGGGTTTTTCTCTCTATTCTGGGGCATGTGTTTCTGTCTACCCTTTGTCCATTCACCTGTATTTGCCTTTTTAAAACTCTCCCTACTGTCTGCACTGCCTGTAGCTCTTGATATTGGATGTGTGTTGCTAAATGGTCTTAGCTTTATTTAGCCCCTTGTGTTAGATTTATTTAACGTATTTGACCGGCTGGCGACATACATTCAATGTTCTGTTTTTTTTCTTTTGTTTTTTTTTTCACAAGCAGTGCAGGCACGTCCTGAGAAAGCCTTGTTGCTGTCGGGACGTTAAGCAACGTACAATCAATCAATCAATTCCTCCTTTACGGGGGTTTTGTGGTAGAGCGAGTGTTCGACTCTCGCCCGAAAGGTCCCGGGTTCGAATCCAGCTAGGATCAAAATTGTTCAGACTCTGTCTTTGAAATCACCTTCGTGGTTGACAAAAGTCGTTGCGCCCTAAAACGTTAAACGTTCCTCATTTAATGTAATTAAATCTCCATAGAACAACTTGCACGTTTCCAACGTTAACGTCCGGTGTCAACTTGAAACGCTATGGCAGGTCGTAACCGCTAAACGCTTTACGTTATAGTGCAGTTGTACCATCATAATGCGTTTTGTCCTTACCAAATGTGTCCAGTCACACGGCCTCAAGAAACACAATCTCTCTAACGTCTCGTCCATGTGAATCAGACGCTCACGACGCAAAGCAGAAACGGGTGGTCGGAAGTTTAACTCTTCAACTCCCAGAACTAAATGACTTCCATTCTATAGAATGAAAGTCATAACTCAGTTCTAGGAGTTGAAGAGTTAAACTCGTTAAATGCATACATGAAAGTTCTTGAATCTTTTAAAGCGTTCTCGCTTGAAGAGCACGAACAATTAAATCCGTCTGCTGCAAAACAGATCAGTCTGGGCTGCCCATCTTAGGGCCCACAAGGGGCCCATGAACGTTTGCAGGCTGGGGAAGTTCTGGCGTTCGTCACATGGTAGACAGGTTGAAGTTCTTACTTTTAATACATGGGCAGAAGTTTCCATTAACCTTCATGCATTGAAAAATAAATGAAAACGAAACATATACTGGAGGAGATTCTGTAGAAAAGTAATTCCAATCTTGGCGCGAAGTCAGTCACGCCGGCGGCTGTGCTGGTTTAAGCATGCATGAGACTCTGGCATTCCGCTTCTGGCTGCTGTCTAGGTGCCCGGCTCCTCATTTAGGCAAGAGATCTTAGGGTCGAGATCAGCCGCAGTCAGTTGACCCGCGCACTGCGGTCGACTTTAGCCCAAGGACTTTTTGCTCTCTGAGAAGGCTGTCCACAGGAGTCACTCGCTAAACTCATAAAAAAGGGTTTCCGTGTAAGTAAAAACAGGTGCAAGTAGTCTCTGGCCTGAGGTTGTGATTCTCGAGGGCCCTCCCCCCCCCCCTCCCCCCTCCCCCCTCCCCCTGCGGACGCAGCAGCTCCTTGATAATATGTGTCGCTTGTAAAAGGAAAGAACAGCCTTGAGGCCTGGCACAAAGAAGGAGCTGAAGTTGACTAGAAAAATTCCGGCAGCTAACAGTTGATCGCAAACTGAGTTTGTTCAACACTCTCCTGGCACGTAACCCCAAGCCAAATGCAAGAGGTATAGATTCTCATGAGCCCCGCAACTGCGGGGGCTCATGAGGATTTATACCTCTTGCTGGTCTAAATTACGCTCTACTTCATCAGGTCAAGAAAGGTCCTCGGGCGTTTGGTTCTACGACTGAACTTGACACGGAACCGAAACGCATTATCCTGCCAGGCTGCGATGTAAGTGTTTGTATCACGTACAGGGCAGGAAAAAATCGATGCCCAGCAAAAAGAAAAACAGAAAAACAGAAATAAAGGAGTGAGGCCTATTGTGTTTTCTGGGAAAACCAACGCCACACTACACCACACCACGCCACGCAGTCTCACACCCAGCTTTTCTTATACGATTGGAATGAAGTCCAGCGACAAATGAGAACTCGCGGAGGGCGATGCTGAAAAGGAAAGAGCGAAAACGGCTGTTGATCCGCCTAAACTACGGTAGTTAAGGGACACACATCTAAATGATTATCACTGAACAAAATCCAGACCAAATAGGTGTCGGTGAACCGTGAAAACTGCTAAGAAGCCCCTCCCCCCAAAAAAAAAATTCCTAATTCCGGAGATGTGCCCTGAGAACTAAATTACAGTTCAGGAGACAGAAATGACCATGACAGTTCAAGGGTGGTGGCAGAATAGCGTGGCGCCGTAACACCTTTTACATTTGAAACATATCCTCTGAGAACGGCATCATGGAGTTCACGACCATGAATATAGTTCAAGTTTTCCAGTCTATTCCGGCACCACCCTTGTACTTTCACGATCGACGCTTTTCTTGTATAATGTCAGGGGGCCGGACTGTAATCCCATTACTTCCTGAGCTGATTAAAAAAAAAATTTGCTTATCGTCTTATGAAGGGTACATTACTGATCAGGAGATAGATCAACCATTCTAGTTCAAGGGTGGTGCCAGAATAGCTTGGCGCCTCAGCGCCAAGCTATTCTGGCACCACCCTTGAACTAGCATAGTCAAATTTATTTGAAGAAATGGTGTATCGGGATGAAATGGGTTGACACGTTCGAGACGTGCTGCGGCCTTCCTATACGCGCCTTTATGCCGCGTGTCCGAACGCTGCACGTCTCGAATGAGTGAAAGCAAACACCGATTTTACAGATTACAAACACGAAGATTGTAGCTAGCCTCTCTCCGAAGGGAAAAGTAAATATGGATAACTTTAATTCAAATTATTGTTACTCAATACTGTGCATGGGTCAGTGACTGCGGTGCACCGAAGGTTTTGCGTTTGTTTCAACACGCTATCGATTACCAGTGTGAATTTCCTCGCTCAAAGTAATCTTATTCCTGCACTGGCGACAGGACAGAGAGAGAGAGAGAGAGAGAGAGAGAGAGAGAGAGAGAGAGAGAGAGGTAGGGTGGTGGTGGGCTTTACTGTAGTGGAAATTGTCTTGCGCTCAATTTTATTTGGCCAAAGGCATAGATCTTGATCTAACTCCGCAGTTGCGCGGCTCATGAAGATCTATATCTCTTGCAAACACGCACGTAGCTCCATGTTTCATCGATGGCGACCACTCATGGGTAACAATTTTGCCAGCTGACTTTGTTACAACCACGAATCCGCAAGAGACACAGATCCTCACGAACGCCCGCAAATCGGGGCATCATTAGGATCTAGTCTCTTGATGGCACCCACTGAAGTCCGTGTTTCACAGATGGCGTCCACTGATCGGTGACAATGGCGCCAATTGATTTGCTAAAGTCTGGAATCCGTAAGAGGCACAGATCCTCATGGGCCCCCGCAATTGCGGGGGCTCATGAGGATCTGTGCCTCTATCTGGCACCCATTGCAATCACATCTCTTGGCCTACGTGGATTGTCGTTGCTTGACTGTTACGATGCTGTGGAATTGACTTGGTGTTTTTGTGTGTGCTGATTTTCCAATCATTACTTCAAGTGCAGCACAATCACACTTCCCCACACTCGAAAGTAATCGATACTTGACCCCTTCACTTTCAGGGACAAAATGACGTACAAGGGGGACAGGTCGGTGCACAGACAGGTAGGGATATACACTGTTCACTTCGGATACAGCACACTGCCAGAGACATACAGTTCCTTGTTGCTATGTCCAAAGTTTGTTATTTATGGAAGTAATTTAAAGGAATGGTCAAGACCGCTGGAAAACAAAGAAGGAAGGAAAGAAAGAAAGAAAAAAGGAAAAGAAAAGAAAAGCAAAGAAAGAAAGAAAGAAACAAAAGTTGTTAGTACGATTTAAAAACAAGCATACCTTGTTTTAACCCATTGTGCCCGAGGTACGAAACACCCACATTTTGGAGTTATCCTCTAACGACTGCCTTACAATTCAGGAGACAGATCGGCCATGATAGTTCAAGGGTGGTGGCAGGATAGCTTGACGCCAAGCTATTTTGCCACCACCCTTGAACTATCATGGTCGAGCCATATCTTGCTGTGGTGTGTCGCGGGCAGAATGAGTTAAACGAGGTCCACATCGATCTATCCATTCTGTTTTACCGTTCGCAGTTAGGTCTAGTGTAGTGCCTGTGTTCAGCACCTAGTGAGGTGTCGATCTAAGCACTACCTTGCAGCTATCATAGCAGACTCATCTTGAAAGTGTTTGCTCTGGAAGTGTTAGGGTTAATTTTTATGGGAGAAGCAATGTATCACACGTTTCTAAAGCATTTATATGGGGTATTGGCACCCGTGTTAACACATTAGCTCCCAAGACACCACATCATGAAACGGATCGGCCATGATAGAACAAGGGCTGTGCCAGATTTGCTTGGCGCCTTGAAAGGCGTCAAGCTAATCTGGCACTACCCTTGAACTATCATGGCCGATCCAAAGCAATGTATCACAAGTATCTAAAGCCTTGATGATATGGGGTATTGGCACCCGTGTTAACACATTAGGTCCCAAGACACCACAGCATGAAACGGATCGGCCATGATAGTTCAAGGGCAGTGCCAGATTAGCTAGGCGCCTTGAAAGGCGCCAAGCCAATCTGGCACTACCCTTGAACTATCATACCAATCTATCTCCCGAAACGGAGTCACAGGTTTACTTTTTTTTATAGGCGCCTCCCACCCCAGCAGCAAAAAGTCTTCGGGCCCACTGCGGTCGTCGTGGGCCCGAGGACCTTTACTTAGTTGGCAAACTCGGTAATGTCATTACTGGGTGTGAGTTGACTCATTTTGGCCGGAAGTGCCGTATACGCATACGTGGCAAATAGCTGCCTCTTCGTATTCATTACCTCTCAAATGTGTTAACCCATTCAGCCCTGACGCACTGCAGTACAGAATGGGTCGACCATGATAATTCAAGGGTAGTGCCAGATTATAGTCGTTAGATGACGCCTCCCAAATTTGGGAAATAAGTGCGTCGGGCTGAATGAGTTAACAGCAAAGGCTATTGCATATAAGGTTCCTCAAAAGAATTTAGCCAAGCCAGTTTTGAAATGGCGATAACACGTATAAATTAGGTGACCTAACCGGAAAAACAAAAGACAGAACCCGAAAACTCTGGATAAAATGGGGTGATGTGAGACTGATACGCATTTCCGGTTATTACCTCCAAGTGCATGTACGCTCTAAACCTGGCGAAATCTGACATCCTGATAAAACGTTTCAACTGGGTGACCTAAGGGGGAGACCCTACATCCCCGGGTGAATGGGACCATGATTTATAGGGATTTCCGGTTCCGGTGATTTCATCCACACGCATGCACGTTCTAAATATAAACTGCACTGACACGCAACATTCGGATGTATACAAGAGGATACTGTCAGTTGCTTATTAAAAAAAAAAAAAAAACTTTTTTACCCTGACACAAAATAGCAGAAAACGGAGGGGTGGGAGGTGGGTGGGTGGGGTTGGGGTGGGGGAAAAGGAGGTGCCATATACCCTCACGGACTCTCAATATTTTTGTGGTGGTGGGGTGTGTGGGGGTGGGGGGGGGGTGGTGAGATAGGTGGGGTGGTGGAATTGGGAGTGGGTGCTGCGTTGTTCTGGTGCACTGCTTTCTCAGCAGCATTCCTGAAGTAGACAGAAAATTAAACGACTTGAAGATGGGTGGAGATGAGGCTAAAACCGACACCAAATCAGTAAATAAGTCTTCAGGGAACATCTCCGGAATCATTTTGTTGTTGTTTGTTTACCTTAACCCCCTCCTTGCCACTGTACGAACATATTTGTTTCTCAAATCTGTGTTCTTTCAAAGACCAAAAGCCAAAACCGTCCATGCAACAGGGAATTGGTCTCGGCAAGAGACATAGATCCTCATGAACCCCCGCAGCCGAGGGGTTCGTGAGGATCTATGTCTCTTGCAGTTTGACCGTGTTCCATGAGGAAGTTTTAGGGGTGTAGGGGGCTCTGGATAGAGGTAGCACCTTTGCTGTTCGGCAGCTGCGTCCTACATAGGACGGACGGGCATCACTGGTCCTCATCCATCTCCTTAATCTCTCACGTGCTGGCTCCAAGCGCCACACCCTGGCAAACCACCTCAGCTGGTGGGCTAAACCACGTGAGGGGGTGGTGTTCACATTGCACCACTAGGCGGATGAGCTGTTTCTGACAGCCAACGGCTAGAGGACGGAGGAGATCAGGTTGGATCCAACGGCCAAATGTGGGGGAGTAAACCCTTCAAATCAGGAGTGGAGCCCCGAAGGCAGACAGCTGCCTGTATTCACGCACTGTTCTGGCAGCTCCTGCAGCCAAACTGGTGCCAAACGTACTGCTTTGCATTCCTTTGGATACATCAGCGAGGCCGAGAGGGGGATCTTGACGACTGGGCACCCCAGGATCTCCATACACTTCGCCCAGGCTTGCGCCCTGGAGAGGTCACTCCAGTGACTGACCCAGCAAGCGCATATACTCCATTGTCTTCTGAGACAGGATGCCAAAAAAAAAAAAAAAAAAAAAAAAATGAGGAAGAGCTGGAGTACAGCGACTGTCCGCCCACACCTGCACCTAGACCTCAAACACGCTGGGACTCCAAAGTGTGTCCGCGCTATGTCACGAAGCTTGTCGCAAGACAAATCAGTCCCAGCCTATGGGCGCTGGCCCTGAGCCTTTGTGTTCCTACAGATGAAAGGGAAAATTTAAACTGTTTCACTTCAACAGCCAACTGATTAAAACTGTACAATCCCAAGACCGTGCAGCGATGAAATAAAAAATAAACCATAATGCTTCCAAGGCAGTTTTCGATGGATAGAATTTTAACACTATAATTCCAAGCTAAGCTAGTCAGGGACTACCCTTGGAATTATAGTGTTAATGTCGATCCATCTATTATGAGCGGTGTTGGAGGTAAAGGTAAATGAATGGTGATTGTGTGATCGCGAGAACCACAAAGGGGATGCTGACAAAAGGTTTAGTTTCCCTCTTCATGATTAAAAATATCAAAAGGATGTGTATCCATTACACTTTTGCCCATTGCCCTCCCACGCATTGACCAGCTCGACACGTACGCGCGCAAGCGCGCGCAAGCGCGCGCGCACACACACACACATACTTGAACACACGCACGCACGCGCACACACACACACACACGCACGCACGCACGCACCCACAAACGCAAACACACACACACACACAGAGGATATGGACAAACGGTTTTTAAGATTAAAAATATCAAAAGGATGTAATTACACTTTTGCCCATTGGCCTCCCCCACATTTCCCACCTCGGCACGCACACACACACACTCACAAACGCGCACGCACGCACGCACACACGCACGCACACACACGCACACACACACACACACACACACACACACACACACACACACACACACGTAGAATTAAAAAAAAAAACCACTAAATTGCCCATTGGCCTCCCCCACATTTCCCACCTTGGCATGCACACACACACACACTCACAAACGCGCACGCACGCACACACACACGCACACACACACACTCACAAACGCGCACGCACGCACACACGCACACACCTCACACACGCACACACACACACACACACACACACACACACACACACACACACACACACACACACGTAGATTAAAAAAAAAGAAAATATACACTAAATTAAATTTGCTGGGTTGTTTTTTTTGTTAATTTTTTTGAAGGGTAAAGGTCGCTTGACATTTTGCATCTTTTCTCTATGTCGTTAACCACACGCTTGAGAAAAAGCAAACATGTTTTGAGGCCCTTTATTAATCGTCGCACGGTGGGATTTGCTGGATAAAAAGAAACAAACAAAACAAACAAACATCGATTGACATTTTGCATGTTTTCCCATAATTATGTCTTAACCACTCACTTGGGAACAAAATATGTTTGGGGGATCTTTATTTTAATCGTTGCAAAGGGCATTAATTCATTCGAGACGTGCCGCCTCCGGATACGCGGCATAAGCCGCGTATCCCGAGGCGGCACGTCTCGAATGAGTTAAGAGCATTTTATTGCTTATCACAGCGCATTAACTTGTCAGCATTACTTTTTTCCCCCCCGCTAACATCCGTTCAATACTTTGAGTATAATGCTGGTGTTTACACGCCACATCGAACAAACTAATAGCAGTAATAAAGCGGCCTAAGCCATCTGCAGAGTCGTAGATTAGCCACCAAATTAATGTTTTGCCGGTGTATCACGCCGAAATGACACCTACGCCAGATGGGTCAAGGGTCAATTGATCTTACGCCAGATCGGCCCGGGGTAAATTTGCATCAAATGGACTCATATTTGTTTGAGTTGAGTACATAAATTAACCAAACGCTAAATCGACTCTGAATCACTTGCGTGAGGGACTTGAAGTTACACGCCAAAATGCCTGTCATGCTAGACGACCAGGGGTCACTTTGGCGTACGCGTAGGCGTACGCCAAAGTGACTCCTGGTCGATCTAACGTGAGAGTCTTTTGGGCTTATTACACTGGGGACAGCTGGAGAGACTCGCCCAGGACAGAGACGGCTGGAGGGACCTTGTCGGCGGCCTATGCCCCAGGGGGGGGGGGGGGGTGATGGGCGTAAGTAAGTAAGTACACCGGTGAGGCGACGCCCAAGGCGCCAATATCTTTCCATCTATTTAATTGCCAAGCTCACATTCGCGATCGTCAGCTAAATTCTAATCGAATCAGCGCTAGGGCAGCGAAAATAACTTTAACATCATTTCAACAGGAGCCGGCAGACCGTGGCAGATTTCAGCTCAGTTTGTGGCCGCTGTTCAAGAAAGCCAAAGGCAGACAGCCGAGAGGGCCTGAGGGCGTGAATCATTGCAAATTCAAGCCCAAGATCTCCAGCCATCAGAGTAACGTGGATTCAAAGTGGTTTTAGCAAGAGTCATAGATCCTCACGAGCTCCCGCAACTGCGGGTGCTCATGAGGATCTGTATCTCTTGCAGTTGGATGAGGTTCAAGTTTCTTGGTAATGAAGGGGTTAATTTGTACTCAATACATCAAGATTTGATATGCAGCCCCACTCAAAACGAGCGATATACCTTGGTCTTAAAAAAAGTAAACTTGCTTACAACGTTTAACTATTTTCATAACGTAGCAGGTCAGCCTAGCACATGGCGAGACCTATGCAGCCTTAAGCTGATCGGGCACTACCAGTGAACAATCTAGGTCCGTCTGATGCGATTTCGTGCTGAGCAGTGATCCTGAACTGGGAACTATCAGGTCCTTAACACATTCAGTGTCGAGAAGAATCAACACCACCCGACTGCAAGAGGCATAGATCCTCATTAACCCCTCAGCTGCGGGGATGCATGAAGATCTATGCCTCATGCTGACATAGCTTTGAGTCCATGCTCCCCGGGGCATCTAGGTCGTATGGTCTTAAGGAGATTGCAACAGTATGTGTTAACTGGCGTTGTGCGGGTTAATGTTGAATACTAGGCATTTTTTTCCAGCAAATAAAGGTTCAGCTATAAGTACTTGTACTCCCAAAAGTTAAAAAGTGGCAAAATGTGAATTTCCCCATGAGGGATTAATAAAGTATTATTGTATTATAAATCAAAGGTCTTGGGGAGTATCCCTTAATTAGAAATTAGTCAAAGATTGCACGGACTTCAAACATTCCGTGCATTCATCCAGCCCGCTCTGTTTGCGCGAGGCATATAGTCTCATGAGCCCGTGCAGCTGCAGGGACTCATGGGGACATGTGCCTCTTATTCGCAAGACGTTGCCACATTAGAGCAGCAGTTTCATGTATCGGGTATTCACAGTACGAATAGCGAGGTTTCGTTTCCGACGAACGACTCCCAGCAACAACGACAGCTGAGCTAAGTCACTGCGGCTAACCAGCTTCTGTTAAAAGTCTACACAACACTCCGAGCATCTCCAAGAGGCATAGATCCTCAATAACCCTCCGGGCTCATAAGGATCTATGCCTCTTCGAGATGCTCTGAGTGTTGTTTCTGGTACACGACTTCGATTTTGCTCCAGGTAGTTGTTGGGACTCGTGCGTTGACAACGAAACCTCACTATTATTAGACAAAACAAACGGGCTTGTTCAGATAACAAGTCCGTTAAAAGGTCCTGTTAAATTAAAGTGATACAGTTGCAGTGCGCCTGAACTGATCAGTGTTCAGGTCGTCTCAATCGGTGATAGCTGTCCCTGTCCCCCTCCCATAACCCACCCTTAAAGGGTCATCCATTATCACTCCGATGCCGTGTACGTTAAGCTCCGAAAAAGCAAGCAACTACGTCTACAACGACGATTTCACAGCGATCGCGGCGATCCAGAGAAACAACCCTTTTATATATTGGACGTTCTTTCCGTAAAGGAGCACGACCTACTGTCCTGAGCTTGATTCTGACGTAGGAATAATAATTATTGCAGGTAATTGTAAATGTACAACTTAAGCGAGCCTTACCTGCAGGACGCGTCGCTCTTTGGCAGAATGTGTCCACAAACGCCACACACAGGAGAAATCGAAGCCTGCAAAGTTTCGCGCACCACGTGCGTTAGAGCGAGCCGAGCGCGCGGGTCAGCCTACGCAGACTCAATCCATCTGCAAGTGGCATAGATTCTCATGAGCCCCTGCAGCGCAGGGGCTCATGAGAATCTATGCCACTTGTCAGAGTCGATTGATTTCTAGTTTCATGCTCAGTCTGATGGGTTCATCCAAGTTTCAACGTTTCGACAGCCTGGGTATGGCTGTCCATCAGCCTAGACACAGACTTAGTTCACCAGCAAGTCGCATAGATTCTTATGAGTCCTTGAAGCAGCTGGGGCCCATGAGAATCTATACCACTTGCCAGCAGAGATTGCCAACCTTTTCATCATTAGCTCGGTGTAGTCGTTAAAAAGTTTCGAGTCTACCGTATAGCGAACCCCAAGCGTGTACACTTGTGATTGTCATGACAAATCTTGTAACTGTGGTGTGGCCGCTACTCGTTGCTTTTCCGCTTATGTTTGTCGCTGGCTGCTGCGGCAATGACCAAATGCGACAGTTCAATACGATTTGGACGACTCGAAGGAGGGGGCTATCTCATGAAACCCTACGGCATCGTTTCCCAAACTTTGGAGGTGTCACCTAACAACTATATAGCAGATGCAGAAGATGGATCGACCATGAGAATTCAAGGGTAATACCAGATTAGCTTGGCGCCTGATGGCGCCAAGCTAATCTGGCACTACCCTTGAATTATCATGATCGATCCATCTCCTGCTGTGGCGCGTCGGGGCTAAATGAGTTATGTAGTACAGGAGAGCTATTGCCTTTGGGGATCAACCTGAACACTGACAAATTTCATCCGCACGGCAACAGCGCCACTTTGATTACATATTCGGACGGCCTATATATATTAACGCTCGCGCAGTCCCGATGAATCATTTAAAATCCTAGGAGACAGACGGGGAAGTGGCGCAGTGGTTTGCCTCCAATGCCAAAGGTGCGAGGTTCGATACCGGGTTCAGGCGTTGGATTTTTCTCCTCTGGTGTCACCGTCTGGGCAGTGGGCAGATGTTCACATCTGCACGGGACATGAGACGACCCCGGCCCCCACGAGTCCCCTGCTGCCTTGCATGCTTGGCCGCTTGGCTGCGGAAAGGCTAAGGGAGGAAACCCCTGACATCAAAAGCCCCCGTGTCTCCGGGGAAGGCTTTTGAGCCAGAGACTAAGACAAGGACAGTCTGATATAAAACCTACGACCCGAGGACCTCGATGCCACCGTCCCAGCTTGCTAGGCCATGGCAAACGAACCAAGGGTTTAAAGGGTGGGGCCAGTACTGCGCACACTGCACTCCACCAAAAAGCTCTACCGCGCAGGCTTTAGGAAACGCCCACGGACTATGACACTGAACTTTCCAAGTCCTGTAGCGATGGGCAAGGGGCAAAACGGCAGGTGAAAGATGTCACTGGAAGCCGCAGTCTCAAACCTGCATGCAGGCGGTTCAGGATATTGGTCGCCTGATGTTGACCTGGGGATGACAACGTCACTCGGCACACCCTGAACGACCAAGCAGCCTTCTCTAGGTGTTACGATTGTGGTTGTGTTATCCTGTGAGAGCGTACATGTGTTATTCGTAGGTAACGATATGTTGTTTATTTGAGCTATCACGGTTATGATTTCGTGCCTTTTTAGTAAGATTTTCTTTTGTTCGTGAGTAGAGCCGATTTCGTTTTGTTTAGTCCGGAACGTTGTAGAAGGGTCGCACTGTCTGGTGGCCTCGTAAGTGTCACGTCGGTTAGTTGACATCTGACATCGCTACATTTTTAGTAGTGAGCAGCTTTTATTTTGTTTGGTGAATGTTCTCGTACCTTTTTGAGCTAGCATAGTTAGGGATACCATACTTTTATGTGTCTTTATTATTTGCTAGAATTTAGAGCTGAAGTGAGCAGCCGTGTTTTTGTAGCCTGATATATTGTTTCTGGAAAGTTTATGTTAATGAGTTTCGGCTGCGCGTTTCGTTCTGGTTGTTTGAGTTCATGATTTCCGTAGAAGATTCTAGATTTTGATAGTGTATATAAGGAGGGCGCTGGGAAAGCCCGTTAGTACATTGTCTTGCTTTGTCAGTTGTAGAGATACGCAGTTTATTGCGAGAGACGCTGTGTATGAGAAACTTTGAGTCGTAGTGTGGACATAGCAGAAGAGACTTTGTATTCAGTAGTAGTTTGTGCATTTGAGAGTGCATTACTGTGTGGATATCGCATCGCTGAATTAAATATTGTTGGAACTGTTACTCCAGTTTTGTCTACATCCTTAAGCCACGGTTGACGGATTGCAGCTGAATGAGGTCTATTTAAAAGAACTCTACGTGCGTGTGTGTCTAGTGTGTTTATCATACTTCGACTACAACTCCACCACGTAACATTTTGGCGACCCCGACGAGATCTCTTCAGTTGGTTCAGTGGAAAGGGTAGCAGGAGAAAACAGCCAGCAGTGAAAAGCAGAGATGGCGACATCGGAGATGGAGATATTCCTGAAAATTGGAAAGGAATGTGGACTCGAAGGAGCTCAACTCCTCGAGTTTGTAATGGAGAGAGAAGAGAAAGAAGAAAAGAGACGAGAGAGGGAAGAAAAGGAGAGATTGGAAAGAGAAGAAAGAGCCAAAGAACGTGAAATCAGGAGACTCGAAATCCAAGCAGAAGAAGCAGAGAAACAGCGAAGAGAGGCAGAGACACAAAAGAGGAGAGAGAAGAGGCGGAGAGGCAGCGTCAACAC
This sequence comes from Semisulcospira habei, assembly GCA_036245525.1. Taxonomy (NCBI): domain Eukaryota; kingdom Metazoa; phylum Mollusca; class Gastropoda; family Semisulcospiridae; genus Semisulcospira; species Semisulcospira habei. The sequence continues at coordinate 60,376,529 of BTPG01000005.1, forward strand.
GAAATTCATCTAAAGCAGATGGAGATTGAGGCACAGAGCCAGAGAACTAATGAAGCAACAGCATTAGCGAGCAGAGAACAAACAGCCCGTGCGCCAAAACTTCCACCTTTCATTGAAAATTCAGATAAGATGGATGCTTATCTGGAGCGATTCGAGCGCTTCGCAAATAGCAACAATTGGAAACAAGAGACTTGGCCTATTAAACTGAGCGCACTTCTAACTGGCAAAGCGCTTGAATTTTACACCCGCTTACCAAGAGAAGAAGCCGAAGATTATACACAGTTGAAAGCCGCCCTGTTGAGACAGTACGACTTCACTGAAGAGGGTTACAGGCGACGATTTCGGAACTGCAAGCCTGAAGAAGGAGAAACACCCGGCCTATTCATTGAGAGAATCAGAAGCTACCTGGAGAAATGGATAGAGCTGGCTGGCCTAAACAGAGAGTACCAAGAGATGTGCGACCTCATCATCAAAGAACAAGTTTTCAGTGCATGTTCTAAGGACCTGGCCGCCCACCTCAGAGAGCAAAAAGACCAGTCACTAAAGGCCCTGGCCGACTTCGCTCAAAGATATCTTGACGCTCACAACATGAAGTTCGGGTCCAGTAAGCCACAGCGTGGGTCTACACCAGCAGAGGAAATCCAGAATGTCAGAGACACCCCGAGATACAAGCCGGTGGAGAACCTGACATGTTTTTTCTGTGGAAAGAAAGGTCACAAAGCGATACGGTGTCCTTCTAAAGATGTTCCCCGAGGCGACAAGATCAGAAGATCCAACCAAGATCGTGGGATAGCAGGCAGAAGCAGTACCACGTCTCAACACAGAGCTGCCGCTGTATTAGCCAATGATGTGACGTCATCCAATGACTTTGAATCCAGAGAAAAGCGAGCGACACCAGAACTGATCGAATCTTTCAGAAAGAATGGACGTATCCCAGTAGGAGATGGTACTACATTTTTACCAGTCTCAAACATCGCGCTGCCTGAGAATGAAGTGCCGAACATGCCGGTGGTGTCAGGATTCGTCGGCGACACACCAGTGAGAGTGTTGAGAGACACTGGTTGTAGCTGCATCATCGTGAGAGAGGACCTAGTAGCTGAAGACCAGAAGCTACAGGAGTGGACCACCCTCATTTTGGCTGACGGAACTGTAAGGAGTATCCCCCTTGCCAAAGTCAGTGTCGACACCCCATATTTGACAGGAGAGGTGAAGGCGTTGTGCGTGAAGACACCAGTCTACGACCTCATCATCGGAAACATTGATGGTGCTAGAAACGCAGACGGTCCAGATCCAGAGTGGAGACCTGAAATATGTTCTGTTACCACGAGAAGTCAAGCAAAGAAGAGTCACCAGACCATCCCTCTTAAAGTGGCGGACAACACGGAAGCAGCAGTGGTGAATAAAGAAAAGCTGGTGGAGCTACAGAGAGGTCAAGACAAACCAAAATTGGTGGAATCGGTGCGTCTTGATGATGACGAAAGACTAGACGACGAGAACCTGTTTGACCTTAATGAACTCCGACACAAAGAGAATGTAGAAGATATCCAGTTCGGTCAGAATCTGACCCAGACTCAACGTGAAGAACTGCGCGTCCTGACTCAAGAGTTCGAGCATCGGTTTACACCTGACCCAGGGACAACAGACACCAACCAGCCCGAGGTTAATCTAACATCCGACAATCCCGTTCGCGACGAGTCGTGTCGTATGTTTCGCTACACGAGTAAAGGACCAAGAAAGAATGTTCGAGAGACGCCGGACTTAAGAGACGACATGGATGCCAGATCGCCAGTTGTTATCGCGAAGGAACAAGAGAGATCCAATTTGGTGTGTATGATCTGTGACACTTTTCCTGAGCCGACAGTGTTTGACCCCGGACCAGTGACTTTTGAACTGTGAACTGTAACTTATGATTTGGTGATGTTCCTGAAACTAACTTTGACATTATTTTTAGTTTAACGTAAGGATTCGCAGAACTTCGGAGCAGATTACCTGAGCAGAGCAGTTTGAATGAACATTTCTGTGTCCAGAACATTTGTATGAAACATTTCGATGCTCAGGACTGTTTACAGGAACTGTGAGACGTTTTTTTTTAAATTCGATTTTTGATGTGTAGTTATTTTGTTTAGGGTTTTGTGTAGGTTTACACAGCCACAACCGTATTTTTGAATTTGAGAAGAAATTTTTGTGAAATTTCATTCTTAAGAGGGGGGGTAATGTTATGATTGTGGTTGTGTTATCCTGTGAGAGCGTACATGTGTTATTCGTAGGTAACGATATGTTGTTTATTTGAGCTATCACGGTTATGATTTCGTGCCTTTTTAGTAAGATTTTCTTTTGTTCGTGAGTAGAGCCGATTTCGTTTTGTTTAGTCCGGAACGTTGTAGAAGGGTCGCACTGTCTGGTGGCCTCGTAAGTGTCACGTCGGTTAGCTGACATCTGACATCGCTACATTTTTAGTAGTGAGCAGCTTTTATTTTGTTTGGTGAATGTTCTCGTACCTTTTTGAGCTATCATAGTTAGGGATACCATACTTTTATGTGTCTTTATTATATGCTAGAATTTAGAGCTGAAGTGAGCAGCCGTGTTTTTGTAGCCTGATATATTGTTTCTGGAAAGTTTATGTTAATGAGTTTCGGCTGCGCGTTTCGTTCTGGTTGTTTGAGTTCATGATTTCCGTAGAAGATTCTAGATTTTGATAGTGTATATAAGGAGGGCGCTGGGAAAGCCCGTTAGTACATTGTCTTGCTTTGTCAGTTGTAGAGATACGCAGTTTATTGCGAGAGACGCTGTGTATGAGAAACTTTGAGTCGTAGTGTGGACATAGCAGAAGAGACTTTGTATTCAGTAGTTTGTGCATTTGAGAGTGCATTACTGTGTGGATATCGCATCGCTGAATTAAATATTGTTGGAACTGTTACTCCAGTTTTGTCTACATCCTTAAGCCACGGTTGACGGATTGCAGCTGAATGAGGTCTATTTAAAAGAACTCTACGTGCGTGTGTGTCTAGTGTGTTTATCATACTTCGACTACAACTCCACCACGTAACACTAGGGACAGCACTGCTTGCTCCACACGGAGAGGGGCCTAGAAAAGGTGGCCTAACCAAAGCTAATCCCCTCGTAACCCAGTTGGCTAGCCGCGGTCAACGGGCATCTTTTCATGCGGTCAGAAAACAAGAAAAAACAATAGATCCACTCTCATGACGACCACGACCGGACTCAACGTAGCATGCTGGAACATCTGAACCATGCTCGACACAGCAGACAGCGGACGCCCTGAACGTCGCTCCGCCCTCATTGCCCATGAATTGCGGAGGTTAAACATCGACATCGCCGCGCTCAGCGAAGTACGCCTCCCGGAGGAAGGCAGCCTCCAAGAACTTGGCGCTGGCTACACCCTCTACTGGTCAGGCAGGCCTGCATCAGAAAGACGGCTCTCAGGCGTGGGCTTCATGGTGAAGACCCACATTGCGACTAAGTTGGAAAACCTACCAACGGGTCACTCCGACCGCATCATGTCCATGCGCCTCCCACTGAGACACCAGCAATACGTCACCCTTCTCAGTGTGTACTCCCCAACCCTCCTGGCAGAGCCTGCAGAAAAAGACAAGTTCTACTCTGAACTGCGCAGCCTCCTGCAGAGCACTCCTGCAGACGACAAAGTCACCATCCTTGGCGACTTCAACGCCAGAGTGGGCCAAGACTCTGAAGCCTGGAAAGGAGTCCTCGGCAAGCATGGCGTTGGGAACTGCAATGACAATGGTCGCCTACTGTTGGAGCTCTGTGCAGAGCAGCAACTTGTCATCACCAACACTACTTTCCAGCAAAAGGACAGTCGAAAGACCACCTGGATGCATCCTCGCTCCAAGCACTGGCACCTTATCGACTATGTCCTAGTGCGTCAGAGAGACCGCAGTGACGTCCTCCTCACCAGAGTGATGCCCAGCGCAGAGTGCCACACTGACCACCGACTTGTTCGCTGCAAACTCAGGCTCCGCCTCAAGCTGAAACCCAAGAAAGGCCCCCCCCCCCCTCCCAAGAAAAAGCTTGATGTTGCCAGCCTTCAGCGTGTCGACAAGAAAGCTGCCCTTCAGGCTGATTTACAGCGCATGCTCAAAGACACAGTTGATCCAACAGACTCCTCCCCTGAAACACTCTGGGAACAACTGAAAACTGCTATTGTAAAATCTTCTGTGGAAGTCTTGGGCTTTGCTAGAAAGAGGAACAAAGACTGGTTTGACGAAAACGACGTAGAGATCCAGGAACTTCTAGCAAAAACAAAAGAGCCGCCCACCAGGCCCACCTAGCCCAGCCTTCCTGCCCTATGAAGAAGTCTGCCTTCCGCCTCATATGCAGCAGTCTCCAGCTCAAGCTTAGAGAGCTCCAGAACGAGTGGTGGTCCAGACTCGCACAGAGGACCCAGCTCTGCGCTGACAACGGTGACTACAGGGGCTTCTACGAAGCACTGAAAGCAGTGTATGGCCCTAGGCACCTGGTACAAAGTCCCCTGCGAAGCGCTGATGGACAGGCACTCCTCGCAGATAATACCTCCATCTTGAACCGCTGGTCGGAATACTTTCAGGACCTCTTCGGCGCTGAGCGCACTGTTCAAGAAACAGTCATCCTCCAAATCCCACACCTTCCACTAAAGGTTGAATTGGACGAACCGCCCACCGCCGAAGAGACCCTCACAGCCATCCACCAGCTCAAGAGTGGCAAAGCAGCAGGCATTGACGGAATCCCGCCAGAAATCTGGAAACATGGAGGCCCAGCACTGCACAACAAGCTCCACGACCTCTTTCTCTGCTGCAGGGAAAAAGGAACACTACCAAAGGATCTCCGTGATGCAGTCATCATCACCCTGTACAAGAACAAAGGAGAGAAGTCTGCCTGCTCTAATTATCGTGGAATTACCCTGCTGTCCATTGCCGGGAAAATTCTCGCAAGGTTGCTCCTGAATCGTCTGGTACCTGCCATCGCTGAAGACCACCTCCCAGAGGGCCAGTGTGGCTTCAGAGCCAACAGGAGTACCACCGACATGGTCTTTGTGCTGAGACAGCTTCAGGAGAAGTGCCGCGAGCAGAACAAAGGGCTGTACGTAACGTTTGTCGACCTAACAAAAGCGTTTGACACTGTGAGCAGGCAAGGTATGTGGCAGATCCTGGAGCGACTAGGCTGTCCCCCAAAGTTCCTCAACATGATCGTCCAGCTCCACGAGGACCAGCAAGGCCAGGTCAGACTAAACAGTGACCTCTCAGAACCATTCCCCATTCGCAACGGCGTGAAGCAAGGCTGCGTGCTGGCACCGACCCTCTTCACTATCTTCTTCAGCATGATGTTGAAGTAGGCCACAGTGGACCTCGACGACGACGACGCAGTGTACATCAGGTATCGTCTCGATGGCAGCCTGTTCAACCTCAGACGACTGCAGGCCCACACGAAAACCCTAGACCAACTGATTCGTGAGCTGCTCTTTGCTGATGACGCTGCCCTCGTTGCACACACAGAGAGAGCCTTGCAGCGCATTACGTCCTGCTTCGCAGATGCCGCCCAGCTCTTTGGACTTAAGGTCAGTCTGAAAAAGACAGAGGTCCTTCATCAGCCGGCACCCAAGGAAGAGCATCGCCCTCCCCACATCACCATCGGCGAGTCCGAACTGAAGTCTGTACACCAGTTTACCTACCTTGGCTGCATCATCACGTCAGACGCCAAGCTGGACAATGAGCTGGACAACAGGCTGGCAAAAGCGAACAGTGCTTTCGGGCGACTATTCAAGCGGGTGTGGCACAATCAACAGCTGAAAAAAGGCACCAAGATCAGCGTGTACAGAGCTGTCGTCCTCACCACCCTGCTGTACGGTTCCGAGTCCTGGGCCCTCTACCGCAGCCAACTACGACTCCTCGAACGCTTTCACCAGCGCTGCCTGCGTACCATCCTCAGCATTCACTGGAGTGACTATGTCACCAATGTCGAGGTCCTTGAACAGGCGGAAACTGTGAGCATCGAGGCTTTGCTGCTGCGGACACAACTTCGCTGGGCGGGGCACGTCTCCAGGATGGAGGATCACTCTGATCACCCAAGATCACTCTGTTCGGCGAGCTCGCCACTGGACACCGAGACAGAGGGGCACCAAAGAAGAGATACAAAGACGGTCTCAAGAAGTCACTTAGTGCCTGCCAAATCGACCACCGGCAGTGGTCTTCGCTTGCTGCGGACCGTGACACCTGGCGCTCCACCATTCACAAGGCAGCCGTCTCCTTTGAGGACTCTCGCAGAGCTAACCTTAAGGACAAGCGGCTCAGAAGAAAAAAACAGAGCTGTCGTAACTCAGAACCCTGACCAGACCTTCCCCTGCAGCCACTGCGGTCGAACCTGCCTGTCTCGGATTGGCCTCCGCAGCCACGAAAATGCCTGCAGACGACGTGGGCAAGCCCTATAGAATCTTCGTTCGCGAAGTCAAGCCAAGATAGTCCCGATGAATCATTTAAAATCCTAGGAGACAGAGCGAAATCATAGCGCCGCCTGCTCCATGGCTAAACCGAAGATACACCTTCGGGATTGAACCCTTTAATCAGTACCTTTCAACGGCCGTGCTGCAAAACAAATATGTCTTTTTCCGTCGATGGCACCACCGGTTTCCGCAGACTTAAGGAAAGCAAAATTCAGATTGGCGCAATTATTCGGGAACCGACAATATATGTTAAGCGCCCGGCGTGTCCTTCGGCAACTACGCGTGCACCATTGATCACTGCGTCGACTCAGTGACGCACGACTGACTGAAATACATTAGAACCCGCTTCATAACATTTTAGCGATGTGTGAAACCACTGTTCTCTGCTGTACTCGTTTCTAGACCATGATCTGGGGGAGCCGTACACGTGCATACAAATTATGACAGTCTCAACTAGCCTATATGTTGTGAATAGAACTAGCTGACATAAAATTTCTCTTTCTTCCCAGACTGGTGGACTTTGGAGCCTGAAAGATGGGCTGACCCACAGGACCAGGAAACCTATGCCAATTAAGGTCTTTCCACGACTCTACAAAGAAAGAGTGCGTGAACATAAAAAGACAATGAAAACTTACACATGACCATGCAGTAAACTTGTAAGAGCCGCGGTCAGGGGACTTATTTCGTATACGTTTCCTGGTGCTGTTCTTGAGAGCGACACGCACGCAACAGTGTCAACGTTACACGCAAGGCTACGGTGAGGAGAATATAGATCGCCGGGTGTATGTTGACAGTCACAGTGACACAGGCTGAATAAGCTACGTTAACTCATTCAGTCCGACGGCCGTATTTCTAAATTTTGGAATGACTATGCACCTGTTGCAGCAGATGGATCGACCATGATAATTCAAGGGTGCCAGATTTGCTTAGCGCCTATCGGCGCCACGCTAATCTGACACTACCCTTGAATTATCGTGGTCGACCCATCTCCTGCTGTAGTGCGTCAGGGCTAAATGGGTTAAGGTTGTCAGCGTTTACAAACACCTGAAATCCGCCAGCACACGCACATGTAGTACAGTGGTGCACACTGGTCGAACTAGCTCGCATGCAGGTGCATGCACTCGCGCGCGCACGAACACACACACACACACACACACACACACACACACACACACACACACACACACACACAGAGTTTGTATCGGTGAGCTTAGCTGGCTGAAAGTTAGAACTTTATGTTTAGGGCTGATAATAATAATAATAATAATTACGGTATTTATAATGCGCTTATCTTATAATAATTATAACTCTAAGCGCGCACTCACAACTCGCGCACGCATGCGCACGCTTTAGACAATGACTCACGTACCACAAATAGTGAATCACATTACGACGGTCAGCTTGGGGTGGGGAGTGTGGTAATATAGTGCTAAAACTGTTGAAAGAGGTGAGTTTTGAGGGCGGACTGGAAGGAGGAGCCAGAGTGTTCAAGTGTTTCAGGTGGATGGACCGTAGACGGAGAAGGAGTGGGGGCCGAAAGTGTTGAGTTTGGTGCGAGGGATGTGAAGGCGGAGAGGGTCGATAGACAACAGCAAGCTGGTACATGTTTTTGCAAACAGAGAACATACATGCAATGGATGGGATTCTGAAGGTTTCCATTCAATAACATGCATGCCCGGTCAAAGAGTACTAATATGTATGATATAGTCTGCACATTTCAGGAAATTAGGCTGATGTTGATAACTCTACCAGTCTGGGAACGCTGAAGAGCATTATGGCATACTGAAAAAGACAGTTATCTGAAGTGCCTGGTTGGCGTAGTCTCTGAACACGTGACAGGCGTGTCCAATGTTGTCACTGGCACTTCGGGTCTGTGAAAGGTGTGTGACCTTCCCATTTCAAAGCTAAGAAATACACCAGCCACTGACCCCCTCCAAAATTAAGAAAAGAAAAGCTACAGCTTGACAGTGTTGCAAAACGACGACAGAACGAATTCAGCAAACAAAAGAAACAAACAAATATAAATAAAACCTCACAAAATACTACGACAAAAGTTGTTTGCACGAAATCTTGCATCTGGAAATCTAAAATATATTGCACGTAGCCAAGGAAACAGACTTTTCTTGCACCGTAAACAGAAGATGTCTGACCCAAAAGCTATTTCGTTACCGTTTTCGAGGTAATAAATGAAATGCTGAAAGAAAACTCTCGGAAAAGAAATAACGTTGGATGGTGCCGTCTAACGCCTCAGCTCCTGTTGCATGAGACCATGATACTTCAAGGGTAGTGCCAGATTAGCTTGGCGCCTTCGAAGGCGCCAAGCTAATCTGGAACTACCCTTGAAGTATCATGGTAGTGCCGTCTTCTTCTGTTTCGTGCCAGGGATAACCCGTTCAGTGAGGAGTAAATGTGAACGCCACCCAGCTGCAAGAGGCATAGATCCTCACGAGCCCCAGCAATTGTGGGGGCTCACAGCGATCTACGCCTCTCGCTGAGACCAAGATGTACTCATGTTCCTTGGAGTGTTGCTGCTTTCGGTCGTTTTCAGAAACCAGGTATGCGTCCAGTGGCATGGGTTGGGTTAACAGAACCCATTACAAACTCGGATGTGCTTGGAAAACACTTAGTTTGACATTTACAAATGCCACGGGTGAAGAAAATTCGATTGATACCGTTTGCGGTTAACTCATTGAGCTTGACGGCCGTATTTCCCAAATTGTGGAGGCGTCATCTAATGACTATGCACCAGTTGCAGGAGATGGATCGACCATGATAATTCAAGGGCAGTGCCAGATTAGCTTGGCGCCGACAGGCGCCAAGCTAATCTGGCACTACCCTTGAATTATCATGGTCGACTCATCTCCTGCTGTAGTACGTCACGGCTGAATGGGTTAAAACAGGAAAGCAATTAGGACCGATTACAATTTTTAACCCTTTCATCGCCAGAACACAGGAAAGAACACCCAAATGCAAGAGGCGTAGATCCTCATGAGCCCCCGCAGATGTGGATGATGGAGGGGGTGGGGGCTTATGTGGATCTAAGCCTTTTGCTGGCCTAAACTAATCTATGTATGCGTGAGGAAAAAGATTTTGTTAAAAGGTAATCTGCATTATTTTAGAAACTTAATTTCCTAGCGCTCGGCAGTTGAAGAGGTTGAACTGACAATCGTGCAAAAGACACGACAACAGTTAGAAGCGATCTGTATTTTTAACTACTTCGCCTCCAGTGGCCACAGTGGTGTTCTGAAGTCATTGTGAATTCAGCACCAAGGAGACACGATGAACAATGGACAATGAACTTTTATTTCCCAACGGTAGAAGTTATTGGTAACAGAACCAGTTTTTAAACTTGCCGTTGCTACATCTACTACATAAATGACATAGACATGTAAACATACACATACCACACACTGACGCATGTATGCACTCACTCATGCACGCGCGCACGCACACACACACACACACACGCACTCAGGTACGCACGCATGCACACCACAACTCGCACATGCACGCACGCACACACGCACACACACACACCCACACACACACACGCGCACACACACACATGCACACCGCAATTACGCATGCACACACACACACACACACACACACACACCAACTTTCACACGCTTGCACTCAGACACACACGCACAAATACACACACACGCTCTCGGACACGCACTCTAGACATACATACGCGCACGCGCGTACGCACAAAAATATAAAATGAGTAAAAATTCAAAGTAAAGCAATAAACAGTAAATCATTAAGTACATTAGTGTTCATACAGCAAGGGCAAATATGTATATAGGTGTTCTCTCTCTCTCTCTCTCTCTCTCTCTCTCTCTCTCTCTCTCTCTCTCTCTCTCTCTCTCTCTCTCTCTCTCTCTCTCTCTCTCTCTCACACACACACACACACACACACACACACACACACACACACACACACATACACACACAGCATGCACACACACACACACACACACACACACACACACACACACACACACACACACACGCCACACACACACACACACACACACACACACAGAGATAAGCGAGCGCGCGCCCAAAATATCGAGTACACACATGACATAGCCGTCATAAGAACACAAATTAACACAAAATACGGTTAGCAGTTAGGAGTCATAGATCCTCATGCGGCCCCACAGGTGCGGGGGCTCATGAGGTTCTATGCCTGTTAAAGTTAGGCAATGTACATTTTTACTTAGCATGAAGCGGGATTCACTTGCAACATTTTAATAAAATCATAAAACAGTAAGAACCGATCTGTATTTTAATATCGCAGTATGACAGGAATCAGCTAAAAACAATTGTATTATTAAATGTCGGTCGGTTTTAACTGTATCACGATTCAAATAAAATTTTGCTTGAAATGTTGGAAACGTTCAAGACATTTGAAATCATATTACGAAACGTTGATCAGTTTTAGATTATATATGACCATTATCTCCATGAATTCAAATTACAGGTCAGAGAATTGTCAACCCATTATTATAAAAGAAGTATGTCAAAGGAATCCAGCGTGTAATGTGTATTTTGACATTCGGCACATGCGGATAATGTACAGGGTAAGGCAGATTTCAGAGCAGGCTGATAATAAGCACCACATTGTTGGGTATGTGGCCCGCAGAGAATGTTTTAACTCATTCGCGGCCAGCCTCATCCGGATGCGGCTGGCCGCGAATGCGTTAACCAAGTAAGCCAAGGTGCTTGGGCCGACGTCGGCCCGAGGACCTGGGCTTACTGGGAAGACGCTCACATCAGCCATGGTTCACGTTTTCTAGAAGAGAGGAGAAAACGGACCCCACACAATGCAGGTAAATTTGTTATCCCGACCACCCACCAAACCCCCACCCGCACCCACCACCCACCACCACCGCCGCCCCTCTCCCTCGCCCACGCACAGGCGGATTTTCACAGCAGTGAAACGATCTCTCGAATGACAGTTTAACCCCTTCAGTGACAGTAGACGCAGACTGTATTACTTTAATAAACTCGAAAAAACAATGTGTCAGTTGTGTTATGCAAAGTTAAGACTCTGAAGACTTTAAACACAACATTTACAACACGTACTACTGGACTTTCTGTTCACACACACACACACACACACACACACACACACACACACACACTCGTATCCCGACCACCCACCAAACCCCCACCCGCACCCACCACCCACCACCACCGCCGCCCCTCTCCCTCGCCCACGCACAGGCGGATTTTCACAGCAGTGAAACGATCTCTCGAATGACAGTTTAACCCCTTCAGTGACAGTAGACGCAGACTGTATTTCTGCAGTGTTAGTTAACCCATTCAGCCCCAGGACCGAAATCCCCAAATTTTCAAGTTGCCATATGACGGACTGTATTACAATTCTAGAGACAGATCGAGCATTTTAGTTCAAGGGTGGTGCCAGAATAGCTTGGCGCCTATGGGCGCCAAGCTATTCTGGCACCACCCTTGAACCGTCATGCTCGATCCATGTCTTGCTGTGGAGCGTCAGGGCTGAACGAGTGAATTAATTCAACACCAAAACGCCTTAGCTTTCCCGGTGACATGGATTCAAAGTGGCGTCAGCAAGAGGCCGCATAGACGTTCAAAATCCCCCCGCAACTGCGGGGGCTCATGAGAATCCACGCCTTTTGCAACTGAGTGGTGCTTAAAGTTTCTCGGCACTGAACGAGTTAAACCATCACTTGCTCTCACACGTTCTGAGAATGATTCTTTTTTTTTCTCGTCAAGAAAGAAGTTCGATTTACTCATTGAGTGCCGTTCGCTGAGTCCGCGCACAAACAGAAAGAGTTTGGCATTAAGATCGGGGTGGATCGAAGAAGACGCGGCGCTTCCTTGTCTCCAGCAAGCAAATACAGTATTGTAGTCACACGGCTTTACGTCAGTGTAAATCAAACAGAAACGAGGAGGAGAGTTGCTAAATATGTTATACCGCTTCGATTCCCAGTTCTGAACATGCTCTTAGCAGCTAGTGAGCGCACATTACAAATAAGGCGTAGCCAACGCGGAAACAACAGAACAAAGTTACGCTCTCTACGATCGACACAGCAAGTCCCATCCATCTCCAAGAGGTATAGAGCCTCATGAGCACCCGCGTTCCCGGGGGCTCATGAGGATCTGTGCCTCTTGCTAAGCTTTGATTAAGCCGTGTTTGCTTTACCTGGCGATTATTAAAAATTCGATGGTAGTGCCAGATGAGCTTGGCGCCTTCAGGCGCCAAGCTCTTCTGGCACTACAATCGAATTATCATGGTCAATCCATCTCGTGCAACTGGTACATGGTCGTTATGTGACACCTCCAAAATTTGGGAAAAGGGTCCTTGGAGTTAAAGGGGTTAAGCGTTGGTTTTAGAGAATGCATGCTTAGCTGCTTGTTAGCCACGAAGAGGTTATATAGATCATGCAAGTCTAACAAAGACGCATATGCTTAGCTGCTTGTTAGCCACGAAGAGGTTATATAGATCATGCAAGTCTAACAAAGACGCATATGCTTAGCTGCTTGTTAGCCACGAAGAGGTTGTATAGATCATGCAAGTCTAACAAAGACGCATATGCTTAGCTGCTTGTTAGCGACGAAGAGGTTATATAGATCATGCAAGTCTAACATGCTTAGCTGCTTGCTAGCGACAAAGATGTTATATAGATCACGCAAGTCTGACAAAGACGCATATAAACAAATGAACAGTCCCTGTCATTAACGGTTAACCCTATTAGGCCCGGATCCCTACAGCAGGAGATGGCTTGACCATGATAATTCAAGTGTAGTGCCAGATTAGCTTGGCACCTTCAGGCGCCAAGCTAATATGGCACTACACTTGAATTATCATGGTCAAGCCATCTCCTGCAACTGGTACATTGTAGTTAGGTAACACTTCCAACATTTGAGAAATGGGACCTTGGGGCGAAAAAGGTTAAGTGTCTGTTTTTTCTTCTTCTTCTCGAACGCCGTCACACTTGGTGTTTTGCTCTCAAAATGAAATCTGTGGTCTTCTGTAGCGCCTCCACAGGCCCGTACAGTTTCTCTTGTAGAGTGGCGAGTTTCGACCATATCTCCTCCCTCAGCAGCTGTGGTTCCCACAGTCCTGGAGGATGTGCTCTGTGATCTGCTCTGCTTCTCCTCAAGGGCACATGGGAGATGGCACGAGGTGGAAGCGTCTGTGCAGGTGGAAATTGAGTCGGTTGTGCCCGGTCCTCAGACGGAAAATGGTCACCTGCTCTTGTCTGGACAACTGATGGTAACTGTCTAGGGGCCGTTGTGGTGGTCTGTACACAGACTTAATGATGGTCTTCATCTCTGTGAAGCTGACTCCATTTTTGTCTTGTTCTTCCTCTGCGCCCACTTTTGCCATTCTGTCAGCTTCTTCATTGCCGTGGATGCCACAGTGTGAAGGGATCCACTGCAGCACCAGGGTGCACTTGATGTTTTGCAGTGCCTCTCGTAGACTTGGCAGTTTGCTTGCTGTTGCTGCCTGAAAGACACACATGGCATCAATCAGGAAGACAATCTGGGCCGGCATCAGGGTCTGCAGTGCCACTAAGGGTGTTTGCAGCGCGGACCAGGGCTTCCACCTCAGCTCTGTAATTTGTGCAGTGAAGGCATGTTGGTACTGCCTCTGCCTGCCATTTTCCGTTTGGGTACTGAATGTACACCCCAGCCCCTCCATTCTGAACTGCATCTGTAGCTGATCCATCGGTGTATGCCCGTATCCATGCTTCTTGGGGATACTTTTCTTATGTGTCTGTTTTATTTGCATGAAACCAGTTTCGAATACGCCGCCGGCTGCGTGGATGAAAATGTCCAGTATTACTCCAAACACCGGCAAATAATGTTTATTTAAAGGTAAATCATGGACTGAAAATTTACCACCAAAGTATATATGCCAACTTGAAAGAAGAATTTGAATCTTGAAACTGCCGAGCCTTATCCTGGCCTTGACCTTTCAGATCCATTGAACCCCTTTACTGCCGAAAAAAAGTGAACGTGGTCCAGCTGCACGAGACATAGATCCTCATGACCCCGCGCAGTGTTTGGGCTTTTTGCTGACCGTGGAGCCCCCCAAAAGTGGTACAAAGATCAGCCGAAAAGCCGACAACTCTCATTGGCCAAAATCCCACATCAAACATGGCAGCAGGATGCTTCAGACCGAGACAATGGTGCACCACAGGGTCAACAGGGCAATTAGGTTACGCCCCCTTTTCACACACTCTTTTTTTTAAAATTAGCCTCTTGCAACACAAAGCTATGAACGAAGAACCTTTCTGATAAAAAGAGAAGAAAATCTACGCGGAGTATATCACAGGAGAAACATTTCCAGCAATTCTTAAACAAATTGTCTGTTACCTTTTTCCGCAACACTCTAATGCACTAAGTACCCCATGACAAAACTGTCGTCTGCAAGCCTGCATACAACTGTGCATATGCCCCATACAAGGCTCGCATGAACACACTAGGTCGACTAAAATTACCCAGATTTTGCTCTTTTTCACACCACCTGTCATGCCTTTTGCTGCTCAAAACGCCCCAAAAGGCAAAAAGTTGACGTTTTACACCCTATAACGATTGCAAAAAGGGAGAGAATTTTTGTTAACTATTTCTTGCAAAAAAGTTACTACATGCACCGGAAGCAATTGCCCTGTGTGGCCAGTCAGAAATATCAGCAGCAAGTCTGAACTTGAAAGAAGCGAAGCCGCCCAGGAGAAACGCAGGAGGCAGAAAGAACGGACAACTTCACAAGCACCCCCAGCACAAAGCTTGCATGTCCAAAATACAAAAGGGTCTGTGTCTCACGAGTCGGACTCTACAGTCACCGACGGGCACGCAGAAGATAATTCCTCCTT
The DNA here is from genome assembly GCA_036245525.1 of Semisulcospira habei. NCBI lineage: Eukaryota > Metazoa > Mollusca > Gastropoda > Semisulcospiridae > Semisulcospira > Semisulcospira habei. Next base: position 60,391,853 of record BTPG01000005.1, read on the forward strand.
CCCAAGATCCTCCTCGTATGCGAGGAAAACAGTCATCACTTTGTTATCATGTACCTGTGACGAATATATATATATATATATATATATATATATATATATATATATATATATATATATATATATATATATATATATATATATATATATATATATATATTTATATTTATATATATGATATATAGTCGTCACAGGTACATGATAACAAAGTCATGACTGTTTTCATACGAGTATCTTGGGAAGGAGGATATATATATATATATATATATATATATAATATATATATATATATATATAATATATATATATATATATATATATATATATATATATATATATATATATATATATATATATATATATATATATATATATATATAAACAAAGGCGTCGCCCAAAGCCAAAAAAAACCACTCAATCAGACTAGCTCCAAGGGACGTAATTTTTCATTTCTGTGAGGAGGAAAGAGACTTAGGTGTTCAGGATCAGGATTTTATTTAACGTCTTTTCACACATTGATGATATTAGACTTAGGTGTTGTTTTTGATAAAGTTCTATCTTTTGACATATTCGGAACTGTATCAATAAGGCCAACAAAATGGTTGGAGTAGTTAAGAGAGCCTTTAATTATTTGGATAAGGAAATTTTTAGTAAACTGTATAAATCACTAGTCAGACCACATTTAGAATATGCAAACACTGTATGGTACCCAGGTTTAAAGAGACAATCAGTTGCACTTGAAAGGGTACAGAGACGAGCAACAAAGCTGGTTAAAGAATGTCGAAATATGACTTACTCAGACAGACTTAAATATTTTGGACTACACTCCTTACGTGGATGTAGAATACGTGGAGACTTAATTCAAGTTTTACAAATTTATAATGGCATCGACGACCTAAATTGGAATGACTTTTTTGCTGCACCGTTTTGTGACAGAACCCAAAACTCTGAGAGGAAATCTTTGTACGGCATTGCAACACTAACCTGCGGAAGTTTTGTTTTTCTAACAGAGTTGCTGCTGTTTGGAATGAGTTACCAGTTTCATTAAAAAAAAAACACCTAACATAAATTCTATTAAAAACCAGCTGGATGAATTACCAAAATTTAATGGGATTTTTTTTATTGCTATGATGAATGATTTGTAGGAAAATTTGCATGCATAACAGACCCATAAAGTAATTAAACTTGTCGAAGAAAGGACATTTGCAAAGGCATCAAGGCCTATTTTGTCCTTACATATACTACTACTACTACTACTACTACTACGAGAGAGAGAGAGAGAGAGAGAGAGAGAGAGAGAGAGAGAGAGAGAGAGAGAGAGAGAGAGAGAGAGAGAGAGAGAGAGAGAGAACTACTACATGATCACCCGCATATGCTGAGGGCTCATGAAGATCTGTGTCACTTGCATATTGTCGTTATTTTTTATTTTCATGCCGCATGTATAAAAAATATAGGTGACGTCGTTTCCCTCTAACCCTCCCCTCCTCCCCCATCTCCAGCCTCCCCTCCCCGCCCCCACCTTTCCTTCCCCCCCCCCCCCCCCACCCTGACACACGCAAATAACATTGCCGCTCATGTGCTATGGTTTATTTTGATAAATTGACCGATCCAACCACTTAGTTCCACTGGACTTCCACAATAATGACCACTAACTTCATTGTCTTCTGGTTTCCTCACTACGCGGCCAGCACGCTCCTGGGTTCAGTTAGATGAGTGAGCTCCGTCCTGCGCCAGCCAGTAAGCAAGGTGCTCTGCTATATCGGAGCACCTTGCTTAGTGGCTGGCGCAGGACTACGCTCACTCATGCAACTGGCCCCTGTATCTTTTGTGGGAATATTTCCCAGATAGACCCACTCGGGGAGTACGCCACAACTACACTTAATAATAATAATAATAATACCGTTATTATATAGGCGCTTTTTCTCAATTTTGGGGAAATCGACTCAAAGCGCCGCGCCTGAAACCCAACACACACACTCACGAAACAGACACGGATTTACGCCATTTCAAGACAAACACAGTACAAGACAAACGAAGGGCCAGTCAGCTACTGAAGTTACAGAGATTTTTGATCACTTGTATTTGAAATTTGTAAAGTGGCCTGAGACCGGTACCAAAGTGTGGGGGGTGGAAGAACCGGAGTACCCGGAGAAAGAACCCCCGACGGTCCGCCCGAATTAACGGTGACACTTACCAGAGGAGAAAAGTCCAACGCCGGAACCCGGTATCGAACCGCTCACCTTTGGAATTGGTGGCAGGCGCCTTAACCACTGCGCCACGGACCGCCCCATTCACTTCTATTAACTCATTCAGCCCGACAGCCGTATTCCCAAATTTTGGAGGAGTCATTTAATGAATATGCATCAGTGGGTGCAGTAGATGGATCGACCATGATAATTCAAGGGCAGTGCCAGATTAGCTTGGCGCCGACAGGCGCCAAGCTAATCTGGCACTACCCTTGAATTATCATGGTCGACCCATCTCCTGCTGTAGTGCGTCAGGGCTGAATGGGTTACAATGAGTTAGTTATTTGGGTTTAACGCCGAGCAGGCGACTAAGACCATCTCACGGCGGCTTTTCAAATGAGATGCGAACTCCCCAGATAGACACACTCGGGGAGTACGCCTCAAGTACACTCATTTAAATAGAAGTGTACTTGCGGCGTACACCCCGAGTGGGTATATCTGGGGAATACTCAAGCAAACGGCATGGCAACCTTCACATTGACCAGCACAGAAAACCACCTTCTGTTCAAGATACGAGAAAAAATAAAATAAAGTTTGTGCACAGTGGTTATACTAGAGTCCGAAATAGCCCAGGTGGTTAAATGTCGGAGCAGGAGAGCATCGCCGGGTCGTGGGTTCGAATCCCTCTCCCGGCTCCGGTAGCCGGTATCGCAATCCAGGGGGGAAAGACGGACTCGTTCAATAACATGTCCGTTGAAAGATCCTGGTCAATCAAAGTGGCACATTTGGAGTGCGTCTGAGTTGATCAGTGTTCAGGTCGTACTCCATAGGCAATAGATTTCCCTGTCCCCCATAACCCGCCCGTCCGGGCCGTCCATTATCACTTCGGTGCCGTGGACGTTAAACCTCGAACTAACCAACCAGTGGTTCTACTCATGCCCCGGCTCCTGCTTCACGTATACTGGTTATCATACTACACAATCTGTATTCATCAAGCGTAATTCCTATTCCCACTGAAGCCGCCTGCTCCCCTTATCATTCGGAATACACCAATGTGTGAAATAAGTTTGACTAAAATAGTTCAAGGGTAGTGCCAGAATAGCTTGGCGCCTTTAGGCGCCAAGCTATTCTGGCACCAACCTTGAACTAAAGCCATTGGTCTATATACTTATCTGTAAGTACTATAATGTAGCTTGCATATGGCAGTGTACACATTTGAAGCTTTTAGCCTTAGTATGATATGGGTTAAATCGTAATAGGTAAATAACTAAACGTTCCCGTGGTAAATCCGGTAGCGCATGCTGTACACGAAACCTAAAGGGAAGCATTCATTTAACCTGTTCAGTGCCGAAAAAATGTGAACACCACCCAATTGCAAGAGGCATAGATCCTCATGCTCCCCCGCAGTTGCGGGGGCTCATGAGGATATATGCCTAATGCTGACACAACTTGTAATCCATGTTCCTTGGACACCTAGGGTTTTTCAGTCTTGTATTAACGAAGAAACAAAAGCACAGTCAGCTTCAGCTAGCACTGAACGGGTTAATGACTATATGATGCCGGTTTCTGTACAGACACGCATGTACATTTACGCAGATTCGTTGAGTTACACGTTACTTTGAGTGCCACAAAACCGTATAACCGATGGATGTCTCGTCTGCTTTGCCTGTTTAGTTTCACTACTCGCGAAATGCATGTTAGAAATTTTCTTTTATGCCCAATTCTGCTAGTTTGTGAATTGTGCTTTTCTAATTTTGCATTTTTTTCAGACGATTAACTCTTTTACTGCCGAGAAAATGAACATCACGAATCTGGCTGCAAGAGGCATAGAGCCTCATGAGTCCCCGCAGTTGCTCTGTGTCTCTGGTTGTATAAATCTTGTATCATCGTTTCTTGGATGGGCGGGTTCTTTGGATTTGAGTGTCTGCATGCAATGCTTCCAGAAACACAAACCAAAGGCCATTGGCACAGAAGTGGTTAAAATCTAAATGTAATTCATCACGTTTGATTGGGTGAGAAAAGCGAATTACGTTTTCTGCCCGGAGTCCGTGTCACAGCGGAATTGAGTTGCGGGAGTGACTTTAACAATTTCTGCAGAGCGTAAAGTTTTCTCTCTTTTGCGAACTGGTCGCTTGCAAAAGTAATTTGCACTTGAACGTGTGTGTGTGTGTGTGTGTGTGTGTGTGTGTGTGTGTGTGTGTGTGTGTGTGTGTGTGTGTGTGTGTGTTTGCGTGCGTGTGTGTGTGTGTGCGCGTGTGCCTTTGTGTGTATGCATGAGTGCCGTGTGTGTTCGTTTGTTCGTTCTTTGGTGTGTGTGTGTGTGTGTGATGTTGTGTGTGTGTGTGCGCGCGCGTATATGTGTGTACGTGTATTTGTTTGTGTGTATGTGTGGCTGCGTGTGTTTGTGTTTGCTCGCTTCCTTCTTTCTTTGGTGTGCGTGTGTGTGTGTGTGCCTTTGTGTTTATGCATGCTTGCGTGTGTGTCCGTTTGTTCGTTCTTTGGTGTGTGTGTGTATGTGTGTGTGTGTGTGTGTGTTTGTGTGTGTACGTGTGTTTGTTTGTGTGTATGTGTGCCTGCGTGTGTTTGCGTTTGTTCGCTTCCTTCTTTCTTTGGTGTGTGTGTGTGTGTGTGTGTGTGTGTGTGTGCGCGCGCGCGCGCGCGTGCGCTCGTTCGAGCTCCTGTGTGCGTGAAAGTGCGTGCGTGTGCGTGAGTGCGCGCGTGTTTACTCAAATCTATAGCGCCGATTTTCGCAAAATGATTCTGAATTTGTAAAGCATGAACTGCGGTCGAAAGGAACAAGTTGCGCGCGTTTATCTATTAACCCCTTCGCTGCCAACGCTCACGAATTTTGCGTCTGATACCAATGCGCACTGACAGACATTCATGTCCAGAACACGAAATGAAATGGGACCAAAAATAGACACGAAGAACACAGGACTAACAAGAGACATAAGCCCGCATGAGCCCCCGCGACTGCGGGGGCTCATGAGGGCTTATATCTCTTGCAGATGGGTAACGTTCGCCTTGCCTCGGCAGCGAAAAGATTAATGAATTATTTTGATTGTAATCCGGAGTGAAGGTACGAGTTTATGAATGAATCAACAAAAGGCATCGAACGTTTTCATCCACTCAACGCTTGGCAAGTCGCAATACGTCCGCCCAAAATAGGTTCTAACATAATTGTTTTACCACAGCTAAATCTACGCATGTCCACCTCTCACTCCCTCCTGAGCGTGAAAGCCAGGTAAATGGCTCATAAACTATGGACGATTTTCTTTTTATGGCTGCGCTATTTGATGATTGCTTTTAACACATTGGGTCTTAAGGTCGGAGTTCCAGCATTGTGGAGGTGTCAACAATATTACAGTTCAGGATTTCAATCGACCTTACTAGCTCAAGGGTGGTGCCAGAATAGCTTGGCGCTTTTAGCGCCAAACTATTCTGGCACCACCCTTGGACTAACCTGGTCAATCACTATCTTGATGTAGCACGTTAGGGTTGAATGGGTGAGGGTAACGGTTGATTGAATCCATTGAAACGTCGCCATGAATAATGAAAAGGAGAGATGCGTGTCACGCGGCGATATTGTGGCTCCGTTGAGAAACATTAAATCATATGTGGTATTGTTGCCACACCGCCGGTGACGTAGAGACCCAGGGAGCTTTGACACATTGATCTCAGGGATGACTGCAGCTGGGGAAACGGATCCACCGCTAACAGCGCAAGGGAAGTGACGGATTAAACTATATTTATACAGCTCGGCGCCTTCCCGTGGATTGCGAAGTCTGATCTTTCACTGCCTTGGTTTTAATCCCGTCACTGCCGAGATGACACGATCCAGCTGCAAGAGACATAGATCTTCATGAGCCCCCGCTTTTGCGGGGGCTCATGAAGATCTATGTCTCTTGCTGAGGCCAATTAGTGTTCCTATTCCTTGGACGTTTGTGGCTTTTGGTCGTTGAGTGAACAAGGATTTTACAAAGCAAACATGCGTCCAGTGGCAGGGATGAGGCTGGCCAGTTTGTATTCAAATTTCCACATGTACCTCAGTGAACGGTGTAATAGTATAAGGGCTAAGAAACAGTAAGCCCACGGCATCTTATGTTCGACATGTACCTCAGTGAACGGTGTAATATTATAAGGGCTAAGAAACAGTAAGCCCACGGCATCTTATGTTCGACATGTACCTCAGTGAACGGTGTAATATTATAAGGGCTAAGAAACAGTAAGCCCACGGCATCTTATGTTCGACATGTACCTCAGTGAACGGTGTAATAGTATAAGGGCTAAGAAACAGTAAGCCCACGGCATCTTATGTTCGACATGTACCTCAGTGAACGGTGTAATAGTATAAGGGCTAAGAAACAGTAAGCCCACGGCATCTTATGAGTGTTCCACGTGTATCTCAGTGAACGGTGTAATAGTATAAGGGCTAAGAAACAGTAAGCCCACGGCATCTTATTGGTTTTCTTTACACATCTTTATTGTACCACTTGCTGGGTGGGCTGGCGTGTGGGCAGGAGAGTGGAGCGTGTGTGTTGTGTGTGTGGGGGGGGGGGGGAGGGGGGTGACGAGGGGCGCCATATAGCCTAAAATCGTGATGTTTGATTTAGTGTTATTGAAAAAAAATTGCGGTTCTCGTGGTTGCAAATTTTTCGTTTGATTTTGTGGACATTTGAAGAATTTTCTCTGTCCACCAACAGCATCTCCCTCTCCCCTACTTACTGCCTCCCCCAACTCTCCTTCTCTCCTCCTCCCTCCCCCTCCCCCCCCCCCCTTCTGCCCACTGTTTCCATCGTGAAACTCGAATGCTGTATTTCTGGGATTAGTCATTCGAGAATCGCAAAATAAATATCGCTGTTAATCCGTTATGGTACATCCCCACTCCCAATATACCCTCACACCCACCCCATACCCACACCCACACCCACACCCACTTTCAGCTTGAATATTATAGTAGGTGTCCTTGATATATATATATATATATATATATATATATATATATATATATATATATATATATATATATATATATATATATATATATATATATATAAAATATATAGTGAACACAAGAAACAGATGGAACATTCTAACAGTCTGCACTACAGAGTTCTAGTGAAATAACGAGGGAAGGACGATATTCCACCTTGTTATTATCTCTCTTTTACCGCCTGTCACCTTTGCCATTTGCGTGAGCGTTAACCCTTTGCGTGTCGGTAGCGGTTTTAGTCGCGATGATTCCTACATGAATCATCTCGACTAAAACCGCTACCGACGCGCAAAAGGTTTATGCAAATGTGTTAGTTTCACTGCGTGCATTTTATTTATTTAACATTTATGGGTCTATTTCTATCAAGTTTTCGGCAATGAAAAGAGGCGGGAGTGTCCAGAAATGTTTCTCACTTCAAACCGGCTAAACTGCGCATACAAATTGCTGTGATATGTGCACGCGTCAGTTGTGACACTTGTTTTTGGACTTTTCGTTTGATCAATGGCCAGGAAAAAGTTACTCACCTTTTTGCTTGTTATCGATCAAACGACAAGTCGCCAAAACCGTTACTGTTCGCACCCTGGAAACATTGGCTCAGATCACAAGATTGTTTCCGGAGAGTTGTTTTTTTCTTGGCGATGGCTGAAAAAAATCGCCGTGTCATTACTAAATGATTATGCTGCTGGGAAGCGTAAAGAGAAAAACAACTTCAAACGCCTTGCTTGCAATCTGTAATCTTTCATTCTTTATTAACTTTTTAACAGTGTCGTTTGTAAATATAACTACGTTGTTTTCAACATTTTCCTTGAACCGTTTGGCTGTCGTTAGCGCTTTTGGGTCGCGGTCACGGTAATTCCTTGCAGAAATCACCGCGACCAAAAGCGCTATCGACAGCCATAGGGTTAAGACATCACAGCAACAAAAAAGAAAGAAAAAAAAAAAAGAAAAAAAAGAGAGTATACATGGGAAGATACTCCTTTTGTTTGGTATGTGTTAGTGTGTGACTGCATTAGTAATGTAGACATATATAATAGAATTAAGTTTTGGTATGTTATGTTAAATATAATCAAGTGAAGATCTAAAATACAGGGCAAAAAGATTACATCGCTTTAACTCATTCAGCCCGACGGCCGTATTTCCCAACTTTTGGAGGCGTCATCTAATGACTATGCACAGTTGCAGGAGATGGATCGATCCTGATAATTCAAGGGCAGTGCCAGATTAGCTTGGCGCCGAGAGGCGCCAAGCTAATCAGGCACTACCCTTGAATTATCATGGTCGACCCATCTCCTGCTGTAGTGCGTCAGGGCTGAATGGGTTAAATAATAATATTGTACCTTAACTTGCAGAGAAAAATCCAACGGAGAAAGAAACACAATTAGAAATGACAGTTACAACACAATTTATTTGTGCTGTAGCTGTCCTTTCTAAGCGCATTTCTTTCTCCCTTTGGGTTCTTTTCTGCACGTTCAGGTACATTATTATTATTTAACCCTTTGGCTGTCGGTACCTCTTCGGGTCGCGGTGATTCTTGCAGGAACTACAGCGACCAGAAGCTCTAACGACAGCCAAAAGGTTAAAGCGATGTGTTCTGTTATTATTGTTTAGAGCCACGCGATCAAAGACACATTTCCCTTTTAACGGGAGAATAAGTATTTTCTAATTCAATTTGAATCGGAATCGAACTATCATGGTCGATTCGTCTCGAAAGGTCATTATAGACAGATCCCAAAGGTGTGAAAGCCCTTTGTCAACCCCTTAACTGCCGGGGCAAGGCGAACGCCACTCAGCAGCAAGAGACATAAACCCTCATGAGCCCCCGCATTCGCGCGGGCTCATGAGGCTTTATGTCTCTTGTTAGTCCTGATTTTTTTAAATTCTATTTTGTGACTTATTTACGTCTGTATTTTTCAAGGCGAATACCGTCAGTGTGTAATGGTTTCAGACGCGAATTTCGTGATCACTGGCAGCTAAGGGATTAAGGATCTATCCACTTGCTGTGATTAGTTGGACGTCGGATACAATATTAAACTTTAGTCCACGATTAAAAGCACCCGGGGTATCCTCCCCACGTAACATACAATAGAGGGGGAACAGATATACATAGGAATAAGCATGCATATCCCACACATCCCCATCAAGATCTGCAGGGAATTGCAAAAGGACATAAATCTTTGCTCGGCGTTGAAATCCAGAAACTAACGCAGCAAGAGGCATTGATCCTCTTGAGCCCCTGGGAGCTCATACGGATCTATGCCTCTTGTATATTTAGTTTCAGTCTGCAGGGGCTAATGAGGATCCATGTTGCTGGCCTATTGATTCATCCTCTCGACCGGCCTGAAACCCTCACCATAAAGCAAGCCTGAAATCGCTTTTATAGGGATTTGCACAGCCAGTAAAAACGGGCCGTGGAGTGCTTTACACTCCATTACACACAGCGGAGGTTTAAAAAGTGCATTAGTGACACACAATTTATTTTTATTCACAATAGAATGTGTCCGTTCTTAATTCTTTTGATGATGATGATGATGGTGATAAAGATTGTAGTCACGGTGATCGTGGAAAGTCCCAGTAAACGCACGGATGCGTGTTTTAATTTTGCAGTGGTTTAAAAAATAAAGATGAAATGCAAGCGCAGAGTCGATAAACTGAACACAATACTGAATGTAACCTGATGACAAAACAATTCACAACACACACACAAAAACATGGCTGAATTAACCCCATCACTGACAGTGGCCGCAGAGTGTGTTTATAAATTATGCGTTTTTCAACGCTAAAAGGACATGGATGTAAAGTAGCGCAAGCAAGAGGCATAGATCCTCATGAACCCCCGCAGATGCGGGGGTTCATGAGGATGTATGCCTCTTGCAGTCGGGTGGTGTTAACATTTCCTCAGCAGTAAAGGGGTGAAAACAATTTAAAGCTACTAAGGCAGTAATTCTGTTGACGCGATAGCAACTTGATTTTAATGCATGATCAAGTTTCGAAATGCGTTGATGTTATTCAATAAGTTGGGCTGTTTGATGTTTCAACATGTTAACAACAACAACAACAAAGCCAAACCAAACATTCACTTAGTTTTCTTTGTATTGCAGGGTCTTCTCCCATTAAGAGATGAAGATCTTTTCAATCAAATTGAATGGCATAATTTTTACAGAGAGTGCAGTACGAAAGGCGCTTAAATGTTTAAAATGGCACGTACTCACAGAATGCAAATTTTACGACGTAGGATCAAATAGTAATGAAAACATTGGCCTAACAGACGGTTTTCAGAAGTAGGTCAGTCCAAATTGCACGTCTATCGACGAAAACAGTGGATTAAAAAGCCCGGACAAACATGCGGGCTTTTAATCCACTGTTTTCATGGCAGCACGTGCAGTTTGGAGCTACTCTTGAAATCTTCTATTTACTTCATATTTTGACATTTTGTGATAGGATTTTGTAAACACGCAATACAACTCACTTAATACGTTTGTGTCTTGTCTTCCAGTGTTTGTGCATCTTATGGCTGTGGTGTTCCACTTCATTCGAGTACACAGATTACATTTTCTTTAACTTTCGAGACGTGACGCGTCCGGATAGGCGGCAAATATGCCGCGTATTCGGATGCGTGACGACTCGGCAGACTAACCCGTAGATGGCCGCATCAGTCGCAAAGTGCAACGGCCAAAAGATGTCGTCCGCTGCGCTGTTCTGCACTCCAGAAAACCATTAATGTCAGTGGCACTATAGCTGCAGACCCTGAAGGGGTCAATATAACGTGCATCATTCCTTAACCCCTTCACTGCCACCGGTCGCAGATTGTGTTTCTGCAGTCTCCGTTCATTGAACGCCAAAGAGCCCTGCTGGCTGCCAAAAGAACATGGTTGTATAATGTAATGCAGTTTCTGAAATCACTTTATCCATCCGTCCAAGAAAAGCTGATACAACATTGATCCATCAAGAGGCATTGATCCTCATGAGCCCCCGCAACTGCGGGGGCTCATGAGGATCTATGCCTCTTGCGTTTTAATAGTGTTCATATTTTTTTTCACGGCAACGAACGTGTTAGCCACACTAAGGATCAATGACGATTTTAATACCCCGAAAATAATAGGGCCAATCACGCTGGAAAAGAAATGGCACACAATACCCCCAAATTGACCTCTCTGTGCAGTCTACAATAAATGTCCAGCGGACAAGGCCCAGAGATTCTCATGAGTCGATATAACTGTCATTAACCTTTAACCCCAGCATGCCTCGCGATCCACGACGATTTTTAACCCTTATAGACGGAAAAAAAACCTCGCAAAGAGAAAGAGGCAAAATTTATACTCTTTATAACTCAACTGTTCCTTCAAATTGGAACTAGAAATGTCATCTTCGGCAAAGACAACAGATCCTGAAACAGCCAGTAACTGTGATTATCCCTTAACCCCTTGACTGCTAGTGGCGGTACCGTTCGGCGGAAAAGACGAGTTATAAGCGGTATCGGTCAGTAGCAGTCAAGGGTTTAACTCCTTAATTGCCAGAGGACACGGGCTGTGTTTTTCAAATCCTTGTAAACTCAACTCCGAAGATCCACAGTCGTCAACGGCACACGGATACAAATTGGTCTCAGCAAGAGGCATAGATCCTCATGAGCCCCCGCAGTCGCGGGGGCGCATGAGGATCTATGCCTCTTGCAGTTGGGTAGCGTTGATTTTTTCTCTGCAGTGAAGGAGTTAAACCCACACAATACAGTCTGATCATGATTGCTACCCCTCTTAACATCCCTGAGGCTGAGTTTGTTTGAACAGCTGCCTATTGTCCTATGAAGGCTACATTACAGGTTAGGCGATAAATCAGCCATTCAAGTTCAAGGGTGGTGCCAGAATAGCTTGGCGCCTGAAGCGCCAAGCTATTCTGGCACCACCCTTGAACTGTCATAGTCAAATTTATTTCAAGCACGAGTGTATCAGGATGAAATGGGACAAAGACGACTAGAACGGGCAGGCAAAACAGGCAGAACAGAACTCAAGCAACCCCCTCCGTCTGCACACTAAAAGAACAACAGTCATTAAAGATTATCGTTAAGGTGGCTGTGACACCATTCAAGACTTTGTCTTTCAAGACCATTTTCCTGACCAAAAAAAAAAAAAAAAAAAAAAATCACGTACTCAAAACGTAATCTATTGTATTGTTCCTTCTTCAGTTCCTTGCAGCAATCAGACAAGAATCGAAGATTTTCATGAGCCCACGGGGACCTAAGGAGCTCCTCCATATGACACTATCATCTTTAACTCTTGCAGGGCTTCACTAGGACGTATGCCTCTTGCAGACGAACGCATTTCGAAATGTTATGCAGCCTCTGCAAACAAACAACAATTGGTAAGAAGCATAGATCCACATGAGCCCCTGCGTTCCGCAGGGGCTCACGAGGATCTACGCCTCTTACAGTGGATGAGTCTCCATGCTGTACTTCCGGTTCTGTCGCGGGAAAAAAAACCCAGGGGACTCGTGAGATCTATTTCTCAAGCTGAAAGATAACTTAGATTCTGCTGTTCCGGGCTCCACACAATCAAACAATGGCCTCAGGCTGAGACTGGGCTCAGTGGCGTGGAAAAAGAATGTTTGGATGAAAACACGCAACTTTGGCCGGCAGCAGCCCTGGCTTCGTGTTTGCCATTGTCGGCATATTGCCGGCACTCCAGCTACCCCCAGCGGCTGTATGGCAATAATATCAGGATCGACACTGAAGGGACCTATTGGCGATTCAATTCCTTAATGTCCTGCACAGACAACTAAATAAACATGCTTCGGAAAAGACCACAAAAATAAAATTAATTAATTCTTCTTCCTCGATCGCTTCCTCTAGACATCCACGCCTTTGGCCCTCATGAATGCTGCTGTCCTCTGCAAGGTCGCCGTAGAGTTTCTGCCGCAAGGGTGTCTCGTCCGGCTAATTAGTTAATAAATAATTATTTAATTCAAGAAAACAATGACAAAACCCACAAACCCATAAACCAGTCGCAAATAACCCGAAGAAGATCAATGGAAAAAGACGGCCTTGTTTAATAGCATGTCTGTTGAAAGGTCCTGGTGCATCAAAGTGGCACGCCTGCGCCTGAATTGTCCAGTGTTCAGGTTGTACTCCATGGGCAATAGATGTCCCTGTCCCCGTACCACGACCGTTAGGGCCATCCATTATCACACCAGTGCCATACAAGTTAATAAACCCGAATTAAACTATCCGAAATGCAAAGGTAGTTGCGCCGATGACGGCTGCAGTGTGCCCACTGCGGCCGTCACCGGCCCAAAGACTTTTTGCTACTGGGGAACGTAACCAGGAAAGAAAGGACCACAGACTCTTGAAAAAAAAAAACACAACAAGAACCAAAAACAGCAAAGAAAGACACACGATTAGGAATAAACAAGAACAAACTAGACTGCTGTGGCCATGTTCTTTCAAAGCGCATTTCTTTTCCATCATCTTAATAAACCGCCTATTAACTCATTCGCGGCCAGCCGCATCCGGATGCGCGGCTTATGCGGCTGGCCTCGAATGAGTTAAATATTCATTGCAACATTGTGTTATACCTAATGTCACAACGATTTATTTAAGCTGCAAAATGTGTAGGAATAGAGTCTTTCCGATTCCAGATGAGATAAGACAGAAATAACATCCTGACTCGGAACCAGGATCTTGGTTCCGAATCAAATAGTATTTATATGATGTCTCGTCCGGAATCTTTGTTTTATCAATTATTGTCAAGCAGACTGTCGGTGGGTACCTTTGACCGTTAAAACCACTCTATCCTATCGGCAGTGCGTTAAAAATGGAATTTCATGCGATCAAACTGCAAGTTGCGCGCGAGCAATATGCGATCCATAAGTTTTCTCTCAGAAGCAATAATCCACGGTCGTAGGAAGGGTGTTTTTAGAAGGCATGGTGACAGCAGTGTATAAAGAAGTCCTTTCAATCAGAACTTTGCGCAGATCCTCATGCTGCAGTGGCTCATGAGAATCTAGGACCATGGACTGTCTTTACCTCGCCGCTTCCTTGTAACCCCTTCGCTGTCTGTGCACGGCGCTCCCGCAATTTGTGTTAACGACAAATAGCAGACAGCCGTCCAAGGGACGTAGATGCAGAGTGGTGTCAGAAAGAGGCATAGATCCTCATGAGCCCCCGCGACTGCGGGGGCTCATGAGGATCTATGCCTCTTGCACTGTGTTACTGGGTTCAGAATTCCTCGACATTACAGAGGATAGAGTTGGTGGAAGTGGTGGGGTGAGACGATACCCCTTCCCTGCTACTACACTATATTTTGTTTGTGAAACCTTCCTTCACCCAACGACCAAGAACTACAATCGTCCGATGAGCAATGAATACAAAACCGATCTCAGCAAGAGGCATAGATCCTCATGAGCCCCCGCAGTCGCGGGGGCTCATGAGGATCTATGTCTCTTGCACTAGGATCTTGTTTACCTTTTCTCGGCAGCGAAGGGGGTTAAGGTGGTGGGGACACCGAGGGAGGAGGTGGGGACACGCCATTGAAATCCTTCGCTGGCACATAAGGATGTTCAATGATATTGCCTAAGATGTAAAAGATTCATTGTGTCTTGTTTACGGGGCGAAGTGGTGGAGGGTGACGAGGAGGGGGGGGGGGGAGGTAGGAAGAGTATGGACATGTTGGTTCGCTCTTATGGAATACATTTTGTATAATCTTTGGGTGATTTGCGTTTATCATGAAACTTGGACATTTTGAAACCTGCGCCAAAGTCTCATTTCAGTAACCTTGGAGCTTATGCCGCACAGGTTTAAAAAGAGGAACAAAACCATAATTCGATTATTTACACATTCACGCATGTACGCACGTACGCAAGCACGCACAAACGCATCGCACACACAGACACAGACACACACACACACACACACACACACGCACACACACACACACACGCACACACACGCACACGCACACACGCACACACACACACACACACACGCACGCACACATGCACGCACATACACACACACACACACACACACGCGCGCGCGCGCGCGCCGCGCTCACAAGCTTACATACACGTGCACACACAGGCGAAACGCAAAATGCAGGCTGAACGAAAGAGCGATTCGTCATCACTGCAAGCAAATAGACCGTGCACAATTAAAAAAATAAATAATGCATTTCAAAATTCAATATGTCCTTGATTTAGGTCCCATGATACGGCTGTATGAGTGCCTGTCTGTGATTCTCGTCCTTACGACTCCGAGCAGCAAGGTCCAAAATCACACGCCGACACATAGAGAATTGTGAAATGAAATCCGCGCTTGTTTGTTGAAATTTTATCCTCAGTGCATTAGTCGTCCGTATTGACCCAGTCCAGAGCAAAGAGAGACATCGGCGTAAGACGCCAGAATGACTCCACGCCAGTTGTACCCGGGCTCACTTCAACGTACGCCAGATCGACTCAAGGTCAATGTGGCGAGGCGGTTTGGCTTGATGAATGCAAGAGGTCAAAATGGCTATCATGCTAGATAGACCCCGGGGTCACTTTGGCTGAAGCCAAACTTACCCCGGGGTCTATCTGGCCTGACAGTCATTTTTTGGAGTATTACACCGCCTGCCTTTCACGTTGATTGTTTATCTGGTGGAATTGATCACAATTTCGAGTTATGTCAACTGAAAATCCTACATGACGGCTAACATTACTCAACATGACAAAGGTCAGATTGTAAAAAAAAAAAAAAAAAAAAAAAAAAAAAAACCCCAAACAAACCAACAACAGAAAAAACAACAACTAGTTAACATATTTTCCAATGAAATCTGCGGCACAATAAACATACAGGACAGTGTTGTTTTACCCTTTTCGCCCCAAGGCCCCATGTCTCTTTTGGAGGTGTTGCCAAACGACTACGTACCAGGGATGGCTTGACCATGATAATTCAAGGGTAGTGCCAGATTACGCCAAGCTAATTTGGCACTATCCTTGAATTATCACGGTCAATGCATCTCCTGCTGCAGGGACTCGGGGCTAAATGGGTTAAAACAATTGGAATCGTCATACATGCGTTTGACATGACACGCTATCAGACATGAAATTCTTATATTTAACCCGATCCGAAATGTGTTTCTGCAATCTTTGTGAATCCAAGACGAAAACACCATATATATCCCAGGATTCAAAGTGGTGTCAGCAGGATGCATAGATCATCATTAGCCCCCGCAACGGCAACCCCCTCTTGCAGTTGGGTGGTGTCCGGCCTATTTTCTCGGCGCCCTGAACGGGTTAACTACTGTAAACGCTTGAAGCTATATATACATTCGTGGTTACGAGCTAGCATACATTGGAAAGTCATCCTTCAAGTGATACAGAGGCGTAGGAAGAGTTTCGGGGTTGGTATTGCACAACCTCACAGAAAATCACAGGGGCGGATCCAGGGGCGTCTCGACGGGATGGGCCCGACAGCCCTCACTCCTCTTCCCCCTTCCCCTCCCCCCCTCGCCCCACCCCTCCCCCCGGTTTCCAAACTGTGTCATACAAAAGAAATCCAGACCAAAACAGTGACTATCAGGCGAGCATAAATTCATAACAAAGAAAAAAAAAACGCGCTTAAAATGAACAATTACAAATAAGTTGTGTTCAAATTATTCTTTCTTGATGCTTTTCTTTTTGGGATTTAAAAATAAAATGTACTATAGTGTTGTAACCGTTCTCTCTACGCGTGTTTCTTTTTTTTTTTTTTTTTTCTTTTTTTAATTTTTTTTTTTTTGTTGGGGTTTTCTGAGACATATTTAAAGTTTGCAGAGTTACGATTTGTATTTGTTAAAACGTTTCATCTTTCATCTCGGGACACAGCACCGCTTTTGGCACTTTTTATTTAAAAGGAAGGGCTGATAATATCTACATGCACTTGACCTCCACCCCACCTCCCTAACAAAACAAGATTAATCGGGCACTTCTGATTCTCATAATATGGTGTTAATTTTCTTTTTGAAAAGAATGTTCTACCTGGAGTTGCTGCAGGAGCAATCACCTTGTGTTTAACAACACTACACTACCAAGTACTCCTCCGTCTGAGGAACAACACAGCCATTTGTGAAAATTGTAATACTTCTCTATACATTCACAAACCTCCTCCATATGAGGAACACAGGATCAGATCACAGAAATAGTCATTATCACTCACTACACTGACTGACGATTACTTAAGGGTTAGTTCAAGGTTCATCAAAATCAAGACATTTCACACCTCCCCTCTGGTGTCACGCATCAATGACCACATTGCTACTCTGATGGGCACTTGTGTATGTCCACAGAAGACAAAGCTATACAATCTGTGTGAGGCACGAGACCTACTGTGCTCAGAGAGTGATGTGTGACAGAGCAGGGGGGGAGACACTCACAGCGCAATTTCTCGCTTTCTGATCACAGTTGGCGTGTACACAGGCGTAGACTTAAACCTAGATAACTGTCACGTATGAGGATGCAATACCATTCGTATCGCACAGAAAGAGGTAATGCTTTTCATGAGATCCTGTGACTGAAAGGGCACATGAAACTATGCCTGGCTGAGGGACTGAGTTCAGCAATAATTGGACACTTTTCCGCCAGCTGGGGTTGACCAGCAGTCAGCGGCTTATTGACAGATGGCTGCCTCAATCTGAGGATGCAGTGAGGATTGTATCGCACAGTAACATGCACTGATTTACATGATCCCTTGTGAGTGCGGGATACATGGCACTCTATGTCTGCGTGAAGTACTGTGACGGGTAAAGAGTGCCAAGTGACACCCGGATATTTGACTATAGGCCCATGAACACACTATGCTCACCCACCGATCCCGTGAGATAATTGTAAACTACACCGTACATGAGAAGAAGAACCATCGAATAGTAAAACACAACTTCCACAAATAACCATACAAATTTTTTTTTTTGGTCAGGGCCGACGGGGTGGGGGGTGGGGTGGGGGGCCCTGGGCTCCCCCCCACCCCTGGATCCGCCACTGAATCAAACGACAGGAAAATGAGAGGGACCAAGCAAGAAGTTAAGAAGAAGCCAAAACTTTTGCGAACAACAAGGCACTGTGCCCACATTTCTTATCACTACCCATTGCGCAAAGGTCCATCGGGCCGACGTCGGCCGCAGTTGGCCCGCAACAGCGGCCGACTTCGGTCAGAAGACCGTTTCCTCACTGGGTATAAGACCTGCTTTTCGCTGAAGAAGGGGACTTTGCTATTTTCTGTTCTTTACTTGCCACTTGCATTTAACACGAGCACGCCAGAACAGCTTGACAAAGCTGAGTTTTGCAGAGAAGTAAACCTTTATACAAGCATAGATGAAACCGACAGCAGAAAGAAACACGCTTAAAATTGGCAGTTACAGCACAATTGATTAATATTTCAGGTTAAAAACCTTTTTCAAAATAAAGACACAAACAAGCACACAATTTGCAACTTCTCTTTTCGTAAGGGGGCGGCGGGGGGGGGGGGGCGGTGGTCGGGGGGGGGGGTGGCGTGGGGGTGGAGGGGGGCGGGGCGGTGGAGAAGTCACTTTTTTGTTCTGGATTTTATACAAGGTAGGTCAAGGCGTGGCCTGATCTATGTCAAAAAAGAAGATATGGTCACATGGTACTCGGGCCATGAAATTTTCGAAAGAGGTATGCCCTACATACAAAAAAAAAAAAAAAAAAAAAATAGTAAGTCTGTGTTTTTATTTATTTATTTATTTGAAAAGGGAGATTTTCATTGTAATACAAAAATGAACTTGTTTTTCACGTCTTTTGCCATCTCAGGGCAGCGGGCTATGGCCATGTCGCACCCTCCTCCCCCATCCTCACCCCACCCCAACCCCTTTCCTATGACCACCATTTTCACCCGGGTTCCGACGCCTCTGTGCTAATCTAATTCGACCTTGGCGGAGGCCGAGGACATTTTGCTTCACTGGACATCGCCCGCGGTGGAGTCAAGATGAGCCTAATATCATTCCTCCCCACTTCCGAGCCGACTAAACAGATTTCTCTGCGGGAGAGGGCCGGCGCTCGGTTGGTTGATTTTCTTCGTTACGTGTCAGACTAGCAAGCCATCTTCCCGGGCCCAGAAAGGTCACTCCAGACAGTGCTGCGGGGAAAGCCCCTAGTCTGACAGTGTAGAAGATCGTCATGCCCTCTGCTTTCTGGGCCCTTCGCCCTTAATATGAGTGTCTTCCTTCTAAAGCTTTTAACCAGCTGACCAAGTTTTTCGGGCCGACGTCGGCCCGACGATCTCGAGGTCTGTTACTGGGAAGTTGAATACTCCGTCAACCCTTTCAGTCTGCCAATAGACTCTTGTTTCTCAAATCTTTGCTGTTGTTGCGTTCCTGTGCTCAACGCTACCAAGGGACACTCAGCAGAGTGAGAGGATAGAATATATATTATATGGCTGCTTTTTATTAATGAGGATATGAATTCTTTGTTCTAAAATCTTTGTCTGACTGTGATCACTAAATTAGTGACATATTTACGTTACGACATAGTGTTTTAATCTTAAATGATGCAATTTTAATTAATTTTTAGATTTCATAGACAAATATATGCGTATGTGTTGTGCGTGTATGAGTGCTATTAGTGGAGGTGATGGTGGGAAATGAGCGTGTATGGGTGTGTATGTATTAATTTGTGATATTAATTGTCTAATTTTAATGATTTTACAGTGTGTATAGGGCAGAGGGTATGTGTGATAGAGTATTGATTATTTCTTATTGTTGACTGTGATGTATGTATAAATATATATATATATATATATAATATATATATATATATATAGATATATATATATATATATATATATATAATATATATATATATATATATATATATATATATATATATATATATATATATATATGTTTTCCTCCCTACGTCATACGACCAGTCACTTTAGCGCAAATCGTACCATGTGACCGTGGTATAAAAACCCCCTGTAGCGAAAAATGGCGGACGTTTTGTAGCCCTCTCGATGACGCATCTTGGATGACAGTTTTGTTCTATAATAGATCGCCAAACGTTCTAAAGTACAAAGTTGCTTAGTGTTGTTCGAAACAACAAGCACACTCAGTACTGGAGACGGCAACGTCAAGACATATTTTAAATTACGTCATAATTCTATTATGTATAAATGTATATTCCTTTGACGTCATTCATGTCTGGCGTGATCCAGGCCGCAAGATGTCTTCTTGATTTCTTTTACGAAAATAATGGAGGAATGAAAACAAATACGTTATTGGTCAGAGGGGTTCGCTGCACGGACCTTTGTAGGCCTTCGGGAGGTCAAAGGAATCATTGTACCCCTCAAGCCTTCGGCCTTCGGGGTAAAATGATTCCTTTGACCTCCCTCAGGCCTACAAAGGTCCGTGTAGCGAACCCCTCCGACCAATAACTTAATGTATATAATAAGTTATTGGTCGGAGGGGTTCGCTACACGCACTTTTGTAGGCCTGAGGAGGTCAAAGGAATTATTGTACCCGAAGGCCGAAGGCCTGAGGGTACCCTGATTCCTTTGACCTCCCGAAGGCCCACAAGGGTCCGTGCAGCAAACACCTCCGACAAATAACGTATTTGTTTTCATTCCTCCATGTTTTTTTGTAAAAGAAATCAAGAAGACATCTTGCGACCTGGATCACGCCAGACATGACCCCCCACCCCCACCCCCCCCCCACCCCCCACCCCACCCCCCTTAGGGCGAAACCGCATTTTGTCGAGGCGATTCCGGCAGGAATAACAACACCCTGACATCCTGCAGGAGTAACAACACCCTGACATCCTCCAGGAATAACACCACCCTGACATACTGCAGGCATCACCTCGACAAAACACACTACCGACAGCCAAAGGGTTAAGAAAGGTTGCAAAATCACTGACACTGAACAAGTTAACAGGTTTCCCCCTATGTCTGACATGCATCATTATTTCTTCATTATGTCTTCACATGTCTTTGCTTCACGTTTAGGAATCGCTATCTACCACAATAACAACAACAACAACAATAACAACAACAATGACAGCAGCAGCAACAAAACAAACAATCTTTTTCTTGCTTGCAAATGTTCCTCAAACGGACGTCTCCCTTAGTCATCCAACCTTCTACGGTCCCGTCAACCGCAGAACGTACGAATTTCTGTCACCTGTTGGCTCCATTTGCACCTGTATTTCTCCAGCCATTTTTGCCCGTGCTCCTGATGCGTAGGAGGTATTGGAGCATTCCGTCTGAGTAGGTGTCGGGTCGCTCAGTCTGCGTGTAACTGGACGAAAAGAGCCAGACGCAGCGAGAGGAATTATTAAAACTAAGTCTCGTGCACACGACGGCGAGCAAACGTGAAATGTCAGAAGCAATGTTTATGGATCACGTCGATGTCAGGCGCATTTCAACGAACAGTCCGGTGGGTAAAAGGTCCTCGGGCTGACGTCGGCCGCAGTTGACCCGCCCACGAATGACTGTCGTCGGCCTGATGGTCTTTACGTATTAGGAGAGAGAGAGAGAGAGAGAGAGAGAGAGAGAGAGAGAGAGAGAGAGAGAGAGAGAGAGAGAGAGAGAGAGAGAGAGAGTCCTAACAGGTTTGATTTAATTTCCGACAAAAATGCCGAGATTTGAGATAAAATTCTCCTGGCCGTGACTCCCACCGACATCAGACCCTTCAGACGCTATGTTGACGGGATGTGTCAAAGCAACGTGACTCGTTCAACGTGACATGGAAAATTCAACTTAAAGGTCTGTCGCAGATGGGAAAGTTGAAATTTAGAATCTGTACTGAGGAGAAAAGAAATGGTACACTTTTGGAATCTGTTTCCGATGATTCCAAACATGTCGCATTTCCTTTGCTCCTCAGTATAGTGTGTGATATCAGTGGGATTAACGGTTACCAGCAAGATGCATAGATCTTCATTAGACCCTGCAATCTGCGAGGTCTCATAAAGATCTATGCCTCTTGCAAAAGATTCAAGGGCGTAGAAAAACAAGCAATCAATAATTGAAGACAGGAAGAAAGCCGGGAAAGAATAGAGCCTGGAAAAAATTGCATACTGACGAGCAAAAGAAATGCGACATTTCTTTTGCTCGTCAATATTTGCTAGTAAAATTAATTTTGTCCAGATACGTTCCTACATTTCCTCCATCCATAGCCACACGCAATACTCTTATACAAGTTCATAGCTATTAATTGAAGTGGGCAGTGGGCAGATGTTCACATCTGCACGGGACATAGACGACCCCGCCCTCCACGAGTCCCCTGCTGCCTTGCAGGCCTGGCTCCGGGGAAGGCTTTTGAGCCAGAGACTAGGACAAGGACAGTCTGATATAAAACCTACGACCCGAGGACCTCGATGCCATCGTCCCAGCTTGCTAGGCCATTACAGACGAACCAAGGGTTTAAAGGGTGGGGCCAGTACTGCGCACACTGCACTCCACCAAAAAGCTCCACCGCGCAGGCTTTAGGAAACGTCCACGGACCATGACATTGACCATTCCAAGTCCTGTAGCGACGGGCGAGGGGCGAAACGGCAGGTGAAAGATGTCACTGGAAGCCGCAGTCTCAAACCTGCATGCAGGCGGTTCAGGATATTGGTCGCCTGATGTTGACCTGGGGATGACAACATCACTCGGCACACCCTGAACGACCAAGCAGCCTTCTCTAGGGACAGCACTGCTTGCTCCACACGGAGAGGGGCCTAGAAAAGGTGGCCTAACCAAAGCTCATCCCCTCGCAACCCCAGTTGTCTAGCTGCGGTCAACGGGCATCTTCTCCTGCGGTCAAAAAACAAGAAAGAATAACGGATCCACTCTCATGACGACCACGACCGGACTCAACGTAGCATGCTGGAACATCCGAACCATGCTCGACAAAGCAGACAGCGGATCGGACGCCCTGAACGTCGCTCCGCCCTCATTGCCCATGAATTGCGGAGGTTAAACATCGACATCGCTGCGCTCAGTGAAGTACGCCTTCCGGACGAAGGCAGCCTCCAAGAACTTGGCGCTGGGTACACCCTCTACTGGTCAGGCAGGCCTGAATCAGAAAGACGGCTCTCAGTCGTGGGTTTCATGGTCAAGACCTCCATTGCGACTAAGCTGGAAAACCTACCAGCGGGTCACTCAGACCGCATCATGTCCATGCGCCTCCCACTGAGACACCAGCAACACGTCACCCTTCTCAGTGTGTACTCCCCAACCCTCCTGGCAGAGCCTGCTGAAAAGGACAAGTTTTACACTGACCTGCGCAGCCTCATACAGAGCACCCCTGCAGACGACAAAGTCATCATCCTTGGCGACTTCAACGCCAGAGTGGGCCAGGACTCTGAAGCCTGGAAAGGAGTCCTCGGCAAGCATGGCGTCGAGAACTGCAATGACAATGGCCGCCTACTGTTGGAGTTCTGTGCAGAGCAGCAACTGGTCATCACCAACACTACTTTTCAGCAAAAGGACAGTCGAAAGACCACCTGGATGCATCCTCGCTCCAAACACTGGCACCTTATCAACTATGTTCTAGTGCGTCAGAGGGACCGCAGTGACGTCCTCCTCACCAGAGTGATGCCCAGCGCAGAGTGCCACACTGACCACCGCCTTGTCCGCTGCAAACTCAGGCTCCACGTCAAGCCAAAACCCAAGAAATGGCCCCCCCCAAAAAAAAAAAAAAAAAAAAAAAAAAGCTTGATGTTGCCAGCCTTCAGCGTGACGACGTGAAAGCTGCCTTTCAGACAGATTTACAGCACAGGCTCAAAGACACAGCGGACCCAGCAGACTCCTCCCCTGAAACACTCTGGGAACAACTGAAAACTGCTATTGCAAAATCCTCTGCAGAAGTCTTGGGTTTCGTTAGAAAGAAGAATAAAGACTGGTTTGACGAAAACGATGTAGAGATCCAGGAACACCTAGCAAAAAAAAAAAAAAAAAAAAAAAAAAGAGCCGCCCATCAGGCCCACCTAGCCCAGCCTTCCTGCCCTGTGAAGAAGTCTGCCTTCCGCCTCGTCTGCAGCAGTCTCCAGCGCAAGGTCAGAGATCTCCAGAATGAGTGGTGGACCAGACTTGCACAGAGGACCCAGCTTTGCGCTGACAATGGTGACTACAGGGGCTTCTACGAAGCACTGAAAGCAGTGTATGGCCCCAGGCACCTGGTACAAAGTCCCCTGCGAAGCGCGAATGGCCAGGCACTCCTCACAGATAATACCTCCATCTTGAACCGCTGGTCGGAGTACTTTCAGAGCCTCTTCAGCGCTGGGCGCACTGTTCAAGAAGCAGTCGTCCTACAAATCCCACAACTCCCAGTAAAGGTTGAATTGGACGAACTGCCCACCGCTGAAGAGACCCTCACAGCCATCCACCAGCTCAAGAGTGGCAAAGCAGCAGGCATTGATGGAATACCGCCAGAGAACTGGAAACATGGAGGCACAGCACTGCACAACAAGCTCCATGACCTCTTTCTCTGCTGCTGGGAGGAAGGAACACTACCAAAGGATCTCCGTGATGCTGTCGTTATCACCCTGTACAAGAACAAAGGCGAGAAGTCTGACTGTTCCAACGATCGGGGAATTACCCTGCTGTCCATTGCTGGGAAAATTCTTGCAAGGCTGCTCCTGAATCGGCTGGTACCTGCCATCGCTGAAGACCACCTCCCAGAGGGCCAGTGTGGCTTCAGAGCAAACAGGAGCACCACCAATATGGTCTTTGTACTGAGACAGCTTCAGGAGAAGTGCCGCGAGCAGAACAAAGGGCTGTACGTAACGTTTGTCGACCTAACAAAAGCGTCCGACACTGTGAGCAGGCAAGGCATGTGGCAGATCCTGGAGCGACTTGGTTGTCCCCCAAAGTTCCTCAGCATGATTGTCCAGCTACACGAGGACCAGCAAGGCCAGGTCAGACTCAACAATGACCTCTCAGAACCATTCCCTATTCTCAACGGCGTAAAGCAGGGCTGCGTGCTGGCAACGACCCTCTTCACCATCGTTTTTAGCATGATGTTGAAGCAGGCCACAGTGGACCTCAATGATGACGATGCAGTGTACATCAGGTATCGTCTCGATGGCAGCCTGTTCAACCTCAGACGACTGCAGGCCCACACGAAAACACTAGACCAACTGATTCGTGAGCTGCTTTTTGCTGATGACGCTGCCCTCGTTGCACACACAGAGAGAGCCCTGCAGCGCATCACGTCCTGCTTCGCAGATGCTGCCCAGCTCTTTGGACTCGAGGTCAGTCTGAAAAAGACAGAGGTCCTCCATCAGCCGGCACCCAAGACAGTGTATCGTCCTCCTCACATCACCATTGGCGAGTCTGAACTAAAGTCAGTGCACCAGTTTACTTACCTTGGCTGCATTATCACGTCGGACGCCAAGCTGGACAAGGAGCTTGACAGCAGGCTGGCAAAAGCGAACAGCGCTTTCGGGCGACTTTTCAAGCGGGTGTGGCACAATCAACAGCTGAAAACAGGCACCAAGATCAGCGTGTACAGAGCTGTGGTCCTCACCACCCTGCTGTATGGTTCCGAGTCCTGGGCCCTCTACCGCAGCCAACTACGACTCCTCGAACGCTTCCACCAGCGCTGCCTGCGCACCATCCTGGGCATTCACTGGAGTGACTATGTCACCAACGTCGAGGTCCTTGAACAGGCTGAAACTGTGAGCATCGAGGCTTTGCTGCTGCGGACACAGCTCCGCTGGGCGGGGCATGTCTCCAGGATGGAGGATCATCGCCTACCAAAGATCACCCTGTTCGGCGAGCTTGCTACTGGACACCGTAACAGAGGGGCACCAAAGAAGAGATACAAAGACTGTCTCAAGAAGTCACTTAGTGCCTGCCAAATCGACCACCACCAGTGGTCTTCGCTTGCTGTGGACCGTGACACCTGGCGCTCCACCATTTACAAGGCAGCTGTCTCCTTTGATGACTCTCGCAGAGCTAGCCTTAAAGACAAGCGGCTCAGGAGAAAAAAACAGAGATGCCGCAACTCAGAACCCTGGCCATACCTCCCCCTGCAGCCACTGCGGTCGAACCTGCCTGTCCCGGATTGGCCTCCGCAGCCACGAACAAGCCTGCAGACGTCGTGGGCAACTCCTATAAAAATCTTCGTTCGCGAAGTCAAGCCAAGAGAATTGAATGAATGAATGATAAAATGAATAAATACAATTTCCATCCAAGCGATTTACCCAGGCAACCCCATGAAAATTCCTTGAGTAAAACAAGGAAAGACCGACATCACACACAGACACAAAGCGCACTACAGTTTAAAAATGAGCATAAATACGGAAAAGACGTACTTCAGTAAGTTTATGAATACTAGACACAGAAATCCCACGTGGACTGAACATGGGGCGGTGTGACGTGTTCTCCCCATCCTCGGCCGATGGGGTAAACAGGCTTTTAGCCAGACATGACTCAACATCAGTCTTAACTGAAAAACGTTTTTGCCACAGATATAAAATATTTATTTTAGAGGGACGTAATACTAATGACTCAAGTTCTAAAATCATGTTATTTTCCAAGAGCAAACGGCGACAAGTCAAAACTAAATGCACATGTCAAATCACACAAGTGTATCATTGTTTTACAGCTATGGTTCCATAAGCACGAATCTGATAGGAATACGACCAGAACCTGATATGGCGATGCAATTTTCCTTTTTAAAAAAAATGGTGTCATTCTAGTCGAAGTCGGATGCAAATTTGTTTCCTCATCGGGCATATAGAAACACACAAACATGAAAAGGACTTGCACGAACTTTTCTGTTTCGGACACTCTTTGAATTTGGATCAAATTCATTTCGGATTCGTGTCTATGGCAGCGTAGCTTAAGAAATGAATTCCACCGGAAAGACGCAAAAATGTAAAAAGCAGATCGTGACAATAAGGCCCCCCCCCCCCCCCCCATCCCCTCCACTCCCCGCTTGTAGATTGTTGGAGATATTTAAATAAACAAATAAGCAGACATCTCTCGGGATACTAAAATGGTTATTTGCCTCTAGCTTTTGGACGTTGTGTTCCTTTCGTGATAGGGTTAAGTCATTCGAGACGTGCCGTATTCCGAAATGCGGCGTCAAGCTGCGTATCGTCATATTGCGGTGCGTCTTGAAGATGCATCGCTGGGGTAATTTCTCTCGTTATTGTAATCAAATTCAAGGTGACCAGGAGTAAGCTTGTCAGCGGGTAGATTGAAAAAGCCACTAGGTTACGCTAGTGTGCGGAGGCTGGTGGTACGGTTACAAATTAACCCTTTGGCTGTCGGTAGCGTGTTTGGCCGAAGTGATTCCTGACGGAATCACTTCGGCCAAACACGCTACCGACAGCCAAAGGGTTCAGTTCGAAGTCAGGGATAGGCTACCTGACTCCACACGCGGGGGCAGAAGAGAAAAAACTATTTTTGTCGGTATATTGTCGCTTTTGTTGCTGTTTTTTCTTCTGTTGGTACACTGAGCATCTGCGTAGTGAAAATATGTTTACATTACACTCCTTGAACTCATTCTACCCCATCACCGAAATCCCCCAATGTTGCTGTTGTCCTCTGAAGACTGCATTGCAGTGCAGGACACAGATCGACCATGATAGTTCAAGGGTGATGCCAGAATAGCTTGGCGCCCATAGGGCGCCAAGCTTTTCTGGCATCACCCTTGAACTATCATGGTCGATCTTTATCTTGCTGTGGTGTGTCTGGGGTAGAATGAGTTAAATAAGACGAACTACAAAAGAAGCCCGCCTTATTTCTTCTGGCTGCCCCAAACGTGTAGGCAAGTTGATTTGAATTTTGCAAATTTGGAGAAGCCAGTACTAATGTACTTGTTAATCCAAAGTTGCAAAATCAAAATCAGCATTCCTATATGTCGCGTCCAGGGAAGCTCTGTAACGGTTACATTGCTGCCCACTTCTATTTTGGTGTCTGTGTATGTATGGTGGAGACAAGCGGGTACGGTGACTAACATGACTGTAAAAGATATTGAACAGTTTACAGTTGACAAGTAACACTAACAATGACACAAGCATCAACAACTGACAGAAAAACAAACAAAAAAACATTAAAGAAAATTAAGATTCACGATATTTATTGTCCAAAAATGGATATTCTTGTTACAGTTCACAGCACATAAAAAGAGGTAAAAAAAAAAATTACAAGGAGTAAAAGGAGAAGCAACAACCATAATCTAAAAGTAGTGCCAGATTAGCTTGGTGCCTGTCGGCGCCAAGCTAATCTGGCACTACCCTTGAATTATCATAGTCGATCCATCTCCTGCAATTGGTGCATAGTCATTAGATGACGCCTCCAAAATTTGGGAAATACGGGCGTCGGGCTGAATGAGTTAAATATCACATAAATATCAACACACACACACACACACACACACACACACACACAACACACACACACACACACACACACACACACACACAAGCACGCACGCACGCACGCACGCACGCACACACACACACACACACACACACACACACACACACACACACATACACACACACAATTACAGCTGAACGGAAACTCCAGCCCGGGCGCCCACTTTTGTCTGTTTGTGCAATACTGTTTTATTTTACCATCAAGAAAATCATTTTACAAAAGGAATGAATTTTTATGATGTAAAATACAGTCTTGAAATTTTTGTAATGCTGATATGAAACGTACATAATCCATTCTCTCTCTATATGTCTTGAACATATAAAAAAATAATCGTTTGAAAACGTAATACCTATAAAACGTGATGTGATATATTAATCAAAACCGATATTAACTCACTCAGCCCGAAGCACGTATTTCCCAAATTTTGGAGGCGTCATCTAACGACTGTGCACCAGTTGCAGGAGATGGATCGACCATGATAATTCAAGGGTAGTGCCAGACTAGCTTGGCGCCTGTCGGCGCCAAGCTAATCTGGCACTACCCTTGAATTATCATCGTCGACCCATCTCCTGATGTAGTGCGTCAGGGTTAAATGGGTTAAATGCAAGATCACGGAGAGTTTGGAATAACTTCGGAGAAAATGGAAGCATAAAACAAATGTAAACAGTATGCTATATTTCAATGAAATATCCTTTTGAAAATAATGAAGAAATATACCAGTTAAAGATCGAAAACAAATGTGCGCTGGTGTATGAATTTGGACCTTACGTCTTTTGAGCTTTAGGGTCCAAACTCACAAACCAGAACACAACTAACAAGCGTTGTAAAAATTGTAATTGAGCTGGAGAAGAAAAAAAACCAAACAAACCAAAAACAAAAACAAAACAAAACAACAACAACAACAACAACAACAACAAAAACACCCGCGAGAAGAATAAGGTTGTGACAAATTACGTCCATGAGTGAAGGATCGAGTAGTTATATTTTTAACCCTTTGGCTGTCGGTCGCGCATTTTGTCGAGGTGATAGGCAAAGGGTTAACAAAAACAGTGTTGAGTTGCAGTAAACGTTATCTTATAAAGATGCATGTCTCTTGCAGTTGCATTGTGAACATTCTCTATTTCTCAGCAGTGAACAGGTTAATATCGAGGACAACTAAAAAGTCCAGTGCCTGACAAATACATTAAAATGCAATGTAAAGGCCGCAGTGGACGAAAATGCCACAACTGAAACGTATATATAAAGACATTCAAAACCTGTACATGCATAAACTATATACATTCAAAGCAAAATGTTTACAACAATCCTAAATGATAATATCTTGGACAGGCTAAAAGTTGTACCACAGTATACGTTTTCACAAACAAAATACTGAAGTCCGTGAAACGATAATCAGTCAAGTTAATCGTATGGAAAGGAGGGTTAACTTATTGTGCTCGAGTACGAAATATCCACATTTTGCAGTTATCCTCTGAGGACTGCATTACATTTCAGGAGACAGATCGACCATGATAGTTCAAGGGTAGTGGCAGCCGAATAGCTTGGCGCCTATAGGCGCCAAGCTATTCTGCCACCACCCTTGAACTATCATGGTCGAGCCATATCTTGCTGTGGTGTGTCGCGGGCAGAATGAGTTAAATGGTTTTACGTTGTTATACGTCCCAGCAGCAGCAAGCCTTTCTCACCATGGACTGGAACAAGAAGACCAAAAGTTGTAAGGGGAATAACTAAGTACACGAGAAACACGTTATCACCTAAGTTAGATCCCCTTCCTCCTTCCTTCTTACACGACGACAAATATAAAAGCAAAGCAGTGCATGGCGCTTCCTATCTTTTTGTGTGTATGCACACAGGTATACCCCTCGACCTCTTGACTTATAAGAATCAAGGGTCAGTTGCATGAGCAAGGCTAACCCCTCGCTACCACTGATCACGAATGTCACGTCTCAGTGAAACCACTGTGACACTGACCGACATTATCGTGAAGAAGTCAATGTAAATAGTACAACCAAAGATGCTACATAGAAAGATAAACCAGCTCCTCTTTAGCGTATAGCAGAAAAACGAGGTCAGTTGCTTCCCTTGTTCTGCAAGCAGCGGGTAAAAGCACGATAATATGATCATTAGAGAAACATCATAATTATGTGTCATGCAACATGGTGCTGGCCTGTTTGATAATAAAATCTGTGACGTTGAATGGAGGTAGTGTGTGTGTGTGTGTGTGTGTGTGTGTGTGTGTGTGTGTGTGTGTGTGTGTGTGTGATGGGGTGTGTGTGTGTGTGTGTGTGTGTGTGTGTGTGTGTGTGTGTGTGTGTGTGTGTGTGTGTGTGCAACGTTTTGTTTTAAATAGTGTAAATCTACAGAGTTGTTTGTTTACATGTCTAAGTGTTCTTTACATGTCTAAGTGTTAACATGTATTTCAAGTTGTGTTGTTGTTTTAATAATGCTTACTTATAGTGTATTTGAATGTATCCATTTCTCCTTCATTTAGTTTTTCTGTATTATTTATTCATGTGTTAGTGAGAAGCGAAATTTCAGCAAGTATCAACCAGCCATCATTTATGCCTTCTATGATCTTGCAGTGTGTTTGTTTTGTTTAATTTATGCTTAATTGGCACTGAGATCATGATTAGAGGCCAAAAACTGGAAACAGTTACTAAATTCAAATACTTAGGAGCCATTGTGACCAGAAATAATTTCCAGGATTGCGCAGACAACAACAGCACTGACAAGATTGAAGACCATATGGAAGGACAGAAACATCACACTCTGCTCCACGATCAGACTGATGCGCTCCTTAGTCATCTCAGTGTTCTTATATGCCTGTGAGTCATGGACCCTCACAGCAAATCCGTCTTCAGCGGCTCAAGCACAGTACTCAGCAGACGATTACAAATTCTGAAGAACTTGGTTCTTGGAAGTGACAAAGGCACAGCGTGTTGTTGATACGTAGCCCAGGCCTGGGCGCATTTCAGGTTAGGCCCAGTAATCTCGAAATTAAGTACAGTGGGGAAATTTACTTTTTTCACGCATAGGGCCTTTACTTTTCTTTTCCCACCCCGAAACATAATTTGTTAAAATGTATTTAAACTGAGCATTCAAAATCCAGACCAAAACGCTGACTAACAAGCGTGTAAAATGCAGGGAAGAATCAAACAGAGAAAGAAGCACGCTTAGAAAAGACGGTTACAACACAATTTAGAGATCTGAGCAAAGTATAATAGCAATAACAATACACCAAATGATGTGCAAAATTAACTCATTCGAGACGAATCGCACCCGGATACGCGGCATAAATGCCGCGTATCCGGATGCAGCACGTCTCGAATGTTTTAAAGTTCGTTTTGCCGAAACTCCAGACCAAAATGGTGTTGTAAATGTCTTTTTTTTTATTTTAAAAATCGCGTTTCTTTCTTCGCGGGTTTCTTCTCCACAGATTGCCCGCTGCTGCGGACATTTCTATACATTTCTGCTACGTACTAAAGTAGAAGGGGACACCTCTGACATTCGGACCAACCGGTGAGCGCGGAAAACGATATAACATGGTCAAGTGAAGTTCCAGTGGGCATTTTCCCTTAGTGTGTGACCTTGACAGACGCGCACGAACCGAGTTTCGGGTTTTGTCCTTGAAGGGGTATTGTGTATTCATGCGAGACAACCGACCCTTTCCAAGTTGTAGTGGGGCAATGGGTAGTCTCCCTAAATGGTGCAGGTTTTTTTTTCGAAGCGAACGAGGTAATCTAAAGGATGGCTCGCGATATCTCCGTCATAAATATTGATGGTACAGGCCGTTTGACATCGGAGCGCACAACATTTTTTTCGCAAATATCTCCGCAAAGAGCCACTTTTCTTTACCAGTCTTAGAACAAATATCATTCAGTGACAGTTGACCTAATACGATTTTCTTTTAAGAAACTCGAAGAATGTGTGAGTTTTGCTATAATGTCGTAAAAATTTGGATTTCTTTATAAATGATTTATTTTACATCCCTAAATGTGCCCCAAATGTATTAAGCCCAGTATGAGAAAGATTCATTTTCACATGACTTGGTCAAATTTTCAAACCTGAAACAGCGCATGCCTGGACCTCGATATCGAAATCTGTCAGGGCCCTATTTAGGGTATTGAAGATGACATGTTCTTGTCTTTTCACCAAAATTTTACTACTGTAGAGCAAAATAGACCAATCATAGGAGTTGAGTAAAACATATTCTACATTAGATTGGCACAACATGATATATTTTCTTAAAGTGACACAGAAAGGTCTTGTCTTTGCGGTGATATTTGGCAAAATCGTTGTGCGCTTCGATGTCAAACGGCTTGTATGACTTTCAATAGTGCTGCACAGAAAGACAACATTAACTCAGTTGCGGTGAGCTGCGTCCGGTTACGCGGCTTTATGCCGCGAGTCCTGATGCGCTCGGCGCGCATGAGCTAACTTATGTTCTGTTTTACTTGTATTATGATGTCTGAATGAAAATGAAAGACCGTTCTTCTTTTATTCCTTCTTAAAATGGTTCCTGATGAGAGAGAAAGCATTGACGATATGGCTACTGCGTGCGCCTACGCACATGGCTATAGAAACATGGATAGTAAAGTGTTAGTTAACCCATATAGCCCCACCGCAATACAGCAGGAGATGGATGGACCATGATAATTTAAGGGTAGTGCCAGATTGGCTTGGCGCCTGAAGGCGCCAAGCTAATCTGGCACTACCCTTGAATTATCATAGTCCGTCGATTTTCTGCAACTGATACATAGTCTTTAGGTGGCACCTTCAAAATTTGGGAAATGCGGCCTTAGGGTTAAAGAGCTTAGTCAGGACAAGCATGGAGAACTCGTTTTATTGGCGAATTTAGGCACAGCCCACCCAACGCAACAGAACCACTCATAGTGTACTGACGTGCACGAGAAATAATAATAATAATAATAATAATAATAATAATAATAATAATAATAATAATAATAATAATAATAATAATAATAATAAAACTCTTCCATAGCACAATATCCCCACAAAGGAAGGCTCAGAGCGCTTTACATATAAATAATCTAACTAATTGAAATTAACTAACTAAAATTCAACACCATCGCAATTATCGGAAACACTTTAGCCAAAACGATGGATCAGAATTGGATGCTGGAATGTGCGAACGCTCTACCAGACTGGAAAGCTGGCGCAAGCAGTAAGCCTGAACTGAACCGCCACAAACTAACCCTCATGGGAGTAACAGAAGCGCTGGAAATCCACTACTGCTACGGAACGCAAGCTGGAAGTCTTCCAGAACAAGTGCCTGCGACGGATCATGAAGGTCTTCTGGCCAAACATGATTACAAACGAGGAACTACGGAAGAGAGCAGGCGCAAACAGCATCGCTGAAACCATCGCCACACGGAGATGGAGATGGCTAGGCCACGTTTGCAGAATGTCACCCGACTTATTACCAAGGGTGGCACTGAGATGGACACCACAGGGGAGGAGAAACCGTGGGCGACCAAAGGAGACGTGGCGCCGAACCGTGGAGCGAGAGCTCAAGAACAGAGGCCTTACTCTGCAAACAGCACCCAAAATAGCAGCTGACAGACAAAAGTGGCGCTCCCTTGCCGTCGCCTCAAGCACCAGACGGCGCAGAGAGGACTGAAATGAATGAATCCCTTGACCAACTTCTTATGGGTCCAAATCGCCCAAAGCCACAAAAAAAAAAAACTGTCGTGGGCGGCAAAAACTTCAATCTATCCAACAGGTCCAAGATCTGTTTGGGAATATTCATGCACTAGCCTTCCCTCTCGGGGGGAGGACTGGATATTCTCCAGCGGATTGCGGAGCGCCTGGTTGTAGTCCCTATTGCAATATGCAGTAGGTGTTCAGTGGAAGGCTCCAAAAGATAGGTCTGTCATTCCTTCTCTCTCCCACTACACTTTCTTTCTAGATCTCGTGAGCGATGCAGTCACAAAAAGGGCAGCTGATGTCCTGATGACACAATGCAAGCTTGCCAGCCTGGAATTCCATGTCATTAGCAGAGCAAGAGCATTCTCAGAATTTCATGAAAAATTATATATATATATATATATATATATATATATATATATATATATATATATATATATATATATATATATATATATATATATTTTTTCATTAAATTCTGAGAATGCTGTGCTAATGCCATGGAATTCCAGGCTGGTAAGCTTGCATTGTGTCATCAGGACATCAGCTGTCCTTTTTGTGACTGCATCGCTTATTAGATCTTTTGAGCCTTCCACTGAACACCTATTACATGAAGCAATAGGGACTACCCACAGGCACCCCGCCACCCGCTGGAGAATATCCAGTCCTCTCCCCGAGGGGGGAAGATAGAAAATATTCCCAAACAGATATTGGACCTGCTGAGTAGATTTAAAGTTTTTGCCGCCTACAACCGGTTTCGCCCCATGGGGGGGGGGGGGGGGGGGGGGGGGGGGCTCTTCAGGTAGGCATACGGCGTAACCTGAAATTGCAAACACAACGCATGTACCAGAAGAAGCCGCCTCCAGAATTTGACTGGTAGCAACCACTAGTCCAGCGTGGATTGCATCCCTAAAGCTTTATGAGGTGTTGCAGTGGAAGAAGACAGACTATTTTGAAAAGGCAACACATAGGCAATTTTGTGCCAATATATATATATATATATATATATATATATATATATATATATATATATATATATATATATATATATATATATATATATATATATATATATATATATATATATATATATATATATATAAATTGTACGTGTGCGTGCTTGATTGAAAGTCGCTTATATGTCATCACTAGGGGCTGTGAGAAATTGTATTCTGTTCAATGAAAGCATGGTTTGAGGTACGGATATTCCGAGTCGTTGGATGTAGAATTTTGTGGGGAGACAGCGGGAAGGTCGTAGGGTGAAGATTCCTGGTCCTGGAGGATGGCGCAAGGCGGAACTGAAACAATACAGGACAGAAACAATTGCATAAATCAGGATGTAAATATATAATATAGCAATAATAATAATAATAACAATAATAATAACAATAATAATAATGTCATTATATTATTATTATTATTATTATTATTATTACTGTCATATTATTATTATTATTATTATTATAACTCATTAATACTAATAAAAACAGCATTACTATTGTTATGAACACGTGAGAATAGCTTCTTGAGAGATGTCCACCTTTCAAGGTCGATTTTTCTTTGATGGCTTGTCTTAGCTTGACCATTCTACCGACTTGACTGCTACTGATGAAACCGTTCGGCGGAAATTATGCGTAGTTAAGCTTTTTTTTTCTTCTCTTCCACCGAGGGGTCAGTAGCAGTCATAATTAAGGGGTTAACTTATTCGAGACGAACGACATGCGGATACGCGCCTGAAGCCGCGTATCCGCATGTCATTTGTCTCGAATGAGTTAAACTTTTCTGCTTTTATCAAAGCCAGTAAATCCATCGTACAAAACACTGCCAGAGGTCATAAGTAAAATCTAACAAACAGTACAAATGAACGCCAGATATACTGTCCGCCTGAGAAACATGGGTATAAAGAAGGCCAGTAAGATGCACAGATCCAGATAGATGCAGGGGCTCACAAAGGTCCTATGTTTCTTGCTGCTGGGTGGTGTTCAGCGTATCAAGGCAGTTCATGGGTTAAAATGCTCACAACTAATGCTTCATAAGACTTACTCGGCAGTGATCTGTCCATCTGAGGTCCATTTGCAAACCGCCACCGTACTGTGTCTCGCACAGCCAGCATTTCTGAAAGCGAGGAAAAAGAGATGATGGTCCAGCTGCAGGATAACATTCTTCTTCTTTTTCTGCGTTTACATAGTTATATACATGACGCCAGAGTGTCAGTCGTCATCATGAAACGTTGTCACTGCACGTTACCTGAAATTAGCTGGAGTTTCCAAACTTTCTACAAAAACAATCGTATGTACACATAGCTATTCACGTAGCAGGGCGCATCATACATTGTGTGTACAGTTTTTTTCGACTCACAGGAGCAAAGGAGGAGGTTTACGACATAAAAGAAACGATAATGGGGACTGCAAATATATGAACATGCGTATTTAAGGGACGCAGTATTGCCTGGCGACGGTGGATATGACGGTAGTTAACGCTTAACTAATTCGAGCACCATTGCCGTCATGGTGGCCATAAGGGGCCATAAGGAGGTTACGGGTGCTCCGAGACCAAGAAATGTTTTCTCGAGTTTGGCCTCCAAAATGGGTTTTTCTGTAGAGGAATGGTCCGCTGGACAGCCTGTGTTGATTTCAA
Organism: Semisulcospira habei; assembly: GCA_036245525.1. Lineage (NCBI taxonomy): Eukaryota > Metazoa > Mollusca > Gastropoda > Semisulcospiridae > Semisulcospira > Semisulcospira habei. Next base: position 60,428,664 of record BTPG01000005.1, read on the forward strand.
AGCGAACGGACGACTTTTTTTTCCCGTCACCATTGCCGTCATGGCGGCCATAAGGGGCCATAAAGAGGTTACGGGTGCTCCGAGACCAAGAAATTTTTTTATGGGTTTTTCTGTGCAGGAATGGTCCGCTGAACAACCTGTGTTGATTTCAAAGCGATCGGACGACTTTGCGTTCCGTCACCATTGACGTCATGGCGGTAGAGGGGGACGTGTGGAGGTTCCATCGCCATTTTGACGAAGAATCGTTTTCTCGAGTTTCGCCTCCAAAATTGATTGATTGTACATTGCTTAACGTCCCGACAGCAACAAGGCTTTCTCAGGACGTGCCTGCACTGCTTGTGAAAAAAAAACTAAACAGAAAATTGAATGTATGTCGCCAGCCGGCCAAATACGTTAAATAAACCTACAACATGGGGCCTAAATAAAGCTAAGACCATTTAGCAACACGCATCCAATATCAAGAGCTACAGGCAGTGCAGACAGTAGGGAGAGTTTTAAAAAGGCAAATACAGGTGAATGGGACAAAGGGTAGACAGAAACGCATGCCCCAGAATAGAGAGAAAAACCCACCCTGTGGGGCTGACCAGGGTGACCCTGGGAACTAAAAAATACCTAACCCCACCCAAGTCCCCCAGGGCAGACCCGGGTGGGAGCGCCTCCAAAATGGGTTTTTCTGTGCAGGAATGGTCCGCTGAACAACCTGTGTTGATTTCAAAGCGATCGGACGACTTTGCGTTCCATCACCATTGACGTCATAAGGGCCCATCAGCAGGTTCGGCGCCATTTTGACCAAGAATCGTTTTCTCGAGTTTCGCCTCCAAAATGGGTTTTTCTGTGCAGGAATGGTCCGCTGAATAACCTGTGTTGATTTCAAAGCGATTGGACGACTTTGCGTTCCATCACCATTGACGTCATAAGGGCCATAAGGGCCCATCAGCAAGTTCGGCGCCATTTTGACCAAGAATCGTTTTCTCCAGTTTCGCCTCCAAAATGGGTTTTTCTGTGCTGGAATGGTCCGCGGAACAGCCTGTGTTGATTTTAAAGCGATCGGACGACTTTGCGTTCCATCACCATTGACGTCATGGCGGTCGAGGGGGACGTGTGGAGGTTCCATCGCCATTTTGACCAAGAATCGTTTTCTCGAGTTTCGCCTCCAAAATGGGTTTTTCTGTGCAGGAATGGTCCGCTGAACAACCTGTGTTGATTTCAAAGCGATCGGACGACTTTGCGTTCCATCACCATTGACGTCATAAGGGCCATAAGGGCCCATCAGCAGGTTCGGCGCCATTTTGACCAAGAATCGTTTTCTCGAGTTTCGCCTCCAAAATGGGTTTTTCTGTGCAGGAATGGTCCGCTGAACAACCTGTGTTGATTTCAAAGCGATCGAAAGCAGCCTCTGGATCACTGAATGGGACACCCCAAGACGTCTCCCAACTTCTCGTCCGGAAATTCCACCCTGCAGCCATGCTAGCGCCCGGCTTTGATCTACTGGCGTTAGGCTTCGTCATGGTGGCATGGTTAGGAAAGTGACAATTATGCTCCTACTGTACCGGTATTTGTAGCGAAACAGAAGTGCTCAGTGTTCACGGCTGACCCCTTTAGCACGTGCATCACGACTTTACCGAGTTTTTCCACCTGCCTGCCTTTGGTACGCTTGCCAATATCGCACAGCTTTTCACAAAAACTGACAGATGTTTCACGTGTATTTGACACGTTCGTGGAACGTGATGAATTGTTGTCTATTGTTTCCTGTACAGGGGACTGTCTAAGGTCAACTTTTAACCCATTTGGATCGAAAGAACATTGTATTTTATTAGCGTACTTGCGACGATAAACAATGACACAAAAAGTGGGGTGGCCCTTAAGTTTTGACCATTAGTATATATAAACACGAGAATCTCCGATATTACTATACGCACAAACTTGAAACCTGGCAAAATACTTTATTAAGTGGGTGGCTAAGAGCGCCTCCGAGCATATTGTAATTGGATGTATCATTGAAGACATAAAAGACCGTTTATAGAAGTCGGTTGGCGAATTTGTAGAAAGACATTGGATGAGTTCGTTAGCCAGCTTTGTGCATCTGCAACATTTTCGAAAATAAAAGTTCAATGCGGAAAAAATGTCAAAAGTAAGACTCCTTGATTTCTTCAGAAGAATCAAACAGTGACGGTGACGTAAAAGCACCAAACGCGCCAGTGATTTATACAATGTTCCTAATTCAGTAGTTGACGCAAATCACCAGCAATTCAGTGTTTTACATGTGTATAAGCTGGCGCGATGTTCTCCTTCATTTATTTTTGTATGATATTTGCGAACGTATTGTGGAAAAGGTGGAATATACATGCAAGCTCATACAGAAGAAGCTCTGTGGGCGTGGGCCATTCCACCTTATTCTTCAAAATGGTTGTGGCTACGCCAGCCCACAGCACGTATAACCGGTAGGAAGCGCCGAGTGTCTGCCGTCTGTGTTTGTGTGACATCCTGCCGATTTTCTCAGAAATAACCCTCATGTGATTTTCGTCATAGGACTCTATCGTAATGTTCACGGCGACTCTAAAGCCGACCACGTGACCCGCATAACAATCCCAGTGTTGTGAAAATGTCGCCAGACACTGGCGTGGCTAATCTGTGATGGCATAACTCATTAGTTTTGCCAATGTTGACAATTCTCAACAATTCAAGTGGAAATCTCCACATCCCCTAGTACTTTTTGTGAACAGTATACCCCGGCAATGCCGCGCAAAAGGCCGAGACAGCAATGATGTTACGTTTACGCCAAACGACTCCCAACGACAAACGAGAGCAACCCCATTAGCAAAACGTCTTCGGGTCCACTGCGATCTTCGTGGGCCCGAGTTCGTTTGCTTCCTGAGGTACGTTAGAAACATTGCAACGAAGGACTCCCAACACCGAACATAAGAGGGAAAGTCGCGGCGACTAAACAAGCCGTTTATTTGCCGCGATTCAGTCCCTCTGAGAATAGACAACAACATCTCCAAGAGGTATAGATCCACATGCGCTCCTCATGCGCTCCTCGGGCCAGTTGCATGAGCGAGCTTAGCCCTGCACCAGCCACTAAGCAAGGTGCGCCGCTATAGCGGCGCTCCTTGTTTAGTGGCTGGTGCAGGTCTAAGCTCGCTCATGCATCTGGCAACTCCTGCGCCTCTTGAGGATGTTTATCCGCCGTGAATTCCCTCCGCTCTCGTTATAATAATAATAATAATAATAATAATAATACCGTTATTATATAGGCGCTTTTTCTCAATTTTGGGGAAATCGACTCAAAGCGCCGCGCCTGAAACCCAACACACACACTCACGAAACAGACACGGATTTACGCCATTTAAGACAAACACAGTACAAGACAAACGAAGGGCCAGTCAGCTACTGAAGTTACAGAGATTTTTTTTATCGCTTGTATTTGAAATTTTGTAAAGTGGCCTGAGACCGGTACCAAAGTGTGTTCGTTCGTTGTTGAGAGTCATTCATTTCAAACGAGACCTCTCTATAATGTTTCTCACGTACCGTTTGCAGGAGTGCTCCTGAGACGGACCCACTCGGGGAGTACGTCACAAGTACAAACAATCAAACAAACAATTGGCAAGAGGTGTGGATTCTCATGACCCCTGCAGCCACAGCGACCGGGCTGCACGGGCTGATTAATTAGCGCGGCCGTGCCAAGCCTCTCGCGGGAGGGATTTGGTGCCACACAAAAGTGAGGTGTCTTTTGCAACGAACGACTACCAACAACGAACCAAAGCGAAGTCACTTTGCAGGGGCGGATCGGGGCCAAGCCCCCCCCCCTCCCCCCAAAAAAAAAAAAAAAAAACCAAAACAAAAAACAACAACCCCAAAATAAAGAAAACAACAAAAAAAATTCTTTAACTCATTCAGCCGGACGCACGTTTTTCCAAATTTGGGAGGCGTCATCTAACCACTATGCACCTGTTGCAAGAGATGGATCGACCATAATAATTATAATAGTTAGTGCCAGATTAGCTTGGCGCTCCCTTCTCCTCCCCGTTTATTTGTCGAGTTTTTACACAAAGCCGATACGTTCCCTCCCCCCCCCCCCTCCCTCTCTCCCCCCCCCTCCCCCCCCCCCCCCCCCCCCCCCCCCCCCCGTTGTTTGATATTTATTTTTGCGAGTGGTGAGAGTCTTCACACACACACACACACACACACACACACACACACACCCTCCTTTTCGGCCACTGGAAGCAATGTCTAGCGTCGGGGAGGTCTTTTGGGTCAGGTTGAAGAACAAACAAAAAGTTCCCCCCCTCCACCCCCCCCGCAGTAACTGATCCGCCCCTGCTTCGGATAATCAGCTTGCACCATAAGCCGCGCAGACAACACTCCAAACACCTCCAAGATGCATAGATCTTCATGAGCCCAGGGGCTCATGAAGATCTATGTTTCTTGGAGATGGAGTGTTGTGTATGTTTATGGTGCAAGCTGGTTATCTGCTTTGATTTTAATTTCGTTCTCGTTCTTTGCTGGAAGTCGTTCGTTGCAAACGAAACAACACTACTGGCATCCGTCTCTAATCCTCACACGGGGGCAGTCATGGGGTTGTACAGATAAGGCTATGTCGCCATCAATGCGTCTTCCAATTCTCTACCAGTAGCCTTTCACGACCTGAGTCAGGGAACCCACATATCAGATCTGTCGCTGATTGACTGCCGCAAACAAGTCGCAGAAAACACATCGAGCGTAACTCTTGAGTCGTTTGGCGTCTTTCCATGCACCAAGCTAATCAGGCATTACCTTTGTGCTATTGTGGTAAACAGATCACCTCCTGTTTTCCATGCCGCCGTGAGATTGCCTTAGTCGCCCGCTCGGCGTTAAACCCACATAACTAACTCCTGGTTTCCCTGGCAGTGACAGAACTAAGCGGCCAAAACTGGCATCACACTCGCAGCAACTTCAGCCGCAATGAGATTAGGATTCGCCTTGTCAGGACGTTTGTGGATGGCACGACCCATTGTCAGAGCACAATTCCCAATTCAGTATCAGACTTAGTGTGTCAGGGAAAAAACGACAAGAAAAGGACACAGAGCAATAACTGATACCAAATCATGAATTACGAACGGATACCGTTTCACGTTTTGGTTTTGGTAAGCGCATTTATTCTTTCTTTTTTTATTGTGTACTTTGAAAAAACACTTTACTTATTCAATTGTTACTTTTTTTAATTTCTTAATATGAACGTATGAATGAATTAATTAATTAAAGGATGAAGGTACGTAAACTTGTCTGTCTGCAGAACTGTTGCGGCCTACTGACTCTGTGTGGTGAGTACTCCAATATGGCAGGCCGTTTCATTTATAACTGGTTAATTCATCCAAGGACAAACTATTTAATGCTAGAACTAAATAATTAAAATATCACATGGGACGATTCCTGCTTTCTGATTGGTTGAAATTAGTCCCAGGAATAATGATCGAAGGATCAAATCGAATTTGTCCTAGGATAAACTATTTCAGTCCTAGCATTAAATATTGTGTCCTAGGATGAACTAACCAGTTATTAATTAAATGGCCTACCACACTCTAGTAAAACAACACTGCTATTAATTGTCACCGACGGAATTGTATCATGTAGTTGGGTCACTCTCTAAAGCTGAGTAACAAAAGTGTGACATTGACCACAAAGAATCGGATACCTCTAAAAAAAAAAATTATTCTTCTGTGTTTTCTTGTAAATAAAGATTTAAATCATCATTTTATGTTAAAAAAATTTTAAAAATGAATATTTGCATTCCTGCATTTGCATGTTTTTTGTGAGGGTGATAAAGATGCGAAAGTGTAAATCTGCCCAACGTAACTTTTCGGAAGCATGAAGGAAACCAAATTCATTCGAGCTTCGCACTCCCTCTCCGAACCTCTTTGAAACTGACAGAGTGCACTACTAGCCTTTCGCTGACAACCGGAAGCTATTCATATGCCACTTAGTTCGTGGGCTGTAGGTTTTCTATCGTAAAATGCGAAAATGATGTAGTCCAACGTAACAGCGGAAACAGGAGGCGATCGTCGATTACGCATTCAAAAAGCCGAAAAAAAAGTTTGTATTTGTTTCATTCACAATTTAATCACGACCTGCACGTTTCTAACACATCTCCCAAGGTCTCGGGATAAAAATAGTCACGGTTCTGTCTTCATACGTGTAGTGAAAAGAAGCGGTGCCTGTTGGTTGACATGTGTGGTGAAAACACGCGTTACGTTGGACAGCTATTTTTCTAACTGCCGCAAAACGCAAGGTATCGGAATTAATTTGTAGAGAAAATAAATCACACACTCACTTCACAAACAGCAAAAAACAGCGGGTTTATACTTTACTGAAACTCAGTCGGATTTGGTACATGAAAAGAGAAAGGGTTTAAATGCATGTCACATTTCCATCCGCCATTTTGGGCAGCTTTTTGACATTTCATACTTAAAAACACAAACAAAGACGTCGTATTTTGAAGTGATTTTTTTTTTTCAATTCATGGTCTTTTCACTTCCCTACGAATCGGTATCAGCAACACAGCCGATCGGCAGGAAAGGTTTACAAAAACTCTCATCTGAGAGCATGAACCCTCTGGAGAGTTGGAGCCTTGGAGAGTGACCCTTGACAAGACGTGAACCGACCATGATAGTTCAAGGGTGGTGTCAGACTAGCTTGGCGCCTACCCTTGAACTATCATGGTCGATCTGTTCCCAGAACTGTGACATAGACCTCAAAGGATATCGCCAGACTTTGATGTGGAAACTCGCGAGGTAGTCCATCATCACGCTTATGCGTGCGCGCGCGCGTGTGTATGTGTGTGTGTGTGTGTGTGTGTGTGTGTGTGTGTGTGTGTGTGTGTGTGTGTGTGTATGTGTGTGTATGTGTGTGAGTGTGTGTGTGGTATTTTATTTTTTGTCCCATTCCTTGTGAGTTCCACTGATCGTTTTCACGCACAGCCGCCCGTACAGTGGACAACCGTGGCCAGGCGTTCCTCATCACCTTCATAGAAAACTACGGGGACAACACCGAATTTCGCCTCATCGTTACGTCACAGCACGACGCCACCATCTACGTCAACAACCCTAGTGCGCGTGCAGCACGCGGTGCGGAGTACAGTGTGCGATCAGGAGGCTCGGTACACGTGGCGCTGGGTGACGTTGCGGTGAAGACGGACCAGGTGGCGGAACGTAAAGCCATCATGGTGTTCGCATCCAGGCCCGTCGCGGTTTTTGCCCTCAGCACGGAGCACAGGTAAGGCTCCTCGTCGAAACATGGAGTTTCGTGTGTGTGTGTGTGTGTGTGTGTCGGTGTGTGTGTGTGTGTGTGTGTGTGTGTGTGTGTGTGTGTGTGTGTGTGTGTGTGTGTGTGTGTGTGTGTGTGTGTGTGTGTGTGTGTGTGTGTGTGTTTGAGGGAGGGGGTGGAGGGGTGAGGGTGCAGCAGTAAGACCGGCCGAGTAGTGACAACCGCTGACGTGGTTGATGATGATGTGGGCATGGCAGATGATGGTAGTGATTGATGTACTGACAATGACAAAAATGAAGACGAGCAAGCGGTTGATCGTTACCTGAGACGAAGTCATATTACCAGCACAAACAAAGTTGTTCCTTAACCCATATCATACTGAGGCTAAAAGCTTCAAATGTGTACACTGCCATATGCAAGCTACATTATAGTACTTACAAATAAGGATATAGACCAATGGTTTTAGTTCAAGGGCCTAGAGGCGCCAAGCTATTCTGGCACTACCCTTGAACTATTTTAGTCAAACGTATTTCACACAATGGTGTATTTCGAATGATAAGGATTAAATAATACCAGCCAGAAACATAACAATAAGCGCTATACAAGTAGGCCTAAACGGTGGGGGTGGAGGGGGCCACAAAGCCAGAAAAACAAGGGATTCTACAATAAACACCCACACACACAGACAAACACACATACATAATCACGACGAACTAACCTACATTGGAAAATATAATAGGTGGGTCTTAAGGGGCAGATTTAAAGGCAGTGAATGAGGAAGAATGTCTAATGTCTATAGGTAGGGAGTTCCAGACAAGTCCAACGTGCGCAAAACAACGGTCACCTCTGGTATTGTATTTGCAGCTGTAAAGAATGTATATGCACTTAGCTCATTCTACCCCAGACACACCAAAATAAAGATCGACCATGATAGTTCAAGGGTGATGCCAGAATAGCTTGGCGCCTATGGGCGCCAAGCTATTCTGGCATCACCCTTGAACTATCATGTTCGATCTGTGTCCTGCACGGCAACACAGTCTTCAAAGGACGACTTCAAAATTTGGGGATTTCGGTCTTGGGGTACAATGAGTTAAGACAGATAGGATTTAAGCGGGGTTTGCGGAATTTCGACCAAAGGACTGCTACGAATCATTCAGCCTTGACAAGACGTGAATCGACCATGATAGTTATAGGCTAGCTTGGCGACTGAACTATCATGGTCGATCTGTTCACACAACTGTGACGCAGACCTCAAAGGATATCGCCAAACTTTGATGATTTTGTCCTCAGGGTTTAACCCATATCATACTGAGGCTAAAAGGTTTAAATTTGTACACTGCCATAGGCAATCTCATTATAGTACTTACAGATAAGGATATAAACCAATGGCTTTAGTCCAAGGGTGGTGCCAGAATAGCCGCTTGTAGAGGCGCCAAGCTATTCTGGCACTACCCTTGAGCTATTTTAGTCAAAATTATTTCACTCACTGGTGCCGTATTCCGAATGATAAGGGTTAATGAGGTAACACTGTTGCAGGTCGAGCGGCGGTTACCTGGCCATACCGGTGGAGGCATTGGGTATGCATTACATCGTCGCGACCTATGACGGTTCCCTCAGTATGGGCGGTAAGTATTCACCGCCAGTGACGACACTGTTCCTGGCTAACATAATTATCAAAAGATAGTCTCCTTACAGATCTGTCTAACTAGGTCTTAAAGCGTTATTCCCTGCGTCAGCCTTAGACTTCGGATTGGCCCCAATGCTAGGGGCATTCCGTGGCTATTTTTAACAAGAAACAAAATATGTCACTTTCCCTAGAGTTGTGCGAGAACAAAGAATATTTACAGGCAAAGTTTGATATACACTTTGTAAAGTACAAGATACTTTAGACACACTGTATAACAGACGGATTACGAACAATCTGGCTGATATTCTTGATGACAAAACACATCCACTTTGATATATGAATTTGACAGCAGACGTAGTCGAACGAAGTCAGTGGTAGACTTCCGAGTACCCAAAAGTAGGACATCACGTTATGCCAACTCTTTTGTCCCTCAGGCTGTTACCCTTTTCAACAGTAATATCAGTAGATAGTGTCTGTCAACATTCTTTAGGTATTTAGTACTAGCCCATTCAGTAGACTAGTTCACTGCAACATTGCTGACACCAGAAGCACATAGGGCATAAACCATAAGTGGTTCTGATGCCACGACGGTGTTACAATGGTACCAGTACGTCTGTCAGTTACAGTTCATCTCTTTAACTGAGAGTTTATAGGTTATTTAATTAATTGACTGAGTAAATGATGACGCCATGTGTTGTATGGGCAGACAGTGAATTTCCCCATGAGGGATTAATAAAGTATTATTGTATTGTATTGTATTGTATTGTAAACTGTGATAAACGATTTTGGACGAAAACTTTCCAGCGGGGAAAGTTGAACGGCTAAAAAATAGTCCATCTTGTCAAAGTTTACCTAATTACAAACTGTTTATTTTTTTCATGTGATAATGTTCGTGGTTTTTGCGATTAGATTTCACGCGTTCACTATAAATAACTTCATAGACAAGTCATTTTAAAAAAAAAAAATGCTGGGCCGGCATTGACTTTCAGGGTCATATGAAATAGGTCAACTTCAAGCGACGCCATTTGTCGTTGAGTTAGCTGAGAAATGGCACGGTTATTTCGAGGCGAATAAAGTAGGCTAGTTAAAAGAGACAGCAAAGTAGGCCCGTCCGTACTGACCCAAAGCGGCCCTGCTCTAATAATTAACTCATTGTGCCCGAGGTACGGGATACCCACATTTTGGAGTTATCCTCTGATGGACTGCATTACAATTCATTAGACAGATCGACCATGATAGTTCAAGGGTGGTGGCAGAATAGCTTGGCGCCTATATAGGCGCCAAGCTATTCTGCCACCACCCTTGAACTATCATGGTCGGGCGGCATATCTTGCTGTGGTGTGTCGCGGGCAGAATGAGTTAAAGTGGTCCTGGGTGTTATGCTGAAACGAAACATAAGGTACAGTGAAACCTGTCAAGGCGACCACTTGTAGAAGGCGCCACTGACCCTGTCAAAGAAGACCACCTATTGTTGCTCACAAACCAGATAGGTGAGGCTAGCGCTGGCAGAATTGTACACAAACCAAGAGGAATCACTCAGCGCCGGACAGACAACAGTTAGATCCCCTGGGGCAGGGGATCTAACTGTTGTCTGTCCGGCGCTGAGTGATTCATCTTGGTTTGTGTACACCTATTGTTGGTCCCAAGGTCTTCAGTCTTGGTACCTAAGTGGCCTTGAGTATGGATGTCGCCTGTCTTTAAACTCTTTGTGTGTCGGTAGCGGTTTTAGTCGCGATGATTCCTGCAGGAATCATCGCGACTAAAACCGCTGCCGACACGCAAAGGGTTAAGATGACTACTTTTTGACAGTCCCTCGGGAGGTCGCCAGGTTTAATCCCGTTTAGCTCGGACGCACTGCTGCAGGAGATGGATCGACCATGAAAATGTAAGGGTAATGCCTGATTAGCGTGACGCTATTAGGGGGCTCATGAGGATCTATATACCTCTTGCTGATACCAGCGAAATTTTATGACAGTGACCACTTCAACTTCACTGACGGGCTGTGTGAAATGGATCGTCCACAGAGTTAGTACCGCGAGAGGAATATAGTGCTGCCACTTTGTTTGCGCCAATCTATCACGTACAAAACGCATGTCACCAAAACAGAATGCTGTCATCAGTCTATTCAAAGGCACTGCCTGAGGGCAGGCACGCACAGCCGGGGAGAGAGAGAGAGAGAGAGAGAGAGAGAGAGAGAGAGAGGGGAGAGAGAGAGAGAGAGAGAGAGAGAGAGAGAGAGAGAGAGAGAGAGAGAGAGAGAGAGCCCGGAGAGAGAGAGAGAGAGAGAGAGAGAGAGAGAGAGAGAGAGAGAGAGAGAGCCCGGAGAGAGAGAGAGAGAGAGAGAGAGAGAGATGATGATGATGATGATGATGATGATGATGATGATGATGATGATGATGATGATGATGATGAAACGTGTTTATTCAGGATAAAAAGTTTTAGGCATAGCAATGCCTATCTTCCAAACTGTCCTGCTACTCTACACATATAAAAATACATCAGACAATACATCACTGACGAGAGAGAGAGAGGGGGGTGGGTGGGGGGAGGGGGTGAGTTCTGTCTGGACTGAGTCAACGCTCACAGCCTAAGAACTGCAAACAACTGAGCATATCGTACACCATAAATAATGAAATACAGTAAACTTCGAGGTAATTTACATAGCAAGTACCAGGTTCGGGACCTAAACAAAAAGTATTGTTTTATACGACTTTGATTATAACCGCCGGACCTTGTTATGTGGTATTATCAAAAAAAAAGTAATAACGTAAAACCGAAACCGTTAGCCCAATTTTCATGACATTTTCACATTTCGTAATAGCACTATCCTCCGCTGTTTACGCAAAATTACAGCTACTTCAGGCAAGATTCACAGATGGTGATGTATTCTGATGAAGGCGGTCAGGGCCGGACTTGTGAATTTACGACTATTGCTTAAGCCGCGTATCCTGGATGCCGTTCGTCTCGAACGAGTTACTGAAATAGGCAGTTCACAAAAATCAGGTCAAAACTGCAGGTAGTGCCCCTTGACAGCTAGCATAGTGCACGCATTATACCCGGACTGGGCCGTCCGTTTCAGTGAGTTTGTCTTAACCCATTCAACCCCAAGGCCGCATTTCCCCAATGGTGGAGGTGTCACCTGACGACTTTGTACAATGTGCAAGTTGCAAAAGCGGATGGGTCGACCACGATCGACCATAATAATTCAAGGGTAGTGCCAGATGAGCTTGGCGCCTGATGGCGCCAAGCTCATCTGGCACTACCTTGAATTATCATGGTCGATCCATCTCCTGCGGTTGTGCGTCGGGGCTAAATGGGTTACTCGATCGCTGTCTAAGCAGCGATGTAAATGAGGCCAAATTGTCAGTGAATCGCTATCACGATGCATCATTATCATTATGGTCATAGGCCTTCTGCGGCTTGACGGTACTATATACCGGTTGGCGTTCATCATCACTTGCCCAACGAGAGGCATGAATTCTCTTCAGTCACTGCAACAAATGAAACGGCCACCGTAAAGGCTGGAACCGGTCCACGCCTACCAATGACCACACTGGTCACCTCCCTCTGTCCTCCGCGCAAGGCGCGTGAGTAGCGGATGGAGGAAGGCAGCGAGTGTGGACTAACCACTTCCCAGTCTTGTCCAGGTGCCCGCGTGGTGATAGCGGCCGTGGTGGACAACACCAACGTCATGGTCAACATCCGGGTCCGCACCTCCACCACGTGCGGCACGCGCAACATGACGCGCCAGGACCAAGCGATCTTCACCTTCAGGCTGAACAAGCAGGAGGTGATGCAGGTCTTGTGTGATAATGATATCACGGGCAGCACTATACAGAGCAACAAACCAGTGGCGGTGGTGTCCGGCAATGCTTGTACTGAGGTAATGAATACAATATACAAAAGTACATGCCGCTCAATCATAGGTATTGATTTGCCCTCTTTGGAGTCTCCGAGATGATTCCCACCCAACCCATGAGTTGTTTGAGATGTTGCCATCAGGGTGCAGTTACAGAGCGATCAGAACACGCACGAGTCGTGGTAAAAAACTGTTTTTACCCAAGCGCTGTCCAGACTTTTATTAATGCAAACAAACGCCAAACCTGATCCATTTGTCCCACTGTTATATACAGTATTGTCCAGCCATCAGCAAAACATTTCATCGGTGATGAAAGTGACGTGTCATTTATGTTGTGGTATGTCTTCTGTGATTTGTGCCACTGTGACGGTGAAATCGTGTTTATTGCCTTTACGTTTAGACCTCAATAGTTATTAACGTATGCGGGCGTATGTGAACGCGCGCGTGTGTGTGTGTGTGTGTGTGTGTGTGTGTGTGTGTGTGTGTGTGTGTTTGTGTGTGTGTGTGTGTGTGCGTGTGTGTGCGGTGTGTGTGTGGTGTGTGTGTGTGTGTGTGTGTGTGTGTGTGTGTGTGTGTGTGCACGTGAGCAGCTTATTTATATTTTGATGTCTTTTATGTTCTTCTTTTTAAGTTGCGCAGCACGCGAGACGATTTCCTAATGTATTTTTACACTTATGGCAATAATGTTCTATCTTATCGTCGCCCTGTTCCCTCAAACAATGATAACACGAAAAACAAACAGTAAGGGGGGAAAATGAAGAAAAAAGAAGAAGACTGAAAAGACCAAACAAAGCCGCACAAAATGAAAATTAGTAACTTCTCTGAAGACGAAAATGAGAGAATGTAGTACAATTTCTTCAGCTGGCAGAGTAAGTAACGTACTTCGTTGAAGAGGTGCCGAAGATCAGGCGACACTCAAAAGCCTACATGCCGATCCAAAGTCTCTAACTAAGTAAGGAGGCGCCAAGCTAACCTGTCACAAGTCTTGAATCGTGGTCAATCCTTGTCTCGCTGTTGTGTCTGAGTGGTAAAACGTCAGTTGCCCTGTGCCATTTATACACACCAAATGGATTGCTTAAAACTCATAAGTACGGCCGTTCTTAGTTTTAAGCAAGCCATTTGGTGTGCGTGTGTGTGTCCATTCCTGACAGGTGCCGGAAAGCCAGCGTTTCTGTGACCACCTGCTGGAGATGATGATCCCCGTGCCTTCACTCGCCAAGCGCTACGTGCTGCACACCTTCGCCGCCCGCGACAACGGCGCCATTTACCGCATCGTGCCTGTGGAGCCCAACACCAGCATACAGATGTCAAACGGCGCACTGCCTCAGGACACCACGACCTTGCCCTTCGTGCAGATCCGGTTAGCCCAGCGGGAAAACATCGTTATCACGGCAGGTACTACTGAGTGTATTGTAAAAAAACGTTAAAGGTTCAGGGCTTAACGTCTTTTGTCCACCACGAAGGTGATTTCAAGGCCGGACAGGGCGCCGAAAAGAGGTCTGTACAAATTTTGACCCCAGCTGGGTTCGAACTCACGACCTTTCGGACCAGAGTCGAACGCTCTAACAACTCAGGGAGTCCCCAGCTCCCCGAGTGTATTATAAGTTTCCTTTGTTTCACAGTCTGTAAAAGAGGCAAGTCAGATTTCCTCCTTCAATCAAACAGCACCCATCAACAGTCTGCCCTAAAGCCGCACCTCCCCGCACCTGGCCCTCCCCTCGTCCCTCTCACAGCATGTGGACTCTTCTCTCTCTGTGTGTATGTGTGTGTGTGTGTGTGTGTGTGTGTGTGTGTGTGTGTGTGTGTGTGTGTGTGTGTGTGTGTGTGTGTGTGTGTGTGTGTGTGTGTGTGTGCGCGTGCGTCGACTCTCGTCCGAAAGAGTCGTGGGTTCGAACGTAGCTGGGGTCGGTCAAATTTTGTACAGAACTCTTTTCGGTGTCCTGTCCGGCTTTGAAATCACTGGTGACCGGTGACCTTCGTGGTGGACAAAAGACGTTAAGCCCTAAACGTTTAACTTTTTTTTAACAATACACTCACAGAGTATGGACTCTTCTCTCTCTCTCTCTCTCTCTCTCTCTCTCTCTCTCTCTCTCTCTCTCTCTCTCTCTGTCTGTGTCTCTGTCTGTCTCTGTGTGTCTCTCTCTGTCTGTGTGTGTGTGTGTGTGTGTGTGTGTGTGTGTGTGTGTTTGTTTGTGAGTAAAGCAAATCTGGAAAGGTTCCCTTCAGTCATCCCATTCACACGAAAACTGAAACAGAAGAGGAAAATTAACCCGTTCAGTGTCAGCTGACGCAGATTGTGTTTTTGCCATCTTCGTTGATTCAACGCCCAAACAAAACCTAGCTGTCCCAGGAACACGAACTCAAAGTCAGTGGTGTAGCAAGAGGTATCGATCCTCATGAGCCCGCGCAACTGCGCGGGCTCATGAGGATCGATACCTCTTGCAGTTGAGTGGTGTTCAAAATTTCTCGGCACTGAACGGGTTAAAGCAGATCCAAATGAGGAGCAAAATCAAGGAGGGGGGGGGGGGGGGTGTGGAACAAAATATGAGATGTGACATGTCACTTTCTGAATGTGCAAGACAAGCCAGTCCTGGTCGCGGCCTACGCCATCGGCCAGACCGTCGACGAGTCCAGGTTCTCTGGCGACCCCTTCATGGCCCAGCTGCCCTCGCCCGACCTTGCCCCCCGAGACTACGTCCTTGACCTCTCCTTGAGCACGAAAGCCCGCAACCTGACCTGTTACGTGACAGCGGTTGCCAGGCACGCGTTTGCGGAGGGCATCATGGTCGGGAGCAAGACGCTGGGCATGCTGCTCGTGGAGGACAGATCGTACGCGGTGAGCAATTCCAGCAAGCCAAAGACTCTCGGGCCGACGTCGGCCGCAGCGGGCCCGCGCACAGCCGTGCGCGGGCCCACTGTGGCCGACGTTGGCCCGAGGATCTTCGCCTACTGGGGATTACCCGTTACGAGACGGTCCCACTGACATGCACATGGCTGCTGTACATGACACGCCGGTTGCCTTCAAAATGATAAATCCACGAACTGTAGGTTTAACTTAGGTCTGTTTAAGATTGAGTGGCAATATGTGAATGCCATGAGTTCTAATATTTCAGACCCTGACTCTGAACGTATTTTTGGCTCACGTGCAATGGCAAACGTGAGCATGTACTGAGCCAGTGGTAAACTTTTAACGCCTTTCACATTTCTCGGAGACTAATGCACAAATTGGTTTTCTCAAATACTATTCACAACAAATTTATTACAAAAATGGCAAAGCCCTAAAGGCCCACATGCATGACCGATCCACATAATTAATGACCTTTGTGGCCTTGACCTTCCAACAGGTCACTGAAATAAGCAAGTGTTCAAGTGTTCTGACATAACATAAAGAAAGGGTTGGCATGTGTACCCGCAAAATACATGTTTTCTCAAAATTTACTCATTTCTCACTTTTGTCAACCTTTCATGACCTTTGACCTTTCTGAGTATCGGCAGTGAACCAAAACTAGTATGCATAGAAAGGTCTTATCATCAGCTACCTTTCTGTCAAATTTAGTTGACAATGTTTGCAAACATTCTGACAAAAACAAAAATTCTACACACAAAAAAATAGACATTTTTCACATCATTTGCTGATCTCTTGTGACCTTTGACCTTTCCAAGACGTCATCCAAGTTAGCATGCATAGGAAGGTCTTACCATCAGGTATCTGTGTACCAGGTTTGAGATGGAAGTTGTAAATAGTATTTGAGAAAATTTTGTAAAATTATTTTGCTAGAAAAGGGCTATTTGTGAACTATTTCCTGTTCTCTTGTGACCCTTGACTTTTCCAAATTAGCATGCATAGGAAGGACTTAC
This sequence comes from Semisulcospira habei, assembly GCA_036245525.1. NCBI lineage: Eukaryota > Metazoa > Mollusca > Gastropoda > Semisulcospiridae > Semisulcospira > Semisulcospira habei. The sequence continues at coordinate 60,445,247 of BTPG01000005.1, forward strand.
TGTCAGGTATCTATGTACCAAGGTTGGGTTTGAAGTTGTGAATAGTATTTGAGAAAAAAAAACATCTTTTGTCAAATGTCTATTTTCACCTATTTTCCGATCTCTTGTGACTCTTGACCTTTCCAATGGGTCTACCAACTTAGTATGCATAGTAAGGTCTTACCATGAAGTACCTTTGTACCTAGTTTGGGATTTAAGTTGTGAATAGTATTTGAGAAAAAATAAAATTATGTCTAAATATTGCATTTTCTTTACCTATTTCCTGATCCCGAGTGACCTTGATCTTTAAGAGAGGTCACTCTAATTGGTATGTTTAAAAAGATCTTGCTACAACTGAAGTATCCTTGGGCCAAGTTTTAAGACTGTAGCTTGAGTAGTCTCCGAGAAAATGCCAACGTTAAAGTTTACCACGGACGAAGGACGACGGCGGACGCCGGACGGTCAACCTGGCCCAGAACATAAGATTCACTTTTGATTCGCACGTGAGCCAACAAGAAAAATAGCATGACCGATCCACGTAATTCGATCTTTGTGATCCTGACCTTTCCAACAGGTTATATATATTATATCCAGTAAGAACAAGTTTTGTGGGGGGGGGGGGGAAGTTGTTTCCCCCCCCCCCCCCCCATAATAAATAAAGGCATGATCTGTTATATGGAACCTTTTAACTCATTCTACCCCAGACACACCACAGCTAGATAAAGATCGACCATGATAGTTCAAGGGTGCTGCCAGAATAGCTTGGCGCCTATGGGCGCCAAGCTATTCTGGCATCACCCTTGAACTATCATGGTTGATCTGTGTCCTGCACTGCAACGCAGTCTTCAGAGGACAGGGGCAAAATTTGGGGATTTCGGTGATGGGGTAGAGTGAGTTAACTGGAAACTGTGGTACACTGAATGTCTTGTACCAACAGATCGGGTCTACGGCTGTGAGCCAGTGGCCGACGCGGGTGTACCACCCCGACCCTAACGCCAAGTTTGGTCTGCTGGCCTACTGTTTTGGCCAGGGGGAGGGTTTCGCCTTTCCCGCTGGTCTGGTGCTCCAGGCTGAATCAGGTCAGTGTTTCGTGGGGATGCTCAGTGTATAAAATACACAATCTTCGCACATTCGTTTACATTCAACAAGCAGTAGCACTCACGTGTAACCTTTCCGGTTCTCCCAGACGTTCTCGCACTCCAGAGTGCGAGAATGTCACGTCTGCGAGAATTTTGGAAAGCTGTCATTTCTGATTGGCATATTCGGCAGATACACCACACTACTGCAAGAGGTATGGATCCTCATGAGCCCCCGCAACTGCGGGGGCTCATGAGGATCTATACATCTTGCTGAAACCACTGTGTATCCATTGTAGTTTACAGGACGACTGGAGCCCTTTCGCCAGTTGAACTGATTTACACACTGAGATTTCAGACGTAGGCCCGCTACACAGTACGTTCAGTGGCAATGAAGAGTTACGCAGGTACATACAGTACAAATCGCACATGCGTACATGTACATCACGTTTGGTTTTTTTTTGCGTGACAATTTATTTTATTTTTTTTTTATAACTACACCAACGATGCGGGAACACATTTGATGCATAATTCCGTAGTCACTGCCGTTCGCCCTTTAAATCTGTTAACCCTTTGGGTCAGTGTCGGCAGCGGTTTAAGTCGCGATGATGATTTCTTCAGGAATGATCACAACACCGCTACTGACATGCAAACGGTTAATGCGACCAGATTTGTACAGTTTTTAACCTACGACACGAAACGAACAAAGCAGATTAAAATTTATTGATGTATTTAAACTTTTAAATATTACGTTAATTATAATGATACTTTTTTAACATTAATAATGACGTGTAATTCTTTTCTGTGACGAATTTCTTCCTCTTGTTTTAGAGATGCAAATGAGTTCGGGTCTGACGTGACCTCCTCAAATTTACGAGTCTTCCTGAATTCACACACCTTAATGTAGAAAATCCTATACTTCACCATTTTGTCTACAGTATTGAAAAACGGTAGACTTTGAGATCGGGCTGGTCGGAGCAGGTTTCGTAGCATGCAAATAACGAACATAGGCGGGCACACATCAGACTCTGACAGTGAAGTAACACAATAAAAATTACGTCATGCCTAGCTACGCTAACCGCGCTGTTGAACGTACATTTGGCGGGAAATGACGCGCGCGCGCGCTGTGTGTGTGTGTATGTGTGTCAACTGTGTGTGTGTGTACACGAATTTCTCCTGTGTTTGTGTACGTACAGGTCTAAAACTTTAGAAAATGCTTCCTTCAAGATTTATTTCGGAGTACTTTTCGGCATTTTTTAAAATTGGATTATTCATTAAAGAGAAAAATTGCCGCGCCGGTTTATAGAAAGTCGGTTGACCCGCATTACAGTCCGTAATTTGTGTTGTATTCCAAATGTTAAATATAACTAGCTTGGAGAAAGATATTGGATGAGTTCGTTAACTAGCTTTATACCTATTCAACGTTTTCGTAAAAAATAATTCCTCGCAGAAAAAAGGTTGAAACGAAGAATTCTCGACTTCAGACAGTGACGGTAACGTAAAAGCACTAGACACATCAGTGTTATGCATTGTTGCTGAACTGACGCACCAAACGCAAAGCACCAGACACGTCTTTGTTATACAAAAATTGACAGAAAGCTCTCTCTCTCTCTCTCTCTCTCTCTCTCTCTCTCTCTCTCTCTCTCTCTCTCTCTCTCTCTCTCTCTCTCTCTCTCTCTCTCTCTCTCTCTCTCTCTCTCTCTCTCTCTCTCTCTCTCTCTCTCTCTCTCTCCAGTTTGATTTAGAAAGACCGTTTATAGAAGGTCGGTTGACTGACCCACTTATATTTGAGTCCAAATGTTCGTTCTATTCATTTGGAATGTTGGATATAGCTAGCTTTGAAATAGACATTGAATGAGTTAGTAATCCAGCGTTGTAGCTCTTCAACTTTTTGAATAATAATTAATTCATTTTTGGCAAGTTTTGGATCCGCAATATACTCCCATCAAGCAGTAAGTCCTGGAAGAGGCTGTTTGGAAGAAAACAGTCAGCCCTGGAAGAGGCTGCGTGCCTTCTGCGCGTGACTTAAAGCATCAAATTCGTCACTGTGTACACGGCGTCGTGAGACTAGCCAGACGTGAAGGTTATTGTGACGTCATTTTGTTGCTCTTCTCCTTCACAGAATTCCTGTCGCTACACGAGCCTACAGCGCCGGGTGTCCGTCCTTACTATTTGTGTGCGCCGGCGTGTGTTGATCAGAGGTTGGCTTAGAGAGAGGAGGGAAATGGATCAGAAGGATAAGGCTTAAAAATATGAACAACTCTGAAGAAACGTGAGCTCCAAACAAAACGGTAGACTTTGGGATGAAATCCTCATCTTGTGTTAAACATTGTATTCTCAGGTCGAGATGAGTGTACGAGATCGCCCTGTCACAACAATGGCATCTGCTATCAAGTGGGCTACACCTTCCGCTGTCATTGCACGGGTGTCTTTGGAGGGCCGACCTGTCGCATAGGTGAGTATCTTTAACTCATTCAGCCCGACGGCCGTATTTCCGCCAAATATTGGAGGTGTCATCTAATGACTATGCATCAGTTGCAGGAGATGGATCGACCATGATAATTCAAGGGCAGTGACAGATTAGCTTGGCGCCGACAGGCGCCAAAGCTAATCTGGCACTACCCTTGAATTATCATGGTCGACCCATCTCCTTCTGTGGTGCGTCAGGGCTGAATGGGTTAACAGGATAATTAACCCTTTCGATACCAGGACACACGTAACAACACCCAATAGCAAGACGGGCAGATCCCCATGTGCTCTCGAAACATCGAAAAATCCGAGCCAATGCCTCTTCAGTGCTGGCCCGCGCCGGTAGTGCGCCTTTGGCAGATGGGTATATCTGACATTGCCTCTGAGATGATTTCAAAGACGTTATATACAGCATCGGTCCGGCAGTGTCGAAAACATTAACCCTTTCATTGCCAGCATTTAGTTTCGGAAATATTTGTAAATTCTACATCCACAGAACCCCCAGAGGCGTCAGACGAACATTTATACAACTGAAGTGGTTTTAGCAAGAGGCATAGATCCTCATGAGCCCCCGCGACTGCGGGGGCTCATGAGGATCTATACCTCTTGCAGTTGGATCAGTGGGGTTAATTTTATTTTCACGGCAGTGACGGGGTTAAGCTGAGCTTCAAGAAGGGCGAAGGGTTCCTTGACACAAAGACCTTGGTCAGGAAGTACGATGTCTTTCAACAGAAAAAGACAAGCGTGTGCCTGTTTCAGCGTCAGTGCTGTGTGTGTGTGTGCAGACACTGTAGACGACTGTGCGTCAAACCCCTGTGCTGTCGGGGCCACCTGTGTGGACGGTATCCAGTCCTTCGTCTGCCTGTGTCCTCCAAAACGCACCGGTGATGTCTGTCAGTTTGGTCAGTCAACCCACTTAAAGCCCTAATTCAACACAGGGTAGATAAAAAAAAATATCACACACACACACACACACACACACACACACACACACACCACACACACACACACACACACACACACACACACACACACACACCACTGACAAATAAATTTGATGATTTTTCATCTCTTTTTCTATCAAAGCATTTTTGTATTAGTGATGTCCATGTCGGTTAACCCATTACATCCTGAGGCTGATTTAAAAAAAATAATTCTTATTGTCCTATGAAGGCTAAATAACAGATTAGGAGAGACAGGGCCGGATCCAGGGGGGGGGGGGTGCTTTGGCACTACAGCACCAACCCCCCCCCCCCCCGGCTTAAAAAAAAAATCATTCACTGCCAGACCACAACATGGTCCGAGGAGGAATGGGGGGGGGGGGGTGCTTTAATGTTATTGCAGCACCCCCTACTCCAAAAACGTTAGAAGAACAGTTTCGGTTGTGGTGTTATTATATATATATATATATATATATATATATATATATATATATATATATATATATATATATATATATATATATATATATATATATTTTAGACCCTGGTAATAGAAAAAAGAAAAGCTGAGCACCCCCCTTGAAAACTGATTGATCCGGCCCTGAGAGAGATTATTTTAGTTTAAGGGAGGTGCCGGAATAGCTTAGCGCTGAGGCGCCAAGCTACTCTGGCACCACCCTTGAATTATCATTGCCAAATTAACTTCAAGCAGTAGTGTATCAGGATGACTCGAAAAGGGTCAACATATTGGATTCTTCAGTTCTGAATAAACGGGGGCGTTCACAGAAATTGCGGAAACAACCACACAAGGAGAAGAGAGTACGCTAGAACTGACCACCCTTCCGCGGCTAGAGACAACGCAGCCACTGGAGACAACCAAGCCATTGGAGACAACCCATCCGCTGGAGACAACTCCTCCGCTGGAGACAACTCCTCCGCTAGAGACAACCCCTCCGCCCATCACTACCCAACAGCCAACCCAGCCTCCTGAGACGACCCAAGAGCCAACCCAGCCGACTGACACGACAGAACCGCCGAAAACTACGGAGGTGCCGTACAAAGTGATACGCCCGCCGCCCAGGCGCCTGTGTCCGTGCTCGTGCGGGTTTGCACAACAGCAGCAGCCTAAAGGCGAGCCCAATACGACACTCGCACAGCAAGTGGAGCAGGAAATAGAGAAAATTCACGTGAGGGGTCACTCTTTCGCTGTGTGTATAAGATCACTGCAGTATTTTTGTTTCCTGCGAAGAGGCCTTTACTTTCATTAACTCATTCTACCCCAGACACACCACAGCAAGATAAGGATCGACCATGATAGTTCAAGGGTGATGCCAGAATAGCTTGGCGCCTATGGGCGCCAAGCTATTCTGGCATCAGCCTTGAACTATCATGGTCGTTCTGTGTCCTGCACTGCAATGCAGTCTTCAGAGGACACTGGCAAAATTTTGGGATTTCGGTGATGGGGTAGAATGAGTTAAAGTACCATTTCAGCACCAGTTGTTTGTTATGCCAGTTTGGCCACGCAACAAAAGCACACGCGTCAGTAATCGCACTTATTTATTCTGTGCTGCCCTTATTGTGTCAGTCTATTTGTAGCTGTTTCTCACACTGATCGCGTTGTATTTCTGGAGCGGAGTGGAGTTATTGTCAGGTTACTTGATATAAATAGCGGAAGTGTGCTGAACTTGGATTTCCCCTGTGTCTAATGATAGCTATAGACCCGTACGTAGCGTTTCGTAACCATCTATTAAAGAAGTGTATCTTTCAACAGTTACGGCGGTAGTGGGCCTTTAACCTCTTCATTTGCAGGAGCTAGCGAAAATATTCATATATGCATATACGCCTCTTGGTTGGACAAAAAGTGGAGGAATAAATATGGTGCGATAGTTCCCAGGAATACTACCCCTGTCATTGCCAGTGAACGCAGATAATGCGTTTCTGAAAACTTTGCCACTGGCCGAGTTCAATAGAGATGAGCCCGTGCTGTCCAAGAAACGGCATGGATACAAAGTGGTGTCAGCAAGAGGCATTGATCCTCATGAGCCCCCGCAGTTGCGGGGGCTCATGAGGATCTATGCCTCTTGCAGTTGGATCACGTTCACTGTTTCTTAGCATTGAAGGGGTTAATGAGGCCAGCCCTTGCCAGTAGCGGGCGTTTGTCCTTCTCCTGGCAAGGAGTGGCCTCGTGTTCAGGTTGACTATCATTTGCATTATTTTAACGAGGGCTGTGCGCCCTGACGTCAGACTGCAGCGATCAAGCAATGACGGTCGACGTATCCTGCATAGTCTGCTTGCACTGACCTCACTTTCAAAAGCCACCACCTACATTTTATCCCCGATTCTGGCCATCCCGGTCAAACTCGTCCCCACGTCGATTGTCTCCATCAATTCGCTGCAGCGCAGCACATTGAGGGAGATAAACAGTGTGGCTCATCCCTTCAACACCACTTGTCAAGCTGTATTCGGTCCGTGGGGCGGTCCGTGGCGCAGTGGTTAAGGCGCCTGCCACCAATGCTAGAGGTGCGAGGTTCGATACCGGGTTTCGGCGTCGGATTTTTCTCTTCTAGTAAGTGTCACCGTTAATTCGGGCGGACCGTCGGGGGTTCTTTCTCCGGGTACTCCGGTTCTTCCTCCCCCTCCACTTTGGTACCGGTTTCAGGCCACTTTATAAATTTCAAATACAAGCGATTAAAATTTCCGAAAATTCAGTAGCTGAGCTGACCCTTCGCACCACGTGAATGTCCTGTGTTTGTCTTGTACTATGTTTGTCTTCAGAGTGAATGCGTGTGTCACGTGAGCGTGCGTGTTGGGTGCAGTTCGCGGCGCTTTGAGCCGATTCGCCGAATTGGGAAAACGCGCCTATATAATAAACATTATTATTATTATTATTATTATTATTCAATGGAGTCACCTACCTTCTTTGACCCGTTTCAGATCTAGGAATACAATCCGCTTTTCCAGGAAGCAAAATGTCCACGGGTCAACGTGAGCCTTTGATGTCCCGCGCACAAATGATAAGCAAATGTTTCTAATACCCAATTTGGCCCCTCTGTACCTTTTGCTTACTGGGACTGCCCATCTCTTTAACCCGTTTAGCCCCAACGCCCTTCAGCAGGCGACGGATGGACCATGATAATTCAAGGGTAGGCGCCAAGCTCATCTGGCACTATCCTTGAATTATCAGGGTCGCTCCATCTCCTTCAGCAGGTACATGGTCTTTAAGTAGCACCTCCCAAATCTGAGAAAATTTGGGAAATGTGGTCTTGGGGTTAAATGGGTTAATTTTGCCCTGAACATTTACAGGAGGAGCTGGCAGTGAATGCGAAGAACACATCCAAGGCTCGCAATCGCCAGCAGACCAGTTACGACTCGCGGCCCTCCGCAGCTGGCATGGGCATCCTCGGAATCTCGCTGTTCGCGATAGTAGTGGGCTTCATCGTCATCATGGATCTGTCCACTCTCCTGGCCTTTATCGTCAGCAAGATCCGCTCACGCCAGGAGAGCAGCTTGAAGGTGAAGCAAGGTCAGCAGAGGGAGGACGGAAAAACTTCCTTTGCAGAACATGACAGGGCGGCTGCCGCGCCCTCCATCAGCAGCGAGGGAAGCCATGAAGGTGACCTGGCTCAGGTGGAGGTGACCCGCTTCGTGGAGGCCGTTGCCATGGCCGGTGACCGTAATGACCGATTGCCACAGCACCGGAGAAAACATTTGCTGCACGTGAGACCAGACACCATCCTTCTGCATGTCCATGGTATCACACAGGACAGACAGCAGCTCACCATAAAACAATAATCTCCTCAAAAGGCCTCATATCACCAAAGACTGTACTAGTGTATGAGTGATATCAAAGATCTTGTTTTCATCCCTAAGTTACACGACCAATCTCTTTAGTACAAACCGTACCATGTGACCGGGATACAAAAACCCTTGTAGCAACTAATGGGCGACTTTTTGTAACCCTTTTTCTGACGCGTCTTGGATGCCAGTCTATAAAAGATCACCAAAACGTTGTAAAGTACAAATTTACCGTTAGTGTTGTTCGAGACAACAGGCACGCTACTGGAGATGGCAACGTCATGATTTTAAATTACTTCATAAGTCTACTATGTATAAACGTATATTCCTTTGTCGTCAGTCATGTCCGTGATCCAGGTCGGAAGATTTCTTCTTGATTTCTTTTACAAAAACATTGGAGGAATGAAAAGAAATACGTTATTGGTAGCAGGGGCTTGCTGCACGGACCTTTGCAGGCCTTCGGGAGTTCAAAGGAACCATTGTACCACTCAGGCCTTCAGGGTACAGTGGTTCCTTTGACCTCCCTCAGGCCTACAAGGGTCCGTGTACCAACCCCTGCTACAAATAACTTATATTATTAAATATAAATAAGGCCTTTGCATATAAGATAAGATAGATAAGATAGTTTATTGCCATATGTTTCCATGTACAAAACAATAAAAAAAAACATTGGAATTTGTCTTGATGTCAGTTACTAAGACTAAACACACACACACACACACACACACACACACACACACACACACACACACACACACACACACACACACACACACACACACACACACACACACAGAGTAACATCTGATTCAGTTAAAAACTGACTGTACACATTCGTTCTCACTCGCCACTCGCGCTCTCTCCAATTAGTCCGGTTGATCAGAGAGAGCGTGAACAGCCAGAGGGAAAAAACTGTTGCGGAATCTGCTGGTCCTGGTACTGATGGACCTGTACCTGCGCCCTGATGATAAAATTTGGAAAAGCTCATTGCCGGGGTGGGTGGAATCACTGGAGATAAGACTTGCTCTACGTAAGAGACGCTGCTGGTACAGTGAGTCCAGGCTAGGAAGATCTTTGCCTATGATTTTTGAAGCGGTCTTGACCACCCTACTCAGTCTGATTTTCTCTTTGGCTGTGATGGAACCATACCAAACCGTGATCGAAAAGGTGAGCACGCTCTCAATCACAGCTCGGTAGAATTGCATCAACATGTGGGCACCGAGACCGAAACTTTTCAGACGTCGCAGGAAGAACAAGCGCTGCTGTGCTTTTTGGACGATAAGGCGAGTGTTTTCCTCCCACTTCAGGTCACATGACAGGGTAGTGCCAAGAAACTTAAAGTTCTGGACTGTTTCAATGATTTCACTATTGATCACAAGAGGGGGAGGGGGAGGGGACTGTTTCTTTCTAAAGTCCACAATCATTTCTTTTGTTTTGCCAGAGTTCAGTTCAAGGTTGTTGTTATTACACCAACTAATTAGAGTCTCAACCTGACTACGGTAAGCGGATTCGTCTGAGTTTGTAATGCACCCTTCCACTGTGGTGTCACTGATCTGCAAATTTCAGAACTTTAGTACTGGCATGGCATGAAGCACAGTCATAAGTAAACAGGGAGTAGAGCATAGGGGAGAGCACGCACCCCTGAGGCGTGCCCGTGGATAAAGTGAGGGTGGATGACACATTTCCACCAATTTTAACGACCTGTGGTCTCATCAACAGTAAATCGAGGGTCCAGAGGCACAATGCCTCTGGAACTCCGATTTGCTGGATCTTCTGGTACAATTTGGATGGAATAATGGTGTTAAAAGCAGAACTGTAATCAACAAATAAAATTCTGGCATAGGTGTTTGGGATTTCAAGGTATTGTAAAACATAAAACAAACCAAGTGACACCGCATCCTCCACGGAACGTTTTTCGCGATACGCGAATTGAAAACAATCCAGCAGAGGGTCGGTAAATGTTCTCAGAAACCGGAGGACCAGGCGCTCAAGCGTCTTCATGACAACTGAGGTCAGAGCGACCGGTCTGTAGTCATTTAGGGAGGACACTTTGGATTTTTTCGGAACAGGAATGATGGTGGACTTTTTGAAACACCGAGGAACAGTGCACTGAGAGAGAGACATGTTGAAAATGTCAGTAAAGACGCCCGAGAGCTGGTCCGCACAGTTTCTGAGTAAGCGTGGAGAAATGTTATCTGGACCGGCAGCTTTCTTCTTATATGCATACATGTATATGCAAAGATCTTATATGTAAGATCTTTGGTATCACCTATGCACATCTACCAATGCCTTTCACATGCGAGAGGCACCTATAAAGAGCTGTGGGACATGAATCAACCATGATAGTTCAAAGGCAGCGCCAGATCAAATTGGCATAACGCTAATCTGGCACCCTTTAGCTATCTTGGCCTATCTGGCTGCCACTAAACAGTTATATAGTAGTGCCTAACTAAGCACGGGGCTGGGAGCTGTACTTAATTTCTAATTATCACTGCCAAATACATTCGAGCTAAAGATTAAAAGCCAACGAAGAAATAAATTGTGTTTATAAACTGTCTTTCTACGTGTGTTTCTTTCTTTGTTGGGTTCCTCTCTGCATTAGTGTTGCCTTTTTGGTCTGATAATACCAACTCCCCCACCTGTGTTAGAAGACAACACGTTACTGCGAGAAATCAGACAGAAAACTGAGAAAAAGTCTAATGTCATACTGTTTATAAGTCTCTTTCATTTTCTGAGGACAGCGGAACTTCCGGTGAACCGCCAAACGTTCAACATAGCTTTCAGCCACTGTAATCAAGTGATGAGTATTTATTATTTTAATTACAGGGCTTCTGTTTTCACAATAGGTTAAAGGGTCTGTAGACCCACAGGTATAAATTTTAGAGGCTACACAGACCCCCCCCATCTGAGCATAATAGAGGATCCGCAAATTTATTTAAGAAAAACTGCATCATCTGTATGTTCTTTAAAATAAATTAACTCATTTCGCTCTCTCCTCTTTAAATTTGTTTTGACAGTGTGTGTCCTTTCCATCATACCGATTCTTTAACTGGTGAGCTGTCGTGCAAAAGCCTGTCTCCGTCTCTCTCGCACACACACACAGAAAAAAACACACACACACACACATATATATATATATATATATATATATATATATATATATATATATATATATATATATATATATATATATATATATATATATATATATATATATATATATATATATATATATATGTAATATGATCATTTGATAATGTATTGTAACTGAGAATATAGCCTTTTCTGCTGGATGCAGATTGACAACCAAATTCTGACTTGACTGAATAAACTCTGTGTGTGTGTGTGTGTGTGTGTGTGTGTGTGTGTGTGTGTGTGTGAACTGATGTACTTAAAAGACGTATTTCTCCAATTTTAGTGCTTTTGCCTAATAACTGTGTACCAGAGATGGATCGACCGTGATAAAAAACAACCGACAAACTTATTTCTGTTCAAATTTCTGGACTTGCTTTTTGAGTTTGCCTGCATGCATATTGCGCATGTCATCCGTGTGCCGTCGTGCTTTACACGCAGCCATGAACTCAGAAACTGCGTCGCGGCGGCAGTGCCACACACGGCCCAGGGGCCGGGTACCATTTCCGGTACTGTCGCTTCAGTTGTCGATGGAGACGGCGGTGTCGAAGTGGAACTTTCTTCTAAGCAGTTATCAAAATCAGACCGTGCCGGATTGAAGAATCCGAAGCATTCCAGCTTCCCTTGCTTTTGCTTCGCCATTTACAACTTCGTTCAAGATCGACTGAAAGTGAAACGCGCGATGCCGTATCCCATAATAGTATGAATGGTGACGGTCACAGCAAGTAACGCGTTTAACATGTAGCGCACACTTTGTAATAACATGCTGACACCACACGTAAACTAACCGTTTGCCGGTCAAGTTACACTCGCGCGGACCCCGGAGTCAGGGGCGATTCTGAACGCAGCCGCGACCAAGCGAGCGGCTAAACCAAAGACAATACATTATATTGTCTTTGGCTAAGCGAACCAACTCATCACTAAAAGCAGAACGACTGTCACTGACCGACCTCTGTTAGGGTACGCACGGTGGCGCAAGGATGATGCGTCTCGGACGCAGATGCACTGAATTTTAGTGCGTCTGACTACCCCTTAATTACATTTTCAGTACGTAATTTTGAGTTTTAGTGCGTCAGAGACGCACTAAAACGAAAGCCTTATATTGGGCAGTGCATTCAACGTTACACTCGCGTGCGCGGGCGCCACGTTCTGTGACGAGAAAGTAAAAGCAGGACACGGACCTGAACTCGTCCTATTTTTGAACTCGGATCGAAATTTGGAGAAAATGTGTTTCGCGAATTTTTCTCGGAACTCTATTTCATTTTCTCGGAAAAATCGCGGATCCGAAGAGAGTTCTCCACCCTGGAGTATATACAGATCTGCGCTTTACATGTAAAAATAAAGTGAAGGTTGCAGAAAACTTGATTGAAAACCCTCAAGTTTTCTTAACGTTGTACGGACAAATGAAAACGTTTGGTGGGACAGTAGCGCTGTCATTATCTAAATGGGTATGCATCCTGAATCCCAAAAGCATTTGGCGACCTGTGACCTTGAGACTCTTGTGGCCTGCCCCTTTAACTACAGTTATCACACCACTCACAATAAAAAAAAAACACATCCTTACACTCGAGCCGCAGTGCAATCCATTTATTTTTCTGTGTATCAAAGAAATAAATGGATTGCACTGCGGCTCGAGTGTAAGGATGTGGTTTTTTTTATTGTGAGTGGTGTGATAACTGTAGTTAAAGAGGCAGGCCACAAGAGTTGCTGGTAAGTGATCTGGGACCTTATGGCTGTAAGGTACGAAGTCACAGACCAGTACACACATTACATAATAAGAAAATACACTCCAGCCGTATAATACATAAATGTACTACCTTGCATAAAGTCACATAAAAACACAACATGCACTGCTCATTTTCACTCGTATTAAAAAAAAAATTATGATGAAAAAACCTACACACAACACAATATTGGGATTATGTTGGCTTTACTAGCCTTTTTTTTTTTTAGCCAATGTTGTCATGTGACAAGATGTAAAAATAGCATCACAATGTAAACAAAAGTAATGGGTGAAGTACCAGGGTAATAGTTATTGACCAAAGTTCCATGTTGCTGATGATGTAATGTCTCAGTCAAGATGGTTCCATATTATTCTACCAGAGAGAGTACAAAGTCATGTTAACCCGTTTAGCCCCAGTGCTCTACAGCAGGAGAAGGACTGACCATGATGATTCAAGGGCAGTGCCAGATTCGCTTGGCGCCTGATGGCACCAAGCTAATCTGGCACTACTCTTGAATTATGGCCAAGCCATCTCCTGCAACAGATGCATAGTTGTTAACCCATTCAGCCCTGACGCACTCCAGCAAGAGATGATCGACCATGATAATTCAAGGGTATTCTTGGTCTCAGCAAGAAGCATAGATCCTCACGACTGAGCCCCCGCAATTTCAGGGGCTCATGAGGATCTATGTCTCTTGCAGGTGGGTCATGTTCAATTTTTTCGGCAGTCAAGGGATTAAGGCTGAAACAAGATGATGTATAATACAGAGAGTTATCAACAGTGGCATACGCTACTAGACAACAAGGTCCAAAATTACAGGCGGATCAGTACATTAAACAAGATGAAAATTTCAGGTAAAAGTCTACCGTACTGTTTGGAGCTCAGATGTGTTTATCTTTTAGGAAAATTCAGGGTTGTTCATATTTTTAGACTTATTATGCTGATCCATTTCCCTCCTCTCTAAGCCAACCCCTGACCAACTCAGGCGTCGGCGCACACAAAGACGGACACACGGCGCTTCCCGCCATTAGTACGCTCTGTGGGCGCGTGTAGCGACAGGAATCCATCTCCGGCCTTCTACTCTAACCCACCCTCAGATCCACACACATTGGCACACAAAAATAGATGGACACACGGCGATTCTCGCCATTCGTAAGCTCCATGGTCTGGCGTAGTATAGCTATTGTAACCGGACTGGGTGTAGGCGACTTAATAGTTATTAGATAGTCAGGAACTGCCCATCTAATACAGTACTCAAATGCCCACTTTCGTCCGCATCCCTTTTGTGGTCTAGGGAAGGGCTGGAGATTTCTGTGGATGGTAAATTATTCAGATAAGCCTACCCTAGCCTCGCATGCGCACACAATCCGTGTTTAAGTATTTGCCTCGCGTTGTGTTCAAAGTCAAGTAAAGCAATGTTCACATGGCCGATTTCTCAAACAAAAAGAGTAAAGTCGTACAAACTAAATAAACGCATCAAATAAATTTTAAAAAAGTCTGGCATGCACAGTAAACTCCAAATACAAAAGAAGTTCAACAAAGTAAAATCATAATGCACGCACAAGCAAAATTCAAAACAAAATCAAACCAAAGTCCAAATTGCAATAACCAAAAATCCAAAATAATGAAAAATGCAATTCAAAACATGATCCCTGATCATGAACACGTATTTGCAACCATTTCAGCAATTGTGATGTGCATGTGACAATCAACAAGCTTCAGCACCACTGAAAATGCATGGCCACTGCATGGAATAATTCATGAAATACAGCCAAAAACAAGATTTCAACACAAAAATTCAAGCACTTGTATCATTCCGCGAGTTGATACACAACAATGTGACCATAACAAAATCAAGACTTACTTAGTCTGCCACAAAACAAAATCAAACTTACAAAGGCAAAAATCAGTCTTTCAGACTGTACGGGCAACATTTGGTCCACATCTCATGGAATTCTCAAAACCCGAGTGAGCAAAATGGCTCACATAACACATATACAAAAAATTAAAAGAAAGACATTAGCACCGGTGAAACACGACGATTTCAAAGTGCAAATTCTTTAGTTAAAAATCAAGTACAAAACCAAATGAAAAGATGATTTACCAAAAATAATTTTAAAATCGCATGCATAAAAGTGCAAAATACAGTACAAAAATAAGCAAAGAGACCCAGTTTGCTGCTGAGATACACAATCTTCTGAACAGCTTAATGCCTTAGTCAGATGATTTCGTATTATAAGAAGAAAAATAATATATGATATTGTGAAAAATGATATATGATCCAGACATCCGGGCATGCACAAAGCAATTCGACAACAAAAAAAAAATCAAAAGCATTTCTAATTCAACACCAAAAATTTACGCACGCAAAGAACATCTGAAGATAAAAAAACCTCAACGGATACTAATGGCATTGTTCGTCCTTGGAGAATGTCCTCGGTTTTTCTTTTCTTCTGTTGTCATTACCAACTAACATCACCGTTGACTTACGCGACGTGAGACTGGTTACCTGGTCAGAGCCTACCGGACAACACTCTCGTCTTGGAGTTTCCAGCTGGAGCCACTGGCTTACTCTCAGACATGTATGAGACGGACGCCCATCTCAGATGCAAATTAACGGACTCAGCGTGAGCTGAAGGCCCAACTCACTCTCAAAGGGTCACTAGGGAAGCTGACTAGAGCCCAGCACGAGCTCCCTCGTGAGATGCCGCCATCTCACAAAATTGCTTCGGACACGGACATGAGACACGCGCATGTCTCACTGACCACAATACACTCCTGGAATTGGGTCAAGAGTCTCTGAAAACAAAGTCAAGTTCAGGATTATGACAAAGATGGGGAATACCTTCTTGGGGCCCTGATTTTTCTTCCCCTTCTAGTTCGTCTTTTGTCACGTTCTCTCACCTGTGGCTACTAGATATACTTAGCCTGTCAATTTCAGCCTCCAAAATTATTGTGTGTTGCTACACAACCAGGGACGTAACTCTAGCAAGCAGTTACCCAATCCCCTGAGTGGCCTCCCTACCCTCCGGGTAGCCTCCCTTCCGCTAATCTCGCGAGAGTCCGTTATTGCCAGTTTACAGGCGGCAAGCGGGGAAGGTGGGAGGGAAGTTTGAGTAATACCATCGGTAAGTATTTTTCGAAAAAAAATATTTTAAAGAAAAATACATTTATTTCTTCTTAAACGTTACCGATGGTATTACTGATAGGAAGAATTGCGAAGAGGAGGAGGTTGCCGCCCAAACGGATACCCCTGTGTAACTGCTTAGCTAGGTCCCATGCAAGTGCACACTCCCGACAATTTCAGCTAACCGCTACCTACGGCGGAGGGAGTGTTGCACCGCAGCAGTGTCCCCCACTAGGGCCAGGTGTTGTCACTGGCCTGAGAGGTCTCTAAAGTAGAAGCGGGCGAAAGTCGATTCGGCCCGCCAGCCCACAGCCGCCACAATGCAGCTCACGGTGCAGTTGCGGTCGAACGCTACGCTCGTGGCGACAGCCCAGACCTCGTGCGCCCGAATCAGTCCGCAGCCTCTGCTCTCCCTCTGTCGAGAGGTCTTCCTAAGCGGATCGTATGACTCAGCGAAGCCAAGCGGAGATCGTCTGGGTGGATACATCATTCCTGCCCGGAGCGAAGGGCAGGAATAGGGCGGGAACGTCCCCGCCGTAAGGGCTTCGACCGGCGGAGGTAGATCTGTAATGCCCTGACCGGATCCTGCTGTCGCACTACCAGGGGCATGTCAGGGCCCCGCAGTGGACAAAGAGTGATCGGTAGAGGAGCGGCCGCGGGGAGCCTGTATTTTGCCAAAAAGGAAGGACTAGTGAGGAGTTGCAGGCAGGACTCGTGCATGGTTCTGGTTTTTCTTAGTCAGGTTAGTCAGGGGACTGGTTGTCTCTGCAAAGCCACAAATGTACTTCCTATAGTACGATGTGATCCCTAAGAAACTTCTGACCTCCGTGACGTTAGTATAGACAGGCCAGTTTACCACTGCCTCCACTTTCGCTGGATCACACGTCGTCCCATCACGCGACACGACATGACCGAGAAAGGTACACTCAGTTTGAAACAAACAGCATTTGGACGGTTTTAGTTTCAGATTTGCTTCCTTGAACTTCTGGAAAACCACCCTGAGATTCTCTAGTGCCTGGCTTTCTGTCTTGCCTAAACAGATTACGTCGTCAATGTAAACTAGGCACCTTTCGAACAAAACACCGCTCAGTGTCATTTCCATCAATCTTTCAAACGTCGCTGGACTGTTGCAAAGCCCGAACGGCATAACTTGACTTTGAACTGAAAAAGGTCCTTGTGCGTTGCAAACGCATTCTTTTGTTTATCTTTTTCGTCCCTCTCAACTTGAAAGAAACCCTGAGCTAAATCGAGAGTTGAAACTCAAAAGAACCCGACAAAGCATCAAGCGGCGAATCTCCGATGTGAGGAAGGGGATATGCATCTTTGCGCGTCACACGATTCAATCTCCTGTAATCGACACAAAACCTGTCCTTTTTCTTGACCAACACCACGTTTGCTGCCCAAGGACTATCGTTAGGTTCTATGACATCTTTTTCTAACATCCTCTCAAGTTCTTTCTCCACGGTTTCTCTTTGAGCTAGTCAGTGGAAGACGACGGGGAGGTAGTTTCACTGGCTTACTATCTCCGGTATCAATCGTATGTTTCACTTTGCTCGTTCTACCAAGCTTACCACCTGGGGACTGAAAAACATCTTGAAACTCAACAAGCGTTTCCTTCAACTTTGTTTTTGCCCCTTCACTTATTTCTGACGACTGACACACCAGTAACCAGTGCTCGAGGTGACTAGGAAGTTTATCGTCCTCATACATTACTTCTTTCTCCTCCGACCCTTCGGACAAAGAATTCACGGAAAACGCTGCTTCTACATATGCTACCTCTGTGCCAGCTCGCACCGTAACATCTCTATCAGTAAAGTTGGTAAGAGGAACAAAAATATCTCCATCCTTAACCTGATCCATGCACATAGGGACCGCTAACCCTGTGTTCTTTCTGAACTTGTCCATACCTTCTAACAATCCATCAGTCTTTCCTAAAGTAATGTACAAAGGATCCCCTGACGAACATTTCCGATTTAGGGGGCACAATGACGGTATCGCACATCTGTACTCTTGAACAGATATTCGACTTTTCCCTTTTCAGCTGAAACTGGCTCGCCTACTCTCAAGGTGAAGGAGCCTTGTGCCAAGTCTAATAGACAGGCATGTTTCTGCATGAAATCTGTCCCCAAAATTTCTGCAGATTTCCCAATATCTCCAACGACGACAGTGTGTTCAAAAATTTGACCACCTATTTCCAGAGCTAGGACAGCTTCACCCTTAATCTCTAGACTCTGTCTATTAGCAGTGCAAAGTCTTAACTTATTTTTCTCTCAGTGGAATCTGGGAATCTCTTCTTACTTGCTTAACTGAAAACTTCTGTGCAAACACCCGTAGCAGAAGACCCGCTATCAACCAAAAAGCCAATGTTAACTTTCCCCATTTTTACTGATGTCAACCAGCATCCTGTGTTTGACAAGACGCATAAACGTGGCCCCTTCGCATCCTCTAGGTAGCCGTCATCAGTCATCACCTGTTACTGAATTGGGCCGAGTCTCGGGCTGCAGTGAGCTCAACCCGCCCTAGTTTCCTTGGCCTGGCGCGTTTTCGTTAGGCGCAGCACCACTGACGCGGCCATTTCCTCTTCAGTCTATCGCCGTTCTCGGGGCACTGCTTTGAATAGTGTCCCTTTTCTCTGCAGTTACAGCACACAACACCGGAAGTGTTTCTAGCTCTATCACTGACGACTCAAAACCTTCGTCACTTTCTGTAACCCTGAAGTGATTTTGTCACCCAAGAGCTTTCGCTAGACTGTCATTTATCACCCCTGTAGGACCGATATTCCGAACTCCTCCATCTGGATTATCCGGCTTCCTACCCTCGAACCTCTCTTCGAAAGACTCAAACTCACTCGCTAGTGCCGCTATGACCTGATGGATGGTGGAAGGATGGTGAAACTGTAAATGTCTCCTCAGGTCCTTAGAGGGTAAGCCAATGACAAACTGATCTATCACGACTGTCTCCCTTGCTTCAGGGAGCATTCGAGGATAAGCATTACTCGCAATGCGATTCAGCACGAAACCATACTCTGTCACGCTCTCGTTCTTCTTCTTCAGTCTTGATCTGAATTCAACTCTACACAGATTTTCTTTTTCTGCAGGATCAAAACGTCTTTCTAGGGCAGCTTTGATAGCATCATAATCTTCCAACTCGCCTAATGACAGCTCGCCTAGCACTTGTTGTGCTGAACCCGTGAGTTGTTGCTTGGCTTGACTTCGCGAACGAAGATTTTATAGGAGTTGCCCACGACGTCTGCAGGCTTGTTCGTGGCTGCGGAGGCCAATCCGAGACAGGCAGGTTCGACCGCAGTGGCTGCAGGGGAAGGTATGGCCAGGGTTCTGAGCTGCGGCATCTCTGTTTTTTCTCCTGAGCCGCTTGTCCTTAAGGCTAGCTCTGTGAGAGTCCTCAAAGGAGACAGCTGCCTTGTAAATGGTGGAGCGCCAGGTGTCACGGTCCGCAGCAAGCGAAGACCACTGGTGGTGGTCGATTTGGCAGGCACTAAGTGACTTCTTGAGACAGTCTTTGTATCTCTTTTTTGGTGCCCCTCTGTCACGGTGTCCAGTAGCAAGCTCGCCGAACAGGGTGATCTTTGGTAGGCGATGATCCTCCATCCTGGAGACATGCCCCGCCCAGCGGAGCTGTGTCCGCAGCAGCAAAGCCTCGATGCTCACAGTTTCAGCCTGTTCAACGACCTCGACGTTGGTGACATAGTCACTCCAGTGAATGCCCAGGATGGTACGCAGGCAGCGCTGGTGGAAGCGTTCGAGGAGTCGTAGTTGGCTTCGGTAGAGGGCCCAGGACTCGGAACCATACAGCAGGGTGGTGAGGACCACAGCTCTATACACGCTGATCTTGGTGCCTGTTTTCAGCTGTTGATTGTGCCACACCCGCTTGAAAAGTCGCCCGAAAGCGCTGTTCGCTTTTGCCAGCCTGCTGTCAAGCTCCTTGTCCAGCTTGGCGTCCGACGTGATAACGCAGCCAAGGTAAGTAAACTGGTGCACTGACTTTAGTTCAGACTCGCCAATGGTGATGTGAGGAGGGCGATACACTGTCTTGGGTGCCGGCTGATGGAGGACCTCTGTCTTTTTCAGACTGACCTCGAGTCCAAAGAGCTGGGCAGCATCTGCGAAGCAAGTCGTGATGCGCTGCAGGGCTCTCTCTGTGTGTGCAACGAGGGCAGCATCATCAGCAAAAAGCAGCTCACGAATCAGTTGGTCTAGGGTTTTCGTGTGGGCCTGCAGTCGTCTGAGGTTGAACAGGCTGCCATCGAGACGATACCTGATGTACACTGCATCGTCATCATCGAGGTCCACTGTGGCCTGCTTCAACATCATGCTAAAAAAGATGGTGAAGAGGGTCGGTGCCAGCACGCAGCCCTGCTGAACCCGTGAGTAACATGGCCAGATTTACTCCCTTTTTACCATAGTCCCAATCGTTCCATCTAGCGCACGTTTCAAAATGACAGAACCAATTCTTCAAATCACCTTTGGTACCCGTAGCACAACTGCTACTTGCATTCAGGAAGGACCTCAGTAGTTGTACCTATCCTGTTCCGTGAGGGACGATGACCACAGCTACTACGGCTGCACGAACTCTCTTCACTACTGCTATATGACTCATTAGGTGGGGAAACACGGGGCACTGAACGCCTTCCTTTTTCCTGAGATCAAACAACAATCGACCTGGTCAAACAACAATCGTAATCAAACACAATCCTGGTCACGGCACCAATTTTTGTAACCGGACTGGGTGTAGATGACTTAATAGTTATTAGTCAAGAACTACCCCGCAAACTAATACAGTACTCAAGTGCCCACTTTCGTCCGCATCCCTTTTGTGGTCTAGGGAAGGGCTGGAGATTTCTGTGGAGGGTAAATTATCCAGATTTAAGTCTACCCTAGTCTCGCATGCGCACAAAATCCGTATTTTAGTATTTGCCTTGCGTTGTGTTCAAAGCCGGTCAAGTTACCTGCGCAATGGACTGAACACAGTATCCAGACTGAAAGACCCTATTTTGACTGGATTTGGTGTTTGTTGCTGTTAGCGTTTCTACTGAGTTACCAACGTGCGCTCGCACTATCCGTCACACATGCACAGTCATGCCGGACAGACTCGCGTACGCACAAATAAACCTCTCGCACGGACACACGCACAGTCTCAGTCTAGCTGAGCATCATGAGATGGAAGTACGGTTACAAAGTTTATTTACACCAGAAAAGCATTCATGATGAAACAACATAATCAAAATTAGTCAAATCAATTCAAGATGATAACCTTAAACACCTTAGGCCTAACACCTCATAGCCGGCTTCGAATGCGACACCTAGGAAACCTAGCTCCTATGTCTAACACCTATAACGTTGAATACGATTCCTAGCGAACCTAGCTCAGTCCTGACACCTATACGCACGGCTTACCGATAAAACCTACGCGCTGTCCTAACGCATCCTAAACCCGGTAAACCCTATTTACTAGGTGAACTAGAACTGAACCGAAGTACCCAACGGAGAAAGAAACACGCTTAGAAAAGACGGGTACAACACAATTTATTAATATTTCGGGTAAATACCCTTTGTCAAAATAGACAAACAAACAAACATAGAGATTAGCCGCTACTTATCTTCAATGGCAGAAGGAGAATTCCTTCTGCCATTGAAGATAAGTAGCGGCTAATCTCTATGTTTGTTTGTTTGTCTATTTTGACAAAGGGTATTTACCCGAAATATTAATAAATTGTGTTGTACCCGTCTTTTCTAAGCGTGTTTCTTTCTCCGTTGGGTACTTCTTTGCATATTACACGCTTGGCAGTCACCTTTTTGGTCTGGATAGAACTGAACCGAAACGCTACCGCTGTCTCTATGGGGTAGGGCCGGGGTGGTTGAGGAAATCATTCACAATCGCCTCGTGGGGTAGGGGCGGGAAGTTGAGATCATTATTCACAATCGCCTCGTGGGGTAGGGCCGGGAAGTGTGAAAAATCATTATTCACGATCGCTCACGGGGGAAGAGGGCTGGGGAGTGTGAGAAATCACTATTAGAGACTGAGAATCGGCCGCTTTGTATAGGCTCCCAGCCTCTGGCACCGGAAACCACGTCACTGAGCTTCGCGCGTGTAGGCCGGCCAAAGAACACAGTGCCGTTTCCGTACTGTCCAATAGTCAGTCCCAGGCATCCCCTAAATTTTCAATCTCCTAAAAAACACTACCGCCCACCAGATGCACATTGATTTGCCATGCACAAAATACCAACAAAAACAGCACACTGACTGTCTCATTTCTTGGCTATGAACCTGATTCCAACCCCACACCCAAGCACAGCTGAAATCAGCGGCGTGTCCCTCAAATCACTACGGCAACTCAACATAGACCCACAATTGTCCACTGGATAAGCTCAGGATAATATGAATCAAAGCACCAGACATGTCTCCTCTCATCTAACCCAGAAATTTCCAGCAAATTCCAACATTCAGCCCTCACTACAAATTTTCAAATAAGGCAAACATTATTTTTAAAAACACCGGTCCTTGCACTGCCTGACTGAACTGCCCAATATGTAACATGACCTGTAGTCCGCTACACACCGACTAGCTCGCACACGGCAGTGCGCCAAGCGTGCACTGAACCATTGAACTCAGACTCACAGGTAGTAACTAGCAGAGGGCTTCTCTGCTACACTATTCTGAAGAAGAATAATAGCTCGAGCAGCGAAATGACCTCACTTCAAGCTTCACGTCATGGCATCATTAGTCCCACGACGCTGTGTTCATAGTGACGACTCGATGTTATACGTCACTCATCGCAGTACTAACATTTGACGTATCAGAGAATCAACTTTCAAATTTTCTTGCCGATTTTCACGCCTAGGGCTTACAGGTCACAATTTGACCTAATCCTACCCCAGGGCTGGGACAAACAGCAGGCTTATACAAACACTGTTTATGAAAAATCATGCGGGTATTAATGTGAAGATTTTTTTTTTATTTCATAAAAGAAAAATTAAAGTTATGTTAGCTGTTTTACACCAGATATAAACACTTCACAGCAGACTCCTTGAAGGTTTTGTTCCGGGATGTCCCCCCCCCCCCCCCCCCCCCCCCCCCCCCCCCCCCCCCCCCCCCCGGACAAAATCTTCAATTTTTTGAGAGAATGCAATATTTTTAACAAGATCTGAGCATTCATAGACTATGTGAATTTTTTTATTTGCCCTTTTTGAGAGTCTGTAGACGTTTCTTTTCCAGACATGCGAGACATTTTAGCCTGAGATTTTTAATCTATATTTACATCTTGTCTTAAGACCTTGCTTTTAGTCTGGCTGACCAGATTTTTACCCATCCGGCCGTGAGATGGCCTTAGTTGCCTGCTCGGCGTTAAACCCAAATAACTAACTAACTAACTGTCTTATTTTCACACCTAGGGCATACAGGTCACAATTGACCTAATCGTATGGGACAACCGAGACAAACTGTAGGCTTATGTAAATACTGTACACCAAAAAAACATGTAATTATTAATGAGAAGATTGTTTTTTTTTCGTAAAAAAGATTCAATTGTTTTAAGATTAACCCATATAATTCTTGAAATTAATCCCAAAAACTTAAAAACAATTAAAACAAAAAATTAAATTATCACTCAAAAGGTTCTAGAGGTACAATGCTGGTTAACGAACTAATTCAATATCTCTTTTATCTAGCTACAAACAAAATATCTAGTAAACGTAAGAAAAATTAAAGACTCCTGTGTGGATCAACCAGTTTTTGTGAAACGTCCATTTTCTCGTCAATGATCATCTTTAAAAAAATGTAAAAAAAGGTCCTGAGATAATTATTTTAGGGACAATATCCTAAAATTTCAAGCTTGTCCGTCCTCACTGTCTCACTCACTCACTCACTCACTCACACACACACACACACACACACACACACACACACACACTCACACTCACACACACACACACACACGCAGGCACTTGGCACCAAAAAGACGTTCTCCAGCAAGGTTTGTGTAGCTAGACGTGACGTCATTTTTATCCTGTTACTTCTTTGCCAGAATTTCTGCGCGGCACAGGAAAAACGTCATGTGCATGCTCTGGAATGCGCTCCGACCCAGCCCCATTTCAAAGTCTACCGTATTTTCAGTACTGTAGACAAAAAGACTGTTGCAGAGCAATGTAAGGTTGCCTAAAGCACAGCATACAGACATTTACCACTTTGGGCATGCAGCCCACAGTGCTGTGAAACAGTATCAGCAAGGGGGTTAACCCTTTCCCTGCCACAGTACAGATGTTCCTTCTGAAATCTTTGTTCCCTTAACCTATATCATACCGAGGCTAAAAGCTTCAAAATTGTACACTGCCATATGCAAGCTACATTATAGTACTTACAGATAAGGATATAGACCAATGGCTTTAGTTCAAGGGTGTTGCCAGAATAGCTTGGCGCCTAGAGGCGCCAAGCTATTCTGGCACCACCCTTGAACTATTTTAGTCAAACTTATTTTACACACTGGTGTATTCCGAATGATAAGGATTTTTAAAAAAAGAAAAAAAGTCACAACCGTCCAAGGGACATGAATACAAATTAGTCTGAGGAAGAGGCATATCTCTTCATGAGCTCCTGCAGGCGCATGGGATCATGAGGATCTATGTCTCTTGCAACTGGATCATCTTCACTTCTTCTCGGCAGTGAAGGGGTTAAGCAGGGTGGTGAAACAGGCATGCTGTGCCTGAGAAGGCCAGCTAATCGAGCGCTACTAATCAGGCAATAATCATGAATGATCATGGTTCATCAAGCTCCATGTGTACAGTGTCCCAGCTGTGTCCAAAGCAGCATGTTTTAGTTTTTCTATATCAGTTCCTCTGTAAGCAACAGGCTTGTAGGCATCCATACAGCTCTGTGAAATCTGTAGGTGGCTTCCCAATGCGCAAAAGGCCATTGGGTAGCCGTTGGCCTGCACACGGCTGTGTGTGGGCCAACAGCGGCCTGATGGCCTTTGCACATTGAGTTGAAGGTCTGCATTTCTAAGCACTCCAGACTAGAGGGAAAACATTTTGGTTCTGGCAGAGTTAACCCTATCCAGACCTAAAAGGTGACTGCCGGTGTTAACTCATTCGCGGCCAGCCGCATCCGGATGCGCGGCATAAGCCGTGCATCCGGATGCAGCTGGCCGTGAATGAGCTAACCCTGCAGTTATACAGTTCTCAGTCTCCAGCAACCCAGTAAAACCCAGCATGCTATTGCTGTCAGTTGCTTGCAAGCTGGACATGATATTGTGCATGGATCGTTGTTATATTCATTGCAACGTATACTGAAGTCAGCTACCACTGTCAAATAACATGCTTACTGAACATTGCAATAAATGTAATTGTGGTCCATTCATCTGGCCAGCATTTGGTTAACACATTCCGCAAATTTTGAAGTTGCCCCCTGAAGACTGTATTACACTTCTGGAAAAAGATCGAGCGTGATAGTTCAAGGGTTGTGCCAAAATAGCTTAGCACCTATGGGCACCAAGCTATTCTGGCACAACCCTTGAACTATCACACTCGATCCATTCTTGCCCTGGCGTGTCAGAGTTGAACGAGTTAAATAAGGCTCAACGCCGGCGTCGGTTTCTTAGTTTTTTTTTCCCCCCTCAGCACTCGAGGTCATTAGACATGCAGACTTTAACCTTTCCTGCAGGAATCATTGCGACAAAAAATGCTACCAACAGCCAAAGGGTTAAACTACAAGTACGGGCAGTGATGCAAATGATGACGAGATGTGTGCAGAACACAGATGTCCCCAAAATCGCACTGGTGATCAGTCACTGGGACATCACTTCCTCTGCCTTTGTCAGTGACTCGTACTCATCAACAGAAAGGACTGAAAACAACAAGAAAATATCAGATGTTGATTTTGCAGGGCATCCCATTAATAACTGATTAATTCATCCTAGGATAAGATAAATAATGCAGGTCTAAATAAATTATCCAAGGACTTATTTATTTATCCAAGGACTTATTGATTTATTTTTAGGACAAATTTGATTTAATCCTAGGACAAATTCCTAATTCTAACCAATCAGCCATGATGCCTCAGGTGAAATTGTCCAATGTATGAACATAATTATTTTCCACTAATCACTGTGCATCATGTCACATGGGATGATTCCTGCTGTCCAATTGGTTGGAATTAGTCCTAGGATTAATTATTTATTCCTAGGATTAAATCAAATTTGTCCTATGATAAATTCTTTATTCCCAGCATTAAATATTTTGTCCTAGAATGAATTAATCGCGTATATGGAATGGTTATGGCAGGTCATTCCACTTATAACTGATTAACTCATTCTAAGACAAGATATTTATCCTAGGATTAAATAATTATTCCTAAGGCTAATTCCAACCAATCCAACAGCAGGAATCATCCCATGTGACATGATGTGTGGTGAATGGTGGAGAATATGTTCATTTATTGGACCATTTTGCCTGAGGCATCTTTGCTGATTGGATGAATTAGGAATTTGTCCTAGGATTCAATTGAATTTGTCCTAGGAATAAACCAAATTTGTCCTAGGATTTAAATGAATTGTCCTAGGATACATTATTTAGTCCTAGCATTAAATATTTAGTCCTAGGGTGAGTTAATCTGGAACGGCATTTCATACAAAAGAGCAGTGTTGGACATCAAATCACATTTAGTCCTGGCATACTACACTCAGAGACACAAGTTTTGTGACTGCTTGCGTGATGAATAATTTGTAATCTATCAAACACAGAGATGTGCAAGCATGAGGGAATGCCGCCGAACCATAATTTGATTTCATCCACCGTCAATGCCCAAATGTGGACATGCATATGCAAAACAGATTGAAATTTGTATCAAAACATGATCTCGCATAACAAGAAGGACATGTAGGTTATCATGCATTAGCTTCACAAAAAAAATTGTTTGATTTTCTTGGCAATATTTGGGAAAAAATGAAAGCAGACATAAAAGACACAAATGGATTGTACTAAAAGTTTATGCACATGTAGAAAGGTACAAGACACAGGAGAAACATTTCTCTCTACATTTTCATTGCATTGAAACACCTCCTCCACAGAAACACACTGAAAACATTTAATGAAAGCCCACCCACCTCTACCACACATGGAAAGTTTCGAAGAATAAGAGTCACATTGGTAATTAGCAATGTGTCCCAAATACACCCATATTCACAAAACAGCTCAATAAAATGGGCTGTTCTGCAGTCCAACATCACCATGGATGAAGAGTTAGAAGACGTCTTTGCATGTCACATGTGGTGTGTAAATGACCTCAGATAAGCGCTGGTAAAAATGTTGCTGCAAAATGCTACAGGTATAGAGACAGTTCTATCATCACATTTTTATAAATATAGAAATGGTTAAAATGGAGGAGGAGATATGTAAAAAAAAAAAAAGTTTGTTTTGTTGAAATACTAAGTTTAATTTGGACATGTGTGGGAGTCTCAAGTGTGTTTCTTTCTTTGTTAGGATTTTCTTTATATGTGACATGCTTGGCATATGCTTTTTGGTGGTCTGGACTTCAGAAGTTTGTAACATTGTGTAAAGTGTAAAGAAATCCTTGGTAAAACCACAGAAATGTGGCAGTTTTGACCTGAGAACTCCATGTGTTAAAAACAAACACACAAACAAAATTCATCCATTATGGATACAGGCAATCACAAACACTTTCTTTGTTAGTGATGCTGTGTACATTAGGCAGACTTTTCCACATGAACTTACACTTTCTCTTCACCTCTCTCTCCACCTTTGTGTCAATGGCCTTCTCTGACATGCGTCGGAAGTGCACACGGAAACTGAAAACAGATGTAAATCTTTCTGAACATTTGAATAGAGCAAGACCAAGCCTAATTCTGTTTCATGTGGATTTCAGGGGAAACGTTGGTGCAAAATTGATCCCTAATACCACAAAACATAGTCGGTGCTAATTTGATCGTGAATACCACAAATGTATTCTGTATGTTCCTGGCCTCCACACAGCAACTGCTGCTTAACTGTTTGGTTGTCCGTAGTGCTGTTTGTTGTGAAATGATTGTGAAAAAAAATGCCAGTGAGAGGCACAGGGTTAACTCATTTGTAATGAACAGCATCTGGATATGCAGCTGAAGCCATGTATCCAGATGTTGTTCATCTCAAATGAGTTAACTAGTATATAACGTTCTCTAGAATGTTTCTATACATCATTGCAAACAGGATTTTTCATAGAATACTTGCAACAGAAAAAAAAAAACCACCAAACTTTCAACTACATGAAAAGATAAAAACTTGAATGTTTATTGATATGACCCTTGACAAACAGGAAAGCTTTCAAACTGCACAGAATTGAAGCCTAGAGGCTCTGCAGTTATAAAATTGGGATGGCTCTTTGCAATCAAAAGATGGCAGATTCTGAACATCTCCTGTTGATTTAAATCATCAGATAACACAAGATATTGCAAACTGGTCTGTTTAATACATCAACAATCTGCTTATCTGTGTGGGATTCTTAATTCTGAAGACATCATTAATTGCACTCTTCTAGCCATTTTGGTCTGACCTGGTGTGACACAGAGTGAAGAAGTGTCTGAACTACGTTCATTGAACGCCACACATGGTTCTCCCCCATCCCTGTTGAGATTTCAGTGAATGTATATGTCATATTCATTGTCAATAAACACCACCATTACCAGAATGGGAGTTTACAGGAGTTTAAAGATTGTACGTCTGGCATCTTTAAAAATAATAATGACCGGTACACACTCCATGTTAGTGTGCTGTGTGAAAGTCAAACAAACCTAACGTAAACTCAGTTTTAACCCTTGGCCGTACTTTCATGTTGATATCGCTTTCATTTTGTTAACTATGCATTTGAACTCCATATACATAATGTGACATTATTGTCAAAATGAAAAAGTGTAATTACCTTCATAAGAAATGAAATTATAAACATCCAGATTGGCAAACCCTGTTAACACTTCGTGGGTTATAACTTATATCTGCCACTACAGATGGTGGATAACAGTACATACTCGTGTGTATAAATGCCTGTGATTCGTAAGTGTCCAGTGTCGCAGCTGTCAAGAATTCTTTAAAATGTTACATCCCAGTGAGCAAAGGCCATTGGCCCAATGCCGGATGCCTGCACATGGCTGTGCACGGACCAACGCTGGCCCAATGGCCCTTTGCGCATTGGGATGTATTTTAAAGTTCCTTTTGGGAGTCTGGGCCCCCAAGAAGGTGGGAGTGGTTCTTACATACACTTGGCATTCCCTCTCCCCCTTTTTGATTTTTCTAGCACTGGGGGAAGGAAGAAGAGAAAGGTCTTGCAGCTGGGTGGTGGGGGTGGGGGGGGGGGGGGGGGGGGGTCCTTTTGTCCTCTGGTAGCAGGAGGCCTTCTTTTGTGTCAGGTTGAATATCACAAACAAAAATGTGTACATGTACCCAATGCAAACGAACCATGCATACTGAATCGCGACCGCACGTGTGTGTGTTGTCCTATGCCAGACGTTGCAGTCAGTGGGTGTGTCCTTGTGTGTACAGATGTCTGTGACATTGCACACTATATTGTGCAATGGCCCATCTGACCACCGGCCAGTATGAAGTATTAGACTGGTATTTATGTCAGGCATGGTTAGTGGCCAGCCACTCAGTGAGTGTGCTGCATGGGAATTCCACTATGTGTGCATTATGGTGATTTTTTAACCCACCAAGCATAAATACAAAATTTCAACATGAAGTACAGCAAAGGTCACATGAATGGAGTTTATCCCCTACACTTATTAAAAAAGAGATTGTTCTTTTGTGCATAGGGTATGTGATCCGTACAAAATGCAAATGCCACTGACTTGTTACCATCTCGCTGAATAACGCATGAGCCATCTTTCCTTTTCGAGTAAGCCTTCTCTAGTGCATCATTGTATTGAGGTGGGTAGAGTCTCCAGTTGCCCCAATCATCCTTCCACTGCCAGACACGCACGCCCTCTCCCGTTTCCTCTTCCTCATTCAACCTGCCTTCATACTCTGTTGACGAGCACCATTCACAGTAGAGGTTATCCCTCAATCACAATTAGGGAGGACTTACCCCCTTTTAGCCCCATGGTCCCATTTCTCAAATTTTGGAGGTGTTGTCTACCGACTATGTACCAGTTGCAGGAGATGGCTTGACCATGATAATTCAAGGGTAGTGCCAGATTAGCTTGGCGCCTTCAGGCGCCAAGCTAATCTGGCACTACCCTTGAATTATCATGGTCAAGCCATCAATCTGGCACTACCCTTGAATTATCATGGTCAAGCCATCAATCTGGCACTACCCTTGAATTATCATGGTCAAGCCATCTCCTGCTGTAGGGATCCGGGTCTAAAAGGGTTAACCTGTGTAGTGCCAGCTGACTAAAACTGTGCTTCTGCAATCTTCACTGATTCAACCTAAAAATAACAACTACCTGTCCCAGGAACATGGATTCAAAGTGGTGTCAGCAAGAGGCACAGATCCTCATGAGCCCCCCGCAACTGTGGGTGCTCATGAGGTTCTATATCTCTTGCAACTGGGTGGCGTTCAAATTTTCTTGGCACTGAACAGGTTAATGCGCACGTCAGAACATGCAACCGCACGCGCAAGCTGGCGATCGGACAAAGAGCGTGTGCGATCTAATCAAAATGAAATCTTTGCTAGCTTAAGCACAGCGGATTTCCCTCCATCTGGGGAAACCAACTGAGCTGATCTCCATCAGCGAAGGATGTAGATTTTCATGACTTCTGCGGCATAAGAGAAGCTACAGTCAAGCCTGGATCATTCATATAGTCACAGGGGCCACAAAACAAATTTGTACATAACCCGCTCAGTGCCAAGTAACTGATACAGACTGTGTTTCTGCCATCTTCAACACCAAAAAACCCTAGATGTCCCACATAATAAATAAATAAATTCAAAGTGGTGTTAGCAAGAGGTATAGATCCTCATGAGCCCCCGCAAATGCGGGGGCTCATGAGGATCAATACCTCTTGCAGTTGTGTGGTGTTAAGATTTTCTGGCACTAAACGGGTTAAAAGTATTTGGATAATTAGTAGCACACTGCATAAGTAGCATGCATCATGCGAGCAGTCTTTAAATTCAAATATTTCATAACCGATGGGAAAAAAATAACAATGTATGATTTATCCCAGAGGTTTTTAAATATGCGTAAAGAACTACACTGTGTGTCAATGTTTGATGCTTATAAAAGCTATATGGTGCATTACGTGTTCTTGATGTTTGACGTTTAAACAACTGTAATTTTTGTTGTTCAAGAGGAATTATGGTGCAAAAGAAGACTGGAAACAGACTGCCGGGTGACTGTGTGTGTGTGTGTGTGTGCATGTGTCTGTATGTGTGTATCTGTGTGTGTGTTTTAGCTTTTAGTTTTCTTTTTGTATCAGCGCTTAGAGCTACCTTTAGAATGAGCGCTGAACAAATCTTCATTATTATCATTATTATTATTTTCACTGCCTAGAAATTTGAAGACCACCCAAGTGCAAGGGGTATAATCCTCATGAGTCCCCACAGTTGAGGGGATTCATGAGGATCTATGCCTCTTGCCGACACCACTTAGAATTCATGTTTTGGGACAGCTAGCGATTTTTAACTGAATTAACACATAGTGCAAAAACACAGTCTGCGTCAACTGGCACTAAATGGGTTAAACGAACCACAAATTATCAGAGTATGAATTAAGCGGGTTAGCTTATGTCTCCCGCTAATGAACTGGGCTGGATGAAAACCCTATATGTTGCTTTGGTTCTCTGAGTTAATTCTGATTTAACGATAATTCATTTTTGTCTTGCCATCCCCCCAAAATCCAAGATTATTCTGGGTGAAACTGGGAGTACCTTCATCAAGTATGTCAGTTACAAACTTTTTTTTTGCAGAGAAAGCACATTATTTTCTTATTACCACAGCTTATTTTTGTGTACTCATGACAGGTTACCACTGCTCGCATAATTCGTCCTACTTATATGGTGTGCTACTAAGTATCCAAATTCTTTTCAGCCATTTAGTGCCAAGAAAATCTGATCACCACCCAAATGCAAGAGGTATTGATCCTCATGAGCGCCCGCAACTGCGGGCGCTCATGAGGATCTATACCTCTTGTTAACGCCACTTTGAATTCATATTCCTTGGACATCGAGGTTTTTTTGTAGCTGAATTTATCTGGCAATGGAATTTGCATCAGAAAAGATACATAATTTTAAGAGAAAACTAATTACCCTTTTAAGAGCCAGTGTCTGAAACTTTCCTGGCACTATAGTCATTATCATTCAAAAAAAGTGAAGTATCATCATTACAGCATAAGTACCACAAAGAGGTCAACCCTTTGGCTATCGGCAACACCTAATTTTTGTCTTGAGAAATCCTGCAGGAATCACTGTGACAAAAAGTGCTCCAGACAGCCAAAGGGTAAAGAACGGGTGCAGGGTGGATGGGAGAGAAGACTCTTTACCTTGGTCCAGTCTGTGGCCAAATAATTCTTCCGACAGTGTCTGATCTCTCTGGGCTGTCTCAAAAGGGTCACTACACACACACACATGCACACGCACACAGACAGAATCAATAAACTGATACATATGCCAATAAAACATTTAAATTTATAATAGATCTTGAGCGCAACAGGCAACTGAAGTTTCCTCTTTCTAAACATTTAAAGTCCCTTGTGTATGGAGCCACTGTTACAGTCAACAGTACTGGTGATGGCATGCAGTGAGGTTAACCCTTATCATTCAGAATACACCAGTGTGTAAAAAAAGTTTGATTAAAATAGTTTAAGGGTAGTGCCAGAATAGCTTGGCGCCTCTAGGTGCCAAGCTATTCTGGCACCACCCTTGAACTACAGTCATTGGTCTATATCATTTTCTGTAAGTACTATAATGTAGCTGACATATGGCAGTGAATACATTGAAGCTTTTAGCCTCAGTATGATATGGGTTAAAGCAGATATTTGATAAGACAGAGCAAAAAGAATTTTAAAAAGTGCAACATACCTGTAGGTGACTGAATCCATATTACAAGCCTGTATCTCCCCATTTTCCCAGCGAACCTGCACACAAACAAGGGACATGACCTTTTCAATCCAGATACACCCATTGCTTGAAATAAATTTGACTAAGATAGTTCAAGGGTGGTGCCAGAATAGCTTGGCGCTGCAGGTGCCAAGCTATTCTGGCACCACCCTTGAACTAAAACGGTTGATCTATCTCCTAATCTGTAATGTAGCCTTCATAGGACAATAAGCAAATTTATATTTAAAAAAATCAGCCTCAGGATGTAATGGGTTAACAAGGTTTTCAGCACTTGCTAAGTGTTTTTCACATGATTTACAGAAGTGCTGAAAAAAGTTCCTACATTGACCACACAAAAATAGATGATGTGAATATGAGCAAGGCTGCTACAACCTTGACAGTCAAATAAAATTATGAATGTCATGAGCTTGACCTTGGAGGCAGCAACATACATCTTGTTCGAGACACCGATGCACTAAGGACCATATTCAACTAGAGTCTGAGCCAAATCGATCCCCTATTTTAATTGATGATACTTAAAAAAATCGGGACAGACACACAAATAGATGGGACATAATAAGCCTTTAATCATGTATAAGAAGATAACTGGTTGTACAATATTTCAAGTCCTGTCAGCAACAAGACTTTATCAGGACATGCCTGCATTGCATGTTAAACAAAAAAGGCAAAGCCCTTATGGCCCACATGTATGACCGATCCACACATCTGACAATAAGTAAAGGGATGACTTCTGCACTAACAAAATCCATGTTTTCTCAAAACTTAATCAGTTTTCACACATCTGTGAAACTCCTGTGACCCTTGACCTTTGCGATGAGTAGACTAAATTAAGATACATAGGAAGGTCTTATCATCAGCTACCTTTGTGCCAAATTTGTATGAAAAGTTTGCAAAAATGTTGATAATAACTACAATTATTGGCATTTTATGCACATTTGTTGACCTCTTGCGACTCTTGACCTTTTCTGAGGGGTCATCCAAATCAGTATGCATCTTACCATCAGGTATCTCTATAGCAAGTTTGTCTTTGAAGTTGTGAATAGTAATTGAGAAAAAAACATTTCTTGTCAAAATATGGCAATTTGTTTTACCTATTTCCTGAGCTCTTGTGACCCTTGACCTTTTCAAGGGTCATCCAAATTAGTATGCACAGATAGATCTTACTACCAGGTATCTCTGTAACAAGTTTGGTTTTGGAGTTGTGCATAGTAATTGAGAAAAAACATTTCTTGTCAAAATATGGCTATTTTTTACCTATTTCCTGAGCTCTTGTGACCCTTGACCTTTCCGAGGGGTCATCCAAATTAGTATGCATAGAGATAGGTCTTACCATCAGGTATCTCCGTAGCAAGTTTGGGTTTGAAGTTGTGAATAGTAATTGAGAAAAAACATCTTTTAGCAAAATATGGTCATTTTGTACCTATTTCTTGAGCACTTGTTACCTTGATCTTTCCAAGGAATCAACCAAATCAGTATGCATAGAAAGGTCTTACCATCAGGTATCTCTGTAGCAAGTTTGGGTTTGAAGTTGTGAATAGTAATTGAGAAAAAAACACCTTTTGTCAAAATATGGCTATTTTGGACCTATTTCTTGAGCTCTTGTGACCCTTGACCTTTCCGAGGGATCAACCAAATTAGTGTGTGTATAAAGGTCTTACCATCAGGTAACTTTGTACCAAGTTTGGGTTTGAAGTTATGAATAGTATTGAGAAAAAAATAATTATGTCCAAAAATAGTTATTTTTGATATATTTCCTGATCTCTTGTGAGCTTGACCTTTGTGAAAGGTCAGTGAAATTGGTATGTTTAGAAATGTCTTGCCACAAAGTATCCTTGGGCCAAGTTTGAAGACTGTAGCTTGAATAGTCACTGAGAAAATGCCAACATTAAAGTTTACCACGGACGACAGACGATGGCGGACAGACGACGGATGGACGACCACTGGCCCAGAACATACTCACTTTTGCTTCGTACGTGAGCCAGGATATTGATTAATATGTCGCCAGCTGGTTTAATATGCAAAATAAACCCAAGACATGATAAAACACTGCACTTTCATTCTAATTTATCAACCTCTAGTTTATAAAAAGAGTACACAAGAGTAGCAAGGCCCTTGTGGTTCACATGCACAAGCGATCCACACAGATACTCTGATCTTTGTGACCTTGCCCTATCCAACTAGTAACTAATATGGATAAGCGTTCAAGTGGGCGAGTGTATATGAGATCTCTGCGGTCAGAAATTGTGCGACAACTCTGATTCCATTCCAAGGGGCTTGGTAGAGGTTTAGATTAAATTCTCATGAGGCCTGTCAGCATTGAGTACCTTCAGCTGCTTGCCATCCTTGGACTTCCTGATGATAATTCCTCGACCTATGCCGTACTTGGGGTCACCGCAGTCCCATTTTGTGCCTGTTGAAAAAAACATGTGGTTACTTTCAATAAGCAATATTATGCACTGGTCTGTGATTCTGGACCCTGCAGCTTTTACAGCATAAGGTCCCAAAATCAGACTAGCACACTTAACCCATTTAACCCCAAGGACGCTTTTCCAACATTTTGGAGGTGTCATCAAACACCTATGTACCAGTTGCAGGAGAGGGATCGATCATGCTAATTCAAGGGTCGATCCATCTCATGCTGTAGGGTGCTGGGGTTAACGCCATTCCCTGGCAAAAGACAGTGCTCGTGCTTGTCACGTCTGCCCATGTTCACTAAATTACACATCATACTTCAAACAATAAATGTATCACATCCTTTTGAAATGAACACACTAAGATGTGAACTCCACCAGCATTAATACCACAAACTGACAAATACAAACTAGTGTGCCTGTGAGACAAATTGTGAGAAATGTTACATCTAGTCCGTTCTGAGCGGCAAATTAGCAGTAAATACAAAGTGAGGAGAAATATGATGACAAAACTGCCCTCTTCCCACCCATCCCCAGCCCACCCAAAAAAAAATTTAAAAAAAAAGAAAAAGAAAAGAAAAAGAAAGTGTGCTGGTCTGTGAATAAGGGCTTTATAATAATAATAATAATAATGAGTACTTGTATAGCGCCTAACCTCAGATTAGAGCTCTAGGCGCTTATCAAAAACTAATGGTACAAAAAATAACTAATTACAAAAACGCAATTTACAAAAGTACAAAAAACAAAAAACAATGCACTCTGTAAACAAGCTATAAAGTCACCATTTAAAAGTGCTAGGCTTATGGACTCATACTTGCATTCACGTACACATGCACACACACTACTTCTAACATAGAGATGACTTTAACATGACAGGTGTGTGACAAAGTCATTTGTAGCAGACAGAAAAAATATGGGTCTTTAGGGCTCGCTTGAATGCCTCTCTCGAATCCATGTATCTCAGTTCGCGTGGGAGATCATTCCAAACAACTGGGCTCTGGTACCTAAATGACCTCTCACCGAACGACTTTGTTTTGACAAGAGGGATAAGTAAAACTCGAGAGTCGGCAGCGGAGCACAAATTCTGTCTTGAGGGCATATACAGCTGGAGAAGAGAGGCAAGGTAGTGTGGGCAGGAACAGGTAATACAACTGTGAGTCATGCATGAAATTTTGTACTGAATCCTAGCTGTTACATGATTGATTGTACATTGCTTAACGTCCCGACAGCAACAAGGCTTTCTCAGGACGTGCCTGCACTGCTTGTGAAAAAAAAAACTAAACAGAACATTGAATGTATGTCGCCAGCCGGTCAAACACATCAAACAAACCTAACACATGGGGCCTAAATAAAGCCAAGACCATTTAGCAACACACATCCAATATCAAGAGCGACAGGCAGTGCAGACAGTAGGGAGAGTTTTAAAAAGGCAAATACAGGTGAATGGACAAAGGGTAGGCAGAAACACATGCCCCAGAATAGAGAGAAAAACCCACCCTGTGGGGCTGACCAGGGTGACCCTGGGAACTAAAAAATACCTAACCCCACCCAAGTCCCCCAGGGCAGACCCGGGTGGGGGTGCTAGCTGTTACAGGTAACCAGTGAAGAGCAGACAGATGGGGTGTGATATGATCTGATCTAGGGACTTTAAAAATCAACCTAGCAGCTGAGTTTTGAATTTTCTGGAGTTTGCCAATCAGACACTGGGAACAGCCAGCCAAAAGAGCATTCCAATAGTCTAATTTAGACAAAACAAAAGCGCAGACAAGTACTTTAGTTGCTTCAGGTGTCAGATAGTGGCAGACTGAAGCAATACATTGCAGTTCAGTATAGGCGGAGGTAATGGCCCATGATGGCTGCAGTGGGCCCATGCACTGCTGTGTGTGGGCCCGTGCATGACTGTGTGTGGGCCCACTGCAGCCATCGTGGCCTCAAAGTCGTTTTGCTATGGGGAGTAATTACATATCAGCACATGCCATTTTGTATTAGCTTATAAAGAGACTAGAGCGCTGATGGGCTGGGAACCTCTTGGGCCAAGAATTATCACAGCAGCCTTTAAAACCAAGAAAAAGATCAAGCTGAACGTCATCCAGTGTCATTCGCCCACTAATGACAGTGACGAGGAAGAAAAACAAGAGTTCTACGACTGACTGACAGAGTGCTGTGGACAAATGTGCGGAGCGAGACATCACCATCGTCATGGGCGATTTTAATGCCAAAATAGGGGAGGACAACAACAGATACGAAGAGGTGATGGGAAGACAGGGACTTGGAGAGATGAGTGAGAACGGGGAGAGGTTTGTAGACTTTTGTGCTCTAAACAGACTTGTCATTGGAGGCAGCATCTTCCCACACAAAAGAATACACAAAGCAACTTGGGTCTCACCTGACCATACTACAGAGAACCAAATGCATTAGCAAGAAATTTAGAAGATCCCTTCAAGATGTTCGAGTGAGGAGGGGAGCAGATGTCGCCTCAGACCACCATCTGCTTACCTTAAGAATAAAGCTCAAGTTAAAGAAAAGTCGCACAGAGACAACAACAAGACAGCGCTATAATGTAGGCCTCCTGAGAGAGACTGGAGTGAGAGAAGAGTTCAAACTGGTGCTGTCCAACCGATTTCAAGCGCTACAGGAGCTAGTAAACGAAGAGGAGGCAGTCACCACAGAGCAGCAGTGGAAGGCAGTTAGAGAGGCGCTGAACTCAACCTG
Organism: Semisulcospira habei; assembly: GCA_036245525.1. Taxonomy (NCBI): domain Eukaryota; kingdom Metazoa; phylum Mollusca; class Gastropoda; family Semisulcospiridae; genus Semisulcospira; species Semisulcospira habei. Next base: position 60,483,664 of record BTPG01000005.1, read on the forward strand.
CAAAGACACTGTAGGGTTCAGGAAACACCATCACAAGGACTGGCTGTCAGCACAGACCTTAAGGAAGATAGAAGTGAGGAAGCAGAAGAAAGCAGTTGTCAACAACAGTCGCATGAGAGCAGCCAAAGTTAAAGCAAGGGCACAGGAGGAATACTCGGAAGCCAACCGCGAGGTGAAGAGGAGTATCAGGGCAGACAATTCGTTAGTTATTTGGGTTTAACGCCGAGCAGGCAACTATCAGGGCAGACAAGAGGGCCTACACAGACAGCCTGGCTGCAGAGCAGAAAAGGCAGCAGGCAGCGGCAACATGAAACAGCTCTACTACATTATCAGAAGATTGTCGGGCAAGTATGGCCATACAGAAAGACCAGTAAAAGACAAAGAAGGCAAGCCTATTGCAGATAGAGCAGACTAACTCGACAGATGGGCCGAGTATTTTGAAGAGTTACTGAACAGACCTAGCCCACCCGACCCCCCAGACATCCAGCCGGCAGAGACCGACCTACCCATCAGCTGTGACAGACCCAGCCGGAAAGAGATCAGAAAAGCAGTGGCATTTTTGAAGAACGGCAAAGCAGCAGGGCCAGATGGCATCCCAGCGAAGTCTCTGAAAGCAGACCTAGAGACAACAGTAGAGCTGCTGTACCCACTGTTTGGAAAGATCTGGGAAGAGGAGGTGATGCCGGCTGACTGGAAGGGGGGGAGGGGGGGGGGGGGTACCTAATCAAGCTTCCCAAGAAAGGCGACCTCAGCAAGTGTTCCAACTACAGAGGAATCACCTTGCTGTCAGTACCAGGAAAGGTCTTCAACAGGATCATCCTGGAGAGAATGAAGAGCTCCATTGACCCCCAGCTGAGAGACCAGCAAGCAGGATTCAGGAAAAACCGATCATGTACAGACCAGATCACCACTCTCCGCATCATCGTGGAACAGTCTCTGGAGTGGAACTCCCTGCTGTACGTCAACTTTGTGGATTACCAGAAAGCATTTGACAGTGTGGACCGAGAGACTCTGTGGAAACTCCTACGACACTACGGTGTACCCACAAAGCTCGTCCACCTGATCAAGAGCAGCTACGATGGCATGACATGTCGCGTGATCCATGAAGGGCAGTTCACCAGGGAGCTCCAGGTCAGAACCGGTGTCAGTCAGGGGTGTTTGCTGTCTCCGTTCCTCTTCCTACTGGCCATAGACTGGGTCATGAAGAGGACCACAGAGCAAAGATGAAGTGGAATACAGTGGACACTGTGGACACAGCTTGACGACCTCGATTTTGCAGATGACTTGGCTTTACTGTCCCACACACATCAACAAATGCAGGACAAGACCACGAGGCTTGCTGACATCTCGTCCCAAGTGGGCCTCACCATCCACAAACAGAAAACAAAGACAATGAGGCTGAATGCAACCAGGGAAGAACCAGTCTTGCTTGCTGGCACCCCTTTGGAGGAGGTGGAGTCCTTCACCTATCTCGGGAGCATCATAGACAAAAAAGGCGGCACTGATGCAGATGTCAGAGCACGAATCGGTAAAGCCAGAGCAGCCTTTCTCCAGTTGAAAAAAGTGTGGAGTTCCAGAGAGCTGTCACAACACACCAAAGTTCGGATTTTCAACTCCAACGTAAAAGCAGTTCTCCTATATGGAGCAGAGACTTGGAGATTGACAAAAACCACAGTCAACTGAGTACAGATCTTCATAAACAGTTGCCTTAGAAGAATTTTGAAAATGCACTGGCCAGAGAAGATCAGCAACGTCAGACTCTGGGAGAAAACAGAGCAGATAACAGCAGAGAATGAAATTGGGCGCATAAAATGGGGATGGATTGGTCACAGTCTGAGAAAGCCAGCTTCCAGTATCACTAGGCAGGCATTGTCATGGAACCCCCAGGGAAAGAGAAAAAGAGGCAGGCCGAGAAACACCTGGCGTCGAGACCTCCAAGCAGACATCAAGAGACTGGGAACCACCTGGAGTAAAATGGAAGGAGAAGCACAGGACAGGAGTCGCTGGAGGTCTCTCGTCGACGGCCTATACCCGGGGAGGGGTGACAGGCGTAAGTTCGATTGATTGTACATTGCTTAACGTCACGACAGCAACAAGGCTTTCTCAGGACGTGCCTGCACTGCTTGTGAAAAAAAAAACAACAACTAAACAGAACATTGAATGTATGTCGCCAGCCGGTCAAATACATTAAATAAACCTAACACATGGGGCCTAAGTAAAGCTAAGACCATTTAGCAACACACATCCAATATCAAGAGCTACAGGTAGTGCAGACAGTAGGGAGAGTTTTAAAAAGGCAAATACAGGTGAATGGACCTCGGGTAGACAGAAACACATGCCCCAGAATAGATTGATTGATTGTACATTGCTTAACGTCCCGACAGCAACAAGGCTTTCTCAGGACGTGCCTGCACTGCTTGTGAAAAAAAACAAAACAGAACATTGAATGTATGTCGCCAGCCGGTCAGATACGTTAAATAAACCTAACACATGGGGCCTAAATAAAGCTAAGACCATTTAGCAACACACATCCAATATCAAGAGCTACAGGCAGTGCAGACAGTAGGGAGAGTTTTAAAAAGGCAAATACAGGTGAATGGACAAAGGGTAGACAGAAACACATGCCCCAGAATAGAGAGAAAAACCCACCCTGTGGGGCTGACCAGGGTGACCCTGGGAACTAAAAAATACCTAACCCCACCCAAGTCCCCCAGGGCAGACCCGGGTGGGGGCCCCAGAATAGAGAGAAAAACTCACCCTGTGGGGCTGACCAGGGTGACCCTGGGAACTAAAAAGTACCTAACCCCACCCAAGTCCCCCAGGCAGATCCGGGTGGGGGGGACAGGCGTAAGTAAGTAAGTAAGTATAAAGAGACTGAGTGTTTAATAATTAATAATAATAATTACGGTATTTATAATGCGCTTATCTTATAATAATTATAACTCTAAGCGCGCACTCACAACTCGCGCATGCATGCGCACGCTTTAGACAATGACTCACGTACCACAAATACATTACGACAGTCACCTTGGGGTGGGGAGTGTGGTGAGATAGTGCTAGAACTGTTGAAAGAGGTGAGTTTTGAGGGCGGACTGGAAGGAGCAGAGAGAGTGTTTCTGATGGAGAGAGAGTGGGAGAGTGTTCCAGGTGGATGGACCATAGACGGAGAAGGAGCAGGGACCGAAGGTGCCGAGTTTGGTGCAGGGGATGTGGAGGCGGAGAGGGTTGGAGGCGGAGCGGAGGAGCGGGAAGGAGTGAAGGGGTGAAGTAAGTTGGAGAGATAGGTAGGATCGTAGTTGTTCAGGGATTTGTAGCAGAGAGACAGAGTCTTGTATTGGATGTGTTGGGGGATGGGGAGCCAGTGAAGGAGTTTGAGCAGGGGAGTGATGTGGTCGGATTTTTTCTTTCTGTTTGTGTGTGCAGGACAGTTTGTGTATGTTACTGTTGGACACTTTGAGTCAGCGTAGGCCAATTACAGAGCTTTAACCCCGCGGCTGCATTTCCCAAATTTTGGAGGTGTCACCTAACAACCATGCACCAGTTGCAGGAGATGGATTGACCATGATAGTTCAAGGGTAGTGCCAGATTAGCTTGGCGCCTGCGGGCAACAAGTTAATCTGGCAATACACTTAACCCATGTCATACTGAGGCTAAAAGCTTTAAATGTGTACACTGCCATATGCAAGCTACATTATAGTACTTACAGATAAGGATATAGACCAATGGCTTTAGTTCAAGGGTAGTGCCAGAATAGCTTGGCGCCTAGAGGCGCCAAGCTATTCTGGCACTACCCTTAAACTATTTTAGTCAAACCTATTTCAAACACAGGTGTATTCCGAATGATAAGGGTTAAATCACCATGGTCAATCTATCTCCTGCTGTAGCGTGTCAGGGCTAAATGTTGTTCAAATACTACTCAATATTAATAAGATAAGAGAGAACTTTATTGCCATATGTAATAATACATTAGGAAATCGTTTCGTTGTTGCGCAACTTAAAAAGAAGAACATAAAACACATCAAAATATAGTTAAGCTGCTCACGTGCACACACACACACACACACACACACACACACACACACACACACACACACACACACATTCACTCACATACACCCGCATGCCTTAAACTGTTGTGGTCTAAACGTAAAGGCAATAAACACGATTTCACAGCGACACAAATCACAGAGGATATATTGTAATATAAAAACACGTCACTTGCATCACAGATGAAGTATTATGCTGATAGCTTGACAATATTGTATATACATTACATGTATACAGTAAACAGTGGGATGGATGGGTCAGGTTTGGCGTTTGTTTGCATCATTAAAAGTCTGGACAGCGGTTGGGTAAAAACTGTTTTTAAAACGACTCGTGCGTGTTCCGATCGCTCTATAATATCATGCGGTCGAAACCACGCACAGATGACTACCTAGATCAACAACTGAAGTTGATGATCTGAACTGACCTTTCTTTACGGTCATGCCGATTTGCAGGTCCCTATCCCCCAGTTTCAGGCGTGGTGTGTCCTCTGCTTTCCAGACATGGAAGCCCATCTCCGGGCCATACGCATAGCGGTTCCACTCCCCCGAGTCCCACATCACCCACGTGAAAGGATCTGCAAGAGCCAGACAACCCACATACCATTCTGAACAGCTAATCCATGAGCAACAGATTTTAGAGCAACATTCTCACTTTCATTGCTAAACTTTGCCAGTAGTGTATAGTTTTACCAGCGCTAGCCTCACCTATCTGCTTTGTGAGGATTCTATAACTCGACGCAAAATGTGTATCGTCACATTGTTAAGTATTGTCTTCTGCAAATACTGTGGGAAATCAGGGTATTTACCCGACCACATTTAGTAGAGCGCCTTCTTGTTTGTGTATGTCATTTCTCCTGCCTACTTCCTAAGTTCCAGAAAAAGACATGGGTTATAGGCTAGACCTGATGCATCCTTTTCAGGGATGTAGATGATGGCCTTGTTCTATACCTGCATATTTTTTTGTGGGCTGGCGATTGGGTGGCCGATAGGTGGGGGCAGGGGATCTAACTGTCTGTCCAGCGCTGAGTAATTCCCCTTGGTATGTGTACAGTTCTACCAGCGCTAGCCTCACCTATCTGGTTTGTATTCTATAAATTGAGGCAAAATTTGTATCGTCACATTGTTGAGTATTGTCTTGTGCATCTACTGTGGGAAATCAGGGTATTTACCTGACCACATTTAGTAGTGCACCTTCTTGTTTGTGTATATGTATGTGTATATTTCTCCTGCCTACTTCCTAAGTTCCAGAAAAAGACCTGGGTTATAGGCGTGACTTGATGCATCCTTTTGAGGGATGTAAATGATGGTCTTGTTCTATACCTGCGTATTTTTCTGTGGGCTGGCAATTGGGTGCCTGATAGGCGCGGGCAGGGGATCTAACTGTTTGTCCAGCACTGAGTAATTCCCCTTGGTATGTGTATAGTGTAAACTTTGCCAGTATGAGTTTTCTATGTAATGTTGTTTTGCCTCAATTAACTCATTCAGCCTGGCGCACGTATTTCCCAAATTTTGGAGGCGTCATCTAACGACTATACACCTGTTGCAGGAGATGGATCGACCATAATAATTTAGGGGCAGTGCCAGATTAGCTTGGCGCCGACTAATCTGGCACTTGGTTTGCATACAATTCTGCCAGCGCTAGCCTCACCTAACTGGTTTGTGAGTAATCTGGCACTGCCCTTGAATTATCATGGTCGACCCATCTCCTGTTGTAGTGTGTCAGGGCTGAATGAGTTAAGATGTCTATTTTTTTTTTCACAATCAGTATGAGCAGGCATGTATAACAGAGATGTGCTACTGCCCCTTGTGTGTACGTGACAGGGGACTTCTACATATAAAGGGGATAAAGAACAGAAAAGTCTTTCAGTTTGCTACATTCAAATGTCATAGGTACTGGTAGGAAAACTATAATAATATTTAGTTGTTAACTATTGTGATTTTTGAAAATAGTGCATGTATTACACTTATTGTAATGTGTCATATTTTGGTATTATAATTTTTCTGAGAGTGTCTAATATCACCAGTGAGTGACAAGACGTTACATACAATTCTGAAATTCCTAAATGTTTGAAGGCTACATACTAGTTCAGGAGATAACATGACCATGATAGTTCAAGGGTAGTGTCAGAACAGCTTGGCACCTCTATTCTATTCTGGCATCACCTTTGAACTTACATGGTTGATCAATCTCCTGCCGTAGTATGTGAGGGCTGAATGTGTTAAGAGTTCTACATCATGGTGGGGTTTAAGACTGAGCCTTTAAAGACATTTGTCACTTTCTCCGTCTTCTTAGGTGTTAGCGTTTGAGTGGACGGCTGTTTGGAGAGATATAGATTCTCACATTGCTGTTCAGGTGATACTGAGAATCACGCTCGAGTGATTTTAAAATGTGACTATGAGCAAAAGCGAGTAGGATAAGGTTTTAAGATCACAAGAGTGAGATTTTCAGTATCATCCATTTCTTACACAACTTTTTGCTTGCAGTAATCTAATGCAAGTTGGTTTTCAGCATACACCTAGACACCAACACAGCCTCCATCACGGCATGGCAAAGAAATGGAATTTACTTTGTAATACGTGATGTGAACGATTTTAGATGCCAGACAAACGTTTATACATGATGATGTAATAGTGCAATAAATGATGCCAGAGTGCAAGTCGTCTATCTATCTATCTATCTATCTATATCCCGTAGTCTTGCCGACCGTTGGGGCACCACTGATGACTTGGCAACCAGCTCCCTCCAATCCTCTCTGTTCTCTGCCATTCTCAGCGTATCGCCCAGCTTCCGTCCTGTCCACTCCGAGATATTGTCCTCCCATCTTTTCCTCCGTCTTCCTCTCCTTCGTCCTCCTTGCACAGTGCCTTGCAGGATTGTTTTGGCAAGCCCTGCTGAACGCGTGACATGCCCATACCACTTCAGTTTGCGTTTTCTCACAGTGGCTAATAAGTCTTCATAGGGCCCGCTGGCTTGCCTGATTCTGCTTCCCACTTCCTCGTTTGTGATGTGATCTCTGTATGAGATGCCAAGCAGCCTTCGAAAACATCTCATTTCAGTGGCTTGTATCCTCCTTTCAAGGTCTGCTGTGAGGGTCCATGACTCGCAAGCATACAAGAACACTGAGATGACTAAGGAGCGCATCAGTCTGATCTTGAAGCAGAGTGTGATGTTTCTGTCCTTCCATATGGTCTTCAATCTTGTCAGTGTTGTTGTTGTCTGCGCAATCCTGGACAGTATTTCTGGTTTTGATCCCTCATCTGTCACAATGGCTCCTAAGTATTTGAATTTCTTAACTGTTTCCAGTTTTTGGCCTCCAACCATGATTTCAGTGCCAATGCCACTGGCGTTATTGGTCATCAGTTTGGTCTTCTCTGCACTGATTTCCATCCCATATGCAATGGCTGTACTATCCAGCTTTTCCACCAGCTGAGCTAGCTCCTTCTCTGTTCCTGCAAGGCCATCAATGTCGTCCGCAAAGCGCAAGTTCGTGATTGTTCTGCCTCCAATACTGACAGTTCCTTCATGATCTTTCAGAGCGTCCGTCATGATTCTTTCCAGGAAGATGTTGAAAAGAGTAGGTGAGAGCAAGCAGCCTTGTCTGACTCCAACTGTAGTCCTAAACCAGTTTTCTATTTTGCCGTTGAAGCAGACTGCGCTAGTGGCCTTGTTGTAAAGGTTTGCTATGACTTTGATCAGGTTGGCATTGATGTTGTATAGCTTCATGGTGGACCAAAGGGCTGCATGCCACACCCTGTCAAACGCTTTCTTAAAATCCACAAAGACATGATAGAGGTCCTGCTGGTGCTGGAGGTATCTCTCACATAGAACTCTCAGGTTGAAGATCTGCTCAGTTGTGCTGTGCCATGGTCTGAAGCCTGCCTGTTCCTCAGCTATGATTTCCTCTGCCTGTGGCTTCAGCCTGTTCAGTAGGATCTTTAACATGACTTTGCTTGGGTGGGATATAAGACTGATCGTGCGATAGTTCTGGCATTGATGTAAGTTGCCTTTTTTGGGGAGAGTTATTAAAAGTGATTGGGTCCATGGTGTGGGCCAATCCCCTGACTGCCAGATCTTATTGCAAGTCGTCACCACCAGACAATGCCATTGAATGGGAGTTAAAAGTATGATGCGTTTAATTTCATGTGCGCCCATAATTTGCTGTGCAAATTTCATTGACTAGACTATTTGCTAGTCAATTTTGTGCACACTTGCCACTTTACACACCAGAGCATGTCTCATTAGGTGTGATATGCCCAGGCTATATATCACACATTATGTGATACAACTTTTCCATATAAAGGCGCAAAGGATGCCTGTAAAAAAATGTATACAACTCATGCCCTATTCCCACCTATGTTATACATATAGATTCTAACATCAGTGCTTAGGTGACACTGAGAGTCTCACTCGAGTGGTTTTAAAACTGTATCCTATGAGCAAAAGCCACATTCCTTCTGTGATAAGATAAGTAGCGACTGATCACTACTTGTTTGTCTATTTTGAAAAAGGGTATTTACCCAAAATATTAATAAATTGTGTTGTAACTGTCTATTACAAGCATGTTTCTTTCTCCGTTGGGTTCTTCTCTGCATTTTACATGCTTGTCAGTCACCTTTTTGGTCTGGATTGTGAAAGCGATTAGGATAAGTTTTAAGACCACGAGAGTGAGATCTCAGTATCACCTTAACACCAATGTATGACTCTATTTCTTACTGACCTTTTCCTTTACAGTAATCCGGTGTGACTTTGTTTTTGACACATGCCTAGCCACAACACAGCTGCCATTGTGTCTTGGAAAAGATCTCAACTTTGTAATGTGACGTCAGTATTTTGGATGCCAGACAAATGTTCTCCATGGTAACAGCGCAATACATGACACTCGAGTGCCAGTCACCACTATGAATGATGTCATTGCACGTGAGCTGAAAGTAGGTAAAGTTTCTATTTCACGTGTGCCAGTACCTTATTGTTGACCAAACATTCTACAAGACATATTTTGTGCACACGTGGTCGTTCACGCAAAGGGCTGTATCACACACGTGTGATACATCCAAGCTCTATCATACATGTGTGATACAGCTTTTCCGCTCAAAGGCGCAATGAAGGTGGTGTGTAAAAAAAGTTATCTCAATTCAAGTGTGGTGAGAAAACCTGTGCTGCCTCTGATGCCACAATTGCCTGTTTTGTTGCACTGCCACATCACGATGCCACTGTGGCGGAGTCTAAGTATAAGCAGAGACTCAAATTCAACACTACCACCCTGATCCCACTACTGCTCACGTTTCTTATCGTCATGTTGTATGACAGTTCCGGGCCCGTTACTGTCTTGATTCCCCCACATCCAGTCAGGCCCCCTTAGTACACGTGTACCCAGCGGCAATCGGTCTCCTCGCATCACACCCTCTGTCAAAAGTGTCATAAAAACTCAATTTAATAAACATTTCTGATGCATGACATCTCTTGACACAAAGAAATAGCCAAGCAAAAAAGAAACGTTTTCAAAAATGAGCACAGCACAGTCTTACTAAATTTGTTTAACCTGCTGGGTGTAGGTAGCAATTTTGGTTCAGGTGAAAAACAAAAAAGACAACTCTTTTGTGCTCTCCCTTTCAAAGCATGCTTTTCTTTATGGTTAACTTTCTTTGCATTTTCAATGATTCACGGTAAACTTTTTGGTCTGGATTTCCTGACCTCCTGACAAAAGACATAACAGTAGCAACCATACCATACAGTTACACATACATGCATAGGATTAAAGAGGTACATTTTCAAAGCAAAATGGGGTTATGTGGGGGTTGGGTGGTGGTGGGGATTCAAAGCACTTCCAAAGGTTTGCCAGCTTCTGGTCTCTATTATTCTTGCTGTTAATTACTCGGTAAACATGGAGTCATCTCAAAATATTTATGTGTGTGTAGGCATCATAGAATTTGGCATCCCCTCAAAAACATGAGTTAAAAATGCAACTCCTGCAGGTAAAATAGAAATTGCTGTAACAAACATTTGCCAATAAACACATAGATTTATAACACATTGTTCTGGTATCACGTGCAGGAAAAAAGGTGTCAGTACAATACCTTTGTCTTCAAACACATCGTCAAAGTCGGTCGGCTTGCTGTCCCGTTTTTTCTTCCTGCCTGGTTCATTCAGTTCCCTCTGTACAGTTTCCACCACCTCCATCTGCACATATACAGGGACAAAAAGACGAGTTATTCTCAGGGACAAGAACAGATCACAATACCTAAGAGGCAGCCTAAAATAACAAAATAAGTTTTCAAAGTAGCGCTTTCCAAGTAGTGCTGCTGTCAGTATAGTATATTGGTAGTGTTTGATGAACTCGGTTCTTTCTTAGGTGCCACACTAAAGTGACAATGCCTTTGAACTATCTTGGCTGACCATACTCCTGCTGTGGTGTCATAAGGGTGGCATCTTAACTCCTTGACTGCCAAGAAAAAGTGAAAACGATCCAGCTGCAAGAGGCATAGATCCTCATGGGCCCATGCAAATGCGGGGGCTCATGAGGATGTATGCCTCTTGCAGAGACCAATTTGTATCCATGTTCCTTAAACTGTTGTGGCTTTTGGTCACTGAATAAACAAAGATTTCAGACAACTTATGTCTCCACTGCCAGTGAAGGGGTTAACCATGTGGAACAGTCGCGTGACATCAAAAGGAAAAGCAGTGACTGGAGATCAGGTGTGTAATCCTGCCTCTCATTCTGCCCCAATACAGAAGATGGAGTGTCAGCTCGATCAACACTAGTGCTTGATTATGGAGTCTTGAATAAAAAGTGAACTATCCAACATTTCAAAACAAAGAGGAAAACACCAAATTTCTCCAATGATTCATATGCTGAACTAATCCTTTATGCATATAGGAGTCATATGTTTGTACCATTCACAAGTAGTTTTTTAAGGATGGTTTAACAAAGTGAGAAATTTCTACCCCTAGCGATCATGACTAAATAACGGGCAGGCAATAATACATAACATCCTGGTCTTAACCTTTTGTGTGTCAGTAGCAGTTTTTGGCAGGATGATTCCTGTAGGAATCATCGTGACTAAAACCGCTACCGACACACAAAGAGTTAATTGTGGCCTGCACCTTTTTTCTGTCTATTGCTAAGAACAGTTATGTGGTGGTTTGTGTCATTTTACATGCACATATTTCTATTGTCTGATCACTATACGCTGAGGAAGGGAGATACATTTTTCTTGCCACAAAAGCTTACTCACAACTTATGAGGTGCCCTATGTAAGCAAATCACCATGTCAACTTTGAAAGCTGTTTTTCACCCCAAAAAATAACAAGGAGGCTCATGGTAGAAAACTGCTTTGACAAAGAGTTCTTGTGGGTTATTTCATGGGCAAAATGCTCAAGAATCAAGAAAACTTTATTGTCCGTTTTAACCCATATCATACTGATGCTAAAAGCTTCACATTTGTACACTGCCGTATGCAAACTACATTATAGTACTTACAGGAAAGGATATAGACCAATGGCTTTAGTTCAAGGGTGGTGCCAGAATAGCTTGGCACCTAGAGGCGCCAAGCTATTCTGGCACTACCCTGGAACTATTTTAGGCAAACTTATTTCACACACTGGTGTATTCCGAATAATAAGGGTTAAACAATAAAACAGAAAAATGTTGTTAGGTTCCATGCGCTCTGTCATCTAAAAAACAACAAATAAAAAATAACTAAGACATAGCTCGTGCTCACCAAATAACCCACTGGGCGAAAAATTCTCCAATAACCCCCTCAACCCCATGCTTATCTTTACCTTACCATATCGCCACTCTGTTCAAGCTCAGGAACCAAAGCCTGCACCACAGCGCGGATCTGGTTTTCCGTCCCCCCATCCTTCTTATTCTTCAGCGTCACTATTACCTTGCCTATGGTCTCCTGCACAAACAGGTCAAGGAAAAATGTAGCTGGTCTATGAGTCTGTGATAATGGAGCTTACAGCTAATTCCTAACACACAGACTAACACACAAATGACAGGTACGTGATGTTCAGATTTTTATTATTATTTATCTTTGCATGATGTTTAAAAAAACATCGTAAAGCACCTAGAGCTCTGTCAGGAGGTTAGGCGCTATATAAATACCCATTATTATTATTATTATTATTATTCACACCTGTGTCAGTAGATTCAACCTGGGTAGATTTCCACAAGATAGATTCAGGCTGGGCAGATTTACACATTAATACAGCAATACTGACCCTTACAGAAACACTAACCTTACAAACTGTGTTCAGGTATTGAAATGTACATGACGCCATTTAGAACAGAGTGTGTCATGAGAGTGGCACATCACAGTGAGCATGTTATGTGTGAGGCATAACATCAGTTTCTATGTTTGCTGACGTGCTCACACATACCACAATCATACATATCTCATTGCTCATTTTCATTATGGGCGTATAACATAAAATTCATATAATGCATACATTCAGTATAAATGCCCCCATCCCCACTCCAACCCCAGTAATGCTTTCTTACCTGCACTCGGAAGTAGTTGCACAAACTCTTGATGTTTTGCCGCTCCACAAGGGGGCTTTTATTCAGGGTTGCCATGGCCTCTAGAAAGGTCTGGTAAGGACACAATCAAAAACAAAAAGTCATAGATTTAACACATTTTACCCCTGGACTGAAATCCCCAAATTTTTACCTCTGAAGGACTGTATTACAATTCTAGAGACAATTCAACATGATAGTTCAAGGGTGGTGCCAGAATAGCTTGGTGAACTATGGGCGCCAAGCCATTCCGGCACCACCCTCGAATTATCATGCTTGATCAGTGTCTTGCCGTGGTGTGTCAGGGCTGAATGAATTAATAAAGCTCCAGAACTTTTGAGCACCTTGCACTTGTGTAGTGTTCATTCTCGGTAATGAATAAGTAATGTTGACCGTCATCTTTGACACATCTGTCAGTTTGACTTTTGCCATACTTTTCCCAACAAGAGAAACATTGTTGTTATGAAAGTCTTTTGAAATGTGTTGTATCCATGCTGTAATTAGACTTACGCGGTCAGCACGATTACCGACAGGAACAAAGATGATTGGGTGTGGCATCCCAGAGTGAGAATGGGGGTCAAGGTCCATCATTAGGCGAGAAAACCTTGCTCGAGTCTGCAAAGAAAGTCAGTCAGTTCATGAATTTCAACTGGCCATCCACCCCCCACAGCCACAGAATTAACCTATTACATCCTGTGGCTGATTTAAAAAAAAATTGGCTTATTGTCCTATGAAGGCAACAGTACATATTTGGAGATAGATCAACAACCCTTGAACTATCAGTCATAATCAAATTTATTTCTGGCAAAAGGTGTATCAGGATGAAAAGGGTTAACTAAAGTGCTGAAATTTCACATTGGGAGTTGCCTTTTGAAGACTGTATAGCAATTTATGCCAGAAATTGTATATGATAATTCAAGGGTAGCGCCAAAATAGCATGGTGCAAGGAGGCACCAAGCTATTCTGGCACTACCCTTGATCTATAATGATTGACCTACATCTTGCTGTAGTGTGTCAAGGCTCAGTGGTTTCACTACAAGGCTGTAATCCCACATTTTGGAGTTGTCTTAACCCATTTCATCCTGATACACTATAGCTTGAAATAAATTTGACTATGATAGTTCAAGGGTGGTGCCAGAATAGCTTGGCGCCGCAGGCGCCAAGCTATTCTGGCACCATCCTTGAACTAAAATGGTTGACATGGGGATGTAGCCTAGTGGATATGACACTGTGCTGGCAGTCGTAAGATAATGGGGTCGAATCCCCTGGTGGGCAGGAATGGGATGTAGACTTTTCCTCATTCCCATCGAGTCAAATTTACGTACAGACTCGGTTAACGGTGCCTGTCTCGCCTTCATGTGTACAGCACACATAATCATTAAGTGGGCACGTTAAAAATCCCATTACCACTATTCAAAAAGAGAAGGCCCGGTAGGGCGGGTGGAATGGAAACAGAAATATATCACATGCACCGAAGTTAATAGCAGGGTGGAGGTTTGCACATAAAGTAGAGCCTAGTAGCAGCAGGCTTTCAAAGCTCCAGCTTCTATCCCTACGGCGCCTTGAGCATCTTTAAATAGATGGATATGTGCACCTCAGAGACACCATACCATACCATACCATACCATCTACCTCCTAATCTGTACTATAGCCTTCATAGGACTACATGGGTCAAAACACTCACATTAGTGGCATCAGCGACCCTGTCTGGACCATGAGGATCATCAGAACACTCAGTGATGTGGCCATCAGTGATAAAGATGATGCGAGGGCTCACGTCGTATTCACCTGACACAGACACTGTCCCACCTGAAATGCCATATATATTCGTATACAGTCAACTTGCTTGTGAAAAACACATGCTCTTTCACAGGTTCTGACCACACTTTTCTATGTAAATTACTTCACCTACAACAAACTAAAGAGTCGTAAGATCCAACAGCACCTGCCTATGCCCATTTGCCATCATACCTTTTCCATCCAAAGCAGCCAGACAGACCACCATCGCCTCAAAGAAGGGAGACTTGCCACCGACTGCAATACGCTCTGCAATAAAGCAATGGCCAAGCTGTCACAATCTACTGAAATACAAAAGCCATGCAAATTTACGAACAAAAGTTCAGATGTGAAGGCAGCATGCTAAATCTGGCATTACCCTTGAACTACTCACCAGACTAAATCTGTATTTTGTCGTCATAAAATTGAAAACATTTTGCAGTCATTAAAACTGTTCCCCCTTCCACCACATTTAACACTGTCAAGTGGACTTTAAATACAGGTCGTAATGGCACCCGTACACTGCTTAATAGCTCCTTATAGCATGGACATGTTTCTGGCTCCCAAGTGGATGTTGCCTTGATAAGTGTGTGCACATTCAGCAGCAAATGTCAATGTGAATAACATGGGACCAGCTGCATGAGTACGTTTAGTCCTGCGCCATATAGTGGAGCAGCTTGCTTAGCGGCTGGCATGCAGGACTACGTTCACTCATACAACTGACCCAAGGTCTGACAATACAGCTCCCAGCTACCACAAATAATTCAAGTTGACCTGTAGCTAACAGCTCTGATACAACACACTAAAAAGACCGACAGATGAGCACGACAGGGATAGTGCATGACTAGATAACTTACAACTTAATTCTGGCATTTCTATTGTAACTATCACAGCACATTTATCTCAAGAAACAGAATGTAGTCAACCATTTCCCTCCCTTCATCTGTAAAAATAGCATAAAAAGATGAAAAGAGAGTTCACCAATGGCATCCCTGATTCTGGTGAAGTCATTAGTGAGATGTTGCTCCACGTTTGCACGGCCACCGAAGGTCACCAGAGCAATATTTTCCTCCACGCCCGAGTCATTCACAATATCCTCAATGCCTGCAACACAACCCAAGTCAAACGTGGATTAGCCCATTACATGCTGAGAATGTTTTTTGTATAATTAATTGCTTATTGTCCTGTGAAGGTTTATTTTACAGATTGGGAGAAAGATCAACCATTTTTGTTCAAAAGTGGTGCCAAAATTAATTTTTCTCTAAAATATATTTTTGGGAAAAATACTTACCGATGCCATTACTGATAGGAAGATATGCTAGCTAGCCTGATTTCAGCCTAAGTCCGTTGTGTGAATAAGCACAAACGGGGAGGCGACTCCGGGGAGCCTATTTATCAAACGCAACCCCGGGTGGCCTCCCCTCCCTTCAGGCCCTATGGGCTGACCCACCAATTTCACGTGAAGCGAACTGGCGGCAAGCGGGGTAGGCAGGAGGGCCCATCAAGTAATGCCATCGATAAGTATTTTCGAAAAAATATATTTTAGAGAAAAATTAATTTGTTTCCTCAAAACCCTTACCGATGGCATTACTGATAGGAAGAATAACGAAAAGGGCGGAGGCGGGGTGCCGCCCACATACCTCGTGAACGTAACAAACTTAGCAAGGCGCCCAGGGTGCACTCCTGACGATTTCAACTAAGCGCTACCTATGGCGCTTCCGGTGCCGGGAGGGTGTGCTGCGCCGCCGAGACATCGCCCAGGAGTGCCAGGTTTTCACGCTGTCCTGAGAGGTCGCGCAGGTAGAAGCGTGGGAAGGTGGAAATCGACCGCCACCCCACCGCCGACACAATGTCTCGCACCGCACAGTTGCGGTCCAATGCGACGCTAGTGGAGACTGCTCTGACTTCGTGGGCTCGGATTTGCAGCCTCTTAGCCCCTCAGGGGAGAGGTCCTCATACGCAGACAGGATGACCCATCTGAGCCATGAAGAGATGGTTTGAGCCGAAATGTCATTCCTGCCTCACCGCAGAGGCAGGAAGAGGTGGGTCCGGCCCCGCCAGTGGGGACGTGTTCGGCGCAGGTAGATCCGTAAGGCGTGCACCGGGTCCTGCTGGCGCGACTCCTGCAACCTATCGGACTCCTGAAGGGGTTGGAGCGTAATTACTTGTGCCCCGACCGCTGGCAGCCTGTTCTTTGCCAGGAAGGCAGGGTTCGTCAGGAGATGCACTGACCCATTCGCTGTAGACAGGATGGGGCCACAGACAATGCGTGGAGTTCGCTGACCCTGGAAGCTGAAGCGAGAGTGAGGAGGAAGCATGTCTTCCTGGTTACATCTGCCAAGGTGGCCAGGGGCAGAGGTTCGAACCACCCCAAATTAAGCCACGTGAGCACCCAAGCAAGGTCCCACTGCGGAAGCAGGGAACGTTAGACTGGTCGCTGCAACTCGAAATGGGCCAGGTCTTTACATGCTCCTGGATCCGGCCGTCCCAAGTGCCGGTATGTGTCGGCGGTCATGGAGAAATAGCTCCGGATGGTAATGGGGGCCATACCCCGATCGGTAAATTGCCAGAGAAAAAATTCGGCCAGCTGGGGTGCCAAGAGAGCCGTGGGAGACAGGTCTCGGGCCTGGCACCAATCCTGCAAGACCCTCCACTTCCCCTCGTAAACCCTCTGTGGAAGACCTGCGAGCTGCTGTGACAGCCACCACTGCCGCACCTGAGAAGCTTCTTGCGGCGAGGGCCGCCCGCAAAAACCTCCAAGCGTGTAGTTGGAGCCTCTCGGGGCACGGGTGGAACAGGTTCTGCCTTGGCTGTTTCAGCATCGTGCGCAGCGATGGTAGCCGCAGTGGGGGGGGGGGGGGGGGTCCGTGGCCAAACTCACAAGGTCCGTCGTCCAGCTTCGGTTCCAAGTGAAGGGGGCGACCAGGAAGACGATCACGTTGGCGCCCCAAAGCTTCTGCAGAACCTTGGGTACCAACACAGCTGGGGCGTATGCGTAGGCCACTAGGCCGTCCCAAGGGATCAACTGCCCACCACGAGGATCCGGCACAGGCGAGACAAAGAGGGGGAGCTGGGCGTTCCACCGCGTCGCAAAACAGGTCGACCATGGGTATCTCCCAATGAGCCCCTATCATCTGGAAGAGCTCCGGCTTGAGTGTCCACTCGGTGTGTAGAAGCTGTCCTCAACGAGCAAGAGAGTCTGCGAGCACGTTCAGACGGCCCGGGATGTGCCGCGCTCGGAGCTCGATGTCTCGATCTCTGCACCAAAGCAGCAGCTGGTACAGGAGCATGCAAAGGGATGGTGAATGGGTGCCCCCTTGCTTCTGAATGTAGGACACCACCGTGGAGTTGTCCAAGAGGACCAGCACCGCCTGGTGCTTGAGGCGAGGCTTCCAGTGTTCCAAAGCCCATCGCACTGCCTCAAGTTCCAACCAGTTGCTGTGTCTGTTCCATAAGGCTGGAGGCCACTGGCCCGCAATCTCATCGAACTCGGGCAGGAGATGCCCCCCCCCCCCCCACCCCCATCCCAACCGGCTTGCATCCGTACACAGTGAGAGCCGTGGTGGGGGGGGGGGGGAGGCGCCAGTGGTAGAGGAGATGTAGCTGGATCGGCCGTGAATAGAGCCTGCTGAGGGGAAGCAGTTCCGCCACAGTGCTGATGAGTCCCAGCAGCTGCAGCCAGGTCCTGGCCGGGCACGAGTCCGCAATGCACATCTGCTGCGCTAACAGCGAGAGCTTCAGTATGCGTGCTTCCGTCAGTCTCGCCCTGTTCTGCTCGGTCACGAACTCCATTCCCAGATGGACGAAGGTGCGGGAGGGTACAAGGTCCGATTTCCCTTGGTTGACCAGAAAACCCAGTCACCGCAAGAGTGACATAAAACTGTCCCGGTCCATCTCCAGAGTAGAAGCCACCTGGTTCCGCAGGAGCAGGTCGTCCAAGTAATTTTACATCGGGCTGGAGGAATCCCGCCGGGAGAGGGCCACCACCACATCCATGATCCTGGTGAAGGCCCAAGGGCTGAGGTTGAGGCCAAAAGGGAGTGCTCGGAATTGGTAGACTATCCCGCGAAAGGCGAAGCGCAAGTATTGGCGGGACGCAGGATGTATCAGAACATGCAGATAGGCGTCAGCGAGATCCAGGCTGATCGCAAAGTCCATGGGACATACGGCCGCTCTCACTGCCCGCACCGTCTCCATCCGAAATAGAGGGGCCATAATGAACCTGTTCAAAGCCGACAAGTCGATGACCGGACGCCACCTGCCGTCCGGCTTGGGAACTAGGAAGAGGCGGCTGTAGAAGGCTGGTGAGTCAGGACGTGCGACGACCTCCGTGGCGGACTTCCGAAGCAGGGAGGCGACCTCGCCAGCCAGAGCATCGGCTTTCCCGGGATCGGTAGGCGACCGGGTCCAGAGTGGCGAGCGGTGGAGAGGGGGCGGAAGTCTGAAAGATATCTGGAGCCCCTTCGAGATGGTGGCGAGTACCCACGGATCGTCGGGAAGCAAAGACCGCCACTCGTCCAGGAAGAGGGCGAACCTCCTGCCGACCAGGGACTCTGGAACAGTCAGGGGGAGGGGAGGTCGAGGAGGCAGGGAGTCACTGGGTCCGTCTGTGCCCCCGGCGGTGAGTTCCGTGGGGGCCATGGGCGGAGCGGCTTCGCTTTTTCGCCTAATTTTGTAGGGGAGTAAGCTTAGATTGATTGTACATTGCTTAACGTCCCGACAGCAACAAGGCTTTCTCAGGACGTGCCTGCACTGCTTGTGGAAAAAAAAACTAAACAGAAAATTGAATGTATGTCGCCAGCCGGTCAAATACGTTAAATAAACCTACAACATGGGGCCTAAATAAAGCTAAGACCATTTAGCAACACACATCCAATATCAAGAGCTACAGGCAGTGCAGACAGTAGGGAGAGTTTTAAAAAGGCAAATACAGGTGAATGGACAAAGGGTAGACAGAAACACATGCCCCAGAATAGAGAGAAAAACCCACCCTGTGGGGCTGACCAGGGTGACCCTGGGAACTAAAAAATACCTAACCCCACCCAAGTCCCCCAAGGCAGAGGGAGTAAGCTTAGAGCGATGACAGGATTTAGTTAGTCACCGTGTAGCGATAGCATAGGTGTCTAGTATTTGGCCTGTACACGAGTATTTGCTGCTGTAAGAGAGTTTGCAGGTCGGCGTAACACACGGGATCGCTCAGTCTTAACACCATCGGGTGGTACCTGTGTCACGTGAATTTTCATCACGTGATTTAGTGAGCGTTTTTTTTGCCAACCTAACGTTCTCCAAATTTTAGTGAGTCGCATTGCAACAGCGAACGAGTAGAGTCGCATTCCAACAGCGAACGAGAACAGTCATCTTTTCAACGTAGTCTCTGAGGGGGGGTTTGTGCGGGCGTGGTTTTCCATTAGCCGCCGCCTCAAGTAGCTGTGTCGTCCCTCTGTGGCGGCCCTA
The DNA here is from genome assembly GCA_036245525.1 of Semisulcospira habei. Taxonomy (NCBI): domain Eukaryota; kingdom Metazoa; phylum Mollusca; class Gastropoda; family Semisulcospiridae; genus Semisulcospira; species Semisulcospira habei. The sequence goes on from BTPG01000005.1 coordinate 60,503,459, forward strand.
CGAGACGGCCCTGGTCGAGCCCGGGAGCCGGTGTCCTAGGACGAGAAGAAGAAGAGCTGCAATGACTTTACCCCTGGCTTGTCTTGTCCTTGTTTGTCTTCGTCCTAGCCAGGGCGTCTTCACGGATGGCAATAAGTACATGCAACGATTCTCTAGTGGCCATTTGCTCGTGGGGTTTGTCTGTGTTTGCTTGTTCCGTTGTTATTTTGGCTAGTGTATATTGGGGGGCAAGTGTAAGAAGAGAATAGCATGTAGAAGTGAATGCCGTCTGTTGTATGTTGTAGTTTCTAGAGTAGCTAGCAGCGGATTAGTTATTGGGGGTTTAACGCCGAGCAGGCGACTAAGGTCATTTCACTATCTAGCGTCAGAGTGTAAATATCGGAAGTGAGTCATGTGGTGACGTGTAAATATGTATTTTGTTGAGGTTAAATTTTTCGTGAGGGAGAGAAGTGAAAGGAATGTGAGATTGAATTCATCATTGTGGGAAAGAGGTGAAGGGAATATGATGAGGTTGAATCTATTGTTGCGGGAGAGAGATGAAGGGAATATAAAAGACGGCAACTAAAGTTGCGGGAAGGGTGATGTGATTATCGTGTTTCTTTTGTTATTTATCTATATGTATATTTTTGCACCTGTGTTTTAGTGCATCCTTAAATCCAAAGAGCTAACGGGCTAAGTCTGCCACCGTGCTGTGGTACTGAGAGAGGAGGCTGACTGTGTCACTCCGCCTTGTGGGCTATGACGCCGGACCTGGGTGCTGTTGCGCGTGTCGCGGCACGCCCCGTGTTTAGTCAGGTCGGGTCGTCCCATGTAGTTATTCCTAACCTGTTTAATTGAAGTTTTGTATAATTATAATGTTGTAAAGAACGTTGATCTATTTCATATCCTCGTAGTGTCAATATTGTAAGAGGGGCTTTGTCACAGTAACATTTTGAGATATTGTATTATTTAAAGTAGCCTGTGTTACGGGAGGCCTTATCGCGGAAGCAAGAGCGTCGAGCTGAGCTGCGCTTAACAGTTGTGCTTCCGGCGAGAAAGTCCCATGACGTGAACTATGTTGAGTTAATTCAACTTTCAGTCATGTTAGGTTAAGGACGTTTGCTCCATTTGTATACGCGATATTGTTTATTCTGAAACGTTGCTAGTTAAAGGAGCCTTGTTTATTCTGAAACGTTGCTAGTTAAAGGAGCCTTGTGTATTCTGAAACGTTGCTAGTTAAAGTAGCCTTGTGCTGTGAGTGTCTAGTTTGCAAAAGCTTTAGCTTGATTCGAACTTGTCGTTCGTGATCCCGCTGGGGAGATTCAGTAACTTACGGATTATATTCATTTTTCTCGATCTTCACTTGTGTTTTAGTACGCATGTTTGGTTCATCACTTAGTTGATATTGTGCTGTTTGAAGTACTGTTACTTAAGGAGCCATGTGCTGTAAGGGACTCTTTGCGGAAGCAAAGGCGTACGTCTGTTGGCGTTAGCGCTTGACGCTTGTGCTTCCGGCGGGGTCCAGAGTGGTTGTTTAAGCTTTTCAGTTTGAGTTTTCGGTTGTATTATTAAGGTTAGTCGTTATTATATATTAGTTTAATTAAATCTGTTTTTGTATTTTATTAGGGATAATTGTTATACATTTGTTATATAGTATTGTGAATAATAGATATTCGATTTGGGGAGTTTGGACGCATGTGTGAATGACGTGTGAGTGCGTGGTTAGGATTGAGTTAGAATAGCTGGCTGATTGTTAGGGTTACATGTAATAAATGTCATCGTCATTGTTCCTCTGGTGTTTGTGTTAGGTTTGTGTTAGTGTGGGTTGGGTGTATCTCGAGTGTTATCGCTCATAGCTCGCGCCCCGGAAGGGGGGGGGGGGGGGGGTCGTGACATAGACTAAGGACATCCTCTTCCCACTCACCGACAGAAAGGTCTGTGAGGGGTTCAGGGGGGGAGGGGGAGGGGGAGCCTGCGCGCAGGCGGACAGAAGAGGGCAGCACGCAGGGGGCTGCGGCCGCATTGGGAGAAGGGGTCCGCGAACCCGAAAGCCGGGCAGGGCGCTCAGGGGATACGGAGCGCGAGGAACGCCGAGATCCAGGAGCCAAAACGGCACTCACTTGAGACCGAGGGCGCCGTGGCTGGGCAGGGGTGCAGCCAGCCAGCGAGTCCCCACGCACCAAAAGGGGGGAGTCCGCGCGGTGAGCATCCCACAGCGAGCGAGAGCGGCAAAAATCAGAGCGAAGATCCCCGCAGCGAGGATAAGAGCTCCCCGAAAGCCGGTGGATGAAGAGAATCAGCGTAACCACACAATAAACACAACGGCAAAACGGCGCAACCAACTGGAAGGCAGCTAAGCGTGAAACTGGTGGGTCAGCCTATAGGGCCTGATGGGAAGGGAGGGGAGGCCACCCGGGGTTGCGTTGATAAAAAGGCTCCCCGGAGTTTCCTCCACGTTTGTGCTTATTCACACAATGGACTTAGGTTGAAATCAGGCTAGCTAGCGTATCTTCCTATCAGTAATGCCATCGGTAAGGGTTCTGAGGAAACAAATAGCTTGGCGCCTCCAGTGCCAAGCTATTCTGGCACCACCCACGAACTATCATAGTCACATGTATTTCAAGCAGCAGGGTATCAGGATAAAAAGGTTTAAAAGTCCAGTATTCAACCCATACAGTGATACACATTCAATAAATTTCACACCCCTTAAGGTTGTAGGACACACCTCTTTCGTGCATCTTTTCTGCGCATTTAGATACCGCTATTTTTGCGTCTGCCGTGACCTGAGACTGGAGTTTACCAAAAAAAAACGCCGTACGGCAGGTCGTATTGCAAACAAGCTCAATTTATCGATAATTGACAAAAGAAATATACTGTCTGAAATAGGTGTGTACGCTGACAGTTTCTATGCATAAAATGTTTTGTTTCCTCAGAAATAAGATACTTTTGCATAAGTTGCGACAAGTCATCGAGCGTAACGCATAACCTGCGTAGGTGGCGCGAAACAACACGTAACCATTTCTCAGAAGAAAAAAAAAATGAACGGGCCAACCAAACGGAAAGCAGTCTACGTGGCAGCCAGGAAAACAACAAAATCTCTTCAGACATCAGCAACGAAAAGGTAAACTAAATTACAAAAAAAAAGGTTGGGGGTGTTTGCTAAGTGACTAGAACACGAGTTACTAGTAGAAGCAAAATGTCGTACGTAAGTGGCATTTATATCTGACTGGTTTTATGCACCGCCGTGAGATGTCACCTGCACGGCATAAAACCCCAATAGCTAACTGTCCTTTTATGCATGGAAATTTAGGTCCCCACAGTAGTATTGCCGTCGCCACTGCCTATCTACATTTTATCATTTTTTGTGGGTTGACAGGGGCATGCATTCCACGTCAGTCACTACCTAGGACTGAATAGAACATTTCCATGAATTCTCAGAGAGCTTTTACTAATACGGTGGAGGGTATGTAGTCGACATTGTAGTTATATTGAACCAGTGCCAGTGCTTATTATCTAGGAAAACGTACTGTGTGTAAGAAAAAGTCCTGCTAAGGGAGAATTTGGCATTATGGACCACTAACTCAGTAACTGCTTCCAGTACGTAGTAAATTAGTCTGCTTATCCATTCTCTGCCTTATGAAGGCTATATTACAGATTAGGAGATAGGTCCAGCATTTTTTTAGTTTAAGGATGGTGCCAGAATAGCTTGGCGGATGAGACGCCAATATATTCTGGCACCACCCTTGAACTATCATTGTCACATTTATTTCAAGCAGTGGGTGTATCAGGATTAAAAGGGTTACCTAGTAAAACGCTACTTTGACTGAAACCCTAATATTTGTTGACTACCATTTTGGATGATGGTGGAATGTGTGAAAAATACAAATTTCACTAGTACAAAAGCAAGCCTTTATGTTGAGACTCTTGACGCTTATTTCAGCTATCTTTTGGAAAGGTCACACAGGTTATATGTGAATCAGTTATGCGCATGAGGCGTACAGACTTTGCCATTGTTGTTTGTTCTTTGTGGTTTACACAGTTTTTGTCGCATTTATTTTGAAAGTAATAATCTGCCCCTGCATTTAATTCACGCAAAGTGAAATTGTCATGCTGCTGAACAACACAGTAATAATCATGTATTTCATTTCAGGCTAATACTGCTGTTGACCTATCGCTGTGGAGTCTCAGTACTTTCACCCAGAGTACATACTTGCAAACAAGCGCAGAAGTATGATGTCTACACCAAGGTCACACTCACAGCTCAAGTGAAATGAGGGAAGGCGACACTTATTCTCCTGGACTCAAGGTAAATCATACCAGTAGATCTGTGACAAGAATCAGGTGCAGAACACAACACAACTATGGTGTGAATGAACACATCATACTGTAATGCTTTCTTTCATTGGCTCATGTGTGAAGCAAGTGTGAGGCTATGTTCTGGGCCATTGGTCATCTATGGTAAACTTTAATGTTGGCATTTTCTCGGAGACTATTCAAACCACAGTCTTCAAACGTGGCCGAAGGATACTTTGTGGCAAGACCTTTCTTACTCTTAGCATACTGAGTTCAGGCCAAGGGTCATGAGAAATCAGGAAATAGTTTTAAAAAATAGCCATATTTTAACAAAAGATGTTTTTTCTCAAATACTATTCACAACTAAGCTAGCCCTTTACTTATGCTGAGACTCATGGCACTTAAATTTCAGTCACCTTTTGGAAAGGTCACACAGTTCAGATTATGAAAATGATCAGTTTTACATGCACACGAGCAATCCAGGCTTCACCATTGTTGTTTGTGGTGTTCACAGTTTATTTCACATTAGTTTGAAGGAAGTAATGCGTAAACTAAGTGTAGGGGCAAATTGGGTGGGTGGGGGGTGGGACTCCCCCCCTCCCCCTCCTTCCCCCCCCCACCCCCCTCCCGGCCCCGAATTGTTTATAATGCTATAAGTTACAAAGTCCCTTTTTGTGGAGTTTGTAACCGACCCACCCTGAAATAAGATCAGAAGTTAAATTGTCATGCTGCCGAATAACACGGTAATAAACATGTATTTCATTTCAGGTCAGTGCTGCTGTTGACGTCTCACTGCAGAGTCACGCCCAGAGGGTATACTTGCAACCAAGCAGAGAAGTATGACGCCTACACGAAGCAGAGGCGAGAGCTAGTCAAGTCATGTTTGCTCAAAGGAGAAGGCCACAGCTAAAAGCAGGCAATGCCAGTTCCAGTGGATCAACTAAAGTGAGAGAAGGCGACACTTATTCTCCTGGACTCGATTGATTGATTGATTGTACATTGCTTAACGTCCCGACAGCAACAAGGCTTTCTCAGGACGTGCCTGCACTGCTTGTGAAAAAAAATAAATAAACAGAACACTGAATGTATGTCGCCAGCCGGTCAAATACATTAAATAAACCTAACACATGGGGCCTAAATAAAGCTAAGACCATTTAGCAACACACATCCAATATCAAGAGCTACAGGCAGTGCAGACAGTAGGGAGAGTTTTAAAAAGGCAAATACAGGTGAATGGACCAAGGGTAGACAGAAACACATGCCCCAGAATAGAGAGAAAACCCCACCCTGTGGGGCTGACCAGGGTGACCCTGGGAACTAAAAAATACCTAACCCCACCCAAGTCCCCCAGGGCAGACCCGGGTGGGGTTCTCCTGGACTCGAGGTAAATCATACCGATTGATTTGTGAATAGAATCAGGTTCATAACAAAACACAACTGGAGTGAATAAACACATCACACTGTAATCCTTTCTTTCATTTTGAAGATGGTGTAGTACCAGTACCAGCATTCTCAACAACACCGAATGCTAAAATCTTTTGCTGTCAACAAGTGGCACTATATTGCATTTGATTTAATAATAATAATAATAATTACGGTATTTATAATGCGCTTATCTTATAATAATTATAACTCTAAGCGCACACTCACAACTCGCGCACGCATGCGCACGCTTTAGACAATGACTCACGTACCACAAACAGTGAAATACATTACGACGGTCAGCTTGGAAACTAGAGGGTTGGGCCAGTCTGCAAATACTGTCGTTTTCTTTAATAAGCACTAAGTGCACACAAAAGGACTAGAAAACACTGAATACTACCCATTTGGTCCAGTGTGTGCTGTTGCTAAACAGCAATGTGTTGTGTCTTGTTTGAAACAATTTCTGCAAGTTACACTTTGAATATTGATGCTGATTCTAGATATGTATACACCCTTTGTGGTCATTTCAAGCTCAATGGCATCTCATTTTTGGCTCAAGTGTGATAGCAAAAGTGTTTGTAATGGGTCGTCCGTCGACTGTCTGTTATCTGTGGGCAACTTTAACATTGGCATTTCCTCGGACACTATTCAAACCTCAGACTTCAAACTTGGCTCAAGGGTACTTTGTGGTAAAATCATTCTAAACATACCAATTTCTGTGACCTTTCAAAGGTCATCTCAAGTATTATTTTCAACTTCAAACTCAAACTTGCTATGGAGATACCACATGATAAGGCCTTAATTTGGATGACCCCTCGGAAAGCTCAAGGTTGGCAAGAGGGTGACAAAAGTTAGTTTTGGGGTAGAGTTGTAGTTTTTATTAATGTTTTTGCAAACTTTTCAATAAAATTTGGCATGATGATAACACTTGTCTGTGCATACTAATTTAATCAGCCCCTCACAGAGGTCAAGGGTCACAGACTTACTTACTTACTTACGCCTGTCACCCCTACCCGGGTATAGGCCGTCGACGAGAGACCTCCAGCAACTCCTGTCCTGTGCTTCTCCTTCGATTCTACTCCAGGTGGTTCCCAGTCTCTTGATGTCTGCTTGGAGGTCTCGACGCCAGGAGTTTCTCGGCCTACCTCTTTTCCTCTTTCCCTGGGGGTTCCATGACAATGCCTGCCTAGTGATACTGGAAGCTGGCTTTCTCAGACTGTGACCGATCCATCCCCATCTTCTTCGCCCAATTTCATTCTCTGCTGTTATCTACTCTGTTCTCTCCCAGAGTCTGACGTTGCTGATCTTCTCTGGCCAGTGGATTTTCAAAATTCTTCTAAGGCAACTGTTCATGAAGGTCTGTACTCTGTTGACTGTGGTTTTTGTCAATCTCCATGTCTCTGCTCCATATAGGAGAACTGCTTTTACATTGGAGTTGAAAATCCGGACTTTGGTGTGTTGTGACAGCTCTCTGGAACTCCATACTTTTTTCAACTGGAGAAAGGCTGCTCTGGCTTTACCGATTCGTGCTCTGACATCTGCATCAGTGCCGCCTTTTTTGTCTATGATGCTCCCGAGATAGGTGAAGGACTCCACCTCCTCCAACGGGGTGCCAGCAAGCAAGACTGGTTCTTCCCTGGTTGCGTTCAGCCTCATTGTCTTTGTTTTCTGTTTGTGAATGGTGAGGCCCACTTGGCACGAGATGTCAGCAAGCCTTGTGGTCTTGTCCTGCATTTGTTGATGAGTGTGGGACAGTAATGCCAAGTCGTCTGCAAAATCGAGGTCGTCAAGCTGTGTCCACAGTGTCCACTGTATTCCACTTCGTCTGTGCTCTGTGGTCATCTTCATGACCCAGTCTATGGCCAGTAGGAAGAGGAACGGAGACAGCAGACACCCCTGCCTGACACCAGTTCTGACCTGGAGCTCTCTGGTGAACTGCCCTTCGTGGATCACGCGACATGTCATGCCATCATAGCTGCTCTTGATCAGGCGGACGAGCTTTGTGGGTACACCGTAGTGTCGTAGGAGTTTCCACAGAGTCTCTCGGTCCACGCTGTCAAATGCTTTCTCATAATCCACAAAGTTGACGTACAGCGGGGAGCTCCACTCCAGAGACTGTTCCACGATGATGCGGAGAGTGGCGATCTGGTCTGTACATGATCGGTTCTTCCTGAATCCTGCTTGCTGGTCTCTCAGCTGGGGGTCAACGGAGCTCTTCATTCTTTCTAGGATGATCCTGTTGAAGACCTTTCCTGGTACTGACAGCAAGGTGATTCCTCTGTAGTTGGAACACTTGCTGAGGTCGCCTTTCTTGGGAAGCTTGATTAAGTACCCCTCCTTCCAGTCAGCCGGCATCACCTCCTCTTCCCAGATCTTTGCAAACAGTGGGTACAGCATCTCAACTGTTGTCTCTAGGTCTGCTTTCAGAGACTCCGCTGGGATGCCATCTGGCCCTGCTGCTTTGCCATTCTTCAAAAATGCCACTGCTTTTCTGATCTCTTCCCGGCTGGGTCTGTCACAGCTGATGGGTAGGTCGGTCTCTGCCGGCTGGATGTCGGGGGGGTCGGGTGGGCTAGGTCTGTTCAGTAACTCTTCAAAATACTCGGCCCATCTGTCGAGTTGGTCTGCTCTGTCTGCAATAGGCTTGCCTTCTTTGTCTTTTACTGGTCTTTCTGTATGGCCATACTTACCCGACAATCTTCTGGTAATGTCGTAGAGCTGTTTCATGTTGCCGCTGCCTGCTGCCTTTTCTGCCTCTGCTGCCAGGCTTTCTGTGTAGGCCCTCTTGTCTGCCCTGATACTCCTCTTCACCTCGCGGTTGGCTTCCGAGTATTCCCCCTGTGCCCTTACTTTGGCTGCTCTCGTGCGACTGTTGTTGACCACTGCTTTCTTCTGCTTCCTCGCTTCTATCTTCTTCAAGGTCTGTGCCGACAGCCAGTCCTTGTGGTGGTGTTTCCTGAACCCTACAGTGTCTTTGCAGGTTGAGTTCAGCGCCTCTCTAACTGCCTTCCACTGCTGCTCTGTGGTGACCGCCTCCTCTTCATTTACTAGCTCCTGTAGCGCTTGAAACCGGTTGGACAGCACCAGTTTGAACTCTTCTCTAACTCCAGTTTCTCTCAGGAGGCCTACATTATAGCGCTGTCTTCTTGTTGTCTCTGTGCGGCTTTTCTTTAGCTTGAGCTTCATTCTTAAGGTAAGCAGATGGTGGTCTGAGGCGACATCTGCTCCCCTCCTCACTCGAACATCTTGAAGGGATCTTCTGAATTTCTTGCTAATGCAGATATGGTCTATTTGGTTCTCTGTTGTATGGTCAGGTGAGACCCAAGTTGCTTTGTGTATTCTTCTGTGTGGGAAGATGCTGCCTCCAATGACAAGTCGGTTTAGAGCACAAAAGTCTACAAACTTCTCCCCGTTCTCACTCATCTCCGAGCCTAGTCCCTGTCTCCCCATCACCTCTTCGTATCCGGTGTTGTCCTCCCCTATTTTGGCATTAAAATCGCCCATGACGATGGTGATGTCTCGCTCCGCACATTTGTCCACGGCACTCTGGAGTCGGTCGTAGAACTCTTGTTTCTCTTCCTCGTCACTGTCATTGGTGGGCGCATAACACTGGATGACGTTCAGCTTGAGCTTTTTCTTGGTTCTAAAGGCTGCTGTTATAATTCTTGGCCCAAGAGGTTCCCAGCCCATCAGCGCTCTCTGTGCCACTGGTGACAGCATGAGTGCTACTCCTTCTGTATGGGGGGCATTCTCCTCTTCATGACCTGAATACAGAATCATCTCCCCACTTAACAGCCTTTTCTGGCCAGACTGCGTCCATCTGGCTTCACTGATGCCTAGCAGGGAAAGGTTGTACTTTTGCATTTCCGCTGCTATCTGGGCGGCCTTGCCGCTCTGGTACATGGTCTTGACGTTCCATGTGCCCATGGTTGTATCCCTGGATAGAGAGAGGCGGCTCGGTCCTGTGGCTTCCGAAGACTTCCGGCTTTCACCACAGGACGTCATAAGTCTTCTAGTAGAAGAACCTTCCTCCTCCAGGAAAGGAATTACTGTTAGTCTTTTCGTCGGCGTTTTTGTAGCTATTTCCTTTTTTGCAGGGTGGGGAAGCTAACCCCACGCCCAACCCCCTTACTAGGAGGACCAGGGGTTTTCTGTCGGGGTCACCTTCCCTTAGACCATGTTGGTTCACGGCACCTTATTTCATTCGGTGCACCCCTCTCACGAGGGACCCCCTATCCACCACCCAGGGGACGCGCCTCAACGCCGTATGGTCCCAGCGCGAGGCAAGGGTCACAGAGGGTTGACAAATTTGTGAAAAATGTAGCCATTTGGAAAAATACTCAGGTTTCGCTGGTACAAAATCCAGCCCTATACTTATGTTTAGACATTTTCAGAGACCTGTTGGAGAAGGTCACAAAGGTCAGACGTATTATGTGGATTGGTCATACATGTGAACCATAAGGACATTGCCTTACTTGTTCTTGTTCTGACTACTGTCATATTATGCATGTATGTACTTTGTATAAATACTTGCAAACACATTTATGCACGCAATATGTGCATGTCAAAACTTTTTTTGATTCAAAATTATTTTTTGCAGGTTGCGAAAGATGAGGGAAGAAGAGTTCAGCGGGTACATCTCTTTGGGATGGCCAACCGACGAGAAGGCAAAGGAAGTGAACTGATTGTACTGTGTAGGAGGGCAGACGTCCTGTTATTTTGATGTCCATCCACCTGGCTGGCCACAATGTCAAGGTTTTGGACAGTCACATCATTCGCAATGCAGCAAAAGCCTGTGCCTTACTGCCTGAGCTGATGCATAGCCATATATTAGAAGAAGGGCAAGCAGGCTTTAGGCCTGGCTATTCAACTGCAGACATAACAGCAGTGGGGCAGTGACAACAAAGTGACAGCGACAAAACTCGAGAACATAGAAATAAAGAGGGAGTGTTTCCATAAGCCTGACACAGGGCAACAAAATTGTAACGTGCAGTCGAGCAGTTCAGGGGCTATTGTACAGTGATGGGGGTGTGCTTTGTGTGTTTTCATATAACAACATGACAAAGCGATTTGACACCCATGTTTTAATTTGTAGTTCAGTAAAAAGGTGAAAAATAGCTGTATTTTGACCTAAAAGATATTTTCTCAAGTATACACAACTTCAAACCCAGACTTGGTACAAGGTGGTAAGAACTTTTCATGCATACTAATTTTGTATGCACGAAAGGTCAGAAAGGTCAAGGGTCACAAGAAATCGGAAAATAGGTACAACATAGCCATATATTGCCCAAAGATGTTTTTGTCTGAAGTATTCCTCACAACTGTAACCCTAAACTTGGTAAAGAGATACCTGATGGTAAGACCTTCCTATGCATATTTATTTGGATGACCCCCTCAGAAAGGTTACTTTTTGTCACTCTCCTGTCATGTCGCGATTTAGAAACGCAGCTTAATATGTATTAGTTTTTGATTATCCAAGGAAAACCCCTTTACTGACAATGTGTTCATTTTTTGAAGACATTTCATCATATGAACAGGTCTTTTTTGTGACAAGTTCCTAAATACTGGCATACATCAGTCATTCAAAATATGTACTCCACAGCTGACTATTATGGGGTAGGAAACAGTGGTACAGATTTTGTGCAGCATCGGTGTGAGACAAGGAGAAAACTTATCACTGCTCCGCTTTGCATGATTCAAAATGATATACAGGGTTCATTCTGAAAATGGTCATTGGCCTCAGAGTATAACACCCATGGGTCCTTTCTGAAGAGGGGATGTGCCGAAATATAGAGAGATAGGTACATCCACTACCAATCTGTTCACAAACATCTTTCAACCAGAGATGTTCATCCACCTGCTTTCATGGAGACACCAATGAACAATGAACAATGAACCTTTATTTTCCAACGGTAGAAGTTATTGGTAACAGTACCAGTTTTCAAACTTGCCGTTTAAAGGAGCGTGTAGCATTTCTTGCAGGAGGTATATTAAAACAAATTCACATCACTTAATGTTTGTAGATGATGCCAGTAAAAATTAATTTAAAAAAAACTGTCTGTGACAACTCTTTGGTGTGCTTTTTTTTTATCAGTGAAGCTGTGAATAACTGAATGAATGTAAACATGAAAGTAAACTTGCTCACACAATGCCGGGCTGAAAAAAATGAATGAACAAATGTACCGAGGTAACCAGTGTGCATTTTTATCCAAGACTGAATCCGGTTGGTTGGTTGGTTCATGGTTTAACATTCATATTACCACAGTGATGATAATCGCATATTAAAAAAAAAAAATTACCACACGTTTATTTTTTTACTTTGGTTTGGTTTTTGTGTGTGTGTTTGTTTCATTTAGCGAAATAGAAACTGTATGGGTTTCAAATGTGAGCAGGAAAAAATATCGCCATCTACGGGGCTCGAACCCTCGTTACCTGCGTGGCAAAAGAGTATCTTACCACTGCACTAACTAAATTACTAAGAACCAGTAGGTGCATTTTAATTACTTATACCTATAGATAAACGTTCTCATCCCGTATCTGCCGTTGTTGTTTGTTTCAGTTTACTGTCACAAATAGTGATCGAGGACTAGCAGTTTGGGCATAGTTTTTAACAGTTTGGGCGTATGTTTTCCTTGTAGGTTTGGCATAGTTGTTTTCCCTTCTTTCTCATGCGGGCTTGGGACCGGCTACGGCGGAGATATGATCTGCCGGAAGTCAGACATCGCTTGTATCCCTTATTGAATACGCACTCGCAAACGATAGGGAGGAAGGGAACTCCCGTCGCACGCCAGTCTGGAACTGCCCCGTGAAGAAGGTGAGGGCATAGCGATGGTCACACCGGAACCTGAGACTCGAGGTCGCCCGTCGAGGGTCGCCCGGGGAGAAGCAGGAGCTGCTGAGGCGGGGGCAGTAGAGACATCCGAGGGGAAGAAGGTCCGCTCTGGTACTCACCAATTCCCGCAGCCGAAGTCCCTGTCTGGCAGAGTATGCCTGCTCTGAAGACAATCGCTGCGCTGCGAGGTCGGTGCGAGGTTCCATCCGCCGGTAGAGAAGCGGCGCGAAGGCGAGGGGTAGAACTTGCCCACGTAGACCAGGAACCACGCCTGCCGAGGGGATCCCGGGTGCATCTCGATCCTTCTCCAAGGAGGACTCCGACCGTATATGCGAGAGGGAACGTCTACGGAAGTCGTTGTGGAGCACGAAGTCATCCGACTGGTCCTGTCTGCAACGGAGAACATCCACAGTAGAACCTCCAGAGGCTGCAAAACCACTGCCATAAGCGCACGAGCCTAGCAGATCACGCCGTCGAAGGTAAGGCGGAGGGAACGGCTGGAGGCGGTGTCCTCTTCTCTAACTGGGGACGACCAGAAAGCAACGCAGTCCGTGGAGATCTCCGACCGACTCCGAATCATCTAGGAAGTCGCTGAGTCCAGGCTGAAGGCCCAGTCCAAGTCTGCACTGCGAGGTGAAGTCTCGGGCGGGCTACCCGCCAAAGGACGGGTTGGTGACGAACTTGTACAGCTTGGTGCGCGCGTCGACTGTCGTAGCTGCTACGAAGGTCGGGATGTCGAAGCGCAGAGGCCATCCTGAAGTCCCTGTTCAGACAAAGTGGTAGCAGGCAAGGCGTCGCGCCCGAAGTGGTACGCGGTATGAGTTAGGAGAAGACCGGCCAGCCAGGAAGCTCGTAACCGCGGCTAGAGGAGGGAGTCTCCGATCATCGACGTTAGGAACGATAGAGGCCAAGTGCCGTCTCCGCAGCAGACACGCCACGACCCGGGGTCGTAGAAACCGAGCCAATCTTCTGGGGCGCTGGCAGGGAGCCTGCGTCGTCGCCGAGCCACTAAGTAATAAAAGGATCATAGTTTACAGCGCTTAACTTACCTTGCAGCTGTAAGCGCTTACAAAGTGTACACGCCACCAACCCTACAAACGGCTGAAGCCGCACCGGCGGCGGGGTGGCGAGCCGAGGTCGAGGTGCCCACTGCCAGCAGTCTCAACCTGTCCAGTGTAAAGGCACCGTCCCTGGATTGGACACCGTACCGCTGTGCTGTCAGAGTCTGGTCCCGACGGCAGGTTAGGGTGACAGGTGGGAGCCGGGTCGCGGGTACCCGTCTGCAGTAGCGGCGGTCTGTCCCGCTGTAGAAGAACGGACGTCCACTTGAACGTACTACCACTCCGTGGTCCATCCACACCATCCTAAGGGTAGAAGTCGACGTGAACCCGACTCATCCTGAAAGAGCCTGGCGGGCGGGCGCACATAACCGAGCAGACTTGTCCAGTCACAACTCCTTCCACTGAGCCTCCGCCGAGAGACGGCCGTAGTCGCCTGGGCGGAGTGGGAGTGGGACGCCGAAGCTTCAAGCAATCTCAACGTGATCCCGACTCGTCGCTTACCCTTCCCCGAGGAGTGGGAGCACAAAAATACAGCAGTCTTGTCCACTAGTGGTCCCCTGTCACTGCCTAGAACAGGGTGCTGAACATCTGCGCTGGATGAAGTTGAGAATTGGGGGGGGGGGGGGGGGGCCTGCACCTCGTGGCCAAACTCATACCGGGTCCTATCAGAACTTTAAGATAGCGGGCACGTGACCTGCTGTCCCGGGGAGAGTGGCTCCGGCGGGGTGAGCGGGAACGCCTGGAGCGGGAGCGTTGCCGAGGGTGGCGCCTAAGCGTGGATGTCGAATGCCGAGAGCAGCGCGGCGAAGACGGGGAAGCCATGCGCGCGGTCGGTCTCGAATACGGAGGGCGCGTCGTGGTAGGACGAACAGCCGGTGGCGGGTCGTAACTGGAGCTCGCCCTCGAGGGCCGGCTAGCAACTGAGACGCTGGAAGCAGTCCGTCAGCAAGGTGACCTGACTCTCAAACGCGAATGGCGGCGAGTAGCGAGGAGCTGCTCCGATGGAGGATGGGACTCGTGGTCTCGACGGGATGCACCGCGTCATCTGTGGAAGAGCAAGAGTGCGTCCGGCGTGCGCGCTCATCTGGGCGCGGTCCCCGAACATCCTGTCTGGAGTGCTGACTCTTGCCTTAGGAAAGCGTGGCGGGCGAGGCTCTACAACCTGGTAAGCAGCACTCGTCGGGTCAGTGACGGCTACCGGCGCTGGAGCTTGCTCTCGTATCTTATCTCTCGCCGAAACAGGCGGCATAACCAGGCAGGGACCACTCAGCGGGTCTGTGGTGGCTGCCGGCACTAGAGCTCAGGTTCGCGGCCTAAGCCGCGGCGTTGAAGACTCTACCACTTGGTAAGGGCCACTCGTCGGGTCTGTGGGGCTTACTGGTGTTGAATCCCTGTTCCGAGAAAGGGTCTTGACTCGAGGTCTAGGACGCGGCGCTCGAGGTTCTGCTGTGGGGCTTACCGGTGTTGGACCCCTTTTCCGTGCTGGCGTCGGCCGTTCACGGCGGTAGAAGCTCCATAGCTGGGTCCATTGTTCTTCCAGCCAGGGGGCGCAGACCAGTCATGGGTGAGTAGAGGTACAGGCGGAACAGGGTAGGCAAACAGCATGTCCGTCACTAGGCCACTGGAACTGTCCACATCATGTGCAGGTGCGGACTTGGCAACTGCAAAACATAGTGCACAATGAAAAAGCGAGCGAGCGTGCCCCCGCGAGCCCACAAAACGAATCCGCAAACGAACGAGGTTTTACCTTGCCATAATGTCGAAATGGGGAACCCACAAACGTCGCAGACCAACCAGCGCCCGCAGCGAAGCCCGACAGAAATGGCGATGAAGGCCGGCTCGACCCAGTCCATGGTCCGTGAGCGGAGACGACGCAGTCTACACAGGCACGACCTGTCCCCGAAGCAGGAACGCCACCGAAATACACAGGAAGCATCCAAGCCGAACACATGGCACGCGGAGGCTAGCAGTAGAGCGAAGCCGAAAGTCAGTACACAGGGAAGGCGCAACACGCTACGGCCCGACCGGCCACAAGCGAGTGAGCACAGTTCACAAGGCGTCGCTGTCTCGTCAGGACCAGCACAAACACCGACGAGAAATGCAAAGGAATGCGTCCAAGGAAAGCGTCCAAGCCTAACACAAGGCACAGCGTAGGAAACACCTCCAAGAACTCTAAGGTTCCCACAACGAAGTTTACACAGTGCAAGTTTTCTTAGAGACACCGTCGTACACAACCTTCCATTGTCTAGCAAAGAAACTGACTGGTGAGCTTCTGCTGGGCGCATGCGCGGATGGGATGGAAGATAGGCTACTCGGGTTACCGCCTAGGCTATGGCGCCCCTCACCTGCCAACACGGCCTGATACTTACACAACAAATTTTGGCTAAAATTAGTCTAGCTAAGAACCTTTCCTATTAGTAATACCATCGGTAATGTGTTTTGAGGAAACAAAGCCCAAAGGCTTTACTTGAAGGCTAGCCCGGATTAGCGTGAAGCCTAGCGTGAAGCCTAGCGGCGCCAAGCCACTCCGGCACTACCCGTTAACTATTCTTATTCGAACGTATGTCACCCTCTGGTGAACAAGATAAGGGTTAAGATGACTTCCACCATACCTGTTGTTCCCAGGAGGTTATCCAACCAAGGATTAACCGCCCCCAACGGCTTAACTTCGGTGAACAGACCAACCGGAGAATCCGTATGCAAAGGTGGTTGGCTATGCAAGGAGTCCGTTCCTCGAAGGAGCCCATCGAAGGCTTGTGGATCCTCGCGCCCGAGTCTGTAGTATGTGGGGAGCCGCCGACAGCATCCACGCCTCCTTATCCACCACTAGCACAGTACCGCCCATAAGAGACTCCACATCACTGCCGGCGGAAGTAGATGTTTATCCTCTCTGGTCATCGGAAGTTTTCAGAAGAACCTCTGTTGTCCGCCGCCGTCTTGCCAAGTGGTCGCCCAATGCCTCCGCTAGATCCCGAAGTCTGCGAGGGAGCAACGTGATGCACTGGGCCACTCGATGCGTCGGTCATCGTCGCAGCTTT
The DNA here is from genome assembly GCA_036245525.1 of Semisulcospira habei. Classification (NCBI taxonomy): domain Eukaryota; kingdom Metazoa; phylum Mollusca; class Gastropoda; family Semisulcospiridae; genus Semisulcospira; species Semisulcospira habei. The sequence goes on from BTPG01000005.1 coordinate 60,520,084, forward strand.
CCTCTCAGGGCGATGACGGCCGGCGGAATGGCGCGACGAACCCAGACGATGGTCCAAAGAGCGGCGAATCTGCGATGTGTTGGAGCGCACCGACCGTCTGCTAGGTGTGTCCGTTGTCTACCCCCACTCCGAACCCCGTCCTCCGGGTGTAGACTTAGCACCTCCTCGACCTTCGGTTCTGGATGTAGGCCACCACTGTCGAGCTGTCGGAGATTACACGTGCTCCTGCCCCAAGATACGCTGCTCCCACCCAGAGAGAGCGTGAGTCACACTGCTTTCCCTCCAGCCTGTTGAAGTGTTAGAACGGCTTGATCCATCGTCCACGTACAAGGATATCCTGACTCGTGAGACACTGCTTCCCACGGAGAGAGCGCGAGCTGCCCTGCTTCATCTGCGACCTGTTGAGGTGTTTGACGGCTTGATCTCTCGTCCAACGGCGAGGATATCTTGACCTGTGCGCTGCTGCTTCCCGGCGAGAACGCGAAGCACACTTCTTCCATTTCCAGCCTGTTGATGTGTTTTTTCGCTTGATCCCTCGTCCCATATGAGGATCCTGACCCTCGAGACGCTGCTCCCTTAAAGCTCTGGTCTGAAGAACGGCCACTCTTGCCGGGCGCCTCTGATGCTCTGTGTCACCGAGAGATCCCACGCTGCGCCGTACCCGAGCTTGTCCGCTGGTCGGAGAGGCGAAGAAAGAAGAAAACGTTCCCAGGCAATAGGTATCTGTAGCGCCCTTCCTCCCGCTGCTGCGGTCGCCTGACTGAACATGAAGGCTTCCTCCCCGCGTAATACAGGTCCATGGCCACTGTGAGTTCCTCTCTACCTCCCAGGGTGGAGTGTGGGTGTGTGGTTGGCACCACCTTTCGCGTCAACTGCTGACCGAGTTAGTTCTTCCCAATAGGGCTTCGGACATGAGGGATCCGCCCTGTGCGTTAGATCTCATTTGTGGTTCCACTTTTCAACTCGGGACTCTGTAGCTTGTGTCATTTTCCATGTTCCTATGGCGTGGACGAGCTGTCCTGGTGGTTCACTCGCGACGGGGATGCACCTCCCGTCAGCTGGCTCTAATGACCAAATGTCCATCCACCTATGGACAGCTTCGGTCTCCAAACATTTCTCAGTCCAACACGATGAGGAAGTACGTCCCGACAGTTGGCTCGGTTGACCGCACGACCGTCCTCGAGGGAGGGCTCCAGTCCCAAAGCTTGCTTGTCTGAGACTCAATCTCGTCTTCCACCTTCACTGCGGGGGAACCGCGCTCCATATGCTGACACAGCCTAGGGGCGAACCCCATCACTGGCGTTCGAGCATGTCCCGGGCCTCTACGAGGCGGGGTGGAGTTCTTCCGTGCATTCTGTGTCTCACATGACTGAATTTCTCGCCCTCAGTTTACTGCGAGATGCCTGAGCTCCATGCAGACCCATACCTGGGGGACGAATCCCGTAGAGAGCGTCCTAGCATATCCGGGGCCTCTACGTAACGATGCGGAGTGGAGCTCTTGTGTGCGTTCTGTGACTATCTTTTCCTGTCCTTCCCTGAGAGGTGCCTTGTAGACACGGCCCAGTGACGTCGCTGGTCCGGCCTAAGGCCGGCGAGCACTTGCCTCTCAGGGGGAAGGGAGTCCCCCGCTGGGGCTCTCTCTCTCTCTCACCTGGGGGGTGATAATCTGGCCCAACATCTTTATTGTGGGGGGACCGAGCTTCCATATGCCGACACGTGCCTAGGGGCGAACCCCATCACTGGCGGTCGAGCATGTCCCAGGGTCTCTACGAGGCGGGGTGGAGCTCTTGGTGCCGGGTCCAAATGGGGGGCAAGCCCCGATCCTTTGCTGCTGCTAGGCTCATTCATCCATTCAAGGCAGGGCAGCGCTGCCCGAGGCACCGACCAGTATGATTCTGCCTTTCCCTTCATTGTCGTCAATGCTGCTTGGTTCGTCAGCTGTGTGCAAGACATCGGTTTATCCCTCCGGTAAAACACCCCCAGCTGCGACCATCTCTCTTCCTCCCACGTCACGCACTGTCACCTGTCTGATCGGAGGAGCAGCACGAGCATGGTAGGCAGACATCACGGCCGTTCTAGGCCACTGGAAGGCGCCACACTTGGTGCAGGTCTGTACCTAAGCACTGTAACAAAGGACAGAAGAAGACCGGCGAGAAGCGGGGAGCCTCCGCAGAGGGACTGTGCTCCCGGTCGGCTTGCATACATCACCACCCGGTCGTCGCCGCCAACCGGTCGAAACCGGTTAGAGGCAGTCAGCTCTACTTTACCTTATCATGACTCAAACCAATAATCCCACAGAAAAAACCAACACCACATAATCCACAGAACACGTAGGTAATCCAAGCACAACACAATGCACATAAATCCAAGTGTCCACGGTACACAACGGTAATCCACCTAACCACAACCAGAGCACGATATGCTCACGGCCTGTCCTGGTTGAGCTAAGCGAAGAGACTGCCGGGAAACGGTGAGCGCGCCACCGGATAGGGAGAAGGGGAGGCCACCCCGGGTGTACTGGTAACGACACCCCTAGTGATTGCGTCCCCTGCGGTAATGTACACGAGTTTTTTTGGCTAAAATTGTTAAGCTAAGCGAAGTATTTCTAGTAGTAATGCCGTTGGTAATGATTTTGAGAAAATAATGCTATATTCTCTGTTACAATACATTATCAAATGATCATACAAATAAATGCATGTGTTTTTCTGTGTGTGTGAGAGAGAGAGGGAGACAGGCTTTTGCACAGTAGCTCACCAGTTAAAGAATCAGTATCATGGAAAGGAGACACACTGTCACAACAAATTTAAAGAGGAAAGAGCGAAATGAGTTAATTTATTTGAAAGAACATACAGATGCCGTTTTTCTTAAATAAATTTGTGGACCCTATTATGCTTAGATGGGGGTCTGTGTATCCTCTAAAATTTATACCTGGGGGTCTATAGACCCTTTAACCTGTTGTGAAAACAGAAGCCCTGAAGGAGGTGTCAGATTCTCCCAACATTAGTTGGCAAAGTGCTACATGGCAACATGTTCCAAGTGGTGTTGAATTACTGAGACTATACTCTTAAGTTATATAGAACATCCGTAGTCATGGACCTCTCCTGAAATTAAGACAACTGTTGGCATCTAAATGATGTCAGCTGCAATATATGCCACTATACACTGTACTTTAACCCATTTAGTCCCAACTCTCTACAGTAGGAGGTGGATCGACCATGATAATTCAAGGGTAGTGCCAGATTTGCTTGGCGCCATCTAGCACCAAGCTAATCTGGCACTACCCTTGAATTATCATGGACAATCCATCTCCTGCAACTGTTACAGAGTCATCAAGTGAGAGCTCCAACATTTTGGAAATGTGGCTGTGGGGTTATATGGGTTAAAGTGCAGGTTCCATGACAAGAATTTACCACACGCTGACAGTGGAGACAGACAGTGAGTAAATAGCAGCAAGTGACCACTCACCATCCAGGAATTCGTTGACGCAGTGTATCATCTGTTCGTAAGCGTCCCCATCCCACATGCTCTCGGAGATGTCCAGGCACAGTACTGTGTCAAACGACTTGGCCTTGGGTGCAGGATCAGGGTCTGATGAAATGCAAAAGATTCAAAGGCACAATTCTGACTACAGGTATCACATCTGCTATAACTGCTGACAGTAATACAAAATATGATGGCTCACTACATCAATGTACTACAAACCCAAACCAACATCAAACACTACCACCACAGGTAAAAGTTAAATCTTCATCCATTTACAGCTGAGAAAAAATCACCACCACTCAAATACAACATGTACAACAGACATATGTACTCATGATCCTATGCAGGGGCTCTCAAGGTTCTATTCCAGTAAGATAAGATCCACGGGCCCATTAGGGCCATGGTGGGATCATGCACGGCTGTGCGTGGGCCCACTGCGGCTACTGGGGATGCCTCTTGCTGGCCAGATTTTACATATGTATTCCTTGGATGAATGGAGCCGTCAGATGTTGAATATATACATTTATATACGTCATAACAAATATACATTAATATTGAATTTAGAATTATTTCACCAACACTGGTCATAGCAAACGGCAGTCATGTAGCTGAATATTACTTTATTCACTACATGAGAAGAGGAATCAGTAAACTTTACCGTTAGAATTATTTCACCAACACACATCATAGCCAAAGGCAGTCATAGGGTTAAATATTACTTTCTTCAGAGGAATCATCGTGTCTGTTGATATATTTTTTCTCTAGCAGCACCTATGTATCAGCAAAAGAACTGAACACCAGCTACTAAGGCATAACTGTTGGTGACAAAGGAAAAAGGGTCATTATGTGGAGTGATGAAACAACTACCTTGTCCTCGTGCTCTCTCCAGTGCCTCCATAAGTCGTGTAGTTTCAGTTTCTGATCCACTCTCGATGCTCAGTCCCATAGCTGACAGTCAGGTTTGAAACAATATACATGTAGCATTAAATGAAATACAATACCCTGTAAGCGATAGATTCTTAGGCCAACATTGGCCCAAGGACCTCTTGCTCACTGGGCAAGGGCTAAATTACACTGACGGGCATGTGTGTATGCACAGTCCATGTGTTGAAAGAAAGTTCATGACTTTCTCATTTCTGCCTGAGGACCTCCACAGTCATAACAAATAGGCCTACAGCTGAAGGAAACAATAATGCTGCTAGATGTCTCATACTTATCAGACGGAAGAATCATTACCGTCTGTGCACATCTGACACATCATTTCTTTGCATCTTTGATCTTTTCTCTGAAGAATCAAGTTTAGCACAACGCTCTCATTAGTTCAAATTTGCCATGTTGCATATTCTCCGATTACACGTACATGTACCTCAATTGGTTTAACCCATTCAGCCCTGACGCACTACAGCAGGAGATGGGTCAACCATGATAATTCAAGGGCAGTGCCAGATTATCTTGGTGCCTGTCGGCGCCAAGCTAATCTGGCACTGCCTTGAATTATCATGGTCGACCCATCTCCTGCAACTGGTGCATAGTCATTAAATGATGCCTACAAAATTTGGGAAATACGGCCGTCGGGCTGAACGAGTTAAGATTTTACCTTTACCTGAATTTACCTGAGTGGCCACTGAGCGTGGCCGACGGGGTAGGAAGTTTGAGAACTTATTTTAACCCCCTTAATTGTCTCTTTATCATGGCGGTTCTTGAACTGGTTGACAGTTTCAGCTTCGACAATTGTTTGTTTCAGAGCATTCCATGGGTTCACAACTCTTTGGGAAAAAAAGTTTTTTCTAAGATTCAGTCTGGACCTCCCTTTGAACAGTTTGCTGCTGTGACCTCTATGGTAAAATGATGACTGGCATGAAGTAAAAAATATGTCCGCAGAAACTTTTTCAAGTCCCTTTATGATCTTGAAAGTCTCGATGAGATCTCCCCTGTCTCTCCTTTCTTCCAATTTCTGCAAATTGCAAAAGGCCAGTCTCTCCTCATACGGCAGGTGACCAATCCCTGTAATCGATCTTGTAGCTCTCCTCTGCACCTTTTCCAACTCTGCGATGTCTTTTTTGAGGTAAGGTCGCCATGCTTGGATACAGTACTCTAAATGTGGTCGTACAATTGTTTTGTAGAGTGGGACAATAACTTCTCTAGTTCTGGCTGTAACTGTTCGCATGATCTGCCCCACTGCTCTGTTGGCTCGTTTTGCTGCCACGCAGCACTGGCGACTGACCGACAGTGACCTGTGCATGATGACGCCTAGGTCCCTTTCTTCCTCCACTGCTCCAAGTTCTTGTCCTCCCAGCGTGTAAACCTGACAAGTGTTTTTACGGCCTGCATGCAGAGTCTTGCACTTGTCCACGTTATACTGCATCAGCCACCTCTCTGACCATCTTTCTGCTACCTTAAGGTCATGCTGTAGTTTGTCGCTCCCCGCTGGGTCGGAGACGTCGCCGTAGATCTTAGTGTCATCAGCAAACTTTAGAACGCTGGTCAGCATATCGTCCTCCAAGTCATTAATGAACACCAGGAACAAGGTCGGCCCCAAAATGGATCCTTGTGGAACTCCGCTCGTCACATCTACCCATGAAGAAGCTTGTCCGTTGACCACAACTCTCTGCTTCCTGCCACGTAGCCATTCTTCCATCCACTGCAGCACTTTTCCGTCTACACCGTGTGCTTTCAGCTTGTCCATAAGTCGTTTGTGAGGGACCTTGTCGAACGCCTTGGCATAGTCAAGGTAGATGATGTCTACATCTTTCCCTTCGTCCAGCATGCGTGTCATGTCCTCCAGGAAGACGAGCAGGTTTGTCAGGCAGGACTTTCCTTTTGAGAAACCATGTTGGCTGCCTCGGATCAGCTGATGCCTCTCAAGGTGATTGTTCAGAAAATCCCGCACAACACTTTCAAAGACTTTCCCAACCTGAGAAGTCAGCGATACCGGCCTGTAGTTTCCTGCTATACATTTTGCACCCTTTTTGAATATCGGCACAACATTTGCCTCTTTCCACCCCACTGGCACCTCTCCGGTGTCCAAGGAAGCCTGAAAGATCAGTGACAGGGGATATGCTACGGATTCTGCTGCTCCCACCAGTACGGCTGGAGAAATTTCGTCAACCCCTGGCGCCTTGCTAGCGTTCAGGTTTTGCAACTTCTTGAGGACTATGTCCTCTGTAAAGATCACATGTACCAGTCTTTCCTGATGATGTGGTGTCTGGAATTTCCATGCAACCCTCCCATGATACCAGGCCGATTTTTTGTTCTTAACCCATATCATACTGAGGCTAAAAGCTTCAAATTTGTACACTGCCATATGAAAGCTACATTATATACTAATGGTCAAAACTTAAGGGCCACCCCACTTTTTTGTGTCATTGTTTATCGTCGCAAGAACGCTAATAAAATACAATGTTTTTTCAATCTAAATGGCTTAAAAGTTGACCTTAGACAGTCCACTGTACAGGGAACAATAGACAACAATTCATCAATGTCCACGAACGTGTCAAATGCACGTGAAACATCTGTCAGTTTTTGTGAAAAGCTGTGCTATATTGGCAAGCGTACCAAAGGCAGGCAGGTGAAAAAACTTGGGAAAGTTGTGATGCACATGCTAAAGGGGTCAGTGGTGAACACCGAGCACCTCTGTTTCGCTACAAATACCGGTACGGTAGGGGCATAATTCTCACTTTCCTAACCATGCCACCACGACGAAGCCTAACGCCAGTAGATTAAGGCCGGGCACTAGCATGGCTGCAGGAAGGAATTTCCAGACAAGAAGTTGGGAGACATCTTGGGGTGTCCCATTCAGTGATCCAGAGGCTGCTGGCACGATTCCAAGAAACTGGAAGGGCAGAACGATGACCCTGTTCAGGATGCCCGCGCTGCACCAGCAGAAGGGAGGACAGATACCTCTGTGTGGTGGCTCTGCACGACCGAACTGTTACGACATCAACTGATGCAAGCTGCAAAAGTTAACATCAGCAGAAGCACAGTCTCCTGATGTCTGCACGAAATTGGCCTGGCTTCACGCAGAACAGCAGTGAGAATACCCCTCACTCCAGCTCATCGCAGAGCCCGGGTTTCCTGGTGTCGTCAACATGTGAGGTGGAACAGACTCCAGTGGACTCAGGTTCTGTTTACTGATGAGTCACGGTTCACTGTGTCCTTCAATGACAGCAGGATGAGGGTCTGGAGACGCCAGGGCGAGTGATTCACGGATGGATGCGACCAAGAGGTGGATCGCTATGGAGGAGGCTCAGTCATGGTCTGGGCAGGCTTCAGCAGGGAAGGCAGGACCCCCTCTCCATGTCATCCGAGGCACCTTGACTGGACTGCGCTATCGGGAATGAGATTGTGCAGCCCCTCATCCAGCCAGCTCTTCAAGCCATAGGCGACAATGCTGTTGTGCAGGACGACAACACTTGACCTCATCGTGCCCGTGTTTTGGATGAGTACCTTGAGCAATAGGGCATCATGAGGATGGAGTGGCCAGTCCGTTCACCTGATCTGGCTCCCATAGAGCACCTCTGGGACGTGCAGGGGCAATGTGTAGTCAGCAACCACCACCACCCCCCCCCACCCCCACCTCAAGGCGTCCCCCAGCTGACTCAGTTCCTGCATCAAAAGTGGGAAGCGATCCCACAACATGTTCTCCGAACCCTGGTGAACTCCATGCCTCAACGCTGCATTGAATGCTTGGGTGCAAATGGTGGGTACACTCGCTACTGACTGGACCAGTCTTGTGTGACTTTTCAAATGAGGGGTGGGAGAACATTCTAACGTACTGCTGTTGTTACAATTGCTTGATTTACTCAAAACTTAAATGAAATTGTTACTAAATAAATTAGCAAAGTACTGACTCCAAGTATCGTTACATTATTTGTGTGGTGTTGTCGGTGCGCCTGCGATAAAAAATGAATTTTTTCTCTAAAATGTATTTTTGGGAAAAATACTAACCGATGGCATTACTATATGGAACACACTCTATAGCCTATTGATTTCAGCCTAAGCAAAGTTATGTCCCCTGCACAACTGGGGAGGAGACAACGGGGATCCATGCCTAGGAGCCCCGGGTGGCCTCCCCTTACCATTCTATCCGGTCAGGTGTTGGGTGATAGCCCGCCAGTTTCACACATTTGCCAAAGGCGGCAAGCGGGGCAGGAGGGAGGGCACTCCGAGTAATGCCATCGGTAAGTATTTTTCCCAAAAATACATTTTAGAGAAAAAAGTCATTTGTTTTCTCAAAATACATTACCGATGGCATTACTATATGGAAGAATAGCGAAGATGAGGGGGGCGTAACCCCCTGTAGTGTAATTACTCCCACCGCAGGCCCCCAGAAAGCACTTCCGACGATTTTAGCTAAGATGTACCTAAGGTGCCTGCAGCGCGCGGAGATTCCCACCTAATGAGCGAACGGGAGACTGGGCGTCAGAGTTCAAAATGAGCCGACAGGTCCGAAAGATCTTTGCAAGCGCCCGGATCTGGGTGGCCCAGGTGGTGGCAAGTGTCCACAATCATGACGCGGTAACCCTTGACGGTAACAGGTGCTAAGCCTTGGTCGTTGAAGAGCCACAGGAAGAATTCTGCCAGTTGGGGGGTATTCAGATCCGTGGGGTGCTGCCTTGCCTTCGTAGAACTTCCTGGTAGACAGTCTGCGGGCTGCCGCCACTGCCGCATCCGAGAAACCTCTAGCGGTGAGGGCTTGCCGGACAACCTCCAAGCGTGTAGGAGGAGGCGCTCAGGGCACGGGTGGAAGAGAGCCTGACGGGGCTGCTTGAGCATCGAGGGCGGGGTGGGTAGCTCCAAGGGCGGGTCCGTCGCGAGAGCAAGTAGGTCCGTGGTCCAGCTCTTGGTCCAACTGAAGGGGACCACCAGCAGGAGAACCGCAGAGCATCCCTGAAGTTTCCGCAGGATCTTCATGCACCAGTACGAAAGGGGGATAGGCATACGCAATCAACCCGTCCCAAGGAATGGAGAGCGCGTCCACTGCCCAGGCAAGTGGGTCCGGAACGGGTGAGACAAAAAGCGGTAGCTGGTTGTTCCACCTGGTGGCAAAAAGGTCGACTAGCGGCGTCTCCCATCACGAGCAGATCAGGCGAAAGATGTCTGGGTGCAGAGGACCACTCCGTGTGGAGAAGCTGGCCGCGGCGGGACAGAACGTCTGCGACCACGGTCAGGTGGCCGGGGATGTGGCAGGCTCGAAGAGCAATGCCCCGGACCCTGCACCAGAGGAGGAGATGCTAAAGGAGGATGCACAGTGAAGGCGAGCGAGTGCCCCCTTGGTTTTGTATGTAGGCCACCACTGTCGAGTTGTCCGAGAGTACGAGGACCTCCTGGTGGGCCAGCGTCTCCTGCCAGGCGTTGAGAGCCAACACACCGCCTTCAACTCCAGCCAGCTGATGTGTTTGTCCGCGAGCTCCCAGGGCCAAAGGCCCGAGGCCGAGACAAAGTCCGGTAACAGGTGCGCGCCCCACCCCGACTGACTCGCGTCGGTGCAGATGGACCACCGGAGTGGAGGGGAGTGAAGGGGCACGCAATACCATGGCGCTCGGGCCACGCTTGGAAGAAACGGAGCATGGGGGGCGTGTCTCTAAATCTCGCCTGCCCTGCTCGGAAGACTCAGTTAGGGTATAAGAAACGGACTTACCTGTGGGCCAGATGGCCCGAATGACGGAGCGAAGGGGGACCCCACGAGCCGACGACATCCGGCGGAGAAGTCAGGGGAGCCTGCTGGGGCCGGGAAGGATGGTCGCGTCGGTAAAAATCCCAAAGCTGGGACTAACGGTCCTCTCTCCAATCGGCACACACCTCACAGGTCCGGTCGGAAGAGCAGCCCGAGCACGGGAGGCAGGCGTCGTGAGAGTCCGAGGGCCACTGGAAATCCCCACAACGAAGGCAGGTCCTCAAACGCGAAGTTGCCAAATCGTCCGCCGCACAGGGAAGAGTTCACTGAAGGGTGGTAGAACTCACTCCAATCGGCATACACGATAACGAAGAAGAGTTCCGAAAGTCACAAGCCGACTACACGAGGCCGCAGCCAACGTAAGAGTTCACAGAATAATTCAAACACCAGACTGAAGCACCAGTCGGAACCAAGCCCACACGCAGGAGTCCACTGAAGGCATAGAACTCACAACGAAGAAGAGTTCAGTACTAGTCACAACTGATTCCATGAGGCAAAAGCCAACGTAAAAGTTCACAGTATAATCCAAGCACAAGTCAGACGAAACCGGTCGTAAACAAGAGTTAGGCCAAAACACGACCACCCACGGACGAGCTAAGAGTGAAAACTGGCGGGCTTTCGCCCAACACTTGACCGGATAGGGTGGTAAGGGGAGGCCACCCGGGACTCCTAGGCATGGATCCCCAGTGTCTCCTCCCCAGTTGTGCAGGGGACACAACTTTGCTTAGGCTGAAATCAATAGGCTATAGAGTGTGTTCCATATAGTAATGCCATCGGTAATGTATTTTGAGAAAACAAGTGGCCCTTAAGTTTTGACCATTAGTATAGTACTTACAGATGAGTATACAGACCAATGGCTTTAGTTCAAGGGTGGTGCCAGAATAGCTTGACACCTAGAGGCGCCAAGCTATTCTGGCACTACCCTTGAACTATTTTAGGCAAACTTATTTTAAGACACTGGTGTATTCCGAATGATAAGGGTTAAATTATGTGTACTTGCTTTTCTGCATCATTATGGAACCCTCGCATTAGGGGGATCAAACAATATGCATTGACTAAACTTGCTACATGTCCTGCAAACTAATAAATAATTTTAACCATTTTCATCCTGATACACTACTGCCTGAAATTAATTTGACATGATAGTTCAAGGATGGTGCCAGAATAGCTTGCAACCTCAGGCGCCAAGCTATTCTGGCACCTCCCTTGAACTAGAATGGTTGATCTATCTCCTAATCTGTAATTATATAGCTTTCATGTGACAAAAAGCAGACTTTAACATATCAACCTCAGGATGCAATGTGTTAACAGGCATGCAGTGACATAATTATACTGTGCCTGAGACTGAACTTTGTAAAATCATGTACATGTACAAGTTTACAACACTGTACTATTAACTCATAAATGACTTACAAGTTACATCCTATTGAATGGAAATTGTTAAGTTTTGGGAGCTTAAGAGTTAATAAAACTAAGAGAGAAAGTAAGGTTAAAAAGTCACTACATTATCCAGCACACCTCAGAAACGTACAATTGATCGCCAAGCTATTCTGGCACCACTCTTGAACTAAGATGCTTGAGCTAACTCCTAATCTGTAATGTAGCCTACATAGAACAATGAGCAAATTTTTTAAAGTCAGCCTCAGGATGTAAAAGGTTAAGCATACAGACTTTCCTCCTGATTCTGATAGACCACACACACACACACACACACACACACACACACACACACACACACACACACACACACACATATCTACCTGAAACTCTGCCTTTGCCCCTTGATTTTGCTTGTTCTGGAGGTGCTCTGTTATTTTTTTTAAAAAAAGAGATAGCACGTGGTTAATGTTGCTATGCTTGCATGTTATGCATTTGGTCAAAAACGTCTCAACAATCTGTTTCAAAATGTAGCACTGTTGACAAATAAAGGTAGCACTGGGTATCTCTGACATAAGTACAAAATAGTGTATTGATATGTAACAGATGGCAAGCAATGAATTACTTACATGTACAGTGTACCAGCTTGTTAAAATTACAAGAAGATGGGATGAACCATAACCCACAAAGTCCCTTCTATATGAGAGCTGTCTTCGCTGTCAAGGGTCTCTACCTTTTGTCTTTGACTTGATTCTGATGTTGAAATATCTCCTTTTGAAAAAGCCTCGCAGATGTGCCAATGTGCCAAAGTGAACTCTATAAGAGGCGTGCGCAGAGCATACGCATCATTGGTTTGTCAAACGTCATTTGTCATGACGTGTTTTTTTGTTTTGTTTTTACGTAATTTAATATTTATATGGTCTTCTCTGTGAGACAGGTCTAGGAGAAATGCATTGAGCAGCACATGGACCTCTATGCTGTCTTCATAGACCTGACCAAAGCATTCAACACCGTGAACAGAGAAGCACTTTAGGTCATCCTCACAAAGCTCGGCTGCCCCAGGAAGTTCACCAACATCATCCGCCTCTTCCATGATGGAATGGTAGGAGTTGTCCAGTCAAATGGCGACACATCCGCACCCTTCGACATTTCCAATGGTGTGAAACAAGGCTGTGTTCTAGTTGCCCACGTGATGTTCAACCTGTTTTTTATGCGTGTCCTGACCCATGCAGTACGTGACCTTGAGAAGGGAGTGTACCTGAAGTACAGACTAGACGGCTCTCTCTTCGACCTCCATCAACTGAACGTCAGGACTAAGACCATCAAGAGACTGATCATTGAGGCGCTGTTTGCCGATGACTGTGCGCTGATGGCGCACATGGAGTCTGACCTCCAGACAATCAACAGGTTCACAGAAGCCTCTCAACTGTTTGGCCTCACCATCAGTCTCAACAAGACTGAGGTCCTGCACCAACCAGCCCCAGGCACAAGAGCACTCCCACCCAAAGTGTATATTGAACGCACCGTGCTGAAGATTGTCAACCAGTTCAGGTACCTGGGGAGCATCATCTCTTCCGACAGTACTATCGACAAGGAAATCGCAGCTCACATCAACAAAGCCAGCCAAGCCCTGGGTCATCTGTGCACTCGTGTGTTGAACATCAACAACGTCAAGCTCTCCACCAAGATCAATGTCTACAAGGCAGTAGTCCTCCCCAGTCTCCTCTACAGCTGTGAGGCATGGACTCTGTACAGAAAGCACCTCAAGCAGCTTGAACGTTTCCACATGAGATCCTTGAGCTCACTCATGGGCATCAATGGCAAGACAAGGTGATAAACCTGGAAGTCCTGGACAATGCTGGCCTAGTGAATGTTGAAGCCTTGATCTTAAAGACACAACTTCGCTGGACAGGTCATGTCATACGCATGGATGATTCACGCATGCCACACCAACTCCTGTATGGCACACTCTCAAAAGACCACAGGAAGCAAGGACGGCCAAAGAAACGCTTCAAAGACTGCATAAAAGACAGCCTCAAAAACTGCTTCTTCCCAGTAAAGGAACTTGAAGCTCAAGCGCAAGACAGATCTGGCTGGCGTGCTGCCACCAGGAAAGCCTGCACGCTCTTTGAACACAATCGGTGCGAAAAGATCACAAGTGCCAGAGCTCGTAGAAACACAGCGTTGACTCTCCCCACAGCAACGTTCCAGTGCCCCCATTGCCCTCACAGGTGTGGCTCCAGGACTGGCTTGGCCAGCCACACCCACACCCATAAATAGAAGTCATGCACAATGACATCATCGGCTTTCGATAGTCTACCCATTAATTTTAGTTTTTACGTAACTTTATATTTAACGTGATATGAGTTTCGCTTTCGCTTCAAGACTTGGGAAAATGGTGACAAAACTAGAATTTCATGGAACAGTTTCAGTCTTGCTATAATTTGTGTGAAAGCAGGTTGACTTTACCTAGCTACATGACATAATAAGTACACCTGCATGCTCTTCTGAAAGTGTGTCGATGTGTGTGTGTGTCTGTGTGTGCATGTGTGCATGCACACGCTCCAAACATCCTCAAGAGGCATAGATGTTCATGCTCCCTCCAGGCACATGAGGATCTATGCCTCTTGGAGATGCATGCATATGTGAGAGAGAGAGCAAACAAACGAGAGAGCGAGCAAGCGAGAGAGAGAATTACGTCATATTTAGAGTATGTCTGTGTGGTGACAGAGTTGCTTCTTTTACATCACCGCCACTGTCTGACTTTCTCCAGATGTCAAAGTTTTTTACCGTTTTAATTTTTTTTCTGAAAAGAATTAAATTTTACTGAAGAAGTTGAAAGGGTACAAAGATGGCTAACGAACTCATCTAATGTCTTTCTCCAAACTAGCTATATTGGGTCACCTGAATGCTCTTCTGAAAGCATGATGATGTGTGTTTGTGTGTATGCGTGCGCGTGCGCTCCAAACATCTCCAAGAGACATAGATCCTCATGCGCTCTCCATGTGCATGAGGATCTATGCCTCTGCCTCTCTCTGTGTGAGAGAGAGAGAGAGCGTGGTGCGCGCTAGAGAGAATTACGTCATATTTAGAGTATTATGTCAATGTCTGCGTGGTGACAGAGTTGCCTCTTTTACATCACCGCCACTGTCTGACTTTCTCTAGAAGTCAAGGTTTTTTACTGTTTTAATGATACAAAGCTGGCTAACGAACTCATCCAATGTCATTATCCTAACTAGCTATATCCAAAATTTCAAGTAAATATGACAAAAAATTACGGACTCTAATCTGGGTCAACCAACTTCCTATAAACGGTTGTTTATATCTTAAATGAGACATTCAATTACAATATGCTCAGAGGCTCTCTTAGCCACCCCTTTAAGAAAGTATTTCACCAAGTTTCAAGCTTGTGTGTACAGAAATTTCGGAGATTTTCTTGTTTACATACATATGTACACTTACACACATACATACATATGCACACACAGCGCTTCGCGCCAAATGTACGATCATCAGTGAGGTTAGTGTAAATAGACATGACGTAATTTTTATCTTGTTACTTCAAAAGTTCAATTGTGAGATGTTTAGGCCTGCCCACCTTTGACATCATGAACAAGCTATTAAATTCGCCCCCCCGCGACCCATTCTAAAAAGCCCCTTCTATAAATAGAAGGGACTTAAAAAGGGCAAAATGGTGCAGCTTAATAGGTGAACCTCTATACTTACATGTAATTCACAGCCCTTTGGTTACCATGTACAATCTGAGTGGAATTCACATTATCAGCACAAATGCATACACATATACAGTGTCCAAGTGCATACATTTTCATATGGGTGTATAAAACATCATTTCTGCAGTGTTCCCATTACCTGGAATTTACCAGTCATTGGACGGCTGGGACAGTATCTGTCCAGAATTTTCTAACCCAGCCGGCCACTTTGTCCGGCTGTGGTACTTGTGAGCTGTCAGGTGTGTTGGACCACGAGTTCGGCAAGGATTATATATGTATGACTGTTAACCATAAAGCCCCGACATGCTATCACAGGATGTGGATCAACCATGGTAGTT
This sequence comes from Semisulcospira habei, assembly GCA_036245525.1. Classification (NCBI taxonomy): domain Eukaryota; kingdom Metazoa; phylum Mollusca; class Gastropoda; family Semisulcospiridae; genus Semisulcospira; species Semisulcospira habei. The sequence continues at coordinate 60,535,689 of BTPG01000005.1, forward strand.
CAAGGGTAGCCCCGACATGCTATCACAGGATGTGGATCAACCATGGTAGTTCAAGGGTAGTGTCTGAATAGCTTGGTGACTGTAGGCGCCAAGCTATTCTGATGCCACCCTTGAACTATCATGGTCGATCTGTCTCCAGAATATTGATGAGAGATGTGGTGATCAAAGGAATACTGCTTGCACAGTCCTTCCTTTCAAGGAACACTACCTTCTTTCTTTAACCTGCTTCCCATTGAGAACCCCTATTTCACCCCATGCTGTCAACGTGTTACCTAGTACTGGTGTCATCCCCTCGACCCCTCTGCTGTGACTGTCCACTGGTATATACTGGTATTTCTTTGGGACGAACATCTCGAATATCACCAGATTTCTGCCTGCAAAAAAACTCCTAGATAAAGCATACTGTCAGCACTAATACAACATAGGGTTTTAAATAATACAGCTGACAAAGTAGTTACAATAGCCTTAATAATAATTTTAACCCATTTATCCCCAAAAGCCGGCAGGAGGAGATGGATTGACCACGATAATTCAAGGGTAGTGCCAGATGAGCTTGGCGCCTTCAGGCGCCAAGCTCATCTGACACTACCCTTGAATTATCATGTTTGAGCTATCTCCTGCCACTGGTACATGGTCATTGGGCAACACCTCCAAAATTTGGGAAATGCGGCCATGGGGTTAAATGGGTTAATAAGGTAAATTGATCGGAAGTCAGACACCTCTTTTAGCTGCATGCACACGAATGCCAGCAACTTGCTAAATGCCATAGTTTTTTTTACACACTCTGATGGTGTTTTCATTGTACCATCTATTAGTCTATAATCTGTGTTATTTAAAGCTATGAGGCACATATTTCTGAAGCACTTCCCCTCAATCACGAGTCAGACAGGGCATGATCACAACTCGGACAATGTGCCAAGTATCTTGTGCAAGAACCTCCCAACGCAGTTTCACGATGGACAGTTGTACTTCAGAGCACAGATGCCCATTTAATGTAACAATGTTTCCTACCCTCAGAGCTGATCACTCACTTGATGTGAAGTTATACTGAGAGAATAAACCTCTTTATAAGCTACCGGTAAAGTTCATTTTATGATCAATTTAATTGCTGTGGCTATTATAATATCTGTAACTGTGACCATTATTAAAGCATAACCCATAAGGCCCTGAAAGACTATGACATGATGTGGATCGGCCATGATATTTCAAGGTTAGAGGTGCCAAGCTATTCTGACACCAAGGCTTGAAGTATCATGGTTGATCTGTCCCAAGAACTATGATATGAACCTCAGAGGATATCTACACAAAAATTGATAATTTCGTCCATTAGGAGTTAAATTAACTGAAATGATCCAGTTGTTCATAACAATAAAAAAAATTGAATATTTGGTCATAGGTTTGTTTGCTACCGGCAAAATTTAATAATATATCCATTGAGCTATTTACTACACACCTATTTCACCTATCTGCAAAAAGAATAGCAACTATTAGAAGGGGCAACACAAACACTGTAGGAGTCAACAGTGCTAGATTTAGGCATCTGATCGCTGTCCAACTTTAGATCATTCCATGTCGGTCTCCCAATCACCCACATTAAGCTATCTGGTAAATGGACGCTGTTATTTTCTGTGAACAAGAGTAGACCTGAACTATGTCTGTCCTGATTAATATATATGAACTAACGTCACAGCACAGACCTACGGATTACCATTAAGCTCAATAACCACATACAAGAGAAATACAAAGATTGAAAATCTACTTTTCTCATCTCATGTATTTGGCTAACATTTCAAGTTGATCTCTTCTTGGGATTTGACATCAGAACCAGAAATTAAATATGATGGAAGGGCAGTATGTCAGAAAAGGAGATTTGAAATGGTGTACTGTGGTAAGAACACACATATATAATATATATATTATTTTTGTTGTTGTTGTTGTTATTAAAAAAGACCACTAAAACTGTTCTGACTCACCACCCAATGCACCAAAGACCATCGAGCCGATGGCCTTTTGTGCACTGGGAATCCTGTTTGACTTCAAATCAATTACCACAGCTTAATTGCAAACATTCTGAATCAGAATGACATGAAAAAGCACCACATACCATAATATCATAACATACGGGTTAGCTTGAAAATCAATACACACTTACAGCACACTACATCACATTCAACATTTTATTAATTTATTTTCTACAGAGACCTGCTCCGGCAATAAATGGATAGCAGTGCTTCATATATCCTTTATAAATGTTCTTAGTTGTCTTGTACAAATGATGCACCAAAAGACTAGCTTTAGTCATGAAGTTTAAATGTCATAAAATGAAAGCTGTCTGCTCTTTTTCTCCTTTATTTGTAAACAAGATCCCATGCTGTGTACAAGGGCCAGTAGAAAACTTCTGTTACATTAGCCTACTCGCACGGATTGCGAAAAGAAAAGTCTTAGTTGAAGTAAAACAACATTGAGTACTATAGCTCTTTCTGCAAACTGTAGCAATCAAAGCTTAATTGCACAGGAGCAGAAAACTTTATTGTCTGTTTTAACCCATATCATACTGAGGCTAAAAGTTTCAAATTTGTGCACTGCCATATGCAAGCTACATTATAGTACTACAGATGAGGATATAAACCAATGGCTTTAGTTCAAGGGTGGTGCCAGAATAGCTTTGCGCCTCGAGGCGCCAAGCTATTCTGGCACTACCCTTGAACTATTTTAGTAAAACTTATTTCACACAACACACTGGTGTATTCCAAATGATAAGGGTTAAAGGATACAATGCTACCCAAGTATACTCACCCACTGTTCTCTGGTTTACCAGATGAACTATTTGGCACAGAAAACCTGTTCTCTTTCTTTTCCACAGGAGCATCTAGCTTTTCATCTGTGAACAATTCTTTACCATCTGTATTTTTTCTTTCTGTCTGTTTCATAGCTGAGCTGCTCTGTCCTCCTGAAGCATAACCATGTTGTTTTTTAGCAGGCTGTTTCTTGCCTTCAGATGATTTAAGCCCTGCAGATGCAGGCTGATGAGGCACAGAGTATTTTGATTCCCACACTCGCCTGGTAGCTTCATGAGCATTAGCAGGGCCCATCTCTGGTGGTCGTTCGGTATTATCAAGTGTACCTGAGCCAGTATCAGGTCTTGGCGCTTCTCCCAAGCTGCCTTGCTCCAGGAATGGACTCGTTGCTTCCATGGAACCTAAATCCAAAGCTGGTCTCTCTGGCGCTTGTTCAACACTGCTATATAGCTGAGCTTCATGTGGCAAGGGCCGGTCAAAAGGATTCCATATATAATCTAAAGCAGGAACACTTCCAGAGCTTTCTTTCCTTTCTTTTGTTGGATCTAATTTGTGTTCAAAATCTGAAAATCTGTCTTCTTTGAGGCTGTCATCATAGCTTGTGGGGTTGATTTGAAATGCTCTCCTAAATGAGGACATATCACTTAACTGAGAGTAATTATCTGTGTTATTATCATTTGAAAAACTGAACAAGGCAGGTTCTTTCACTAGTTTTATCCTAGCGATCTGTTCTGACTGTTCAGATGTTTTCATCGCCTGAGTCTTGAGGTGTTCAATCAACTGGCTTAGGAGATCATTCGTCCGTCTGGCTTCTTGAATCAAATATTCAAAACCTGCAAAATAAATTCAGCTCTTACCACTTTCAGTTTTACTTATAAAACTGAAGTTTGAATAGAATAAAACATTCTCCCTTCACTTCAGCTGCTTGCCCAAAGCAGTCACCAGCCTACAATGTAATGTAAATAAATACCCTGCACACACCACCAAGTACTCAGAAGCCATGTTTCAGTGTTGCTTTGGCTGATAGTCATAAACCTTAATTACCTGTGTGTCAGTAACAAAATGTATAAAAAAAAACATCAACATATGCATAAATACCTTTCCCAACAGATTCCTGCAGATCACCAAGAGATGCCACTGAGTCCCGAATATCACACAAAATGATGTTTGGATCTTCCAGTGGGCTAGAATCTTTCTTGACTTTTGATGCAATGTTCTCTTGTGCCTGCTGTTTATTATCTCCTTCTTCTTGTTCTGGTGTATCTGATGGAACTTTGCCAGTTTCATCCTCTGTCTCATCAGACGCACTGTGCTTGTCGACACTGTCAGGTGCACCCTGTCTGTGTAAATCTGTAGCAGAAGACCATCATCATTCACCACACACTGTGTCACATTTCAATTACTCAGTGAACTGCCACAGTGCCAGTGCCTTCAGAGACTGGCTCCTGCAGGTCTAGAATGGGGAGTGAGCACTCTCCTCATAAGGAAAATGCCCACTGGTTGACATCAGCTACAGAGTGTGTCTATCATGCACTAAAATTCCAAATCAAGTACTGACAGTGTAACAACGGGTAGGCAGACACTCTAAAATTCATCTAAAAAGGTAGAACTGTACACATACCATGGGGAATTACTCAGCGCTGGACAGACAGTTAGATCCCCTGCCCCCGCCTATCAGGCACCCAATCGCCAGCCCACAGAAAATATGCAGGTATAGAACAAGGCCATCATCTACATCCCTAAAACGGATGCATCAGGTCAAGCCTATAACCCATGTCTTTTTCTGGAATTTAGGAAGTAGGCAGCAGAAATACACATACACAAACAAGAAGGTGTTACATTGTTGAGTATTGTCTTGTGCATCTACTGTGGGAAATCAGGGTATTTACCTGACCACATTTAGTAGTGCACCTTCAGGGGATCTAACTGATTGTCTGTCCAGCGCTGAGTAATTCCCCTTGGTATGAGTACTTGTAAAATATGATTCACCAGGATAGGGAAACAGCTAGGTAGTCAATGCAGTTCTTGTATCTCACCAACGCTAGACAACAGGGAAGCCATGTCAGCTGAAGCTGTTTGGTCAGCTTCCCCTGGGCCATCATCTGATGGGAGGACAGTTACGGGCAGAGACATGTGCTGGCTGGTTGAGTCACTGTCAGTGATATCTGCTGGTGACATGGGCTGTAATTCTGAGTCTGCCTGCTCCTGTGACAAAAGATAAATTTCAAGATCAAGGAGTTATTCTGGAGAAATCTTGGCATCACCATTGATTGCAGTCTCTCACTAAAATGACACATTTTGAATACCTGTAGATCTGCATTTATTGAACTGCGTCGCATTAGCTCCATCTCAGGCATCTTCTCGCACCAGAAGCCACTAAAACACTGGTCTGCTCCTTTGTCTTGTCCCAACTCGATTACGGCAATGCACTCCTGTGTGGCTGTCCTCAGTACCTTCTGGATTGGCTCCGGAGGATGCAGAACTCATCAGCTCGGCTTGTTGTCAAGGCAAATAAGTCAGACCACATCAAACCCATCCTGTGTTCACTCCATTGGTTACCTATCATCATCATGGCTTGACTTCGCGAACGAAGATTCTATAGGGCTTGCCCACGTCATCTGCAGGCATTTTCGTGACTGCGGAGGCCAATCCAGGACAGGCAGGTTCGACCGCAGTGGCTGTAGGGGAAGGTCTGGTCAGGGTTCTGAGTTACGACAACTCTGTTTTTTCTCCTGAGCCGCTTGTCCTTGAGGTTAGATCTGCGAGAGTCCTCAAAGGAGACGGCTGCCTTGTGAATGGTGGAGCGCCAGGTGTCACGGTCCGCAGCAAGCGAAGACCACTGGCGGTGGTCGATTTGGCAGGCACTAAGTGACTTCTTGAGACAATCTTTGTATCTCTTCTTTGGTGCCTCTCTGTCTCCGTGTCCAGTGGCGAGCTCGCCGAACAGAGTGATCTTGGGTAGGCGATGATCCTCCATCCTGGAGACGTGCCCCAGCCCAGCGAAGCTGTGTCCGCAGCAGCAAAGCCTCGATGCTCAAAGTTTCCGCCTGTTCAAGGACCTCGACATTGGTGACATAGTCACTCCAGTGAATGCTGAGGATGGTACGCAGGCAGCGCTGGTGAAAGTGTTCGAGGAGTCGTAGTTGGCTGCGGTAGAGGGCCCAGGACTCGGAACCATACAGCAGGGTGGTGAGGACGACAGCTCTGTACACACTGATCTTGGTGCCTTTTTTCAGGTGTTGATTGTGCCACACCCGCTTGAATAGTCGCCCGAAAGCACTGTTCGCTTTTGCCAGCCTGTTGTCCAGCTCCTTGTCCAGCTTGGCGTCTGACGTGATGATGCAGCCGAGGTAGGTAAACTGGTGTACAGACTTCAGTTCGGACTCGCCGATGGTGATGTGGGGAGGGCGATGCTCTTCCTTGGGTGCTGGCTGATGAAGGACCTCTGTCTTTTTCAGACTGACCTCAAGTCCAAAGAGCTGGGCGGCATCTGCGAAGCAGGACGTAATGCGCTGCAAGGCTCTCTCTGTGTGTGCAACGAGGGCAGCGTCATCAGTAAAGAGCAGCTCACGAATCAGTTGGTCTAAGGTTTTCGTGTAGGCCTGCAGTCGTCTGAGGTTGAACAGGCTGCCATCGAGACGATACCTGATGTACACTGCGTCGTCATCGTCGAGGTCCACTGTGGCCTGCTTCAACATCATGCTGAAGATGGTGAAGAGGGTCGGTGCCAGCACGCAGCCTTGCTTCACGCCGTTGCGAATGGGGAATGGTTCTGAGAGGTCACTGTTTAGTCTGACCTGGCCTTGCTGGTCCTCGTGGAGCTGGACGATCATGTTGAAGAACTTTGGGGGACAGCCTAGTCGCTCCAGGATCTGCCACATACCTTGCCTGCTCACAGTGTCAAACGCTTTTGTTAGGTCGACAAACGTTACTTACAGCCCTTTGTTCTGCTCGCGGCACTTCTTCTGAAGCTGTCTCAGCACAAAGACCATGTCGGTGGTACTCCTGTTGGCTCTGAAGCCACACTGGCCCTCTGGGAGGTGGTCTTCAGCGATGGCAGGTTACCTATCACATTTAGAGTATAATACAAAGTTCTGTCCATCTGTCATACCTGTCTGTCTCCTTCTACTGGCCCTGTCTATCTTTCTGAGCTTCTTCATTTGTACACACTTTCAAAACAGTTCCGTTCATCAGCAGACATTATTTAACTATTACCCTTTCCGACTGTGAGAACTAAGTCTGTTGGCGAGAGGTCTTTCTCATACCAAGGACCATTTCTTTGGAATAAACTCCCACAGTCCCTCAGATATGTTGAATCAGCCAATAGTTTCCGGCAGTCCTTAAAAAAGCATTTATTCCTTTAAACATGCATTCACTGTTATAATTCTTCTTTTGGGTCAGCATTTCATTGTGGGTGAGGGCTGTCTGCTGTTTCTGTTGTTGGTTTTATGGTACACGTGTCTTTTTGTGTGTGAGCATTTTTTATTGTTGGTGTGTTCTTTTCGTTATTCTTATATTTCTTGTATATCTTGTTGCGTGAGTGTGTATGTTAGGGACTGTATATAAATGTGTTGTAGGATGCAAGGTGTATGTATGTTAGTATGTCATTTATACGGCGCCTGGAGCTTTTCTATCGAAAGTATAGGCGCCTTAAAAATATACATTATTATTATTATTCCTAAATCAGAGTCAGGGCTCAGTTGCATGAGTGAGCTTAGTCCTGCGCAAGCCACAAAGCAAGGTGCTCCATGATATAGTCCTGCGCAAGCCACAAAGCAAGGTGCTCCATGATATAGTCCTGCGCAAGCCACAAAGCAAGGTGCTCCATGATATAGTCCTGCGCAAGCCACAAAGCAAGGTGCTCCATGATATAGTCCTGCCCAAGCCACAAAGCAAGGTGCTCCATGATATAGTCCTGCGCAAGCCACAAAGCAAGGTGCTCCATGATATAGTCCTATCGCGGAGCACCTTGCTTTGTGGCTTGCGCAGAACTAAGCTCACTCATGCAACTGAGCCCTGGTACAATGACATGTGAAAAATTGAAATGACTGAAACAGTCCACAACATGACAACGTATGTCCCATAATCCATGGCAAGCAAGAGTCATGAGCCCCCGCAAATGCAGGGGGCTCATGAGAATTTATGCCTCTTGCAGATGGAACAGGATGGCTGAAGGGCTGTTCTGAAATTTAGCTGTCTGGGATTTTGAAACAGCTGAATCATTTTCCAGGACTGAAGACTGTCACCCATGAAGTTTCAAATAGTCTTCACCACTTGATATATTAACATCCTGTGTATTGTAACTTGGTGTTAGCAGAGTTTTAGTTATTAAATATAATGTAATCTGAATCTCTTTCATTTGTACTTCTGGATGACTTCATCTCCAGTACACTTTGGACTGCTGGACCATACTGGAGGAATTTTTCTGCAGTAACCAATTAAATGCCAACTGAATAAAACAGGGGAGAGTGTAGTGATGATGGCCTGCTCACTGAGAGGAGCGGAGCAGTCGGCACCAATAGTAGGGACACATTTACCCAATGTGCAAAAGGCCATCAGACCGATGTCGCCTGCCATAGGCCTGCACGTGGCTGTGGTCGGGCCAACGGTGGCTGACGTCGGCCCGATGGCCTTTGGGCACTGCTGTTACTGTACAGTGACTGCTGACAGCTATCATGTAAACACCGAGTATCGCTGAGGCTGGCTGCCTAGTGATGCTCTTTTTTCCGGGCCTGTAGACAGCATATAGCATGCGGACACGACTGTACCTGTGGTCCGACTAGCTGCGTGGTTGGATGCCACTTTAGACACAGGTTAGGTTAGGTAGCTGCAGTTATGGTGCTCAATCAATAAGTAATAAAGTATGTAACTTGCAACCAGTTCTATGTTGTACATGTATATGTTCCATGTTCAGCTGAGAGCAAAGCAGCACTGACACATTACCAACTTTCCGAATGCACAAGGTCATCGGCCCGATGGCCTCTGCGCATTGGTTTAATTACAAGGTGTATTCCAGCACTGGATGGACTAGGCCTTTGCAGCATTGAGTCTGGGCCTGTGCAGGACATCCCTTCTGGCTTCTGGTGATGACAGCACTGGCCCTGTTTGCCTTGGCAGTGAGTGGATGTGGCTGCCTCAATGCTGTTTGCGGGACAGTTCTACACCAAGGTACCTAAACTTTGAACACTTCTGCATTCTTGGGCTGGTCATGCAGCGTGTAGTTTGCCGAAATGGTTTAATGGGTTGACCATCAAAAACCGATGATGTCGTCATTGTGCATGACTTCTATTTGTGGGTGCGGGTGTGGCTGGCCAAGCCAATCCTGGAGCCACACTTGCGAGGGCAATGGGGGCACTGGAATGTAGCTGTGGGGAGAGTCGACGCTGTCTTTCTGCGAGCTCTGGCACTGGTGATCCGTTCATGCCGATTGTGTTCAAAGAGCGTGCAGGCTTTCCTGGTGGCGGCACGCCAGCCAGATCTGTCTTGTGCTTGTGCTTCAAGTTCCTTTAACGGGAAAACGCAGTACTTGAGGCTGTCTTTTATGCAAACTCACAAACCAGATAGGTGAGGCTAGCGCTGGCAGAATTGTATGCAAACCAAGGGGAATCACAGCGCTGGACAGACAACAGTTAGATCCCCTGCCCCCGCCTATCAGGCACCCAATCGCCAGCCCACAGAGAAATACGCAGGTATAGAATAAGACGATCATTTCCATCCTCAAAACGAATGGATCAGGTCTCTTATATAACCCATGTCTTTCTCCGGAACTTAGGAAGTGGGCAGGAGAAACATACATACACAAACATGAAGGTGCGCTACTATATGTGGTCGGGTAAATACCCTGATTTCCCACAGTAGATGCACAGAACTTGACACAACAATGTAACGATACAAATTTGCCTCGAGTTATAGATACTCACAAACCAGATAGGTGAGGCTAGCGCTGGCAGAATTGTATGCAAACCAAGGGGAATCACAGCGCTGGACAGACAACAGTTAGATCCCCTGCCCCCGCCTATCAGGCACCCAATCGCCAGCCCACAGAGAAATACGCAGGTATAGAATAAGACGATCATTTCCATCCTCAAAACGAATGGATCAGGTCTCTTATATAACCCATGTCTTTCTCCGGAACTTAGGAAGTGGGCAGGAGAAACATACATACACAAACATGAAGGTGTCTTTTATGTAGTCTATGAAGCGTTTCTTTCGCTGTCCTTGCTTCTTGTGGTCTTTTGAGAGTGCACCATACAGGAGTTGACGTGGCATGCAAGAATCATCCATGCGTATCACATGACCTGTCCAGCGAAGTTGTGTCTTTAAGATCAAGGTTTCAACACTCACTAAGCCAGCATTATCCAGGACTTCCAGGTTTGTCACCTTGTCTTGCCATTTGATGCCCATGAGTGAGCGCAGGGATCTCATGTGGAAGTGTTCAAGCTGTTTGAGGTGTTTTCTGTACAGCGTCCATGACTCACAGCCGTAGAGGAAGCTGGGGAGGACTACTGCCTTGTAGACTTTGATCTTGGTGGAGAGCTTGACGTTGTTATTCAACACACGAGTGCGCAGATGACCCAGGGCTTGGCCGGCTTTGCTGATGCAAGCTGCGATTTCCATGTTGATAATACCGTCAGAAGAGATGATGCTCCCCAGGTACCTGAACTGGTCGACAGTCTTCAGCTCATTGCCTTTGATATACACTTTGGGTGGGGGGCTCTTGTGCCTGGGGCTGGTTGGTGCAGGACCTCGGTCTTGTTGAGACTGATGGTGAGGCCAAACAGTCGAGAGGCTTCTGTGAACCTGTTGACTATGGTCTGGAGGTCAGACTCCGTGTGCGCCATCAGCGCACAGTCATCGGCAAACAGCGCCTCAAGGATCAGTCTCTCAATGGTCTTGGTCCTGGCGTTCAGTCGACGGAGTTTGAAGAGAGAGCCGTCTAGTCTGTACTTCAGGTACACTCCCTTCTCAAGGTCACGTACTGCATGGGTCAGGACACACATGAAGAACAGGTTGAACATCATGGGGGAAAGATCGAAGGGTGCAGATGTGTCGTCGTTTGACTGGGCAACGCCTACCATTCCATCATGGAAGAGGTGGATGATGTTGGTGAACTTCCTGGGGCAGCCAAGCTTTGCGAGGATGACCCAAAGCGCTTCTCTGTTCATGGTGTCGAATGCTTTGGTTAGATCTATGAAGACAGCGTAGAGGTCCATGTGCTGCTCAATGCATTTCTCCTGGACCTGCCTCACAGAAAAGACCATGTCGACTGTCTGAAGTCACACTGAGCCTCTGGGAGTGCTTCCTCAGATACAGAGCTGATCAGGTGGTTGAGGATGACTCTCGTGAGGATCTTGCCAGCAATGGACAAGAGTGAGATCCCTCGGTAATTGGCACAGTCTGCTTTGCTGCCCTTGTTCTTGAACAGGGAGACGATTGTAGCATCTCTAAATTCCTGTGGTATGTTCTCCTCTGCCCAGAAGCATGTCAGAATGTTGAGGAAGGCATCAAGGGTTTCAGGTCCAGCTGCTTTGAAGAGCTCTGCGGGGATGCCGTCCATGCCTGCAGCCTTGCCGGAGCTAGTCTAGTTGATCGCTTTCTTGACCTCGTCCAGGGTAGGCTGGAGGTCAAGGTCATCCAGTGTCAGCTTTTGGGGAATAATGTCCAGGGCCGCGGGGTCGACAGTGGAAGGTAGGTTCAGCAGATTTGAGAAGTGTTCTCTCCAGCGCTCAGTGATGATGCCTTTGTCCTTCAGCAAGGTGAAGCCATCGGAAGAAAAGAGAGGGATTGTGCTGGGTCTGGCAGGACCACAGACAGCGTTCATTGTGCTGAAAAACTCCTTGGAGTTGTTGGATTCAGCAAAGTGTTCAAGTTCTTTTGCCTTGCTGTCCCACCAGGTGTCCTGCATGTTTCGGAGCTCTCTCTGGGCTTTTCTCTGGAGGTGTTTGAAGCAGTCTTTCTTGGACAAGGAGTTGATGTCGTTCTGCCACTGTATGAAGGCACTGTGCTTTTGCTCCAGTAGCTTGTTGATCTCTTCATTGTTCTCATCGAACCAATCCTGGTGTACCCTCTGCTTGGGTCCAAGCACATCTTTGGCAGACTCCGTTACCATCCCCTTGAACTGGTTCCACACTTCAGTTGGGTTGCCAGTCAACGGTCCATGGGCAGTTAGCAGGTCATCAAGGTGGGACTGGAAGTTTTCCTTGACGTCCAGGCGCTTCAGCTTGGCCAGGTTGAATGAAGGTCGGGTGAGCTTCGGCCTCTTCCTCTGTGCAGGAGTAATGTGCAGGTTGAGGACAGACTGCACCAGCCGATGGTCGGTCCAGCACTTGGCTCCTCTCATGGCTCTGGTGATTCTGACATCTCGAGTATCCCGCTGGCGGACAATGACATAGTCTATGAGATGCCACTGCTTGAACCTGGGATGCATCCATGTTGTCTTGCACTTACTAGTCAGTCTGAAGAGGGTGTTGGTGATGGCGAGTCCATTCTCAGCGCACAATGTCAGCAGCTGCAGGCCATTGCTGTTCATCTTGCCCAGCCCGTGTGGGTCCATCACTCCTTCCCAGCAGTAACATTCGCGCCCAACTCGAGCATTGAAAGTCACCAAGCATGATGAGTTTGTCACTTGCAGGGGTGGACTTCAGGAGGGAGTCGAGGCTCTCATAGAATGCCTCCTTGTCATCATCGGCGTTGGTGAGTGTCGGAGTATAGGCGCTGATGACAGTGACATGTCGGGAGTGGGAGATGGGGAAAAGGAGCTTCATCACTCGTTCGCTGATGCCAGTGGGAAGAGAAGGCAGCTGTCGGAGGAGCGTGGTGCGGATGGCGAAGCCAACTCCGTGTATCCTGTCCTCATTCTCTGCTTTGCCCTTCCAGAAGAAGGTGTACCCACCCTCAGGTTCACAGATCGAGCCTTTTTCAGCAAATCTGGTTTCACTAAGAGCTGCAATAGCTCCCTGGCTATGAGGGCTGTTCTTCTGTGCGGTCTCTGCGTCTGATCTCTATCCAACAGGGTTCGTACGTTCCACGTACCGAGAATAAGTTTCTTTCTTTGTTTTTCTTTTCGACCACATAAAAGGGTTAAGCCGCGGTAAGCTGACCCATTTGGTGTAGGGCAGGCAATGTTTGGAACACCTTTTCTAGTTCCCTCCCTTACTAGGGTGAGCAGTGCAGTCCTGAAGAGGGCTGCTCAGTCGCCTGGGATACTGCAAAACTTCCCTGCTGCCCCTGATACAGGGAAGAATGACCACTGGTCCACAGGCCACCTACGTGCAGGTTCGGAGCTACGACTAGTAAAATCTACCTGTCGGTTCGCCCGTTCCCCATCGCCGCAGGGCTTCTGGAGGAGGCAAAAGAAAAAAGAAGATGAAGAAGCAGACTTGTTGAAGATGGAAGATCCATGCACAAAACGTGCGTGTGAAGGAGATTTTGGTGGAGAAGCTGTTGCGCTGGAGCAACCCCACCCTCTTGGCCGCAGAAATCAGAGTCCAGTGGCACGATGAGACGTTACAGCTGGTAACTTCCTTGGCCGCAGTGGATGGCCATGTCTTCTTCTGTGCTCTGACATGCCCTATGCACTCCACAGTGCACTGCTGACCCGCCCTCTTGGCCGTTGAACCTTGATTGAGTTTTCTCCGCCCAGTCGGCCGGTGACAGACTTTGCATGCTAGGACAAGCAAGTTCTGCCTCACCAAGGGTTTGAGACCCCCGGTTTCCCCTCACTTGGTTTAGCCAGCCAGTCGAAGCTGTTGCCCGTGGTGTGGCCGCTGCGCATGCTGCAGCTACGTGGAGTTACAAGTGAGAGTTGAGTGTCAAAGTGGGGACCTATGCTGGTGGATTACTCTCTAACCTTCAAGAGACGACTTGTCCTTCTATTATAGGTGAAACCCCCTCCTTGAATACTCCAGAGACGGTTTACTGTATATATATATATATATATATATATATATATATATATATATATATATATATATATATATATATATATATATATAATATATATATATATATATATATATATATATATATATATATATATATATATATACATATATATTCACTACCAAAAAAACATACCATAGTTTTAGCAGACGCCAACACTCGGATCTCTTCAAGTTTTCCAAGAAGACGCCCAAACTAGCAGATTTATCCGAGAGGAACACGAGGCAAGGAACAATACCGAAATGTGGCCGGCTTGTCCTCAACAAACGGTCTCATATAAGACAATTTATACCGTAATTTAGCAGCATATACTGTTATAAGCTGCCATATACTTGCTTTTTCGTAACGCACAGTTTTCTCAGGAACCTCATGTGTCTATTTTTAGGTCCGGTCCTTTTCCATGCCCAGGGTTGATGGTCAACTCGCCCCAATGCCAACTCGCCCAAAGTAGAAGTAATCTCAAAGAATACAGCCTCTATACTCTTTCAAAGGAAAACAGAAAATAGGGGTTGAAAACCTTTAAATTAGATACAAGAAACACGACGTTTCGGAACAAAGATCCTTCTTCCGAGTGGAAACAAACTCTATACTCTTTGATTATCTCGCCCAATACTCGAGTCAACTCGCCCAGGGCTACAATCAACTCGCCCAAGCAGTTTTAGTCTCACATGCGGACCATCAAATGTGTCTGTATGTATAAAGCTCACGCGCCAGTCTAGTCCTCTTTTAACAAGTCTTTAGTTGTTTTTTGTCATCACTTTCTTTCAGTATTATGGTTTCCCCTTACGCCGGTCAACTCACCCATTAGCTAACTCGCCCATAAGCCGTCTCGCCCCAACGTAGAGTAAAGTCGCCCAAGTCAACATGCCCAATGGTAGAGTCAACTCGCTCAAAGGTAGAGTCAACTCGCCCAAAGGTAGAGTCAACTCGCCCAAGATCGTCTGCTAGCTTGTTTCTATTGGAGTGTGTGTTTGTGTAATTGGGTGTGTCAGTGCATATACCCTTGCCGGCAATTCCTGTATTTAAGCCCCCCCTTGCACTAAGCATGACACTCAAGGTGTCTGCCCACTGTCTTTTTGCTGTGAGGAGTGCAGAGAAAATCAGATACTAGAAAACCACGATCCCCCCTCCGCCCCGGCCTTCATTTCTTTTTTTAACCAAAGCAAAATCTAATAGAATCGATGTTAATCGCCTAAGTGGTGATGGGGGGGGGGGGGTTATACATGTATTGTGTGCCGTGTGTGTTTTCGCGCCTGACACTAGGCGAATTCGGCTAGTTTTCTGGAAAGGGAGGTGGCTTCTTTTGTTGGCCCCAAAACTGATGAATACTATAGCCCTGTGACCTACAGAAGCAACAGCAACAACTAGTTTTATGCTTCATTAGCCCAACAACTATATGTTTTAGTCAAGTCGGTACTTTATCTTCGCTGCCAGTGATCATGATTTTCATGTCTGAAGTGACTACACACTGACCAAAATGTCGGTGAACAATACAAATGTAAACAAGACAAAACTGATCACCAAAAAAAAAGCCTGACAGAACATAGGACTAGCACAAGAAACATATAAAGCCTCATGAGCCAAACATCCCAAAAAGGGCACATTAGGATTATGTCTATTGCAGCTGGGGTGGCACGTGTTCGCCTTGTCCTGGCCGTTAAGGGGTTAAGAACTGTCCACAGATGACCCCATCTGAGAAGGTGTCAGATAAAGGTTTGAAGTGGGAGTGGCAGAAGCGCCTATGACCATTATTGTCATCAGCTTTCCACTGAATATTAGCAACACCTCAGTACAGTAGCAGATGTCAAGTTCTACTGATTTTTTGTTGCTACGTCTGCCCAGTTTTGGTAGTAGCCATAGAATGAAAAACTTAAACTTCTCTTCTTTTTTGTCTACCGTATTGAAAATATGGTAGACTTGAAAATGGTGTGGTGTGATTGTATCATACTACGACTACGACTACGACCACCAAGTGACAATTTAGTAACATAGATAATTTAAATGACACAGCTGTTTAAACTGAATTAGCAGCAACTTCCTGTAGGTTTTTATTTCGCGGAAACATGGCGCAGTCCCAAATGATCAACCAATCACAGGCCAAAGGCGTGCCAAAGCTTGGGGTGTAAAGAAATCAAGACCAAAAAGGCCGTGACTGCCAAGCGTGTGCTGAAACTGCAGCGAACATCCAAACGAAGAAATAAACACGCTTAACCAGAAAAGACACTGATTACAACATGATGACAATTTCATTCATATCAATGATTCCATGCCCTTTCCCAAACAGGCATACAAACAAGTAAATCGGTACAACTTGATTCGCTACGAGTTAATGTCTTTTCTTTGATAGTAAGTGAACCGAGCTGACACTTCCGATCACCAAAGAAAATATACCAAACAGAGTAGCGGCACACACTGTCATTGTCAGTAGTCATTATACTTCATAGGTTGTATGTCTCTTTTGAGAAAGGGGTTTAACCCGGTCGAAATGATATTAATTATGTTAATCAGTTGCAGTTATCCGCTTAGTCTAACTGATCGTGTTTATTTCTTCGTTGGGACTGAAAGAAGGACTTGAGCATACTGAGTACTACTAGGCAGTCACGTAAGACTGAGACATTTTTAGACTTCACTAAAGTAACGTCACAGTCTACGCAGTTGTCTATTTTGTGAATTATATCATCTCGTGCATGAAACTGTCACTCTAGTCTGGTCAGTGCACTGAGTTGTGCTTTCAGGCGGATGTTTTCTGACCGAAAATCCAACAAGCTGCACGGTCATCGATATAAATGAAACGACATAAAAGGAGATGAAACTATACAAGTTTACACGCTTATTAGTTGGAAAGAAACTTTGTTACTGCTTACAAAAATGCATGCACCATACAAAAACAGAAGTACCGTTGTTTCAGCAGAAGCAGCAAACCTCAAGACAAACACCTTGTAACCTTTTTAACTTGTAAACTGATTGCACTGCCCTCGGTGACAACCCGACTCGCGACTGTCGCAGCATATTGAACAGTCTTCATATCAGTGGGGCCCGACTGTACCCACAGGCGTCAGAACTTATCTTAACACGCTCAGTCATACAGTACACACTGTATATAGCATAAGATTGCTGGGATCGATTGCGTTGGCGCGTGCTCTATACAAGAAGAAAAAAACGAAACTTGTGGATTTATCCGGTCGTGAAAGAACAAGAAGCGCATGCACAAAGTATACTACACAAATTAATTATACAAAAAAAAAACCTGCGGAAACAGCCGTACAGTATCCTGATGACACATATAACAAGCGACTAGCTTGTCCGTAACGAACGATCTCATGAAGCGACTTCAGTAGCAGTACTGACAAAATGGTTGAGCAACTATTCATTTCGTTCTACGCAACGTTTAGATAAACAGGCCTATAAGTCGATCTCAGCCTTTGTGTATGTAAGAGTGCTTGAGATCAGAGACGGACATACAGGGACGGATGTTGGGGGGAGAGGGGGTCTAAGGGTTCGCCCCCCCCCCCCCACCCCCGGCCTGCCCTGTTGTTTAATTTTTCGGCACTGGAACTGAGCCGCAATGTCGATCTAGCGTGGGAGACTGAGTCCTTTTTGGAGGTTCAGTGATGGTCCCAAACAAAAAGATGGACCCCTCCCATCCCCATCGAGGTGATCCGCCCCTGTCAGTGTTATATCAGTATAATCACAAACCAGTTAGGTGAGGCTAGCGCTGGCAGAATTGTACACATACCAAGGGGAATTACTCATCGCTGGACAGACAAACAGTTAGATCCCCTGGCCCCGCCTATCAGGCACCTTCATGTTTGTGTATGTATGTTTCTCCTGCCTACTTCCTAAGTTCCGGAGAAATACATGGGTTATATACGAGACTTGATGCATCCTTTTTGAGGACGTAGATGATCGTCTTGTTCTATACCTGCGTATTTCTCTGTGGGCTGGCGATTGGGTGCCTGATAGTGGGGGGGGGGGGGGGGGGAACAGGGGATCTAACTGTTTGTCTGTCCAGCGGCGCTGAGTAATTCCCCTTGGTATGTGTATATATCAGTATAGGCCTACATGTATGTCTCAGTGTAAGATCGACCTGTAAATAGTTCCGGCCGATACTAATAGGAAGTCCTCGGGCACAGAGGTGATCGGAGAAATTGTAGGTCTGGTTCGTCATGTCTTCGTTGGTTAATTCGGGCAGCGGGATTCTATATAGAACATTTCCCCCCTTGTTCAGGGTTTAACGTCCACGGCACCAAAGTGATAATCCGGACGGCCCTAAAGGGGCGAGTCAGTAGCGAGGGACAGGGACAACTCGAACACTGCGATCAACTCAATCATACGCACTGCGGCAACTGCTTTTCGGTGCCTGGACTTCGTGGATCTGTTTTACTTACATTAAGTTTTACGTCCTACTGCACAAACTGTGATCAAGGACGATCTTATGAATTAAACTTTAGTTGGGGAATAGGTCCGTGGTTCAAGTACCCCGCGGCACATGTTTCTGAAGATCGCAAACCCGGGCGGGCCCCAGGACTATGGCCTATCAGTCCAAGAGCTAGACCTGACTACTGTGCATGTGCATTCCCCCCCCCCCCCCCCCCCCCCCTTCACGAAAGAAATGGACTGCCAGTGCTATAGAAAATGTCTGAAGTCATGTGACACATTTTTTTTTCTTTCGATTTTACAGACTGAATAGGGCTCGGGAAGCTGACGTCGATCACGCTAGTCGTGGCGGCCATCTTGAGAGGATACGCGACTAAGGTCAGTGCTCATACTGAGGGAAATCGCTGTCAGGACAATGTCAGGAAAGTCCTGACGTGCTATAGGCAATAACAGCAAGTCTTGCCATCACCGTAGGATACCGCTAACCAGAATCTGTTTTTGTTTGTTTCCAAAGAGGAAGGCATGAAGAAAAACGTGTTGAAACACTACTGACTTCGCTACTACTTGATCCGTTAAGACTATCATCTTAAGATGGCCGCCGGCTGACGCGCCGACGCTGTTAGGCAACGCGGGGAACTGCCCGAGCCCTATAGGTAGTGGGTTTCATGGCAAAGTGCAGTGATTGCAGACAGAAGGTGCCAGCTTTATATGAAAGCCATGCAAGCACATACAGGGGAGACAACTGACAGACTAATCCACTGCCTCTAAGGCAAGTCTCAGACATCACACTCAGGGACGGATCTGGGGGTGGGGGATCATAGGGGTTTCGGAACCTCCCCCCCCCCCCCGATCCAAAATTGAAATTCTATTAGTAAGTCCCTTTTTGGGATGTTTGGAACCCCCCGCTCCTCCACCCACCCACCCCCACCCCGTTGTTTGATATTTTGGCGAATGGTGAGTCTTAACACACGCACGCGCCTTCTACCTAAACCACCCCCCTCCCCCTTGTGATTTTTCGGCCCCTGCAAGCAAGATCTAGCATCGGGGTGGCCTTTTGTATCAAGTTGAAGGTCCCAAACAAAATGTTGGACACCCCCCCCCCCCCCCGGCCTCGAGGTAACTGATCCGCCCCTGCACCGGCCCTGTCAGCACGAAAGTGTATCGGTGCCTGTGCTTTGCTGTCGTAAATGCGCAAACTACTGGATAGTCGGCAAACCCTCGCACGAAAACTTTACTGCTGAAATGATATGCGAGGATCAGGACTGGAACTGTTAAACAGAAAACTGTGTGACGCAACACAACGCACACATTATACGGTCACACACACACCACCCATAAATAATAATAATAATGACATTTATAGTGTGCCATAACCCAGCATTAATTTTGTTGGTTCCAAGTGCTTAAAAACATAGAGACACAAAAACAAGACTCCACAACAGTACTAATGGGTGACGGTCAACTCGCCTATATCTATGCCAACTCGCCCAGTCAACTCGCCAAGGTAAGAGATCAAGTCGCCTAGGTGTCGGTCATCTCGCCCAAATAACGGTCAACTCCCCAAAGGCCCCGCCAAACATGCCCGATTTTGAGGCCGATTCTTGAGCAGTTTTGATTCGGAGTGTGATCGGACTGGACAACAAAAACGTGTGCACTGCCACACATTCCCCGACTTTTTTTAAGCGGACCGGTTTGAATCGAAGATCAAGGTCGTACCTGTTCAGCGAAATGGCTGCTAGTTTTGACAGTGATGATGATGTGCTTGCATTATCAGCAGTTTTGCATCATAATCGGGAAGAGGTGGACGAAACATGGGCAACAAAGGTGGTACTGATCTTCCGCCATTTTCAAACTGAAACGACATGCTTCGGCGAGACGCGCTCTGATTGGTTGAAGCTTACAATCGGGGCCGATTCGGATCGGAAAAATAGAGCAGGTTCTAGACACCCGATTTCCAGCCGATTAGGATCGGATCGGATATATGACGTCATCCGATCGCAATCGGATCGGAATCGGCTTCAAAATCAGGGCACAACCGGCATGTGTGGCGGGGCCTCAAGGGTAGAGTCAACTCGCCCAAGTATTTTAGTCTAGTCTAATAATATGGACCCTCACATGTGTCTATATGTATCCAGGGATATTTGTGGGAGGTTTTGTGGCATTGAAATTCTGTGGTATTATTCTTTTTCTTTCGCCATGTGTGTGTGTGTGTGTGTGTGTGTGTGTGTGTGTGTGTGTGTGTGTGGTGTGTGTGTGTGTGTGTGTGTGTGTGTGTGTGTGTGTGTGTGGTGTGTGTGTGTGTGTGTGTGGTGTGTGTGTGTGTGTGTGTGTGTGTGTGTGTGCATGCGTGCGTGTGTGTGTGTGTGTGTGTGTGTGTGTGTGTGTGTGTGTGTGTGTGTGTGTGTGTGTGTGTGTGTGTGTGTGTATAATCAGTCAGGAACGCAAATGAAAAGAGCCCCATTTCCAAGTCTACCGTATTTTCAATACGGTAGACAAGAAAGAAGAGCAGTTTAAGTTTTTCATTCTATGGCTACTACCAAAACTGGGCAGACGTAGCAACAAACAATCAGTAGAACTTGACATCTGCTACTGTACTGAGGTGTTGGCTAATATTTAGTGGAAAGCTGATGACAATAATGGTCATAGGCGCTTCTGCAACTCCCACTTAACCCCTGAACGGCCAGAACAAGGCAAACACCACTCCAGCTGCAATAGACATAAATCCTAATGTGCCCACACAGTCGTGAGGCTTTATGTTTCTTGTTAGTCCTATGTTCTGTCAGCCTATTTTATTTTTTTTATTTTTTTGATCAGTTTTGTCTTGTTTACATCTGTATTGTTCATCGACATTTTGGTCAGCGTGAAATGAAATGAAAATGAAAATGAAAATCATGATCACTGGCAGTGAAGGTAAAGTACCAACTTGACTAAAACATAGAGTTGTTGGGCTAATGAAGCATGAAACTATTTGTTGCTGTTGCTTCTGTAGGTCACAGGGCTATATTATTCATCAGTTTTGGGGCCAACAAAAGAAGCCACCTCCCTTTCCAGAAAACTAGCCGATGTCGCCTAGCACGCTAACGCGCAAAAACACACAGAGCATAACCCAATGCCCCCCCCCCCCCATCACCACTTAGGCGAGTAACATCGACTCTATTAGATTTTGCTTTGGTTAAAAGAAATGAAGGCCAGGGGGGCAGGGGGATCGTGGTTTTCTAGTATCAGATTTTCTCTGCACTCCCCACAGCGGCAATATGGAAACTGAGACAGCGGGGCAGACACCTTGAGTGGGGGCCTTAAATACAGGAATTGCCGGCAAGGGTGATGGGTGGTAACGTGCGCTGACACACCCAAATACACACAAACACACACTCCAATAGGAACAAGCGAGCAGACGATCTTCGGCGAGTTGACTCTACCTTTGGGCGAGTTGACTCTACTTTCGAGCGAGTTGCCTCTACCCTTGGGCATGTTGACTTGGGCGACTTTACTCTACGCTTGGGCGAGATGGCACATGGGCGAGTTGGCTAATGGGCGAGTTGACCGGCGTAAAGGGAACCATAATACTAAAGAAAGTGATCACAAATAACAACTAAAGACTTGTTAGCGATGGTCCGCATGTGAGATTGCTTGGGCGAGTTAATTGTAGACCTGGGCGAGTTGACGCGAGTATTGGGCGCGTTGGCTGCTACTTCTACTTTGAGCGAGTTGGCATTGGGGCGAGTTGACCGTCAACCCTGGGCATGGGAAAAGACCGAACCTAAAAATAGACACGTGAGGTTCCTGAGAAAACTGCGCGCAAGCGTTACGTAGAACCAAGTTAGTATATGGCAGCTTATAACAGTATATGCTGCTAAATTACGTTATAAACTGTCTTATATGAGACCGTTTGTTGATGACAAGCCGGCCACATTTCGGTATTGTTCCTTGTCTCGTATTTGTCAGACGGAAAAATCAACTAAAACTCTGTGAGACTAGAGGCTATTTTTTACTTAGACTCTAGCTAACACCAAGTTGCAATACACAGGATGTTAACATATCAAGTGGTGAAGAAGACTATTTGAAACTTCACGGGTGACAGTCTTTACTCCTGGAAAATGATTCAGCTGTTTCAAAATCCCAGACAGGTAAATTTCAGAACAGCCCTTCAGCCAACCTGTTCCATCTAGTAGTAGTAGTAGTAGTAGTATTGTGAGGACAAAATAGGCCGTGAGGCCTTTATAAATGTCCTTTCTTTTTTTAGTTCCTTTATGGGTCTGCTATGCATGCAATTTTCCTATAAAATCATTCATCATAGGAATAAAAAATCTCTTTAAATTTTGGTAATTCGTCCAGCTGGTTTTTAAAAAAATTTATATTAGATGCTTTTTTTAATGAAACTGGTAAGTCATTCCAAACAATGGCAACTCTGTTAGTAAAACAAAACTTCCGCAAGTTAGTGTTACAGTGCTGTACAAAGATTTTCCCTTCAGAATTTCGGGTTCTGTCACAGAATAGTGTTGCAAAAAAGTCGTTCCACTTTAGGTCGTCGATGCCATTATAAATTTTAAAAACTTGGATTAAGTCTCCCCGTATTTTACGTCCGCGTAAGGAGTGTAATCCAAAGTATCTGAGTCTGTCTGAATAAGTCATATTTCTACATTCTTTGACCAGCTTTGTTGCTCGTCTCTGTATCCTTTCGAGTGCAGCTGATTGTCTCTTTAAACCTGGGTACCATACAGTGTTTGCATACTCTAAATGTGGTCTGACTAGTGATTTATACAGTTTACTAAAAATGTCTTTGTCCAAATAATTAAAAGCTCTCTTAATTACTCCAGCCATTTTGTTGGCCTTATTGATGCAGTTCTGAATATGGGGGTCAAAAGATAGAACTTTGTCAAAGACCACACCTAAATCTCTTTCCTCCTCACAAGATACCACCTTTTTAATGTTGCTGTTCACTTTCATCAAGTAATCGTGTTCAGGATTGTTCCTTCCAGCATGTAAGACCTTGCATTTCTCTACATTAAAATGTAAGTCCCATGTGTCGGACCACTCTTGCAAGTGATCCAAATCGTGCTGCAACACATCTTTATTGCTCGGTTCATTATAGATTTTAGTATCATCTGCGAAAATTTTGCACATGCTATTAACACAATCTGGCAAGTCATTTATAAATATCGTAAATAATATAGGTCCTAAGATGCTACCTTGAGGTATGCCGCTCAGTACCTTTATTTTGTCCGATTTTGCTTCTCCAACCTTTACCATTTGTTCTCTTGCATGTAAAAAAATTCTTATCCAGTTGGAAATGTTTCCACATACACCATAGGCCTCTAGTTTCTGAAGAAGCCGTTCATGAGGAACAGTGTCGAATGCTTTTCTAAAGTCTAAGTATATGATGTCAACCGCTTTTTTTGTTGTCCAGTAAGGAGGTTATATCATCCATCCATAACCTGTAGTAGCTGAGTAACACATGATCGTTTCCTTCTAAAACCATGTTGGCATTCAGTGTACATGTTATTCACCGTGATATGATTAACGATCTCATCTCGGACTATAGACTCTAAAACTTTACATACTATACACGTTAAGCTTACTGGCCTGTAGTTTCCTGCATCTGACCTAGAACCTTTTTTAAAAATCGCACTTACCTCTGCAGTTCGCCAGTCTTGCGGTACAATACCTGATTCAAGGGAAAAAGTAAACAATGTGCAAAGTGGCTCTGCCAACTCATTACACAACTCTTGTAAAACTCTGGGAGGGATGCAGTCTGGACCTTGAGCTTTGGAAGGATTCAACTCCTTTAGTTTTTTCTTGACAATATCAGGAGTTATTACGATATCTGTTATGGTGCACCCATTCGATTTTGAGCCTCTACCAAGCAACGGAACATTACTCAAATTTTCTTCCACAAATACACTTGAGAAGAATTTATTCAATGTTGCTGCCTTTTCATGATCTCCTACAGCAAGTGTGCCATCTTCTTTTTTAAGTGCATTTATTCCAGAATTATATTTAGTTTGTTCCTGTACATACTTCCAAAACACTTTGGGGTTCATTTTACATTTATCTGCAATATTTCTTTCATGCAATTTTTTGTTACGCTTTATTAATTTGTTACAGTCATTTCTTAGGGTAATATATCTTTGGTAATCTCTACCTTCTTGAGTGCAAGTGCAAGAGGCATAAATTCTCATGAGCCCCTGAATTTGGGGGGGTGGTGGTGGGGGGGGGGGGGCGGGGCTCAAGACTCTTGCTTGCCATGGATTATGGGACATACATAGTAATGTTGTGGACTGTTTTAGTCATTCAATTTTTTGCATGTCATTTCTTGTACCAGGCTCAGTTGCATGAGTGAGCTTAGTCAGCCTTCTTTGAATTGTTCCTTCTTTGCCGTTTGACTGTGACTCGGTGCCGCAAATATCAAGCCGGTACCTTAATTCACTGTGAGCCAGAGATTGGAGTCACTATTATTTTGTCAGTTCAGTTTTGTTCCTCTCTCTCTCTCTCTCTTTTATTTTATTTTTTAGGACTACGTGATATAGGTGTACCTTTACATAATATTGCCTTATTTGGGCTTCTGAAACGAAATGAATTTATAGGAAGATGCATGTTTCTCAGTGAAGCTGATTTTAGCGGCTGATCCGCGACTGAAGAGCACGGCCTTTGGCGGTACCGTTGCGCCATCTCTGGTGTGTTCCTAAGAATTTTATTGGAACGGCATTGAACACCGCAGCCGGGACTCACGCAAATCAGTT
>BTPG01000005.1:60561113-60923613 GCA_036245525.1 Semisulcospira habei
GAAAGGTAATTTTAATTTCACTATAATGGGTACATGTTTGCAGTATTAATAAATGATGTCTCTCTCTTGGCTTGACTTCGCGAACGAAGATTTTATAGGAGTTGCCCACGACGTCTGCAGGCTTGTTCGTGGCTGCGGAGGCCAATCCGAGACAGGCAGGTTCGACCGCAGTGGCTGCAGGGGAAGGTATGGTCAGGGTTCTGAGCTGCGGCATCTCTGTTTTTTCTCCTGAGCCGCTTGTCCTTAAGGCTAGCTCTGTGAGAGTCCTCAAAGGAGACAGCTGCCTTGTAAATGGTGGAGCGCCAGGTGTCACGGTCCGCAGCAAGCGAAGACCACTGGTGGTGGTCGATTTGGCAGGCACTAAGTGACTTCTTGAGACAGTCTTTGTATCTCTTCTTTGGTGCCCCTCTGTCACGGTGTCCAGTAGCAAGCTCGCCGAACAGGGTGATCTTTGGTAGGCGATGATCCTCCATCCTGGAGACATGCCCCGCCCAGCGGAGCTGTGTCCGCAGCAGCAAAGCCTCGATGCTCACAGTTTCAGCCCGTTCAAGGACCTCGACGTTGGTGACATAGTCACCCCAAAGTTCCTCAACATGATTGTCCAGCTACACGAGGACCAGCAAGGCCAGGTCAGACTCAACAATGCCCTCTCAGAACCATTCCCTATTCTCAACGGTGTAAAGCAGGGCTGCGTGTTGGCACCGACCCTCTTCACCATCTTTTTTAGCATGATGTTGAAGCAGGCCACAGTGGACCTCGATGATGACGATGCAGTGTACATCAGGTATCGTCTCGATGGCAGCCTGTTCAACCTCAGACGACTGCAGGCCCACACGAAAACCCTAGACCAACTGATTCGTGAGCTGCTTTTTGCTGATGATGCTGCCCTCGTTGCATACACAGAGAGAGCCCTGCAGCGCATCACGTCTTGCTTCGCAGATGCTGCCCAGCTCTTTGGACTCGAGGTCAGTCTTAAAAAGACAGAGGTCCTCCATCAGCCGGCACCCAAGACAGTGTACCGCCCTCCTCACATCACCATCGGCGAGTCTGAACTAAAGTCAGTGCACCAGTATACTTACCTTGGCTGCATTATCACGTCGGACGCCAAGCTGGACAAGGAGCTTGACAGCAGGCTGGCAAAAGCGAACAGCGCTTTCGGGCGACTTTTCAAGCGGGTGTGGCACAATCAGCAGCTGAAAACAGGCACCAAGATCAGCGTGTACAGAGCTGTGGTCCTCACCACCCTGCTGTATGGTTCCGAGTCCTGGGCCCTCTACCGCAGCCAACTACGACTCCTCGAACGCTTCCACCAGCGCTGCCTGCGTACCATCCTGGGCATTCACTGGAGTGAATAAATGATGTAGGAATAAGGTAAAAAGTGGGAGACAGCGCTGTATAATAAAACTACCGTAATAGGAAGGCTGTATCACAGTGAAATTGCTTGATCAAAGTAAAGAAATTTCTGGACGCTCAGGATGTACCGTTTTCCATTAAATCAGCATTTTAGACATAAACAAGGCTCCCGTGCATCTATATGAAAATCATGGTTGTCTATTGCTTCAAAATCACAGGAATAGCAACGCACTGGAGACACGCAGGGTATATATATACCTCGGAAATTGTTATCTTAACAATTGCATTTATGTTGCACCGAGGCATTTAAAATTGTTTAGGGATAGTAATGTAATCACGAGTAATGTTTATTAAGAATAATTAAGACATTGCTGAGTTCCCTCCCATATATATATATATATATATATATATATATATATATATATATATATATATATATATATATATATATATATATATATATATATATATATATATATATACTTGGAAATTATTATCTTAACAATTGTATGTTGCAGGCATTTAAAATTGTTTAGGGATAGTAATGTAATTGTGATGTTTATTAAGACATTGCTGAGTTCCCTCCCATACTTCGGAAATTGTTATCTTAACAGTTGTATGTTAAAAGCATTTAAAATTGTTTAGGGATAGTAATGTAATCGTTTTGTTTATTAAGACATTGCTGAGTTTCCTCCCTCAACTCCTTCAGGGCCCGCCTTGACTGCAGCCTCCACGCCGTGACTCCCCTTCATACCTGTGTATAGTTTTACCTTTTAAACCAGATCCTTTTACCACTGCCTTTTTTCCCCACTTTTATCGCCACTGCCCGGTTGTACGTCAATGCAGAGTCAATAATATTCGTGAGAACCTGATGTCTTAATGGGAAGGAGAAGAAATTTGCATTTTAAAGACCCTGTTTTAGTGTTTGTTTAGATGAAGAGCATCCAGACACATATCAAGCGTCCACTCGTACATGTGCATGGGCACATGAGCAGGCTTTCCGTGAACAGAATATTCTGTATATTGGATGCATACATTTTGATAGGGATGGAAAAAAATAAAAAGGCTGTTTGTCGTCGGGATGGACACAGTTTGAAAAAATCCTCTAGTCAGTTTAGGAAAACAGAGGACAGTTTTGTGAATGTCCGTCTGACATGCATGTGAATTTATGTTTACTCTGAACAATGCAATTTTTGGGAGTTTATCCAATAATATGAATCGTACCCCCTTCTCTTTGTGTACTTTCGTCAATTACCGATTTACAATGTATGCTAGCACTTGTACTCTTTTTGGTACATGTACACCTACATGTATGTGATCAATACTGACGCACATGTATAACTTATTGTGGCCGTGGCAAAAAGTATGACAGACTGTAGGTCCCCTGTGATGGAATTTATTTCATGCTGACCGTCCCGATGATGGAAAGTTTCAAATCCTAATGGAATGTATGCATGAGGATCTATTTCTCTTACTGGATGATGTGAAGAATTTCCCCAAGGCACACATTATTTATGAGCCCTATAAACTGTACATGGCAATTGGCATCTATAGATCGTTATGATCTTCTTTTTATTTTTTTATCTTTTTTTTTTTTTAACCAAAGAAAGTCTTATGAACCATGCTGAAGAGAGGATATAAGCATCTGTGCCAGTCTGTGACAGGGGTTTGAAAATCTTGCAGCAACCCATGTCACGTGATTCTTTCTCTGAGGTCACTCCCTGATACCGGTAATGCAAATAGCCACCACTCCAAGTCCAAGTGATCATTGTGGTTTTAACCAGTTTGAATGAAGTACCACATCATCAGATTGTCATTTATCTGCTTGTGTTTTTTTTTCTGTATCCAATTTATCTGCTTGTGTTTTTTTTTTCTGTATCCATCCTTACAACAAATGCTGGTATCAGTATAAAAAAATTGATACCCGGGTCCAGTTAATTTTGCAACTCTAGTTAGCTGACAATGTGTTAACCCCTAAAACTAGTAAAAATGGCCAACAGTAGAGAATTGCTGTGTTGCTGAGAGGCCTTAGAGTTTTATCAGAGATCCTAAAGTAGCATGCATTATATGTGGTTTGATACTAATCAATGTAAGGACTCAACTGAGTGTGTATAGCCACTCCCTTTTTGGCTCACATGCATAGCACAAGTGAGTCTATGTAATGGGTGATCTGTCATAGGTCCAGCGTCTGTCATCTGTGGTAAACTTTAATGTTGGCATTTTCTCAAGACTATTTCAAGCCTCGGACTTCAAACTTGGCCCAAGGGTATTTTGTGGCAAAACCTTTCTAAACATACCAATTTCAGTGACATCTCTCAAAGGTCAAGTTCACAGAGGGTCCAGAAAGGGGTATAAAATAGCCGTATTTTGACACAAATTGTTTCTCCTCAAATACTATTTTCAACTTCCAACCCAAACTTGGTACAGAGATACATGATGGTAAGACTTTTTTTTATCCATTCTAATTTGGATGACCCCTCAGAAAGTTCAAGGGTCATAAGAGGTTGGCAAATGTGTGAAAAATACAGTTTTTGATAGAATTGTAGTTTTTATCACAGTTTTTGCCAACTTTGACACAAAGGTAGCTGATGATATTGATAAGTAAGACCTTTCTATTAATTTAGTGGTCCCGTCACAATGGTCAAGGGTGAGGATCGGTGTCTGCTGCAGCTTGGTAGCGTTCGCCTTGCCCTGGCAGTGATGAGGTTAACTTCTCTGCATATGACATACACTCTACATGTTTTTATATTTTCTTTTCTTCTACTCACCCTAACAGGCCTCCACTTTTGGAACAGTGGAGATGGCATTTTTATCCCCATCTGGACGAGGTTTTCTTTGATGCGTCTTTTCTGCATGGTAATAGCCTGAGTACAATTTGTGTCACCTGTGTGTCAGATGATGTCAAAAGTTCATTATCGTGTTTCTACGACCATGCCCTACATACTAGAATGGCCGGGAGTGGAACACTACACTCAGACCACGGCCACATTGGATGTAAATTCAGGCACAGTACTGCAGCTGAACACAATAGACTATTGTTGAGGTCACAGTAGAAGTACTAGAACTCAGTAGTACAGAATTTTAATGATACATAGCTGCAGCTCTTTTGGCGCACAGCAGAGTCTTGGAGCTAGAACTTGTGTGTCAAAAGCGGGTCACGACTCGAAAATCATTACCACTCATGGTGTAACATATATATAATATACTTAACAATAACATACACACTTGAAAAATGGGTGTGCTGTGTACACAAAGGTGAGATAGGCACGCTAAAACTGACTGTACATAATATTTGCTGGATGGGATTAGGAAAAAAAATTCCATTCCCAACAGAGGATTTGAACCTAAGAAATCTTATTAACCCATTCAGCCCTGCCGCACTACAGCAGGAGATGGGTCGACCATGATAATTCAAGGGTAGTGCCATATTAGCTTGGCGCCTGTCGGCACCAAGCAGAGATAGATAAATGGGGGATCCCAAACCAATACATTCAATAAAGCCGCATCCGTCGCTAATTTACGCTATTTTTAATAACAAAATTCAGTTATCCCATTACACTCTCGTTATTTCTGAATCAACCCTTTAATTTTTAAAAAATGATGAGCATGACGGATGCGACTCTATTGAATTTATTATTTTGGGATCCCCCATTTATCTATCTCTTTATCATCAATACAATTATCATTTAATAAGACGTTTTATTATAATCATTAAATAATTAATGTTTTTTATTATATTAAATTATAAAATGAATCAAGACGAATTACTTCTTCTCAATGATATCAATGCTGTGGAAAATAAAGACTTAGACTCTAAGAAACAGAGACTTCTCTCCGTTATTGTTTCTGGTAAGTCAAAAACTTATTTAGGAAAACAATACATGGCAGAAGACATAGAGTCTTTAACTGCCGATGAACTAATCAAGCTTCATGCTAAATATGAGAACCATATTGCTTCACTAATGACACGCGATTTGAGTCGATCTCTTATATTTTTATACACAAAAGCTGTTAATCACTTCATACCGATAGACACTGAAAGCCTTTCTCATGATCTAGAAAACAACCCCATAGTTTCTAGTTCGATTGGTAGATTAGCATGTAACATGTTTTATAAGTTTGGCAATTACCTTGCTCCTGCCGTAACTTTGATGGTAACTAGTAGTTATATCGATTTATCAAAAATAAATTTTACTGCAGAAGAAAAAGAAGTATCAAATGGAGGAGAACAAGATGACTCCAGTTTTGACAGAGGTACAAACGGTGACTAAGACTAAAAGTCAAGGCAGGGTTGATGCTGGAAAAAGATTAGCTGAATGGAATAGGCAAAAAAAAATACAGATTCAAAAAGAACAAAATAATGTAACTGATCCACCATCAACAGAACCAGTGTCAATACCGTCAGAGCCGACACTTACTTATAAAAGTGAGAAACAAACAACTAAGTCTAACCCTCAAACAACAAAATATATAGTTGCTGGATTTGTTGTCGGATTTGGTTATGTAGGTTACAAATTATATAAAAAATACAAACCAAACACTCAAACAGTGTCCAAAAAATCAGACACTCCAAAAATAAAAGAAGAAGTCGCCACATTACCAGCAGTTCCAAAACCTTTGGACCCATTTTACATGCAGTAAATAAATTTATTATTTAAATTTTTATGGTATAAGAAAATGAGCGACACAAAGAACTTAATGAACCTTGTCTATCACTCCGCTGTAATAAGTGGACTAGCAGTAGCATATTCTATGCTGGGAAAAAGTCTTCTCAAAATGAAATCAGCAGACCTTAGTAAATTAGACTTTGAAGACAGTGCTAAGCTAGTAGTTGTTATAACAGCTTCGATTGCAACAAAAGATTTTCTAGTTAAGCAAGGAATTATTCCAGAAAATATTTCTATGTAAATAAAAATATGGCAACAATAGCTGTCATGATTGGTGGTGCAGTTATTAACGCATTAGCTTTTAGTGGATCAAACTATTTCTTTTCAAAAGTGAGTAAAGAAGAATCAGCAGAAGAAATGAAGCGCCACAATGAGGCGTCTGAAAAACTAGCTCAAGCTCAGCAAGATTATGAGAAGCAAAGAATAGAAAAACTGGATTTTATTAATGAAAAACTAAAACTTGAGGGTCATGCACAGCATACATTTTCAAATGTTGATGACGCAATCAAAGAATACTATCTTGTTACTGGTGAAGACATATCTATTCCACAACCAAAACTTAGTGACTACTACCAACCAAGCTCAGAACAAAAAAATGGAGAAATAATATTTGTTTTAGTAGGAATGACATTAGTATATTTTACAGGAGTTTATATTGCTAGAAAAAATGGCAGACGCTAAACTATCAAAAATATATTACTCTCCAATTGGCTACTGGAAAGGGAATACTGCAGTAAAAAAATTACATGCTGCTGTGGGTGGAGATGTCAACCAAATAAAACAGTGGCTTAAAAAACAGGCAATTTGGCAAATATATCTTCCTGCTCCAAGAAAAATAACAAGGCCTCATTTTGAAAACACTATCCCTAATGACACACACCAAATGGACCTCCTGTTTCTTCCGCATGACACAATAAAAAAGAAACGATACAAGTATGCATTAACTGTTGTTGACATAGCTTCAAGGTATAAGGATGCAGAACCCATAACTGACAAAAAAGCTGTAACAGTGGCCACTGCATTATCAAAAATATATAGTCGAGGTCCTTTAAAATACCCTAGGCTTGTGCAGGTTGATGATGGGAGTGAATTTAAAGGCGCTGTTAATCAGTTATTTGCAAAGCATGGAGTGCTAGTGCGGCGAGGCATACCAGGCTTGCATAGATCACAGGCAATTGTTGAAAACTTTAACAAGCAATTATCGGAGAGACTTTTTAGCTATCAGTATTCTAAGGAACTCATGCATGACACACGTAACACTGAGTGGGTTAAAAGATTACCGTCTGTAATAAAAGCAATGAATAATGAGGGTCACCCTAAACCTGTTGATGCTATTAAATTGAAAACAATACCGTCAGAAATAAAAGCAATAACACCTCCAGACACTAGCTTGTTTACAAAACAGGTGAGATATTTGTATCAACCAGGTGAAGCTGAGAATGACGTTAGACGTAGGGCAACTGATCCAATATGGTCTACATCTGTTCATAATATAAAAAAAATAGTTCCTTCAGCTAATGCAACAATATATTATCTGTATGAGCCTGCACCCCAGAGGGCATTTGTTAGAGAAGAATTACAGATTATTCCCACAGACACTGTTACTCATTTCAGTAACTAACTCATCGATTAATTCTTCAACCAGTTCATCGGCTATTTCTTCAGATAACTTGAGCCTGTAATGACCTGGTGCATAAGCTTTTTCCTTAGTGTGAAACACTCTTTTTGTGTCTCCAACTGCTAGAGACTTTTTATATGTTTGAATCATTTCAATATTATGTTTGTTTGATCTTAGTGTCTTGTTTGGATAATCAGGCATTAATGCACCATCTAACACTTGCTTGTAATGTTCATGACGTATGTCTTTATTTTTTATTGCTGTTTTTTTTATTCCTTTGGCTTTCGACTGACTACCTTTCTGATGCAGTATAGAATACATTTTTGATCTCAGTCCAACGTACTCAACTATTGGCACACCATTTAGTTCATCCTTAAACTTTCCAGGCACTTTCTTGTTTTGTGTGTTGAACAGTGGATGGTCTTTAGGGTAATCAGACGTGTCATACATGTGTAACTCGGTTTTCATGTCTTCATAAAAGTCTTCAGTACACACATCTATGATCATAGAGTCAGTGTCAGTGTATAACAATCGACACTCAGGATACTTTGGTTTAAAGTAATCATAGTAGAATTCAAGCATCAATAGTTTTGACAACTCCAGAATAGCCATACCTATAAATACTGGCTTATCCAGTTTAACAATCTTTTTTTTGAGTGACACTGCATACAATGATGGATGAAATTCTTTATACCCTGTGTACTGAGGCTTACTTGTAAGTTTAATTGCACCTGATTCAGTTGTGACTAGTCTCACATCTTTTCTGTGATGAGGATTTTCCATCGTCTTACCAAAACAGGCATTGTTCATAAGCTTAAAGAAGTCTTTGTCAAATGCAGTGTTACCATCTCTTGCACGCAATGTTGTGTTCTTCATTATGTAATCTTTCATGAAAGCACTTTGGTCAAATTGAATTCCTCTATGAACTTTTTTTAGTACTAAACCATGTCTGATGTAAAACTGCAGCAAGCGGTAATGACAAACGTAATTAAATTTGTCATTCAGATTGGGTACAAGTTTGGTGTCTTCTTTTTTCCCTGTCAAACTCAGTTTCTCAACTGCTAATGGATAATCATTATGGTAATCATGTAAATGGTGTGGATACTCCAAGTCTACTTCAAAGATCCAACCCTTTTCATCATTTTGACCTCGATCCATAATATATTTTGTTAATTTTTTTATGCCATACTGTGACAAATCATACAAACAAAAGTTTTTTAATGGCAACAATTCACACATCGCGAATCCATACAAATTGTTAGCGTCCACGTATGTAATAAATGACATTGGCTTTGAGGGGTCAAAGTCGTCAAGATATTTGTTGTTGGCCTTGCCATAATTGTTTGCTGCTAGACTAATACCACCTCTCAATCCACGTTCCACCATTTCACCCATCGTACGATCAGACAACAGGTCTATAAATATCTTACTGGATTTCAAAAATGCATCCCATGTCATACCAGGACTAGTGATGTAACAAGCAGGATCAAGCTTGTAGTGTAACAAACCCTTTTCACGGTAACTTTCAAATACGTCTGCTAGCAAACAGACATCAGCCTTTAAGTATTGGTCATGATAGTCACCAATTGTCTGACACCCTAACTTATCCCATGCATCAAGTGCATGTTGGTATTCAGAGTCAGAAATACCTTTACCAATTAGTGTAGAATAAAATTTCTCTTTTGGTGGAAGACTCCTTTCTTCAAAAACTACCCAGTCACTGATGTACTCATATGGATAGACTCCTTTCTTAATCAATTCTGGATCAAAATATTTACTTGTTATTGGATACTCACTCAGTCCTTCTGCCAGACTAGCCAACCCTAAAGACAGATGTTGCATAGAGTCATAAAATGCTAATTTATCTAATCTAAAAGTCAAGTATTTTTCAGTTGTCTGGGCAATGCAACTAATTTTTTTGTAAGACTCATCCACAGCCTGCATGATAATATGTGAATCATATCCTTTGAGATTGTGGAAAAAGATAGGTAACTTATATGTCTTAGGATCTATTTTTAAAAACAAGTTACATTTGTTATGTGCGGCACCTCTGTAACGTCCAGTTATGTGATCATGGTCACGAACTTTATCACCTCCTAAAGGTTGTTCACAAATCCAACACATCACTGCTGCATCAAAATTCTGTTTGTCTTCTTCTGTCATTACCAAAGGCATCTGACAGTTTTCCAAATACTTTACTACCTGAATATACAGATGTCTCATTTCTGTTAAAAACTCAGCTGCTGCATTTTCACCCCTATAGATAACAGGTTCTGTATGCTGACCATCTGACCTAACAAGAATGTATCCAAAAGAACACACCACTTGGTCACTTAGTTTTATAGTCTTTGGTAATGACTCTGGAACAGGACCGTCATACGGAACAACGAGTGATTCAAAATCTGCATACACTACAAACGACAGCTTTTGCTGATTCCCATAGTTCTTAAAATACACTTGACTACCAGGATCTGGATACTTAAGTACTGTTTGTACGTCATCAGCTGACCTACAATTTAAAACATGTTTGTGTGCTACTGCAATAGAAGAAAACCTCTGTAAACATTTTTTACAAACTTCCTGTTTACACTTGTGTTTTGTTACATGATTGTGAAATAGACGTGACATACTCCTAATAATTGTGTAGTGAAAGTTATCACCTGAGCTTATTAGTAACATATCAATATGCTTATCTTCTGATTGACCATAGGTTGGGGCAAGTGGTGATACTCTAATCGGTTGTAACTTGTTCTCAGACTCATTATCCCACACATACACATTCACAGATATACCAGGATTTAGTTTTTCAAACAAGTCTATGTCCTCTATTTTAACAGGGAACTCAATGCCACTGAAGTTGAGTTCGTTTACAAATTTTGTGTAGTTAGATACGCGATCAGGTTTTACTCTTACAAAATGAAGTTTAGCAAGCACACACCACATAAAACATAAATTATCATTGTTTTGAATATTTACTACAGCCTTTTTGTTTGCAACCTCTATTGGTAGTGGTATCCAAGATCTACCTAAAATAGGATGATATCTTGACTGCTTCAGTTGTAGTTCAAGTACAAGGCCTTCATGCCAGCCAGACCCCTGCATTTCTGCTCTGTCAATTGCTTCATGAAAGTCTGGTAATAATCTTTCTCTAAACACTTTCTCTAGTTCTCTTTTCGAATTAACTGTGTGCTGCCTTGTCGAGATATACATTTCAATAACTTTATCATCATCGTCTTTAACAAATTCTATTTTTGCAACAATCTGAATCTTTACACTATCAGAAAGAAGGTTATTTTGTATGACTAAAAAAGATCTTTCTATTGATTCATAGACATTGTAAATATTAGATATAGGTAAGTCAGTTGTGTGAAACACGTTTCTTAATCTTTGTCGGTTGTCCATCTTTTTTATTTGTCCGTCAAAATAATAAATATAAAATCACACCATGTGTAATAGCTCTTTATTGACTGTAATTCCAACAAATCATCCACTTTCCTGGTATGTGTCTTAAGGTCTTGTGCTCATGCTGCAGGTGTAATATCACTTTATTGACAGTAACAAATTCAATATAATCATGTTGTTTACTTATTTGGTAAAATATGTGTAAACACATACTCTCAAACCAGTCACAGTTAGCATCATAAACTATAAAATCTTGTGTCTTAAGATCAACAGTCTTGTAATTATAGCGTGGTGGTCTATTAGAATATATAAAAGTTACATTATATACCATGTATATTTTTGTTGGTGTTGAGAGTTTTATCAAAGGGTGTTTAACTTGTTTTTTTAAGTCATTAAAACGCACAACACCTCTGAAGCTCTGTGTGATATCAAATGCTTGCCCGCTTTGTCTGTCCATCATTTTTATGGACAAAACAAAAGGCTAAATTAACCCATACCCAGTGGGCTGATCTGTCTTTAAGATAAGCTTTAGATGCTTAGTTGATTTCAGTTTGTTTTTCACAATGACTCGTTCGTGTTTGTTGGGGATGACATCGTTTTCTCTGAGACAATCTTCAAAGCTGTCACGATCTTTACAGTAAAACAAACAGATAAACTTTAACTGTTCACGAAAATCTTTCAGTACAGCATTATATTTCTGAGTGAGAATCCATACACTTATGTTTGCATGTCTGCCACTGAAGGCAAGTTCTGCCAGTGTGTTTCTCTTCTTAACAATATCTTTATCTGCAGAACAGTCATCAACAATAAACAACGTTGGCTGTCCTTCAAATTGCTTGTAAAAATATTGTAGGTAGTCATTCAGTTTTTTCTCAGGGTCGACTAAATAGATATTACTGTCAGTCCAAATGAATAAACGGTTGTGATAAGCTTTGTTGTGTTTTATTGTTGGACAAAATATTACAATGTTTTCAAAGTGGTGGATGTATCTTGTTTGTAAGAGGTTAAGTACAAATTCAGTTTTACCACACCCTGTGGCACCACAAAATAATCCACAGTGTGGGTCGAGTGTCATTAAGCTCAGGTTCATTTTAATACACAATATAATTTTAATATATGTGTCCACTCAGTCTGCTTTCTGCAATATTGAGTTGTGCGTCATAAATCAAATACAAATATATGTTTATTGCTGCAGCAGTTTCAACCTTTTTTTGTATCTGAATTGTTATTCCATCACTACCGTTCTCGACAGTTCGTCCTGACCCATGAAGATAGTCATCATCTGTACTACGAAGGTCTAACCACAGTGCATACTTGTTTGTCAGGTATTGACCAATCCTAACATCATACAGATGTAGATCTTTGCACGCAATGTTTGCAGGTTTATCTCTAATCCTTCCACCCGCAAAATACTTTGTGATCTCATCGTAGTGTTGATAAGGTAACATTCCTGAAGCGTACACTTGATTAGGGCGGCCTTCGATTGTACAAGACAAATGTGTAATCTTAGGATTGTAGAATTTTTCTGAATCCCGTTTGTATGGACTCACAGGTTCAACAAACAACATAAGAATACCTTTCAGTGACCTAGCAGGTGTGTTTAAGTTTATGTTCCACATCGGGTCACTCTTGTCTTTGGGTATTAAACTATGTCTAATCACACGGTCATAATAAATTGGAAGTCTTGACTGGTATTGATTTTGAATGAGTCTGGCTAGTTCAGTGTGTGTGACAATTTCATATTCCAAGGAAATGTTAGAGATCTTATATGTTGCATCTGTGGCAGATGATTTAATTACTTTGGAGTAGTCATTGAAGGTTAGTTCAAAACTCAGACGGTCATTCAGTGCTCCTTGATAATAAGGCAGATGAGCTGTTAGGATTTCAAACTCAAGTGGAATGTAGAATCTGGTTCCATATGTTTCTGCTATAATAACTTCCTTTGGTACCCCAGTAGTTACCTTATCTGCTGCATTGATTCGAAGTTTACCAACATTATCAGACTGTATGCCTTGGTAAATACGGTCTTCTCGTTCTTCTCTTGTTAGCCAAAGGTCTTTGTAACAGTAGAATACATCTGAGTCATCAAGACTAAACACTTCCTGTCCTTCAAGTTTTACTTTAATAGTTCTAACAATTGCTCTGCCAAGATTGTCAACCAGTGTTCTGTTTACATCTGTGTCTGATGATAGTTCAATATTAAAAGCAAGGCGTGCAGTGCCAGGAACAATAACGTCACTGGGACCTAGGTTTGGAAACTTGACTGTAAGTGTTTGATTCTGGTCTATGGTACTAGGATTGTTTGTGATGACGATTGATTGTCTTATGCCCTTAACACCCAGGGGCTCACGTAGTTTTCTGTATGGGTCTAACTTTGATCCGTAGGCTGATGTCATTTTATTATACACAAAATCTAAAAAATTAAATTAATAAAAACAATGGCAGCGGGAGGATTTAATCATGAAGAGTTTAAAATGGATGACATGAATGTCTCAGATAATAGTGTAATAGATATGTCGAGTAATACTTCTTTTTTACAACAGGAACTTTTACAAAGTAAAGTTAACTCGTTTTATGATAGTGTTAATGAGCGTCCATATCAAATAGATCCTAATCAGTTTGAATATGAAAAAGGACATTTATATTTAAAAACTATTGACAAAGGAAAAATACAATTGACTAACAAAAAAGACCCTACTAAGTTTAGAGCTTTAGGTACAATCAAAAAAGAAGGTGGTGTTGGTGCCTTGCGTCAACTTGGTGTTGGTGATAAAAGGTTGCCACCTCGAGTTGTTAGTGCTCTTCATGATGCGCAAACAAGGTTGCCAACAGGACAAGAAATTGATGTGGCACCAGTAACAAGCCTACCAGAAATAGCAAACACAGTAATACAAGAAACATCATTTACAGAAGGACAAATAAATGAGGAATTAAAAACAATTGGTGACTCTCCTTTGACAAAGAGGGAGTTAGCTGCGTTGGATAAAACACTGCAGACAATAAGAGGTGAGCTTTTGAATAATGTAGCTAAACTGGGTGAACTTGATAATCATATTGAAAAAGAAAAAGAGAAACTGGCTACTGCAGACAATGGGAATTATGACATTGAAATAAAAGAAAGAATACAACACAGATTAAAAGATTTGTATACAGAAAGATCAGCGCGACTAGAAGTGATTGAAAATGGAAAAGAAAAACTGAAAACACAGGTCAACAGAATTAGAGAAACTATTCAGAAAATACTTAATGAGGATACAACTTTGACTGAGAGATTAAAAACACTTTTCAGAG
Source organism: Semisulcospira habei (assembly GCA_036245525.1). Classification (NCBI taxonomy): domain Eukaryota; kingdom Metazoa; phylum Mollusca; class Gastropoda; family Semisulcospiridae; genus Semisulcospira; species Semisulcospira habei. The sequence goes on from BTPG01000005.1 coordinate 60,575,445, forward strand.
AGCAGGGTATCACTATTGCAAGTTTAATTACTGCTCTTGGATTTATTATTAGTACTGTAGTGTTAGCTGTAACAGGTGGTGGTAGTAGTCCAGCACCTCCAGCTCCTCCAACTCCATCAGACCCAAAAGATTTACAGACGTGGGTAAAAAAACAGTTGTCTCACATATCAGACTTGCTTAAAAAATTAGCTGTAAAAGCAGCAGATGCTTTACCAGGTATTATAGGTAGTGTTGTCAGTTGGCTTATTAGTACTACAGCAAAGGTAGTAGGGTTTATGGCAGAGCATGTATGGATATTTTTGGTAACAGTAGGAGGGTTAATTATAGGATACTTAATGAAACAGGTAAAGAAGTAATATTCCTAATCCAGTAAGGCCTATTACCAATGCAGTTCTCTCTGACTCATGTGTGTTTTCTTGGCCTGTTACTGACTGTACTGGTGCTGGTTCAGGTGTCTGTGCCGATGCTTGGGCTGTTATTGACATTACTGGTTTTACTATCTGTTCAGGTGGTGGTGTTGATATTTGTGTTACTGGTGGTGTTACTGGTTGTATGTGAGAGGTTGTTGGACTCAAGTTTACAGATTGATTAAGTCCTAATTTCTGATTACTCCCTGCAACAACTATTTCATTATTATAATTTGTTATTACTCCAATTTGTAGTTGAAGATCAGAAGGCAACATGTATAACCCAATGCCTACTACAAAGTCAACTTTTGATCTGGCATATCTGAGAACGTTTTGGTAACGTTGTATGCTAGATGGAAGATCAACAACTGAGTTAATAGAATCTTCTAAATTTGCTAAAAACTGTTTTTGTGCTTCAAATTTACCACTTCCATTCAAAATGTTTGATTTTGTTAGTGATTGTGCTCCTAGTAAACACCAGACATATGTTCTGATAGACTCATTGACGCGCTCGACTCCTGCTTGAGTAAACCCGTCAGATTTATCTAAAATAAATGTGGTCCACGCATTAGTCTGCTTCTGCTCTATTGATCCTAACCAGACTTGTGATTTTGATGAGAATGAAGTGTAACCTGGGTAGTAATCTTGTGGGTATTGTCTGTGACTCATAGCATAATACAATGTTCCCATACCATTGTGATCATCAAGTTTTTGTGTAAAGTCATACTTTGTACTGATGTTAAATTCATTACAGATCCGTTCAAATGCTTTCAAATCCATGGGATTGTTAAACTGATTAAAACTGGATTCAGTTGGTAGTGGTGTATGCAGTTCTGACAGTATTCTTCTAAGCTGGTAATAAACATGGAAATGATACACAGACTTAATCAGTTTGTTTGAGTGATTCAAATGGTCTGTAAATGAAACACCACAGCCTGTAGTTGAGCATAGTATAGCAAAGTTAAGTTGGTTTTGAAACATCTGTAGTGGGCTTGAAGACCACTTTCTTGCAGTTGAGTCATCTGTTATTGGAGGGTTTAGGTAATGATCAAAAGGGTTGGGTACTTTGACTTGAAATAAATCTTGTTCGCTTACAGCAATATCAAGCTGATTTAACTGAATTATTTTCTGTTCATAAGTAGGTGCAACATTATATTTGGCATTCACATTGAATTGAAATGCGTTTGTAGTGGTAATGGTTGGTGATTTAAATTCCATCCTTTTTTTATGTGATAATAAAAATGTTTATTACCTTAACAAATATTGACACAAGCAAACCAATGTGGTTAACTAATGGGATTGATAATCGTGATGGTAACAAGGCTGTGGCTATCCATGAAATGTTTTATACAGTAAAGTGGTTTAATGTAACTGATGATACAAGTTTTTATGCTGTTTATGCAAATTCTGGTAATAGTGGTGTAGACAAAAATACACACTTTATACCATCTGGGTATTATGACTTTTGTACATTAGCTAACTGGTTTCAAAATATATTTAAAATTAAAGCAACTTTAAATCAGGCTAACTTACTTGTTGAATTAGAAGTTCCTACAGGTAGTGTACCAGTATTTTCAAGTGAACTTGCATATTTGCTTGGTTTAATAGATAGAAATACAATGCCCATAAATTGGGTAATGAGTTTTGCAGATAATGGTACTAGTGGATGGTATTATACAGAAGATGTAACTAAAATAACTGGAATATATCCTGTTCATTTGTCAGTACACACAGTGCTAAATGTTTATTTAAAAGAACTAAACACGACTGAAAATATATATAATGGAAAGCCTTCAGATTTGTTGAGATGTTTACCAACTGGAACTGCTCCGTATTGTGAAATTGAAGTTATTAGATTTCCTAATTTACAGTTTAAAAAATTAGGTTCCAGTTTCTTTGAGTCACTGAGCTTATATGTAACTAATCAAGATGAAAAACCAGTTGTAATGCATGATTTTACTGTTGTTTTAGAAGTTAAATAGTTTTATTTTTGATAAAAAAATGAGTGGCGGCCCGAAGACAAAAATTATTCCAGTTTCATGTCCGTCAGTAGAGTTAAAAGATTTAGCTGACGTGCAAGATTTCGAAAAAGAAGGCGAGGTAGGAGAAGTGTATGGCCTTGAACTTGTGTCCGTTGGGTTGTACAAACGAAAGGCAATTGAAGATGAGAGACAGTTTCCTAAACTTAGTCAACTTCGTGATGTTACTGTTCCTACTCCAGTAAGTAATGTGTTATACAGTTTAAAATATGTTGGTAATAAATGGGTAATTATTCCTACCCCTGTTTCGCTTGCTCCTGTTCCCATTGTATGGGACATAAAGTTTGTTTTTATCAGTCCTTATGTTTATTTTACTGATGAAGGTGCCCTAGTATTTAAAAAAGTTGTTAACTCTGAGCCAACGTTTGTAAGTCTTGTGCCAAGCTATTCCGCAGAAACCAATAGCAGAGAAAAACTAAAACTTCAAGAGTATGGGAAACGAAGGTATCTTCTAACAAATAGAAAGGGTAGAACAGATACTTCTATTTCGTTCGTACCAGCAAATTTTACCATAGATAGAGAAGCGACAATAGTTTTTGAAATTCTCGTGAGATCTGTGGAAGCTGCGAAAGAAGCAGATATCGCCCAGGGAATCAAACTTACATGGGATACCACAGTAGCAGAGTCAACAAAGGTTGTTATTGCTATTAGAAAAATCAATACAGATTTTGAAGTTTCGAGTAGTGTCCCTGCCGTTAAAGTAATGATTGATAAAACAACTCTAGTTTATCTAAATTTCATAAACCTGGAACACATAGATCTTGTTTCGTTTTATTACGCTAGCAAATTGTATACATTTGAAGAGTTGCAAAATAAAATAGAAGATTAAAAAAATATTTGCCATAAAAAATGCCACCATTGTATCCTCAAATACAATCTGATAAAACATTAAAGGCAGATTCATTTCGTTTAATAAATATTACAGAAGCATTAAAATATTTGGAAGAAGAACAAGCAAAATACTCTCGATGTAAAAGACGATATAAAACGGTTTTCAATTCTTTACACAACACATCAATGACCATGGGGGTGGTTTCGGCCGGATTATCTGTAGGAGGTATAACTCTGTTTGCAACGGGGGTGGGAAGTGTCGTAGGAATTGCTGTTGAAGGTATTGGTCTTGTCACAAGTCTAGCATGCTTTGGTATGGAAGCTATTAACAAAAGATTTTATATGAAGTTGCAAAAGCATGAAGCATTAAGTACGCTCGCAGCAGCTAAGCTGACGAGTATGAAACTTATTATTAGTAAATCTTTGGAAAATAATGAAATTGACGATAATGAATTTAAAAGAGTCCAGGATGATTTAGCAAATTACAAGCAACAGAAGTCTGAAATACAGAATAAGATGCGTAGTCAACCCGCGAATGTTGAAGAGCTAAAGCAATCTTTTTTAGAGGAAGGAAAGAAAATAGGCGTAGAAGAAACTATGAAAAAAGTTTACGGACTGTTAGGCAAGTAAAGATCAGTTTTGGTAATCATTCATTAATTCTGAAATACTCTTCACAAAGAGATGTCATGCCTTTTATGCCTGCTCATTTGACGCCATCTGCACCACCGCCAGAGTACTACTGAGAAAAAAAGTTTTTTTATTGTCCTTGTATCTTGATAAAACTGATCGAGTAAGTTGTGACTTAAGTCAAGTTGTTGTAAGAACTTAGGGTAAGTAATTAATAAGTTCTTATGGCAACTCACTTAAAGGTTACCTATGTAGGTTCCTAGAAGTTAGTTGTAACTTGTTAATAAGTATTAAGTTTTGATTGACATCACTTGATAGAGATAAAGAGATAGATAAATGGGGGATCCCAAAATAATAAATTCAATAGAGTCGCATCCGTCATGCTCATCATTTTTTAAAAATTAAAGGGTTGATTCAGAAATAACGAGAGTGTAATGGGATAACTGAATTTTGTTATTAAAAATAGCGTAAATTAGCGACGGATGCGGCTTTATTGAATGTATTGGTTTGGGATCCCCCATTTATCTATCTCTCAAGCTAATTTGGCACAACCCTTGAATTATCATGGTCGATCCATCTCCTGCAACAGGTGCATAGTCATTAGATGACGCCTCCAAAATTTGGGAAATACATGCGTCGGGCTGAATAAGTTAATGTCAGCACAGCACCATGTCCCCTCGGCCACATCCCCATGAAGTTTTTTGCGATGTAATACGATACTTACACTTCAGCATTCACAGATTTTTTGTTTTTGACAACTTGCCTGTTTTCCCAACCATGTGTTACAGCGATGTCTCAATTCACTTGTGGCGATAAAGGTTGTGCAATCTCTGCTGCCTTGCTGGCTTTTTTCTTTGCAAGGCGGCATGACAATCAGCCACTGTTGTGGGGTAATTTAAGAACTGTGGAACCACACTATTTCAAATGTGTTGATTCCTGCAGGAATCATCATGACTAAACTGGCTACTGACACCCAAAAGCCTTCCCTACAGTTGTATAAATAAAGTAAATTATGCAAAATAAATCACTTATACTCAGTTCAACCGATAAAATGCTCGTTAACCCATTACATCCTGATGCTGATTTTGTCAGATTTTCTTATTGTCCTATAAATGCTACATTACAGATTAGGCGATAGATTAACTGTTTTATTTCAAGGGTGGTGCCAGAATAGCTTGGTGCATCAGGCGCCAAGCTATTCTAGCATCACCCTTGAACTATCATAGTCAAATTAATTTCAAGCAGGAGTGTATCAGGATGAAAAGTGTTAAAGCTTGAATTTTATTGGCTAAACTGAGCACTGGTGATATATTTTGCATTTAGCTGGTCATTCATAATTAAACCTCTATGTAGCTGATGTAGTATGTAAAACCACGTTATGCCACTATATTTCACTAAAGGAGCATCTGACTGATGTTGCGCTCTTTGAACAGAGACATGCAGGCCCAGCAGATATAACCTTTTCACTGGATGTAGGCCAGATCAGTGGGTGGATCAACAAAAAAGTCTTCAAAACTGATGGCAGCTTGGTGTGCCCTAAAATTACAGGTGAGAGATGGATGCACAATTTGTAATAGTTAAGTAATTGAGTACACATTTTAATCTGAAATTGGATTTATGCATGCTTATTGTAGAGTGGGGTTGGGGGGGGGGAACAGTAAAGGTTTTTTCATGCACCATTATCGTTACTTTTTAATTTCACAACCCTGTGTTCAATACAAATTATTTTCTGGCCAGGCACTGTGCTTGACATAATATTTGCTGTACTTCATACAGGGAAAAATAAATTATTTGTGCACTGTGAAAAGAAACAAATATTCTTCATGCAGAGTGCAGGATGTACTTATTTATTGTAATCGTGCAGGGATTTTTCAGCCACTTCAGTCAGAAATGTCTGCTGACTATGATTGGATCATACTTATGAGTCAGCAACATGGCCGTGGAGCTGTGTAAACTGTGAACCGTGTAAACTTGTTTCAATTGCGCAAGCAGTTTGCAAACATGTTATTACCACATCCATGCTTGTCATCTGTACCTCTCACACCTGTCACACACGTCCACCTTTATACTTGGCCCTCTCTAGCCATCACACACACACACACACACACACACACACACACCTGTATCACTCTTTCAAAACATTACTAATCTAAAACATTAAAAAAAACGACAACACAGGGCTGTCAAAGCATCATAATACAATCTACTGTCAGTTTGTGTCAATTTTTGCTGAACTAGCACTAAAACAATTATGAACGTAGGGGTAAGACTTGTATCTTGCTCTGATTGGCGAAAGTAAAGAAAGCAAACATATTACGACAGCTGACTGCGTACGTCTCTAAATGCATCCAGCAAATAATAATACAATTTATACTTATCACTTTGGTATCAGTTTCAGCCAACTTAATAAAATTTCAAATACAAAACGATTTCCAAATACCGTCAGTAGCTCGCTTGAGCTTGCCCTTAGCACCACGTGAATCTTCTGTGTTTACGTACAGTGTGTGAGTGAATGCGTGTGATTCACGTGAGCGTGCTTGTTGGGTTCAGTTCGCGGCTACATTCTGCGCATTGAGTTATATTATAAATATGAGAAATGCGCCATATAAATGCTATGCATTATTATTATTATTATCACCAGTACTCTTTACGAGTACTATTATCTATTCTACAACTCCAGAAAAGTTACCTCTACGCTCTCCCACTACAACTACGTCTGGGCCCTTCTCTCCTCCTCATTCGTCCCCCCCCACCCAAGTTACTTGTCTCACGTCCCCCAGCCCACAGCACTTCTAGTCCATAAGCTAGCCATATCTACCATGACCCCCCCCCCTCCCCCCACGTACTCAATAAGATGGGTTTCAAAATGTTCCTTAGTATGTCCTGAGATGTTTAAGCCATGTTCCCCGAAAATCCTTAGGAACACACCAAAGATATAGCCGATGGCGCAAGGGTACCCCCATTCACGCTCTTCGCACATGCTAAAATGAAGTTGAGAAACATTTTTCTCTAAATCAAAATTCATTCCAGAAGCCCAAATCAGGCAATATTATGTTAAGGCACACCTTCTGCATGCTCTGCAAAAAAAAAAAACAGAATGAAAAATATTGAATCTCTGGCTCACAGTGAAGGTATTTGTGCACCCAGTAAATGGCCATTTCCATGAAATTGCAAAAAAAGACAAAAATAATGTGTCAGATGCCTTCAGACATTTTCTATAGCACTTACAGTCCATTTTAAGGCTTACATCATTAAAACAGGATGTCACAATTATTATAAACTTAACTAGGTGATGCTGTGATTACTGTGAGAGCCACAGTGGTTGATTTTGTATCCCTACCCCCAAGTTTTAACAATACACAAAATTAATTTAAAAAAAATTACTAAAGTTATTCCATTTCATTTTGACCTCTCTTTACAAATTAAGTTTCAATAATGTGAACATAAAGTGCAAGAAAATAATGAAAGTTGGCATCCTTTACGTTATGTTCATGGTGAATGATAGCTTTTTCCCATTTAAAATTGCTGAATTGGGAAATGTACGTTGTTTCCGATGCCCTCAGAAATTTTGTATACAACTGATAGGTCTTTGCTAGGTTTTATTGGTTAGGATAAAGTACCACAGTTACTCCCAACCTGATTTTATGATGATGTGATGCATTTAGAGGCCACAGTGACTGAATTTGCTGCCCTACCCCCATTTTACCAGTACGCAAAGGAACGCAAAATGATCATAAAAATTGCTTGTCATACTCCTCTGTTTAAATATTTTTTTGTTGCCAATTTTCTTTAAAAAGTATGCATATTGAGCATACAAATTTGTGATCATTTCATTAATTTCAATGTGACCCATCAATTTCATTGTAACTATTTTTAACTGGCTGGTCTTTTAGGTGATATTTTACTTAGCGTAAGGCGGGTGTGGTAAGGTCTCCCCTTTTCCTTTCATTTATTTTCGTCTAGAAATGTGTAAATATGAATATGCGTAATAAAGTTTCATGGTTCCTAACAACCAAAACAATGTTATTAAAATACTTAGTTTCCACATGTCCACCACGAGATCACCACTTCACCTTCTTCTGCAACGTTCAATTCCTTGATGGCCGTCTTTAAATCTTATATTGTTTTGGCTGCCAATAAGTAAGCTGTCAAGAGCTCGGCAGCATGTTTTGAGAGTTTGGTGTACAAGGGCGTCTCTTCTGGTCAGAACTGCCAGCGGACCGCTTCTCTGTATGGACATGTTTGGAGAATGTGCTAAGGAGACTGATTTTCTACGCCAAACTCATGTAGGGCTGTTTCTGCATGACCCAGTCTCAAGAGGTGAGTCCAGCAGAATGACAAGGCTTTTTCAGGGCCCTGGAAAGTCTGTCAATTTCAGTCTTTTTCCTTAAAGTCTGTGAAAGTTTGTAAAAAATGACAAAGTGCTGGCAAACTTTTATCTACTTCTTTTTTTCTCCCCCAAATTGTGTTCCATTGCGAACGATTATGATGACACTTGTTGCAAGTGATCTATATTTAGCTCTGATTATAAAGTGACTGCATGGCCGTTCTGCTGAACATTCTGATTGGTTTATTATGCTTCTACCGAGCTCCGCCATTCGCTAAGCGTTCTTTTATTTTGGTATCTCTTCATGCATTAGGCACGAAAACTTCAAATGAGCTGCTGATACAGAGTGATCTAATTAAAGTGTGTAAACCTTCAGGCTTCAGTTTGGGTTTGTGAAACTTTATGAAAAGTTTGTGAACTTCATCCCTGCTTTCTGTACGGACCCTGTCCAGAGTAATCAGTGCGTAGATGAAAGATAGTGGCCTGGCTCTCCCTGTTCAGCTTGTTGATATCGTCTGCCCACGGGCTGCAGCCGCCATTCTGCTGTTGCCAATCACTTTGTTGCTGTAGTGTCTTGGTTTCTTTACAGGAGGTTGTGATCTTGAGGTAGTCTGGTGCCTGTTTTGGCCAGGCTGTCAGCCTCTCCATTCCCAGCTACTCCAGAATGTGCTGGAATCCACTGCAGCACTATTTTGAGGACAGGGCATCCAGTCTATCTTGAAGCTTCCTGGTGAGATCAGTGGATCAAGCTGCTGCCTTTCCCTAGCTAGTGCTCTGCTGCTGTGTTGAGCACCTGCAGATCTGTACGATAGTTGGAGCTGCTGCCACCAGCTGGTAAGGAGAGGGAGGTAGTAGTGCGGTCTGCACAACAGATGTACATGCCACTTCCTTCATTCCGCACGGCGTCTTGTGCGGTACCACAGCTGCTGTGATGGTAGCAGCTTGTGCATAATCTCCAGTGAGTTGGTTTTGTGCAGTGCCGTGACCTTTGGCAAAGAGTCCTGGAGCATTGTTTATGTTGTCTAGAAGGCTCTTTCGAGATGTCCATGTATCTGAAGGGAGCTCCACACATCTTTGGACTTGGTTTCAGGACATCAGCTTTAGCCCTTTGCAGGACCTTCAGTTGGCAGTTCAGACTTGGGGCGTTTCTGATGGTTCTTGGTCTGCTCCTGTAGTCTTCCATGTTGTCGGTGTTTAGTAATGTCTCTTCATCGTGTGTGCTGTTCTGCGTTCCAGTGGCTCCAATGTCCTCCATTTCCTTAATTGGGGTACTCCAGATGGCTCTAAGAATATCACTGCATCATGAGAATGACCCATGTTCTGCATTTTGTCAAGCCTGGCTTTTTTGGTTTTGCAGGCAGTGTTTCATGTTGTCGATGTATCTTTTTTTTTTTTTTTGCTGCTGCTTCCAAGTTTTTCCTTTGTCCACCTCAGAGGTCTTCCTCCCACGCCGCTCACCCCTATCAACCCCAGTGTGCTCACCCAGGCCCACGAGTTGTTTTAGCCAGACTCCCGGCTCTGCTGCTATATATATGTCAGGTAGTAGGGGACTCCCTCCGGAGGAAACTCCGCACTACTGCCGAGTCACTTCGGTGGTCTTCCTACTTACGCCATTTTTTTTGCTAGTCACGGAGTCGATGAGTGAGAGCTACCCCCAGAGGTGGCGAGTCAACCACTACGTCCTTCCACGTACAGCAGCAGGGTCTGGCCGAAGACAACCACACACCTAGGGCTCCTGGAGGACTGGGCTGAGGTCACCATAAGACGGAGACTTGAGGGGTCAGGGACCTGGAATAGCGGTTTTTTTCTTTTTGCATGATGATGAGGATGATATGATAGTGCCATGGTGGTCCATGTGGTTTAGGGACTGCGTGACAGGGCCACATTCCACGCTTCCTGTCATAAATATCCTGGTATTAACCAGGCCCGGGACTTGTGGACACCTGCGGTGCCAGCCGTGTAATCATCCACACCTTGCGACGCGTCATAACCTGGGTACACCCCCAAAGTCGCACCCGTGAAGTGGGTGAGTCTCAGCTGCATGGCATCAGCCTTCCCATTGGGTCCATAGCACACCCGTTCTGGGTAGGAGCCGACCCAGGTAGGAAAAGTCCCGCTTGACTTAGCTGGGATTTGAACCTGGATCTCGCGGTCGCCAGGCGACGCGCTAACCACTGCGCTACGGATGCCAGTTTGTCGATGTATCTTGGTACCGCACTACTGGTCTGACCGAGCAGGTGTTTGCTTGCGCCAGGATGCTGTAATTTGCGCCAATGTGGTCCCCATCAGTTTCTTGATCAGAGACTTTTTTTCTGCAGCTCTAGCTTCCTTGGCTTCGATGTGAGGCCTCCACATAAATCCAATAAATTTATTTGTTGCCAGTAAAGTTGGCCTGTTTGTCTTTGGTACTGGAAAGTCTCCAGTTTCAAGGTGACCTCTTCCATCTGATTGAAAGAGATGGTCTAGTTCAGTTTGAGTGGCCATCTTTCAGTCCAGCTGCTGACTCTATTGGCAGCATCCTGGATTCTGCAGGATGCTACTTTTTTATGTTCTGCTGCGCTCCACACTGCAAAGTCATCCGCATGGAGGATGTTCAAGATGAACCTTGGTACTGTTGGACGGAGGTCATTAATGCAGATCAAAAACAACATCAGACACAACATCTCCCTGAGGTACAGCTTCCCCTAGTTTGACAAGACTGTTGAATGTGCAGACGGTAGAAGCTTCAGCGGCAGCCCCTGTTAAACATGACTTATCTAAAAATAATTACAAGAAATTGATGGGTCACATTGAAATTAATGAAATGATCACAAATTGTATGCTCAATATGCATACTTTGTTAAGAAAACTGGCAACAAAAATATTTAAACAGAGGAGTTTGACATAAGCAATTGTTATGATCATTTTGCGTTCCTTTGCGTACTGGTAAAATGGGGGTAGGGCAACAGATTTCGCCCATAAATGCATCACAGCATCATAAAATCAGGTTGGGAGTAACTGTGGTACTCTATCCTAACCAATAAAATATAAAAAAAGACCTATCAGTTGTATACAAAATTTCTGAGGGCATCGGAAACAACATATGTTTCCTAATTCGGCAATTTTAATTGGGAAAAAAATGGCTGTCTGTATCATGTTTGTCTCTGTTACCCCTCTCTTTGTCCTTTGGTCTTTCTCCTCTCTCTCTCCCCCCTCTCCTCCCACAACCTCCAACCCCACACCCCTGCTACCTGTTGCCCCCCCCCCCCACCCACCATCTCTTTTATCCCAGTAGAGGTCATTATTTATATATTAGATCTTTGTGTCTCCGGGGAAGGTTTTTGAGCCAGAGACTAGGACAAGGACAGTCTGATATAAAACCTACGACCTGAGGACCTCGATGCCATCGTCCCAGCTTGCTAGGCCATGGCAGACGAACCAAGGGTTTAAAGGGTGTGGCCAGTACTGCGCACACTGCACTCCACCAAAAAGCTCCACCGCGCAGGCTTTAGGAAACGTCCACGGACCATGACACAGACCATTCCAAGTCCTGTAGCGACGGGCGAGGGGCGAAACGGCAGGTGAAAGATGTCACTGGAAGCCGCAGTCTCAAACCTGCATGCAGGCGGTTCAGGATATTGGTCGCCTGATGTTGACCTGGGGATGACAATGTCACTCGGCACACCCTGAACGACCAAGCAGCCTTCTCTATGGACAACACTGCTTGCTCCACATGGAGAGGGGCCTAGAAAAGGTGGCCTAACCAAAGCTCGTCCCCTCACAACCCCAGTTGGCTATCCGCGGTCAACGGGCATCTTCTCCTGCGGTCAGAAAACAAGTAAAAACAACGGATCCACTCTAATGACGACCACGACCGGACTCAACGTAGCATGCTGGAACATCCGAACCATGCTTGACACAGCAGACAGCGGACGCCCTGAACGTCGCTCCGCCCTCATTGCCCATGAATTGCGGAGGTTAAACATCGACATCATTGTGCTCAGCGAAGTACGCCTCCCGGACGAAGGCAGTCTCCAAGAACTTGGCGCTGGCTACACCCTCTACTGGTCAGGCAAGTCTGCATCAGAAAGACGGCTCTCAGGCGTGGGCTTCATGGTCAAGACCTCCATTGCGACTAAGCTGGAAAACCTACCAACCGGTCACTCAGACCGCATCATGTCCATGCGCCTCCCACTGAGATACCAGCAACACGTCACCCTTCTCAGTGTGTACTCCCCAACCCTCCTGGCAGAGCCTGCAGAAAAGGACAAGTTCTACACTGACCGCTGCAGACGACAAAGTCATCATCCTTGGCGACTTCAACGCCAGAGTGGGCCAGGACTGATGCCTGGAAAGGAGTCCTCGGCAAGCATGGCGTCGGGAACTGCAATGACAATGGCCGCCTACTGTTGGAGTTCTGTACAGAGCAGCAGCTTGTCATCACCAACACTACTTTCCAGCAAAAGGACAGTCGAAAGACCACCTGGATGCATCCTCGCTCCAAACACTGGCACCTTATCGACTATGTCCTAGTGCGTCAGAGGGACCGCAGGGATGTCCTCCTCACCAGAGTGATGCCCAGCGCAGAGTGCCACACTGACCACCGCCTTCTCCGCTGCAAACTCAGGCTCCACTTCAAGCCAAAACCCAAGAAAGGGGGGCCCCCTAAGAAAAACGCTTGATGTTGCCAGCCTTCAGTGTGACGACGTAAAAGCTGCCTTTCAGACAGATTTACAGCGCAGGCTCACAGACACAGCTGACCCAACAGACTCCTCCCCTGAAACACTCTGGGAACAGCTGAAAACTGCTATTGCAAAATCCTCAGCAGAAGTCTTGGGTTTCGCTAGAAAGAGGAACAAAGACTGGTTTGACGAAAACGATGTAGAGATCCAGGAACTCCTAGCAAAAAAAAGAGCCACCCATTAGGCCCACCTAGCCCAGCCTTCCTGCCCTGTGAAGAAGTCTGCCTTTCGCCTGTCTGCAGCAGACTCTAGCGCAAGCTCATAGATCTCCAGAACGAGTGGTGGACCAGACTCGCACAGAGGACCCAGCTTTGTGCTGACAACGGTGACTACAGGGGCTTCTACGAAGCACTGAAAGCAGTGTATGGCCCCAGGCACCTGATACAAAGTCCCCTGCGAAGTGCTGATGAACAGGAACTCCTCACAGATAATAACTCCATCTTTAACCACTGGTCGGAATACTTTCAGGACCTCTTCAGCGCTGAGCGCACTGTTAGAAGCAGTCATTCTCCAAATCCCACACCTCCCAGTAAAGGTTGAATTGGACAAACCACCCACTGCTGAGGAGACCCTCACAGCCATCCACCAGCTCAAGCGTGGCAAAGCAGCAGGCATTGATGGAATCCCACCAGAGATCTGGAAGCATGGAGGCCCAGCACTGCACAACAAGCTCCATGACCTCTTTCTCTGCTGCTGGGAGGAAGGAACACTAGCAAAGGATCTCCGCGATGCAGTCGTCATCACCCTGTACAAGAACAAAGGAGAAAAGTCTGCCTGCTCCAACTACCGTGAAATTACCCTGCTGTCCATTGCTGGGAAAATACTCGCAAGGCAGTTCCTGAATTGGCTGGTACCTGCCATTGCAGAAGACCACCTCCCAGAGGGCCAGTGTGGCTTCAGAGCCAACAGGAGCACCACCGACATGGTCTTTGTGCTGAGACAGCTTCAGGAGAAGTGCCACGAGCAGAACAAAGGGCTGTACGTAACGTTTGTCGACCTAACAAAAGTGTTCGACACTGTGAGCAGGCAAGGCATGTGGCAGATCCTGGAGCGACTTGGCTCTCCCCCAAAGTTCCTCAGCATGATCGTCCAGCTACAAGAGGACCAGCAAGGCCAGGTCAGACTCGGCAATGACCTCTCAAAACCATTCCCCATTCTCAACGGTGTGAAGCAGGGCTGTGTGCTGGCACCAACCCTCTTCACCATCTTTTTTAGCATGATGTTGAAGCAAGCCACAGTGGACCTCGACGATGACGATGCCGTGTACATCAGGTATCGTCTCGATGGCAGCCTGTTCAACCTCAGATGACTGCAGGCTCACACCAAAACCCTAGACCAACTTTTTCGTGAGCTGCTCTTTGCTGACGACGCTGCCCTCGTTGCACACACAGAGAGAGCCCTACAGTGCATCACATCCTGCTTCGCAGACGCTGCCCAGCTCTTTGGACTCGAGGTCAGTCTGAAAAAGACAGAGGTTCTCCATCAGCCGGCACCCAAGGTAGAGCATCGCCCTCTCCACATCACCATCGGCAAGTCTGAAGTCAGTGCACCAGTTTACCTACTTTGGCTGCATCATCACGTCAGACGCCAAGCTGGACAAGGAGCTGGACAGCAGGCTGGCAAAAGCAAACAGTGCTTTCGGGCGTCTATACAAGCGGGTGTGGCATAATCAACAGCTGAAAACAGGCACCAAGATCAGCATGTACAGAGCTGTCGTCCTCACCACCCTGTTGTATGGTTCCGAGTCCTGGGCCCTCTACCGCAGCCAACTACGACTCCTCGAACGCTTCCACCAGCGCTGCCTGCGTACAATCCTTGGCATTCACTGGAGTGACTATGTCACAAACGTCAAGGTCCTTGAACAGGCAGAAACTGTGAGCATCGAGGCTTTGCTGCTGCGGACACAGCTCCGCTGGGCTGGGCACGTCTCCAGGATGGAGGATCATCGCCTACCCAAGATCACCCTGTTCGGCGAGCTCGCCACTGGACACAGAGACAGAGGGGCACCAAAGAAGACATACAAAGATTGTCTCAAGAAGTCACTTAGTGCCTGCCAAATCGACCACCGCCAGTGGTCTACACTTGCTGCGGACCGTGACACCTGGCACTCCACAATTTACAAGGCAGCTGTCTCCTTTGAGGACTCTCGCAGAGCTGGCCTTAAAGACAAGCGGCTCAGGAGAAAAAACAGAGATGCCGCAACTCAGAACCCTGGCCAGACCTCCCTCTGCTGCCACTGCGGTCGAACCTGCCTGTCCCGGATTGGCCTCCGCAGTCACGAGCATGCCTGCAGACGTCGTGGACAACCCCTATAGAATCTTCGTTCGCGAAGTCAAGCCAAGAGAGATCTTTGTTTAAACACAATTTGCACTTCAAACAACACTGATGACTGCATGACTGCACTTTAAATACCTATGGGTTCACTGGTGCAACTGACTGTGAAATGAAGGATTAAAAATTCACTCTACTCATCAAAGGGAGGAGAAAGTAAGCATGAAAGAATGAGAGCAACAACTGACACGGAACACTGGAATGCACATGTACTTGTACGGCTTAGCCAAAATCCCAGCAACAAAATATGGATGGATATTCAACACACAGTTGGGGATTCCAACATTCGGTCCCTCAGAATAAGGCGCCACTTTATGTGGACACAAAACTCAAGAAAATTAAAATTCACAACAGATCAGTGAGAAAATTAAAATTCACAACAGATCAGTGACACTTTTGCCTCGTTAACACCACAAACAGTCCTGGTCAAACAAGAACAATAACGACTTTGGTATTAGCTTCAGCCCACTTAATCAAATCTCAAATACAAACGATTTTGAATTTCCAAAAACTACAGTAGCTTGCTTGAGTTAGCCCTTAGCACCACGTGAATGTTCTGTGTTTATGTACTGTGTGTGAGTGAATGCGCGTGATTCACGTGAGCGTGCTTGTTGGGTTCAGTTCGCGGCGGCGCTTTGAGCCGATTTTCAATTGGGATAAAGCGCCTATTTAATGGGCTTATTATTATTATTATTAATAAAAACAACAGCAACAACATAAAGAATTGGGGAAAATTCTAAACATAAATGTATTGCAGTGAATACAGTCAGTTGACGGGCAATTTCTTGATACACAACAAAACGATAGCGAAACCGTCATCAGAGACCAATCAGAACATCATCATGGTCTTATTCTGAAGGCCTTCGGGAGGTCAAAGGAACCATTGTACCCCGAAGGCCTTCAGGGTACAATCGTTTCTTTAACCTCCCTCAAGCATCAAGTTCAGTAATCATGTTGGGTGGGTGTAAGGTGTGGCATCTGTATCACATGTCATAGCTTTACTGCTCTTGAAGTTGTAAATATTAGTTATTACATGCCTATTTTCCATGCACTGCGTTTGGGAAATTTTATTTTTCGTGCACCATGTTTTTCTGTTGTTTTTTTTTCAACATCATAATGTGGAACCCTCCCCCCCCTCCCCCCCGACTCTTTTGCCCCCCTCATTGAGCCAGGCTCATTGTTTGTCAATAGCCAACTGTCTCTGCACCAGTTTGATTGTACTAGTTTAGATGCTGTTCATGGTGCAGTGGCAGCAGGGGTCATGGTATTGGAAACTTTAGTCTTGAAAAAATGTCCAAATTTCTGTTTCTATGTTTGTGTCATGAAAAGCATATTGATTTGATTACAGGGTATGTTATGTAAACAACCACAATGTACACATGTATGACCATTCTCTTTTATGTTCTTCCCCCCACCCGGGTCTGCCCTGGGGGACTTGGGTGGGGTTACTACTTTTTAGTTCCCAGGGTCACCCTGGTCAGCCCCACAGGGTGGGTTTTCCCCTCTATTCCAGGGCATGTGTTTCGGTCTACCCTTGGTCCATTAACCTGTATTTTCCTTTTTTTAAACTCCCCCTACTGTCTGCGCTGCTTGCAGCTCTTGACATTGGATGTGTGTTGCTAAATGGTCTTACTCTTAGGTTTATTTAGCGTATTAGACCGGCTGGCGACAACATTCAATATTCTGTTTAGTTGGTTTTTTTCACAAGCAGTGCAGGCATGTCCTGAGAAAGACTTGTTGCTGTCGGGACGTTAAGCAATGTACAACCAATCTTTCATGTTCTTGTTTTAGGGGAGGAGACACATTTCCTCACGCTGCAGTGGCCAAACCAATCATTTGAAGCATTCTCAGACTGGCGTGCAGGCATTACCATTGCCCCAATCACAGAGGCAGTGAACAGGGCTGAAGAGTTTACCACCAGTACTGCAGATAATCTAGGTGAGAACAACTTTGAGATGTTGAAAGTCGTGATGGAGAGATGTCACAAATTCAAAGCCCACCTTTTGGAAGTTACGTCTCGGAGAGTGAAGCTTGGTCACACAGACATCAAGTCAGCACTGGAAGCAATGGAGAAGAGGAAGGATGTTGAGGACACTTTGAATTACCTCATGGCAGACACAGAAGTACGTTCTTGGTTTTGCTGCTGATCACTCCATGTAAAAATGTCATATAAGTTATGATAAATGAAAACAAATGAAAGCACATTAGATTATTACCAAATACTATCACTTTTGTAGTACATGTGTGTGCCACATGTGGTGGGCGTTAATTAATTACTTATTTATGTAGTGGAGTAGAATAGCTGCATGTAGTATGTATAGATTCTCACATCAGTGTTTATTGGTGCACATAATCTCATTCAAGTCGTTTGAAAACCATATCCAACATGTGAATTGAGTAAGCATGTAGGATAAGGTTTAGGAACCAAGAGCCTGATTTTGAAAAAAATGTGCTTATTGTCCTATGACGGCTACATTACAGATTAGGAGATAGATCAACCGTTTTAGTTCAAGGGTGGTGCCAGAATAGCTTGGCGCCTCAGGCAAGCTAGCAAGCTATTCTGGCACCACCTTTAACTATCAGTCAAATTTATTTCAAGCAATGGGTGTCAAGATGAAAAGGGTTAACTCATTCTACCCCAGACACACCACAGGAAGACAAGGATCGACCATGATAGTTCAAGGGTGATGCCAGAATAGCTTGGCGCCTATGGGCGCCAAGCTATTCTGGCATCACCCTTGAACTATCATGGTCGATATGTGTCCTGCACTGCAATGCAGTCTTCAGAGGACAACGGCAAAGTTTAAGGATTTCAGTGTTGGGGTAGAATGAGTTGAAAAGAGCTTGGAAACCAGGAGTCTCACAAACTACATTCCATTAAATGAATTTTTAAAAAACATCAGAGATGAGGTCAATTACACCATTCATGTTAAAATACATGTACCTGCACATGTCCACGTTCCACTTCATTATAATACCTTACAACAGTATCTCAGACAAGACTTTTTGTCAGAATGTCAAGTGTGATGTACCTGATGACACATTATTTTTCACAAGCATACAAAAATGGAAATGGACCAGGTATGTGAAATAAACAGCAGATTCTCTTTAGTGCTCAGTTTTTGGATGACATCGCAAACATCATAAATGTTGCCAGAAGTAATATTTACATGCATTAACCCTTATCATACTGAGGCTAAAAGCTTCAAATTTGTACACTGCCAGTGCCACATGCAAGCTACATTATAGTACTTACAGATAAGGATATAGATCAATGGCTTTAGTTCAAGGGTGGTGCCAGAATAGCTTGGCACCTAGAGGCGCCAAGCTATTTTGGCATTATCCTTGAACTCTTTTAGTCAAACTTATTTCACACACTGGTGTATTGCGAATGATAAGGGTTAAAAATACAAGGTGAACTTGCAGGCCTCTCCATCAATTTTATTTTGATAATACCTAGGATTTGCGTAGTGTATGATTCCACTCTAAGATTTAGGGCCGTTAGTGGGGCGTCATTATTGTTGAATTGTTTTATTAATTAAGGGGCCCCATAGAAGCTGAATATGATCAAGAGGCACATTTTTACAAGCACATGTAAACAGTCTTTTTACTTTACTGTGTGCATGAAAGTGCCAAATGAAAGTTTCAGATTGACTGGAATTCATATCATAATGAATCTGTAAAGAAAACAAACTTCAACACAACTTTTCCAGTTATTTTAACCTGTATTCTTGCATCCAGAAAACACCCATGTAAGAATTTATTTCTTAGTTAAACTCATTTTTTTTTTTTGTCTGTAGTAGTCAGGTGAGAGTTGGTTTGCACCAGACAGATGTTCGTACATGATAACATAATCGTGCAATACATGAGGCCAGTGTACCCGTTGTCACCATAAAATGATGTTGTTTCACATGTCCATTCCTTATAGTTGACCAGACTTTCTACAAGATAATTTTGTGCATGCATGGTCGTTTAGCAGTAGAGCGTATCACTCAATGACACAATGTGTTATTCGCTCAGTGTGCGATACAGCTTTCTACTTGCAGACACAGAGAAAGACATTTGTTAAAAATTGGTGTTTGGCTCACTTGTGATAGCAAAAATGAGTCTGTAATGGGCCATCCATCGTCTGTCCAGCGTCCGTCGTAAACTTTAATGTTGGCATTTTCTATGAGACCATTCAAGCCTCAGACTTCAAACTTGGCCCCACGACACTTTGTGGCAAGACCATTCTAGACATACCATTTTCAGTGACCTCTCTCAAAGGTCAAGGTCTCAGGGGGTCCAGAAAGGGTTAAAAAATATACCAGTTTTTGATAGAATTGTAGATTTTATCAAAGTTTTTGCCAACTTTTCAATCAAGACCTTTGGTCCCTAACACAAAGGTCAAGGGTTTTGGGGTGAATGGGTGTCCACAAATAGGTAAAAAATAGCCATATTTTGACAAATACTATTTTCAACTTCAAACCCAAACTTGGTATAGAGATACTTGATGGTGAGACCTTTCTGTGCATACTAATTTGAATGTTTGCTGTCAGAAAGGTCAAGGGTCACAGGAGGTTGGCAAGTGTGTAATAAATGCCAGTTTTTGATAGAATTGTATTTTTTATCAACGTTTTTGCAAGCATTTCAATCAAATTTGGCATAACAGTAGCTGATGATAACACATTTCTATGCAAACTAATTTAGTCTACCCCTCACAAAGGTCACAGAGGGTTGACAAATTTGTGAAAAATACATACATTTTGAGAAACCTTGGATTTCACTGGTACAAAAGCCAACACTTTACTTCTGTTTAGACACATGAACACTTGCTCATTTTAGTGACCTGTAAGTCAAGGTCTCACTTATTATGTGGATTTGTCACACACATGAGCTATAATGGTTTTGCCTTTCTTGTTGTATGATGGAATGCATTATTACAATCAAGTAAATACATTGCTGCAGTACCAGTTTTGTGATGTGACGGTGAGCTGGGAGATGAGCATCACACCTGGAAATAACAAAAGCTTGCCAGCAGTCCCTGTACAGAAACTATCCAGTGTTAAGTGTGAGCAGGATGGGGAGCAACTCACAGAACAGCCAGACAGCGTGGCTGTGGACACTCAATCACTACCATTGACCACATGGGCAGGAGATTCACTTAGGTAAGATATTCCAGCAAGTCATTGGCCTGACACCGGCTGCAATTGGACCTCGCACAGCTAAGTGGGGGCCAACTGTGGCCCAAATCATCTGGATGGCCCATTTGTTTCCTCAAAAACATTACGGATGACATTACTATTAGGAAACGTGCACTTAGCTTACCATTTCAGCCCAAAATTCCATTGTGTACCTACACGACAAGGGAGGCGACACAAGGGCGCCATAGCCAGGTACCCTGGGTAGTCTCCCATACCTCCCTATCCGGTTGCATGTGCAGTGGTGTCACACCAGTCTGTTTGCTTAGCGTACCATGAATGGTTGTGTTCAGCCTACTGGATGTTCAGCTGTGTATGGTTGTGCACTGGTCGTACCTTGGATTCTGTGAAAGCCTTTGGATTCTACCGGCTTCTCGCCGGTCGCGCCTTCCTTTGGATTCTTTGAGGATTTACCATGTATACATTGGAGTCATGATGATGATGTTGAAGCAGGCCACAGTGGACCTCGACGATGACGACGCAGTGTACATAAGGTATCGTCTCGATGGCAGCCTGTTCAACCTCAGACGACTGCAGGTCCACACGAAAACCCTAGACCAACTGATTCGTGAGCTGCTCTTTGCTGATGACGCTGCCCTCGTTGCACACACAGAGAGAGCCTTGCAGCGCATTACGTCCTGCTTCGCAGATGCCACCCAGCTCTTTGGACTTGAGGTCAGTCTGAAAAAGACAGAGGTCCTTCGTCAGCCGGCACCCAAGGAAGAGCATCGCCCTCCCCACATCACCATCGGCGAGTCCGAACTGAAGTCTGTACACCAGTTTACCTACCTTGGCTGCATCATCACGTCAGACACCAAGCTGGACAAGGAGCTGGACAACAGGCTGGCAAAAGCGAACGGTGCTTTCGGGCGACTATTCAAGCGGGTGTGGCACAATCAACAGCTGAAAAAAGGCACCAAGATCAGCTTGTACAGAGCTGTCGTCCTCACCACCCTGCTGTACGGTTCCGAGTCCTGGGCCCTCTACCGCAGCCAACTATGACTCCTCGAACGCTTTCACCAGCGCTGCCTGCGTACCATCCTCAACATTCACTGGAGTGACTATGTCACCAACGTCGAGGTCCTTGAACAGGCGGAAACTGTGAGCATCGAGGCTTTGCTGCTGCGGACACAGCTCCGCTGGGCGGGGCACGTCTCCAGGATGGAGGATCATCGCCTACCCAAGATCACTCTGTTCGGCGAGCTCGCCACTGGACACCGAGACAGAGGGGCACCAAAGAAGAGATGCAAAGACGGTCTCAAGAAGTCACTTAGTGCCTGCCAAATCGACCACCGCCAGCGGTCTTCGCTTGCTGCGGACCGTGACACCTGGCGCTCCACCATTCACAAGGCATCCGTCTCCTTTGAGGACGCTCACAGAGCTAACCTTAAGGACAAGCGGCTCAGAAGATAAAACGAGTTGTCGTAACTCAGAACCCTGACCAGACCTTCCCCTGCAGCCACTGCGGTCGAACCTGCCTGTCCCGGATTGGCCTCCGCAGCCACGAAAATGCCTGCAGACGACGTGGGCAAGCCCTATAGAATCTTCGTTCGCAAAGTCAAGCCAAGACATTGGAGTACTTCGTTGGTGACTTTGGATTCGTGTCTAAGGTGGACTTACGTCATGGCGCTGGGGCTTCGCCTCTATGCTCATTGGATTTCTTACGGCCTTGTGACAGGTTACTCACTGACCTCGCAGCCAGGGCAAGGTAAGGTCTCGGTTGTTGCCCCCACACGGCGCTCTGTGCGCCTGGTGGCGACATAGGCCTTGAGTTTTCTCTGCGTCAGAGTCATGCTTCGTATCTGCGGGCTTTCGTTTTGTGTGGCCTCGGGGCGCCTCACCGGTTGCCCCTCACGTTTACTGTGTGCTGTGATTACTGTGTACACACCGGGACAGTTCCTCACCAGCCGCGCGGGCATGGCGAGGTAAGGTCTCGGGGGTTGCCCTCGACCGGCGCTAGGGGTGCGGGGACCATAGAGCGTATATATGGAGGGTGGCTTTCTGGCTATGTCAGCGTGAAGACCGCCTGCCATTTTGCGGGTTCCACTAACTGCTACCTCCACTCTGTGTTTATGCTATAGCTGTATATGGCTGCCTTTTCACACCTGGCCAGAGAAGGTGTGAACTCTATGGACAGGTACTTGGCGGGCATTTCCATAATTATACGCACATTATGAAATAACCATGTGGTCTCCTGAAAAGCGTTGGGTTCTTTTCCGCACAACCACATGAGGGTTATCTTACTTTACGTAAGTTTAGACAGGACTTTGTCTGTGCCAGGCAGCATGCGGTAGGTAAAGTTTGAATGAGAGAAGTGATAATGCATGCGCAGGGGCGCTTGTTTATGTGGCCTTCCGGGCCACGGCCGGGCGCCTCTCTCCTTTGACTATGTTTCAGTAAAAGTCTGTGGAGACTTCCAGTGGTCGGGCGAGACTCATGCGGTGTGCCTCCCTTGCTCCAGCTGCTTCTCTGGTCACACCTGTGACACCTGCGTGCCCTGGATGGAAGAACATGGTGCAGCTTTGGGGCTTCTGGTGGCGCGAACGACCGATGCCGTCCCAGGACCAGCCACCTGCTACCGCTACTGACCGGCTTAGACGCACCTTCTCTGATGTTGGGGGACTGACGACTTGCCGGACAAGACCCCCCCCTTGCGCGACCGCTCTCCCGAGCCTGGCCTGCAGCGAGCTTGCTCGCCCCGCTTTGCGGAAACTAGAAAGCTACCCCAAAGATCTGAGTCCAGTCCAGCAGCCATGTCATTCGCACCACTCCACGGTGAGTGACAAGTGCCCCCAGCTGGACGAGGCTACTGGATGTTGGGGGACTGATGACTCGCTGGACGAGACGCCCCTTGCACGCCCGCTCTCCCGAGCCTGGCCTGCAGCGAGCAAGCTCGCCCCGCTCTGCGGAAACTAGAAAGCTGCCACGCTGATGTTGGGGGACTGACGACTCACAGGACGAGACCTCCCTTGCGCACCCGCTCTCCCGAGCCGAGCTCGCCCTGCTCTGCAGAAATTAGAAAGCTGCCAAGAATGAGAAAAGAGGACCGCTGGATGTTGGGGGACTGCCGACTCGCGGGATGAGACCCCCCTTGCGCGCCCGCTCTCCCGAGCCTGGCCCGCAGTGAGCTTGCTCGCCCCGCTCTGTGGAAACTAGAAAGCAGCCAAAATGAGGAAAAGAGAACCGCTGCTATCCGAGTCCAGTCCAGCAGCCACGTCATTCGCCCCACTCCACAGTGAGTGACAAGCGCCCCCAGCTGGACGAGGCTACTGGACCCTTGTGTGCCCTCTCGCTCGAGCGTAGCCCACAGCAAACTTGTTCGCCCCGCCTTGCGGAAACTAGTAAGCGGCCCCACCGCTACCCGGTACCAGTCCAGCAGCAACGTCAGCCGTTTCGCTCCACGGTGAGTGACAAGTGTCCCAGCCAGATGAGCTTCTGGACCCTTATGCGCCTGCTCTCTTGAGCGTAGCCCACAGTGACCTTGTTCACCCCGCCTTACAGAAACTCGTATGTGTGGAACTCGTACGCAACCCCGCCACTACTCGGTACCAGTCCAGCAGCAATGTCATCCGTCTCGCTCCACGGTGAGTGACTAGCGCCCCCAGCTGGACAAAGATACTGGATCCCGTGGGCGCGCGCCCTCTCAAGTGTGGCCCACAGCGAACTTGTTTGCCCCGCCTTGTGAACTCCTAAGTGCGGAAACTCATAAGCAGCCCCGCCACTACTCGGTACCATTCCAGCAGCACCGTCGTCCGTCTCGCTCCACAGTGGGTGACAAGCACCCCCAGCCAGATGAAGCTACTGGACCCTGGTGTGCGCTCGCTCGAGCGTGGCCCACAGCAAACTGGTTCGCCCCGTCTTATGGAACTTGTACGCAGCCCCACCGCTTCTCGGTACCAGTCCAGTAGCACCATCGTCCGCCCCGCCCCTCAGTGAGTGACAGGCGCCCACAGCCGGACGAAGCTACTGGACCCTTGTGCGCCCACCCTCTCGAGAAGGGAATACGCGTCTATGACACATCACTGCGTGGTGATGCTTTCCCCTGTCCCTGCCGCGACCTCCTCGCCGAAGTGAAGACGCTTCTACGACAGACCCTGCGCAGTCGCTCGCTTCTTCGGTCCTAGCCTGCAGGCGGTGATGGACTCGACAGGGACTCCTGGCCCAGCCGCTCTCCGCCGCCTTGTGTGACGCTCGCTGCTCCCAGACGACCCTTGGGCCCGTTCCAGCCAGCCCCGAGGGCCTCCTGACTTCCTTTGATCTCCTCCAGTCCCCTCCGATGATGCGGCGCTCTCCACTGTGGACCGCTGTCCCGACAGTGCGGCGCGGAGCCTACATTCTTCACGACTGGAGGGAGTCGCTTGCCTACCTTCTCCACCCATCTCTTTGTGGTCTCCTAGCCCGGCGGCAAGTAGCGTCCGGTCATCATCCTCTTGGCGCTGATCAGGACGTCGCTGCGTCTATGTTCCGCCTGGTGACATCCGGAGCTTTGCAGACGGTGGTACAGGCCATGGACTTCGCCATCAGCCGGGACCTGCTCGATGCATTTCTGCACTCGCTTCTTGCATGATCTACCCAATCGGCCCGGCCTCCCGGTCATCTTCGGCAAGTCGGACCTCGCACCTTCCCTCCGGTGGTGCACTTGGACGTGGTTTCGGGCTGACCGCAATGTGGTGGGACTTCCAGAGCCTCGGTTCCGGACGCTTGCGACCTTCGTCCGGCAGATGTTTCTAGCAGACACAGTTCCCTCCAGAGTTGGACTTCATCTCCTGGGCCTGAGGACTGTGGCGGCGGATGGCTTACCTCTTGACCGGCTTCCTCCCGTTCGCTTCAGCTGCTTCGGCTTCCCACCTGGCATCCATTCCCTGGTGACTTCGCAACCCTGGTGCCGGTCTTCCCGATGCTTCACTCTCATCTCCCCTGCTGGACGGTTCCCGTCAGGCACATCCCTCAACGCGGATGCGAGCCTAACCAGATGGGATGCGCGCCTTCTACCGATGTCCCTCACTGCTTCCTGCGGCTGACCTCCAGACCGCTCGGACAGGCATCTCAATGGGTTAGAGCTGGCGGCGATTGGGTGAGACTTCGCTCATGTGAGATACGCCTCCGGCACCTGGAGCTTCTCGTCCTCTCCGCCACCGCCACTGGGGGCTCCTACATCTGACAGCAGGGTGGGTTCCACTCCTGATCCCTCTGCTTGCTCTTGTCACAGATCCTCCGTTGGTGTGAAAACTGCGACATCCCTATTTGAGCGCGACACACCCCTTGCCACCTGATGGTCCTGCCGACTCCCGCTCGCGGCGCGGCCGGCTTCTCGACACAGAGTGGGCGCTCCGCCCAGATATCTTCAGAGGATCTGCACGCAGTGCAAGACGCCCATGTTTGACCTTTTCCCGACACAGTGGATTCGCCTGCTCCCCCTCGCAGTGGTCGACGCGCTCTCCATCTCCTGGGTGACCCCCTTCGCGGATGCTTATCCGTCAAAGTGGCTAGTCCCAAGGTCCTGCTCAAGCTGAAAGCTGCCAACGCGGTGCTTTTGCTGGTGGCCCCGTTCTGTTGGACCAAGTCTGGGACCACCGTCCTCATGAGCCTCGCCACGCTCCACCCCCCCCCCCCCCGCCCTGTGATTCCCCACGCAGCGCACGAGGTTCAAGCAACCCTGACAGACGCGGCTGTGCCGACCGTGCCCCGAGCGACTTCACGCATGCCTGGTGATTGGGCGGCGCGCCCTCGCTGCTAGAGGTTCTCAAGGGCACCGGTGGAGGTCATCGCTACAGCTCACAGGCCTTCGACCAAACACGTCTATGAGGGACAGTGGCGAGTCCTGTGGTCCCAGGGCGACGACAGATCTGCCTACTCCTTTGGCTATGCGTCGAACAGACCTTAGCGCCGATCACCTGCAGGAGCTACCTGGCCTTTGATCGCGGACACGTGTTTCCACCTGGCAGACATCGCGGCCAGTGGATATCTTCCTGGCTCCGTGGGGGTTATCCGGTCTGCCTACCAGGACCTCTCCCCGGAGGATGCTTAGAAGCTGGAGATCAGGGCGCATGAGGTGCTAGCCCTGGCCACGAGTGTTGCCTTCACCCGCAACTGAGCCGTCAGGTCTTGGGACGGCGGTGGGTTGGCGGGCATGATCTACCTTCACCCGATGCTGCCGCAGTGACCTTCGGGCCCACGGGCTACCTTAGCCCGGACTGGGGCCTTCGCCACGACACTCCCTCCCGGCGCCTAGGCGCCTTGTGTTAGCTTAGCTGAAATGGTCGGGATTGTGCCCGGGGTGGGCGGCTCTGGTGGGCCCCTTACAGGGAGTGTCAGTCTAGGTGGCACCCACCTCCTATTCGCTATTCTTCCTAATAGTAATGTCATCGGTAATGTTTTTGAGGAAACAAATCAATTTTTCTCTAAAATGTATTTTTTCGACAAATATGTACCGATGACATTACTTGGAGGACCCTCCCACTTGCCCCACTTGCCGCTCCTAAGCTAAGCTTCAGACTGGCATGACACCACTGCGCACACAACCAGATAGGGAGGTACAGGAGACTACCCAGGGTACCTGGCTACAGTGTCCTTGGGTCACCTCCCTTGTCGTTTAGGTACACAATGGAATTTTGGGCCGAAATGGTAAGCTAAGTGCACGTTTCCTAATAGTAATGTCATCGGTAAGTATTTTTTGAAAAAATACATTTGAGAGAAAAATTAATATTTCTTGCTTGTTTCTTAACCCATATCATACTGAGGCTAAAAGCTTCAAATTTGTACACTGCCATATATGCAAGCTACATTATAGTACTTATAGATAGATTAGTTCAAGGGTGGTGCCAGAATAGCTTGGTGCCTAGGGGCACCAAGCTATTCTGGCATTACCCTTGAACTATTTTAGTCAAATTTATTTCACACACTGGTATATTCCGAATGATAAGGGTAATAGATGTGTTTGTAATTGTTGGGTATTTCAAGCTTCATCTTATGTACAACAAACCAAGGGGAATCACTCAGCGCTGGACAGACGAACAGTTAGATCCCCTGCCCCCGCCTATCAGGCACCCATTCGCCAGCCCACAGAGAAATACGCAGGTATAGAACAAGACGATCATCTACATCCCTAAAGAGTTCATCTTATGTAGCCGTTTATAATGTAAAATGTGTCCTTATTAGTATATATACTGATCAACAAAACAAATGTGAAGTAGCCCCTTCAAATCACATTTAATCCAACATTTCAAAGTCGATTTTGGACAAACTCTACAACGGATGTTATCAACATTTAGGAATGAAATCATGGACACCAGTGTAATCAGTGTGGAAGTTTATTCTGTATTTGGAGCAAGCATGGCACAGCACAAAGTCAATATCGCGTGTGACCCCCATTGGCGTTGATGACGGCTTGGCAGCGTCGGCACATAGAGTGCATCAAGCGGTTGACAGCTGCCCTGGGGATGTTGTTCCAGGCCTGGACAATGGTATTCTCTAGTTCTGTGGCTGTCATTGGTCTGGGGCGTACAGCGTTGACCTCCCTTTGCAGTTGGTCCCAGAGATGTTCGATGGGATTGAGGTCTGGGCTGAGGGCAGGCCAGGGCATGACTGGGATGTTGTGCTGCTGCAAGAAGTGCTGGGTGCACACAGATGAAGTTTCTGTGTCCCTGAGAAAATGGCAGGACATATGGGTGTAGTACTTGGTCAATGTTGCGCTGAGCTGTGATGCCATTTCCACGACCTGTTATGAATCCACGGAAGAACACAGGTCCTACTGTCTGGTTCAGGGTAATCCCACCCCAAATCATCACGCTTGGCCTGCCCCAGGCATTGTTCTCCAGCACACAGCCATCAGCATAGCGTTCACCCCTTCTCTGCCACACTCTTATGCGCCCATCTACATGGCAGATGCAGTAGTGGCTCTCATCCGTGAACAGGACGTTCTGCCACTGTCACCAGGTCCAGTCGGCATGAGCCTGTGACCACTGTAGGCATGCACGGTGATGACAGTCGGTAAGAACAGGTCCACGGGCTGGACGGTGGTTGTGCAGATTATGCTCCTCCAGCCGTCGTCGCACTGTCTGGCCACTGATGGGTGCCTGGTGGTTGCGGATAACTTCTCTTGCTGTTTCCTTGGCTGGCTGAAAGCGATTTCGCACGTGAGCCCAGAAAATGTGGCGGTCTTGCCATGGAGTTGTCACATGTGGTTGTCTGCTTCGGGGAGCCTCAGCAGAAGACCCGTTGGCATGATCGTGTTGCTGCAGCAGCCTGTAAATGGTCAAAATGTGACATCTTAAGGCCACTGCCGCAGCCTGTGTATATTCTCCGGCTTCCAAACGTCGAAGAGCTCGTTCTCGTTGGGAAGCACTAAGTCTTGCCATGGTTGATGTGGCAACAGTGACAGAAGGCATAACACTGCTGATTGTTTATTGCCTTGCATTACTGAACACAGTTCATGACCTAACATCACTCTGCAGTATATGCACGTGCGTGGAAAGCATATGCCATGCATCCTAACCAATACGGGTGCCTCGTGCACAGGGAGGGTGACACAGTTACTAGAGTACGGTGACTGGATGCTTACATGTTGTTGCTCGTACACTGGCTATCAAAAATAGTTCAACTTGTGTTTTCGTTGATTTATCATACAAATACAACATACACTCGAATTTTGCGTTCTTTTATTGATCAATATATATATATATGTTTGTGTACAGTTGAAGATTCAGTTGAGGTTTGAATTTTAAGATGCAGATGGGGTGATCTGTGCTAAAATAATAATAATAATATTTAAAAAAAATAGAGGCATAGATTTTCTTAGAACCCTGTAGGGCAAGGGTCATGAGAATCTGGGCTCCTGGCAGATGAGGTTGGATGGATGGGTAAATAAATATATAGCTAGTAAAAAGGCTTGCAGACAGGGCAGACCAACTTGACAGATGGGCCGAGTATTTTGAAGAGTTACTGAACAGACCCACCCCACCCGACCCCCCAGACATCCAGCCAGCAGAGACTGACCTACCCATCAGCTGTGACAGACCCAGGCGGGAAAAGATCAGAAGAGCAGTGGCATTTTTGAAGAACGGCAAAGCAGCAGGGCCAGATGGCATCCCGGTGGAGGCTCTGAAAGCAGACCTAGAGGCAACAGTAGAGCTGCTGTATCCACTGTTTGGAAAGATCTGGGAAGAGGAGGTGATGCCGGCTGACTGGAAGGAGGGGTACCTAATCAAGCTTCCCAAGAAAGGCGACCTCAGCAAGTGTTCCAACTACAGAGGAATCACCTTGCTGTCAGTACCAGGAAAGGTCTTCAACAGGATCATCCTGGAGAGAATGAAGAGCTCCGTCAACCCCCAGCTGAGAGACCAGCAAGCAGGGTTAGAAAAAAAAAACGTTCATGTACAGACCAGATCACCACTCTCCGCATCATCGTGGAACAGTCTCTGGAGTGGAGCTCCCCGCTGTACGTCAACTTTGTGGATTACGAAAAAGCATTTGACAGCGTGGACCGAGAGACTTTATGGAAACTCCTATGACACTACAGTGTACCCACAAAGCTCGTCTGCCTGATCAAGAGCAGCTACGATGGCATGACATGTTGCGTGATCTACGAAGGGCAGTTCACCAGGGAGCTCCAGGTCAGAATCAGCATCAGGCAGGGGTGTCTGCTGTCTCCGTTCCTCTTCCTGCTGGCCATAAACTGGGTCATGAATAGGACCACTGAGCAGAGAAGAAGTGGAATACAGTGGACACTGTGGACACAGCTTGATGACCTCGATTTTGCAGTCGACTTGGCTTTACTGTCCCACACTCATCAACAAATGCAGGACAAGACCACAAGGCTTGCTGACATCTCGTCCCAAGTGGGCCTCACCATCCACAAACAGAAAACAAAGACAATGAGGCTGAACGCAACCAGGGAAGAACCAGTCTTGCTTGCTGGCACCCCGTTGGAGGAGGTAGAGTCCTTCACCTATCTCGGGAGCATCATCAACAAAAAAGGCGACACTGATGCAGATGTCGGAGCACGAATTGGTAAAGCAAGAGCAGCCTTTCTTCAGTTGTAAAAAGTGTGGAGTTCCAGAGAGCTGTCACAACACACCAAAGTCCGGATTTTCAAATCAAACGTAAAAGCAGTTCTCCTATATGGAGCAGAGATTTGGAGGTTGACAAAAACCACAGTCAACAGAGTACAGATCTTCATGAACAGTTGCCTTAGAAGAATCTTGAAAATCCACTGGCCAGAGAAGATCAGCAACGTCAGACTCTGGGAGACAACAGAGCAGATAACAGTAGAGAATGAAATTGGGCGAAGAAGATGGGGATGGATTGGTCACAGTCTGAGAAAGCCAGTTTCCAGTATCACTAGGCAGGCATTGTCATGGAACCCCCAGGGAAAGAGGAAAAGAGGCAGGCCGAGAAACACCTGGCGTCGAGACCTCCAAGCAGACATCAAGAGACTGGGAACCACCTGGAGTAAAATCGAAGGAGAAGCACAGGACATGAGTTGCTGGAGGTCTCTCGTCGACGGCCTATACCCTGGGAGGGGTGACAGGCGTAAGTAAGCAAGTAAGTAGTTAAAAGGCTATACATTTTCATCACACACTGTAGGATAAGAAATGTTCAGCAAATATAAACTGGGAGTTTGGGTGTTATTGGTGTTTATGTCATATTTATGTGGATTCCCTTGTATTTTCAGAGACGATCGAGGGGTTCATACCAAAAGTAAGTTAAATCTTTCAAAACTGTTCCTAACCCCTTCACTGCCAAAACACAATGAACAGTGCCCAGATGCAAAAGGCATAGATCCTCATGATCTCCCGCATCTGCAGGGGCACATGTGGACCTCTCTCTCTTGTCCACCCCACTTTGTATACATGTTTCATGGATGGCATTTGATTGTTTTGGCTTAAAATAACAGAGATTTCAGAAACACAGTATGCGATAATGGCAGGGAAAGGGTTAATTTGTTACAGCTATACAACTTTGCTTGTAACTCATTCGCGGCCCTCCGCATCCGGATGCGTGCTTATGCCGTGCATCCGGATGCGGCTGGCCACGAATGAGTTAACATGGTGTCTGTTTGCACTTTCTCTTTCTCTTTTAAGCTGTCTAATCCAGACCAAACAAAGAAACACTCTTAGAAAGGACAAGTACAGCCCTTTGTTCAGGTGAAAGGGGACCTGAAGTCAACACAACATAGAGACTAAGTTTCTAGAGTAATACAATGGAATCAGCTAGCTTAAGGAAGTAGCAGTAGTTCGGCCACAATAGAATATTGAAAAAAAAAAGCATTTGTGACATCACTAAATGTCTGTACTATATCGTAGAGTTGAAAAGCATATATGACAACATGTTTGTGCTTTTTATCTACCATATTGAAAATACTGTATACTTTGAGATGGGGCTGGTTGGGGCGCGCTCCATAGCATGCACATGACGTCATGGGTGGGTTGACCCCAAATTCTGGCAAAGAAGTAACAAGATAAAAAGACGTCACTTCCAGCTATGCAAACCTTGCTGGAGAACATCTTTTGGGCACAAAGCGCTGTATATATGTGTGTATGTGACAGTGACTAGCGCCGCTGTTTGTGGATGGAAAAGCTTGAAATTCTAAATTGTTTTCCTTACAAAAATTCTCCTGAGGTATTTTAAAAAATATTTTAAATTATAGTACACATTGGTGAGAAAATGGCCGTTTCATAAGAATCGGTTGACCCACGGTTGAGTGAAGGCAATTTTCTTATTCTAACTAGATATTTTGCATTAAGCTAGATGAAAGGAAGACAGTGAATGACTTTGATGGACAACACTTACCTCTTCAACTTCCGGATTGATAATGAATTCATTTTTGAAAAAAAGAAGAAATAATCAAAAATCTGCGCAGACAGTAATGCAATTAAATCAGTTTGCCGTTATTTTACCTTTACGAGATGTCATCAAGTATAGCTTCAACGGTATGGAAACTGCAGTGGTCATTTATGAGAAAATGACCATTCTGTGAAAAAAACGGTTGACCCACAAATCAACCCATAATTTTTGTTTTAATTACTTTTGATATTTAACCTCTTATGCATTTTTAGCGAAAAGTATAGTATTTTGGGGGTTGCAATTTTCACTTTTTTTTCACAATTATTTTAAAAACGGTTACAAATCTTTGAATCTTTTTACGAAGAAGGCAGTCGGCTAATTAATACCTGAATGATTCTTCAAAATAACAGTATGTACATAAGCCTGCTGTTTGTCCTAGCCCTCAGGTATAACTAGGTTAAATAGTGATTTTAGGCACCACTTTTGGGGGGATTATTTTTCAAACAGTTTAAAATATTTGAATCTTTTTAGGATAAAAACAATCTTTCATTAATATGCGAATGATTTTTCATAAACAGTGTTTACATTTGGCTCCACTGTCGGCTATGACTAAGTCAGATTCGGACCTGAAAGATGTAGGTGTGAAAATCAGCTAGAAAGTTACCAAGGTTTAATCCTTTCTATGATGAGTGACGTAAAACACCAATTTTGTTATGGGACTAGCGATACCATGCTGTGAAGGTAATAAGATGTCGTTTCGCTGCTCGTGCTATTCTTCTTCTTCAGAGTGGCTGTGGCTATGCCAACCTACAGAACGTAGAACTGGTGTGAAGCTCTGTGTGTCTGTCTGTGTTTGTGTGTCGATGAAGGGTTGGTGGGTTACGGTGGAGAGAGGTGGATCAGAAAGATTAGCTTAAAAATAGGAACAACTCTGAATGTTCCTAAAAGAAAAAAGCATATGAGCTCAAAACAATATGGTAGACTTTGGGATGAAATCCTCATCTTGTTTTTCTTGATACTCTGCTGTGGCTGAACTGCTGCTGTGATTACAGAACTTTTTCTGCTAGCTGATTCTGTTTTGTTAGCTAGACTACTGAAGATAAGTCCCATGTTATTTTGATTTTGGGTCCCCTTTAACTCATTCGTGGCCAGCCACATCCAGATGCGCGGATTATGCCGCGCATTCGGATTCGGCTGGCCGCGAATGAGTAAAACCCTTTTTCATGGACATAACACAAGAGTACAAGGCACTACTCATATTTCTTAGGCAAAAAGTGTAACTTTTCTCCAAAATTTAACAATCTAATGTGCTGGACCCTGCATTATGCTCTTTGCATGGGGTGCCTACTTGGAGCTGAGTTAAGCCCATTTGGCCCCAACACAATACAGCAGGAGATGGATCAACCATGATTATTCAAGGGTAGTGCCAG
This sequence comes from Semisulcospira habei, assembly GCA_036245525.1. Classification (NCBI taxonomy): domain Eukaryota; kingdom Metazoa; phylum Mollusca; class Gastropoda; family Semisulcospiridae; genus Semisulcospira; species Semisulcospira habei. Next base: position 60,609,122 of record BTPG01000005.1, read on the forward strand.
ATTAGCTTGGATGGCACCAATATAATATAATACCCAGTATAAGTGGCAATAGACTGAAGGTAACTGGTCCAAACTGTGCTGATAGAAATGACATGTTACACAAGCACAAAAAAAAGTAGACGGCAACATTATCCCCCCACGTATTTAGAACGAAATTTCACAAAATTTCTTCTCAAATCTCAAAATACGGTTGTGGCTGTGTCAAACTTCACAGAATAATGAACACTAACAATTTCATATCAAAACTTAAATCAAATAAACTGCTCTGTAATAATCGTCTCACAGTTCTTTTAACTGTCCTGAACAAAGAGATGTTCCTTTAAACTGCTCTGCTCAGGTAATCCGCTCCAAAGTTAACCCATGATAGACTGTAACTTAATGTCAAAGTTCTGCAAGAACATTGCCAAATCATGAGATGGGCACAGTTCAGATAGTTCAAAGATAGATGGTCCTGGATCAAATACTGTCCGCTTATTGAGTGTATGATAGTCCACACACAGCCAATTGGATCCATCTAGTTTCATCACAATGACCAGTGGTGACTTGGACTCCCTGATGACTCCCAGGTCCAGCATCTCCTTCATGTCCTTCTTCAGTTCTTCCCTCGTGTTGTAAGGTAGACAATACGGCTTGCTGCAAACCGGCTCGTTCAACCTCAGATTAACTTCATGCTGGATGGTGTCTGTTGTGCCCGGGTCAGGCATGAACCGATGCTTGAACTTCGTAGTTAAGACTCTCAGCTCTTCTTGTTGTGCCTGGATCAAGTTTTGACCCTGGTGGCGGAGTTCATTAAGGTCGAACAGGTTCTTGCCATCAAGTCTCTGGTCAGCAGGCAGACGCACTGATGCCGCTTGTTGTGGTTTGACCTGACGTCCTCTCTCGATGTTCTTCTTCAGCAGATTCGCGTGGTAAGTCTTCATCTTCTTGTTGAGCATGACTCTCTAGTCGTTGATGCCAACCACTGTGTCAACCACGTTCGGTCCCTTCCACTGCATCAGGAGCGTGTTGTTGTCGGTGGGAAGAAGAACCAACACCTGGTCACCTGGCTGGAACCATCAAGGTTTGGCTTTACGGTCATGATAATGCATCCCCTTGTTCTGCGCCTTTTCCATTTTTTCTCGAGCCATCCTGAGGGTATCCTCCAGCTTCTCTCTCAGGTCGAAGACATACTGGTAGCTGATCTTCACCTCAGGCGAGTCAGTCGATGTCCTTGGTCCACAGCTCTATCAAGATGTGCATGGGTCCCCTTACAGTCCTGCCATACAGTAATTCAAAGGGGGAAAACCCTGTCGAATCCTGGGGAACTTCACGGTATGCGAAGAGCAAAGCATTGCTGTATCTATGCCACAACCTTGGCTGTTCAGCACACAGTTTCTTCAGCATAGACTTCAAATGTTCCGATAAATTTTTCAACCAACCTGTTATACATGGGGTGGAAAAGGGTCGTAGTGAGGTGTCGGATACTCAACAGCCGATTGACTTCCTCCATGCAGTCAGAGACGAACTGGGTCCCTAGATCACTCAGGATCTCCTCAGGAATCCCCAAACGGCTGAACATGTCCACGAGCGCCTCTGCTAGTGCTACTGTTGGAGTGTCGATCTTCTGTAATGGTATGACCTCAGGATATCGTAGTGTAGCGTAATCCACCAGGGTCAGAATGTATCGATGACTATCTTCATTTGGAGGTGATATTGGCCCCACCAGGTCCACAGCTACCCACTTGAAAGGCATATCGATCAGTGGCATTTTCTCTAGAGGAACCTTGGGCACCTTCCCCTTGGAAATTGTCTTCTGGCATATGTCGCACGATATGCAGAATCTGGTGACTTCGCCCTCCATATCAGGTCAGTAGAAGACTGCTTGGATCCTGTTGAGGGTCTTGCTGAATCCTGGGTGACCCATGATTCCATCTTCTCGCTGCCTCTCTGCCTGTTCTCGCTGTTTCTCTGCAGCTTGAATTTCGATTTTTTTTAAAAACTCACGTTCTTTGGCTCTTCTTCTCTCTCCAATCTCTTCTCTTCTTCTCTCTCCAGTCTCTCTTTTTCCGCATTCCTTTCCAATTCACAGGAATGTCTCCATTTCCGATGTCCCCATCTCTGCATTTCACTGCTGGCTGTTGTCTCCGGCTACCCTTCCCACTGAGCCTACTGAAGAAGTCGTGTCGGAGGTGCCAAATGTTACCTGGTAGTCGTAGACGTAGTATGATGCAATCACACCAGGCGCACGCACATAGGGTTCTTGTAAAGAAACTTCACTCAGCTGCAACTCGTCACACATGGCATAAGGTTGTAGACCACACTGCAGTAACAGTTCCAACAATATTTTATATCCACAAATGCACCAACACTGATAAACTGCCTTGTCTACAATGCATCAACACTTTTGACACACTGTGTCTCTCATACAATGTACACACGTACTTCCTAACACAGTCTTTATACAGATTTCAGAACAATCCTGCAAATTTTCTCAACACAACCAATCAGAAAAGAAAACATAACCAAAACTCATTAATATTCATTTAAAAAGAACTCTCTAGAAATTACTACAAATTTCCACTACCTCTAAGCGCCTTTGATACAATTTTACGAAATGTTGCCGACAACTTTGACGTCATATATGTGGTCACTAGAAGGATCGTGATCCTGCTTGAACCTTCCAGTTTAATGTAGATCAAACTTTACAACATCGTAGCAAAACTACACGTCACAACAAAAATCGATCTCAATTCTTCGTGCAAAAGAAAATGAATCCTACTAAAAAGGTACGTAATTCTTATCCAAAATAACTCAAATGAATATCGGTTCTTTCCTATGATTAACACACACATGCTCTCAAAGAATGACAAAACCACAAATGTTACATTGCTTGATATAGTACCGATAACGGGCAGATGTCATTACGAGACCCGAACCAAAATGTCTGAGTCGTCAGATGAGGACATTTTGATTGGGGTCAAGTAATCACAATTGTCGGTTATCGGTACTATATCAAGCAAAATTTGGCTCAATATAATTTATGTACCCATTCCAAAACAAAACTTTACCTCGCGTCCTTCAGTTTGCGGCTGATTGGGCAGTGTTCAGACGAAACCTGTGATTGGCAGATGACTGTATTTTGGAATATCGATTGAGCACACAGATTTCATCCGACTATGTAAAAATCAGTGCTTTCTACTCGTAATTAGATCACGGATAATGATGGAAAATACCAGCAGGTTTGTTTATTTTGCCTTTTTCTCAGTAAATTTTACTTGTTTAGCGATTCGTTTCTTTTCCCTTTTTTGCTGGTGTTTGCAGTCCATTCATGCATGTTCATGGGAAAGAAATTTTGAGCGTACATTCACTAAGAAGTACATAATCACTACTGCATATAAGGATCTCGTTAATGTTGCAGAATGAGCATATTTCACGTTTCCGTTTTGACAAATGCAAGTATCAAGATTGAATTTTGGGGGCCTGCAAGTGCAAAGGATTTTGGGAAGGAAAGTATTTCAAGCAAATTCATGAATATGAATTCGCTTGTTATACAATATATCAGTACATGTGTCAAAGAAGGGAAAACTTTATGAGTGGGTACATACATGGATAACTATACATGGCCTGGTTTGTGATTTTGTGACATTGCACCTGTAGTCATGAGGTCCATAATCACAGACTAGTAGTAGTAGTACACAAAAATCATTCATTGCATGCCACTGTATCAGTGTCACTCAAAATATATGATACAATACGAATACCTTTATTGTCCCAAGTGGGAAATATACATGCTATCTGCACTTTTGTGTTTGTTTTTTTCCAGTGCCCGAAGGTCTGGAATGTATATTGCTTGAGATCCAGACCATGAAGTCAGACATGAAGACATCGTTTGCAGAACTGAATAGCAGAGTGAAGTTTATCGTGGACAGACTGTATGAAATAGCACTTTCTCTTTTGTATTGTTAGATACAGTTAAACCACATGTGCATGAAGCCACAGGTACTGTTTACAGTACTGCACAAGGGGTTACATATAACATGTATATAAGAAATGCACACACAAATCAGCTCTTAGAGTATTGTGATATGGACAAGTAATTTGAAGTTGTCTGAGATAAACGTCTGCATGTGATTGGGCACGTTCAGGTTATATTGGGAAACCGAGTCAGCTGAAAATATTGCATCAGGATATTTTAAAAGCACTGTAATCTCTCCATTTGTAACTAAAATGATACAAAGAAGGAACAATACAGTATTGATTAACCTTTTTTTTTTAGAAGAAATTCCAAGTGATTGTGTATTTATATTGTGATGACTTAACTTTGATCATTAAGCCATTAAGCCCTGACGCACTACAGCAGGAGATGGGTCAACCATGATAATTCAAGGGTAGTGCCAGACTAGCTTGGCGCCTGTTGGCGCCAAGCTAATCTGGCACTACCCTTGAATTATCATGGTTGATCCATCTCCTGCAACAGGTGCATAGTCGTTAGATGACGCCTCCAAAATTTGGGAAATACGTGCTCCAGACTGAATGAGTTAAGAACGTAGCATTTAGTGTTTGCCATATACAGAGAAGAACCCAACGGAGAAAAAAACACGCTTAGAGAAGACAGTTACAACACAATTTTTTATTTTTCAAAATAGACAAACAAGTAACAATTTAGTGATAGTTATCAGCGAAGAAGCAAAGTGGCCAGATTTCTTTCAGGTGAAAGTATAATGTCAAATCGCTTGATTTCCCGCACACGAAGAAAAGAAATGGAAGCTGAAAAAAGTTGTTTTTCTTCAAATCAGCACAGTAACAGGGAGTTTATTTGATCAGCCAGATGAGTGGAGTGAAAGGCAGCAGCTCTTTCTAGGGGAGGTTGATTGAAAGTAGGACACATCTTTTAGTTTTACGCAAATAAGTGCGTGCAAATTGCCAAATGACATGTTTTCGTATCAGTCCGTCGGCACATCCATTTTGCCATCTGTTGATCTATAATTTGCTTTATTTGAGTCTATAAGGCATGAAAACATATCTGAAGCAACCCCTCCTCCCCCTCCCCCCCCCCCCCCCCAAATTGAGAGTCGGACAGGGGTGATCTTTAGTCGGACAGTGTGCCAAACATAGCATATCAACAATAATTTGGAGCTGGTATCTTGTGCAAGTACCTCCCATTGCAGTTTGAAGACTGACAAGGCGAATAGTCACACTTTAGTGCACATACACATTCAGCTATAGCATGTCTTATGGAGCTTTATCGATCACTTATTTGATATGTAGATTAAAAAAAAAAAAATGACTATGATTGGTATGGTCAGCTTCAACACTGTGATTATTATTCTGTCTGCGGCTTTGACAATTAGTTACATACAGTTTAACTGATATGAACTAAATGAAAGACCAATGGCGGAATGAATTGGAAATTGTTTGTAGGTTCGTTTGCTACAGCAAAAAAAAAAAAACAAATTGGATGAACCATTACCCACCAAGTCCCTTCTATATGAGAACTGTCCTCGCTGTCGATGGTCTCTACCTTTTGTCTTTGACATGATTCTGATGTTGAATTATCTCCTATTGAAAATGTCTCGCAGATCTGCCAATGCGTCAGTGAGTTCTATAAGGGGCACAGGACATATGTCATTGATTTGTCAAACGTCATTTGTCATGACATAAGTTTTATTTTTTACGTAATTTTTATATTTTACCTGATATGAGTTTCACTTTCGCTTCATAGGCTTGAGAAAATGGTGACAAAACTAGTAACTTTACGGTACAATTTCAGTCTTGCTATAATTTGTGTGAAAGCAGGTTGACTTTACCTAGCTACATGATATTACTAAGTACACGGGTCACCTGCATGCTCTTCTGAAAGCGCGTCTATAAATAGAAGGGACTTAAAAAGAGAAGAATCGGCGAGTGTTTCATTTTCATTTGGTAAATAATGACATGATATCAGCTAAGCAGTAATTACACAATTATTTCCAGTATATGCAGGAAATATAAAAATATAAGATGTACATATAAGACACAAGTCTGCCTAACGTAAATTTACCCAACTAGCATGAATCTACCCAATGTATATTTGGATGGATTGAAGCCTGAGTGGATCCGTGCTTGCTGAGAAGTATTCTGGTATAAATGAACACAGAGTATTAACAATGATTATATTAACATCTAAATTATGAGTGGAGTCACGTCATCATAAATATTCGCAGGCCTGATTCTCTGGGCCACTAAATTTGCGCTGGGTAGCTTTCCGCCAGGCAGATTCAGGCTGGGAAGATTTACACCAACATATAGAGATTTTGATCTTGTGAGCAAACCCCCAACCCCTCCCCCCCCCCCCCCCCCACCCCCCTTTTCAATATTTTGCAAGTGGTGAGAAGATGCAAGATGCTCTCACAGATTTGTAGTGTGGCAAAACTCTACCACCCCTCCCCCCCCCCCCCCCCCCAAAGCAAGCTCTGGCAAGGCAATGTCTGGCGTTGGGGGGGGGGGGGGGGGGGCCTTGTGTTAGGTTGAAGGTCCCTAAGTTACTCCACCTCCCCCCCCCCCGCCCCCCGCCCCCACTCTGGCAGGTGACTCATCTCCTCTTTCTGTTGTGAAGTTGTGCCTTTTTTTTATTGCCAAAACACGATTTTAAAACTGTTCATTGTCTAAAAAAACATTCTCCCAATAAAATGTGGTTCACAGGCATTTCAAACGTGATGTCGACCTCCATTCAGCCCCTGCCCCCTCCCCCAGCCCCAACCTGGCCATGCCCCCCTCTAAAGAGAGTAAATCAAACATACTTTATATCTTCTTGAATACATTCATCTTGATTTTTTCTTTATTTCAACAACAGTTTCAAAGAACAGCGACGTTGCATGTTGTCGCTAACAGAGAAGCAAACAGGATTTCGTAGATTTCCCTTCAAAAGCTGGTCGTCTGCTACAGGGCTTCAAACAAAACTTATCATTTCTTCTTTCATGATAAGTTTTTGCAGTGACCCCGCCTCCGAAAATACTCTTTATGGTCTTGATAACCATGCCCAGAAATTAGTTTTCCTGTACATAAAGTGAACAATTTATGAACAGCTCTGCAACATACCTGCTATACTATACAGTTGAGGTGATCACTGTCCGACTCATGATCATTTGATGTCCAACTCACAATCATCTACACATGCTTCTCGTAGAGGTCCAATATTTCCGGTAGTAGAAGCACGTCATTCCAAGGAAGGCTTTGGAAAGCAGCTATTATCAGTCCCGTACCTAAAATACCAACCCAGAAGTACTCAATGATTACCTCGCCATAGCATTAACATCAGCCCCCATGAAGTGTCTAGAGAAAATTGTGTCGTGCATGATGAAGAATGAAACCCACTGTGTACCTAAAAACCATCAGTTCACCTACAAACTTGGCATGGATGTGGATGATTCTCTTCTCTCTTTACTGCACTACGTACACTTACATTTTGACCAGGGGGGAGGGGGGGGGTCATTTGCCAGAATACTCTACGTAGATTTTTCTAGTGTATTTAACACTGTACAGCCTCACCTCCTATCTGAGAAACTTCTAGAAATGAACGTATATTCTCATCTCAATCTGTGGATTCATGATTTTCTCACAAATCGCATGGAAGCTGTCAAATACATCACTCACAACACCTCTCTGCCTGCGTCCACTTCTGCCTCATCTTAACCTGCTTTGTCTGTGCCCTCTTCTTCTGTCTGTCTGTCAGCTGTTAGAACTGTAAACACAGGGACGCCCCAGGGATCAGTGATATCACCTTTTATCTTCACTCTTTATACCAATGACTGTCAAACAAAGGGTGAAAAACAAAGATTTTTAAGTTCTCAGATGATACTGTCGTTTTAGATCTTTCGGACTCGCACATGTTTAAGGAAGAAGTGAACAGTTTTGTCGGGTGGTGTTCAGACAACTTTCTTGATATTCCTGTTGGAAAAACAAAAGAGATCCATGGTGATTGATTTTAAGAGGGACCAAGCAGTTTTACCCCAGCTTCTCATTCAAGACCAGACTGTGGAGAGAGTGACGTACAAGTATCTGGGCACACTAGAGGACAATAAGCAAAACTTTCAGAGGCACGCTCAGGCAGCGTATACCAAGTGTCGTCAGCAGATGCACATTCTGTACCAGTTGCATTCCCATGTGGTCAGTTTACAAATCTTAGAGGGGTTACAGGGCTTTTATTAAATCTATTCTTACATTCTCTTTTATTTCTAGCTAGCTCCGTTGATATAATCTATGCTACTGTAGATAGTTTGATCTCTTCTTCGTAGCTTACATCCATGTTCAAGGTTTTCATAATAAATTACAAATTGTGTAACGTCTTTTTTCATGACACCTCTGCATTGTGACCAGTATCAAATAATGACTCATAAATAACTTTAGTTCTTATTTAGATTTAATTTTGGCTCAAGTAAGTAAGTATAGATTGCTTTACGTATTTTGGCTCAAGTGCGAAGCAAAAGTGAGTCTATGTTCTGGGCCAGTGGTCGTCCGTCAGGCATCCAGGCGTCTGTCTTCCGTCCGTCATTGTCCGTGGTAAACTTTAACGTTTAACATAATGAAGCCAAACAAATATTCTGTAACAGACAGTGACATAAAACATCAAATTCATCTCAGGTATTCAGTGGTGCAATTCCACAGACAGTCTGTGACACTTCACACAAAGTGCCTGTGACTCTCTTCTGACTTGTGCCCATGAGGCCCCAATCTGAGTGTGAATGTTGCTAACAGTCAGACGTGAGCTCATACAATATGCTTTGGGATAAAATCCTCATCTTGTCCTTTTACAGAGTCAAGTGGCCAGTCTGTAACATGCTTGGTGCAGAAAAGACAGACAGTGAAGAGGATGAGAACAGTTCAGCCCTTGCTCTGCCATCATCAGTGAGCGTGCTTTCCTTTCAGTGAATAATTACATTATGCTGGTAGCAGTTGCAGTTGATGGGTTGGGGATGCTTTGTTTTATGTTTGCTTTATGGTGAATAGATTTTTGATGTATCTATGTTGAGTGCTTTAATTTCTCCAGTGATGAAGTACCAGTTGCAAGATATTCTTTACCATAGACATTTCAAAAAGATGGGTTGATGATGTTACAAAGGTAGTTCCAGATCCTTTAACTGCCTTGAGCATGTAGTCATCTATACTGTTTACAGCCATTAGTACTGTTGGCTACGTGCACAAAGGGTTTAAATAATAATAATAATAATAATGAATACTTGTATAGCGCCTAACCTCAGATTAGAGCTCTAGGCGCTTAACAAAAACTAATGTACAAAAATAACTAATTACAAAAATGCAATTTACAAAAAGTACAAAAAACAAAATACAACGCACTCTGTAAACAAGCTATAAAGTCACCATTCAAAAGTGCTACGCTTATGGACTCATACTGGCATTCACACACACACTCACACACACACTACTTCTAACATAGATAGAGATGATGTGACAAAATCATTTGTAGCTGACAGAAAAAATATGGGTCTTTATAATGATTAATTAAATAATTTAAACCAATCAACGAATCAGAAAACAAACAACCACCAGTAAAAATAATTTCAAACAAATGCCTAAATAAATAATTAAAAACTTTTAACCTGAGAATTTATATGTATGTCTGGTAGTCTGTGATTTCTGGCTCATGTGCGCAGCAAAAGTGAGTCTATGTTCTGGGACAGTTGTCGCCCATCAGTTCTCTAACGTCCTTCGTCTGTGGTAAATTTTAATGTTGGCATTTTCTCGGAGACTAATCAAGACACAGACTTCAAACTTGGCCCAAGGATACATTGTGACAAGACCTTTCTAAACATACCAATGTTATAGACCTCTCTCTAAGGTCAAGGTCACAGGGGGTCCCGAAATAGGTCCAAAATAGCCATATTTTGACAAAAACTGTTTATCTCAAATATGATTTTCAACTTCAAACTGAAACTTGGTACAGAGATACCTGATGGTAAGATCTATTTATGCATACTAATTTAAATGACCCTATGGGTCACAAGAGGTTGGCAAATGAGTGAAAAATGTCAATTTTGGATAGAATTGTAGTTATTATCAAAGTTTTTGTAAACTTTTCAAATAAATATGTCGCAAAGGTAGCTGATGTTGAGACCTTTCTATGCATACTAATTTAGTTGACCTATCACAAAGGTCAAGGGTCATGGGATGATCCAGAAATAGGTAAAAAATAGCCAAATTTTGACAAAAACTGTTTTTTTCTCCAAAACTTTTTTCAACTTCAAACCCAAACTTGGTCTAGAGATACCTGAGGGTAAGCCCTATCTATGCATAGTAATTTGGATGACTCCTCTGGAAGGTCCAGGTTCAAAAGAGGTCAGCAAATGTGTGAAAAATGCCAATTTTGCATAGAATTGTACTTTTTAATGAACGCTTTTGCAAACTTTTCAATCAAGTTTGTCATAAAAGTAGCTGATAACAAGATCTTTCTATGCACACTACTTTCCTTAACCCTTTTCATACTGATACACCCATTGCTTGAAATAAATTTGACTGGCACCACCCTTGAGCTAAGACAGTTGATCTATCTCCTAATCTGTAATGTAGCCTTCATAGGACAATATAAAAATTTTACAAAATCAGACTCAGGATGTAAAGGGTTAATTTATCACAAAGGTCAAGGCTCACAGTGGGTTGACAAATTTGTGAAAAATGCATGCGTTTTCAGAAAACATGGATTTCGCAGGTACAGAAGCAAGCCCTTTTCTTATTTTAACCCTTATCATTTGGAATACACCAGTGTGTGAAATAAGTTTGACTAAAATAGTTCAAGGGTAGTGCCAGAATAGCTTGGTGCCTCTTGGCACCAAGCTGTTCTGGCACCACCCTTTAACTAAAGCCATTGGTCTATATCTTTATCTGTAAGTACTATAATGTAGCTTGCATTATGGCAGTGTACAAATTTGAAGCTTTTAACCTCAGTATGATATGGGTTAATACACAAACTAGGTAGGTCCGTCCCTATACAAACAGTGATTAATAACAGTGCAGGAGAGCGATATTTAGCTATTTTGCATCAAAAGCTGCTCTCAAAATATTGCACACATAACAAAAATAAAAATATGGGTGAATAAAGCACCTTCCGGCTACAGTTCTCTGGTGTTTATTTGTTCTGGAAAGAAAGATGTATTCATAGCACCGCCAAATGAGGAGCAGGGTTAAGCTTCACAAGCAAACTTGGTCAGCTGTCCGTGAGTGCCCCGCACCAAGCCACGCTACAGCGGTGTTAGAAAAACTGCTTGCACAAATCCTAGATAGAATGCACAGTGCTATTTATTTTCTCAAAACCATTACCGATGACATTACTACTAGGAAGCTTCGTTTAGCATATCAATTTTAGCCCCCAAAACTTTGTTGTGCCCCTCACAACAGGGGAGGCAACCCAAGGGTGTCTTTACCAGGATATCCCGAGTAGCTTCCCATGCCACTATCCGGTGGCGCACTCACCCCTTTCCCGCAAGTATCTTCGCTTAGCTCACCTAGACCGGTCGGGTGCTCCGGGACCGGGAACTCGGACCCTTGCAAAGAGGCTCCGAGCGCTCGGAAAGGCCTTTGTCTTAAGTTACAGTGCTCAGGGGAGGACTCGCACCAAGTGTGGTGATTTCCAGTGGCCTAGTTGGCGCATGATGTCTGCCTACCCTGCTCAGGCTGTTCCTCCAGTCGACCTTGCACCCTATGCACGACGTGGAAGGAAGGATAGGGTCGCAGCTGTGCGCGTTCTACCGGAGAGAGAGACAGGCACGCAAGCTGGTAGCGACTGCAGCCTTGGAAGTGAAGCAGAGAAACGCCATTTCAAACATCGTGTGCTTGTCGACGCATAAAGGGTCCTGCTGCCCCCACCGGTGCCAGGTTTGAGCTGCCATGTCCTTCACGGACGATTGAGCCTACAAGCAGCCGACCGGACTTACCATCCCCTCAAGCACCGAGAGCTCTTTGCGCCTTTCCAGGGCAAGTTATAAGATAAAAGAGGCCTGTCGGTGGTTCGTCATCCTATGATATACAGGCATTGACAGCTCGGTCCCCCCACAAGGAGTATGTTGGGTCTCACACTCGCCCTCCCGGCAAACAGAGAACCCAGGCAGCAGACACGGGGGACCACCCCTCTGAGTTGAGAGCACCCTCCTGCGGTAGGCCGTACCAGCGCCTGGACAGGGCCACACCTGCGTGACCTCTCTCAGAGTGGGTTTGGAGATCAAGACGCCAACACGATGAGCCACAGAGTCAGACTTCGGGGTCCCGATATAGAGAGTGGAGCCATAGGCGATCGACCGACACTAACCACTGCCCGCGGGATTGTTCTAAGTATAGTCAGTGCAATGAGCCGACACAATGTGTTTCCGCGTTGAGGGCGGACCCCTGAAGCACAACCCTCCCGTCTCGACCCTTCGGGGCCTTGAACGCAGTGAGGGATTACCAACGTTTTCAGTCTTCGCGATCGAAGGAATGTTCACAGCTCGTGATGACTGCACGTGCAGGCTAGTTCACGGTATCACTTATCAATGTGAACTAGGCAGCCTGTTGTTTGAAGTGAGCAGTGGTGGCATCATCCGTAATGTATGTGTGCATTTGGCCACTGGTACTGTTTACAAAGGTGCTGTTTACAGAACTAGTGGCTGATTATGCATATTAGTTCTGTTATTGTTATCAGGTGTGACCTTATCTCTAAGTTTTGGTGCCCCTGTGCATGAGGCCAACATTACTTTTCACAAAACTGATGGCTGCATGTGCATTGATTGATTGATTGATTGTACATTGCTTAACGTCCCGACAGTAACAAGGCTTTCTAAGGACGTGCCTGCACTGCTTGTGAAAAAAATAAAATAAAATTAACAGAATATTGAATGTATGCCGCCAGCCGGTCAAATACGTTAAATAAACCTAACACATGGGGCCTAAATAAAGCTAAGACCATTTAGCAACACACATCCAATATCAAGAGCTACAGGCAGTGCAGACAGTAGGGAGAGTTTTAAAAAGGCAAATACAGGTGAATGGACAAAGGGTAGACAGAAACACATGCCCCAGAATAGAGAGAAAAACCCACCCTGTGGGAACTAAAAAATACCTAACCCCACCCAAGTCCCCCAGGGCAGACCCGGGTGGGGTCTGCATGTGCAGTGTGATTAACTGTACAAATGAGATTTTTAGGTGGGCAGCTAAAATACAGGCAGTCAATACAAGCCACTTTCTTAACCTCAAATCTCTATATATATAGGTTTTACACTCCACTAATGCCCATCATTATGCATGTCTTTTGTGGGTGTTCTGCTGTTTTGTGTGTGTATGTGGGGTGGGGTTGAAAGAGGGGCGGTATGGCACCTAATACTGTGTATGTGTATGTACAAAACCTACATTACAAAAAAATGCGCTCCAGATACCGTACTCGTGGGGACGTCTCATCTTCCCTCTACTCTTCGCCGGACTGGCGGGCAAATGCAGGCATGTCGCGGCAATGGACTTCGTCTCTATGCCGGGCTTCAGAGACTCCCTCTAGGAACAGCAGATCTTCAGTCCGGACTCTCAGGGACCGCTCTTCCGTGGAGACGCAGTTTCGACGTCAGCGCCGGGACCACTTGGACGACAGCCGATGGACGAGGCGGCATCCCTGTGACACCAAAGGAGCCGGTGCCGGGGGACTGCGGACCTTGGGTACAGACTTCCTCCAGGGACTCCTCTTCGGGCCGGACTGGCAGGCACTGCTCTTCCGTGGAGACGCAGCTTCAACGTTAACGCCAGGACCTCTCGGATGACAGCCGATGGACGGAGGTGGCATCTCTGTGACACTGACGCAGCCCGCGCCGACGGACCGCGGACCATGGGTTACAGACTTTCTCCAGGGACTCCTCTTCGCTCGGTGCTGGGACCGGCAGCATCAGCCACATCTCAGCACGCGGCAGATGATGAGGATGCACTCAGTCTACTTTCGGAGGACTCGGTGTCAGCGCTGGGAGAGGACGATGAGCGACCGACTTCACTTCGTGGGCTTGCACCACTCTCCATCATCTACGTTGACGCAGCTCCGACTTACTCGCCGAGCTTGGGACGAGGCGTCCCGTCTCTTCACATCCTTCTCCCGCCAGAGAACTGCACCCCGTCTCCACCTTTGGGAAGTAGGGCCTCGGCGATGGTCGACACACTGCGGCGGCCCAAGCGCTTCAAATCTCTACCTCAACCGGCAGGCTTTCGGGACCTAGCGGAGGTGTTCTCAGCGCACCTGCATGCTGACAGCTTTGGACATGAAAGATTCTTGTAGGACACACGATGGCCAGAGGGGATGGATCTTATCTTCTGCCAGCAGTGGTATGCAGGTCACTCCCATTCGTTTTCCTGTGCCCTCCCAGCGGTGGACAAGGACGCATTGGTGCAGGCAGGGCTCAGCCAGCATTCGCGGACACGAGGATTGGACAAGAAGGCTTCCTTGGTCCGCATATCTCTGGCGTGAACGGGATTCCTGGAGATGGCGACATAGTCGCTAATCAAGCGTCTGGAGAACACATGGGACCTGCGGCTTCAGCTCCCCTGCGAGAGATCCACACGGTTTTGGTTGCGATGAACAGGACGGCGTTTTTTCTTCGACCAGATCCTTGGCGGCGGCCTCCAGTCAGCCAGCGGTGCTGTGGGTCGTGCCCTGCAGTTCGTCAGACCCACTTCCTCACGACCGCTCCGAGACCGAGGCGGAACCATTTCCCTTTCCGCGTGCTCGTGCACTTTCCCCGCACCCCCCACTACCAGGTCCAGAGGCCCCCAGTAGTGAGGACGCGGCCGGGCTCTCCGACTTGACTCCGGTCTTCCCGTCGTTCCTGTTGGGTCTCCTTTCGGTGGGAGGCTAGCGCTACCCAGCAGCGCGGGGCAGTTACTGTTACAGACGACTCATGGATTCTGTTGACTGTTACGGAGGGCCTGCGGATCTCCTTCCAGTTGCCCCCCGCCGTGGACGCGAGTACCGGGAGAGCAGGACAAGGCGACAGCATTGCAGGGCGAGGTGACGGCCTGGTCACAGAAGGAGGCCACGGAGGTGGTTTGTGCCCCAACTCTGGCATTCTACAGTCGATTCTTTCTCGTCTCCAAGCTCGGAGGGATGGCGGCCGATTATTGACCTTTCGGCCCTAAACAAGTTTTTCAGCCCCGCGTATCAGGATGGAAACAGCCAGAGCTCTGAGGGCGGATGTGCGACCCTAGGACTTTGCTGTGAGACTCGAGCTAGCGGACACGTTTCTGTATGTACCCTTCCTTCCGGCATCACTGGGTTACCGGCGCTTCGCCTTTCGCGGGATAGTTTACCAGTTTTCGGACCCTACCTTTCAGACTGAACTTCAGCCCGTGGCTCTTCACCAGGATTTTAGACAGGGTGATGCCTAGGTTCCGGAAGCGGCTTCCAGCCTGACGTCCAACCTTCTGGACGACCTGCTGTTACGGAACCATATGGCAAGTTTTTGGAGACCGACAGAGATGCCCTGCTTACTCAGCTCCTTCGCCTAGGTTTCTGGTCAATGGTGGAGTCCGACCTGGTACCTTCTCGCCGGTTTGTCCCCCTAGGCATGGAATTCCTGACATTCTTCATCCGGTTACGGCTTCCTATAAAATGGATACAGAGCATTGTGGTAGCGTCACTCGGAGAAGCGTTGCACGCGGAAGCTCTCCCGGCCAGGGCCGGGATCCATCTGTTAGGCTGGCTAGCGCGGCAGCGGATCTTCTTCCCCTAGGCAGACTCTACACTCGGCTGATTCAGCTTCTGCACTGGCGCCCCTCCTCGGACGATCTAGTGACCTGGGTTCCGGTGAAGGAGTTAGTACAGTCTCATCTCTAGAGTGGGTCGGACAGTGACATAGGATGACTCCAGTATACCCCCTCTCAGGAACGGTGGAGGGGGAAGAAGAGGCATCTTAAATAAGAAAAAAAAGGCAGATAAGCACTTTGCTTGTTTCCGTAGTCAACAAACTCCTGAAGCTGGTAAATTTGAAAAATGATGGGAATCCATTCTGAATTCCATGTATGAGGTATTGCGCTAAAATGCTGGATATTATGTCATATTGTCATGTTCATATCTGAAATATCCTTGGTTTAACGTGAAATTAACACAAGAAGGGGGTTCATCGTGTTTGTGTGTACATTTTAGTGTCTGATTCATGCGCCTAAGATGAAAATTACTTAAGATATGACGTTTTTAGTGAAGGGTGTATAAGCCATGTAAACTCTCATTTTGACACATGTCCAAATTGCATTTTTGGTCATTTAAGGTGTGCTGTAATTGCAGAAGTATCAATTTGTGGGACTAGAATAAAATTCAGGGCAATCTACATGTTTTGATCCCTGACAGTAAATACCACACAATTCTACCTTCACGTTATGATTTTATAGGTGTCCAAACTTGGCACTTTCTTAAAAATGCACAAATACGTCACTTTAGGTCATATTCAAATGCACATATTTCGGAAGCCAATCAACATGTGTGATTTTTTGCATGTGCACTTTTTTTAACGTGAACTTCTGAGTGGTGCATTTGTTTGGTGGCAGTTTCTTGAAAAAAGATTTGGATGGACCTACCTACTTGAACACTTGTTCATTTCTGTGACATGTCAGAAAGATCCAGCTCACAAAGGTCACGTGGATCGGTCATATATGCCTTTCATATGCTTTGCCTTTCTTGTTTACCTTTTGGTTAAGAGAATACCACACATACATGTCTGCAATCTTGTCTGTTTAACTAGGATTCTGGTTCAACCTCTTCATTTCGTGCTCGCACAAAAAACGCTCACAGTTCCAGCCATCATGTCAGTAATGGAGCATCAGTAGACGCCAGGATCTCTCCACAAAATGTTGATGGGGACAGGAGAGCAGTGCAGGCCAGTGATGACTTGGATGCAACAACGCTGAAAGTGTGTCCAGCTCCCTCACAGAGGATGCCAGCCAGTGTCACGCGGGGGTCACAACATGCCGGACACAGACAGAATGCTCGCAGACTTAACACTAACATTCAATCCATGTCTGACAGTGACAGTTCTGATAAAGTTAGTGACAACAGATATTCCAACAGAACAATGAATGAAGCACACACTGATTCTGGTCATGAGAGGTGGGATGCTGCAGAAAGAGAGAGTAATGCTTCGCAGGCAAGTGACTCAGGGTAAGTGACATCCCAAATGAGTGTATAGCCCTAGGCTGACATCATTAGTAATTGGCTCATGCATGACTGTGCACAGCCTACTGGTGGTGATATTGGCCCGAGGACCTTTTGCTTACTGACATTTCTTATTGACCATTTGGGTGTCCGCAGTTTTAGTAGTGGTGATTCCTAGTGGACTCGACTAAAACCACTACCGACACCCAAAGGGTTAATTGATATTTGGACCAATATTTCATTGTTAGTTTGTATTTATTGATGCCAGCATCCCTGAACCCCTTTCACTCCATGCACTGCCTTGCATCACTTAATCCTTAACCCTTTTCATCCTGATACACCCACAGCTTTAAAAAATTTGACCGATAGTTCAAGGGTGGTGCCAGCATAGCTTGGCGCCTTGAACTAAAATAGTTGATCTAGACCTCCTAAACAGTAATGCAGCCTTCGTAGGACAATAAGCAAATTTTGCAAAATCAACCTCAGGATGTAATTGATTAATACTGGCAAGTGGTTGCTTTTTTTAAAAAATCACTTTAAAAAGGTTGAAATTTCAGGTCCAAATTGTTCTCCCCCTCATCCAGCCCCAGGATGTCAAATCGTGACAGCTCTAGTGCAGAAGCAACCAGAAACAGTGCCAACACAGGCAGAAGCAGTTCTCATGCATCCACAAGGAAGACACCAGAGCCCAAGCCATCCTCCCAACAAGAAACGCCAAGACCATCCCCTGACACATCCAGATATCAAAGGTCTTCTTCACAGCCTTCGTCTTCAGGTCATCACACTGAAAGTCGCAAGACCAAAGTGTAAGTGATGCTAAATCTTAGTTGTCCATCTTTCTTTCAATGTATGCACTTTGTTGTACATATGTCATTGTGGTTTGTCATTGTAAAATGATGATACTGGAGGCGTCTCGTGTTGAGAGTATTTATTGCAGAACTGGTGCGTTTACATGAGTGAGATAGAAGAGAGTGGGGAGAGAGCATGCTGGCGGATGTAGCAAGGGTACAGCTCATTATGCTATAGGGGTGAGATACAGGCATCTAAGAGTCAACTCATTACATCTCCCTTTCCATAAAGAAGTTGCTGAGGCAGGCATCTGTTTTCTACTGCAGTACCAGCTCTATAGGTTTACAAATTTAACTTGTCGTATATCACTCTCACTGTCCTGGCTGACATTTTATGTATGGACCTTATGCATATCAAACCGAATTTAAAATCTTAGGGAACGTCAAGAACTATCACCAGTTGATATATCATGTAGGTGTATATCCAAGAAATGATATTAATGTCCAATCATCTTCCAATGTATAGGTCAGTGTCAACTTGTTTTTTTGCGAACCTATAGCGTGACTGGTCTACGTGTCTTGAGTCCAGTAATGCACTATGTGAGGGTTCTGTGACTGTTGGAAAACGGAAGTGGCACATTCCTGAATGACTAATGATCTGGTAAACAAGTGTACAGTCCTGTGGAAATTCTCATTCCATGTTCATTCTGCCATTGCGGCTACAAAAACAAAAAATACAGAAACAGCACTACACACTACACTGAGCGATATGGTTTAGCACAGTTTTAAAGGTCCAGTTTTTCAGGTCTCTTGATTGCACGACCTGACCTGGTCGTCATCTGATTACAGTTCTCAGGTGGTGCTGGGGGAACTGGTTGTGGTGGAATCGGCTGCACTGGGTCATCTTGAGGAACACTACGAATGTGAACCCGGTTGTGGCGGAGCTGTTGGCCGGTTGGTGTCGTCACAATGTATGACCGCGGCTCCGCACATGTTTCCACTACTGTGGCGTCTTTCCAGTGCCCGGTCTGTTGGTCCTGTATTCGGGCTTTCTGTCCTGGGATGAGGGGAGGCAGATCAGTCGCATGCCTGTCGTGGTACATCTTCTGCACATCCTGGCGGCTTTGGAGTTCTTCCCGGATGACGTCATCCTGGCGGCGGACTGGAATCTTAACAGGGAGGTTGGATCTGAATTTCCTGCCTGTCAGCATCTCACTTCGGCTTGGAAGTTTGGGGGATGGGGGTGTGGTGCGCAGGCAAAGCATGGCAAGATCAGGATCGTGTTGGTCTTGGTGCGCCTTCAGAAGGGTTGCTTTGACTGTCTGGACTTGGCGCTCAATGAACCCATTTGATTTCGGGTATCGGGGTGAAGATGTTATATGGTCAAAGCCCCATTCCTCAGCGAAAGTCTGGAAAATCTCAGCAGGGAACTGAGGCCCATTGTCTGTCATGAGCTTCTTGGGAATCCCATGCTCGCTGAAGATCTGCTTCATGGCCTTCACAGTGGTAGTTGCTGTGGAGTTGTACGGAAGTTTTCTAATGATGGGGAATTTACTGTAATAGTCAGCAACAATGAGGTAGTCAGAGTTGTTGAGTGTGAAGAAGTCGGCTCCAAGGACTTCCCATGGGTGTGTGGGGACTTCATGGGGCAGTAGGGTCTCTGGAGACTGTGATGGCATGTGCTCCTGGCAGACTGGACACGATTGCACCATCTGCTCAATGTCCTTGTGGATTGAGTTCCAGAAGACTGATTCTTTGGCTCGGAGTCTGGTCTTCTCGATGCCTTGATGTCCGTAGTGGAGCTGGTCAAGGATGGTTTTCTGAAGTGATTCAGGTATGATGATGCGTTGTCCCTTCAGGATGATTCCATCTTCAACAGACAGTTCATCTCTGTAGGCCCAGAATGATCTGATGGTCTCAGAAACTTCTTTGATGGTAGAGGGCCAACCACTGACAATGATCTCAGTGAGCTTGCTTAGTGTGGCATCTCGCTTAGTCTCTGCTCGTATGTTTGCTGTCCTTTCAGTGCTGAACCTGACTAGGTCCACTCTGATGTCAAGGTCGATTGGCAGGTTGTCACTGCATGGGAGTCTGGATAGTGTGTCTGCAAGGACCATCTCAGTGCCTGGCCTGTACTCTAGCTGGAAGTTGTATTCTTGCAGCTTGAGCAGCATTCTCTGTAATTGAGGTGGTGCATTCACCAGGGGTTTCTGCAGGATCATGATCAATGGCTTGTGGTCAGTCAGTACCTTGAAGGGTCTGCCATACAGGTATGTGTGGAATCTCTGAATACCAAAGACAATGGCAAGTAGCTCACGTTCAATGCAGGCATAACGCTTTTCGGCATCAGAGAGGGATTTTGATGTGAATGACACAGGCTTGTCATTCTGCTGAAGAGTTGCACCAAGGCCTTTAATGCTGGCATCTACTTGCAGGACAGGGGTGATACTTGTGTCAAAGTAGACCAGCGTAGAGCTCTCAGAGACAGCTTCTTTCAGCATCTTGAAACAGCGTTGGTGGTGGTCCTCCCAGATGAAGGGTACATCTTTCTTGAGGAGGTCACGCAGGGGTGCTGCTTTTTCAGCAAGGTTATGGATGAATGGTGACATGTAGGTGATGAAGCCGAGGAATTCTTGAAGCTCCTTCTTACATGTGGGTGCAGGCATGGCTTTGAGGTCACAGATTTTCTGAGGATCAGGCTGCACACCACATGCTGAGTACGTTGCACCGAAGAATGTGATGGAGTCTGTTTTTATGTTACATTTGTCCGAGTTGAAAACAAGACCACTGTCTGCTGCGACTTTCATTAACTTGTGGAGTGTTTTGTCATGCTCTTCTTCTGTAGTCGCATATATAACAACATCATCAGTGATGCCCGTTGCACCGTCGACTTGTTCTAAGATCTGATCCATCTTCTTCTGGAATATGTCCTGCGAGACAGACAGACCGAATGGTAGTCTCGTAAAGCAGTATCTGCCGTATGGAGACTGAAATGTCGTCAGGAGCTGGCTGTCCTCGTCGAGCTGGATCGACCAGTATCCAGATTTGGCGTCCAACTTTGAAAATATTTTGGCCCCACAAAACTGGTGTGTTAGTTCTTCAAGGGTTGGTGTCTTGTGGTGTGGGCGCTTTAGGGCCGAGTTGAGGTGTCTGGGGTCAAGACATATGCGAAGGCTGCCATCTTTCTTCTTCGAGTACGCTAGGCTAGAAACCCAGTCGGATGGCTCAGTGACCTTGCGGATGATGCCGTTCTCCTCCATGGAGTCCAGTTCCTTCTTGATAGGCTCTTTCAGGGCTATCGGGGTTTTCCTTGGAGGGTCAATGTGGGGTTGGATGTTAGGATTTGTAGTGAGCGTGACTAGACCAGGAATGCATCCAATTCTATCGAATTGGTTGGGATAGAGGTTGATGAGGTCTTTGACGGAGTTGATGGGAGCCAGGGGCTGCTGCGGCTCAGGTGTTGCCTTAATGCTGCAGTGAAGCGTTACCACCCGGAGCGATTCGCACGATGGTAGTCCAATGACGGCTGGTCCTGCAACATCAACGATAAAGAACGCAGTGTCAGTCCAGGCCCCTTTGAAGCTGCACGGAAAGCTGACTCTTCCGTGGCAGGTGATTGTAGACCCGTTGTATGCTGTAAGATGGGCGTTACCGGCTGCATCAGCAATCTTTGTTATGGGAAGTCCATTATCAGTCAGGCTTGGAAACATCTGTGTATATAGTCGAAGTGGTAGGGTGTTGCCCTGTGCACCCGTGTCCACCTTCAGGTTAAGGTTGTGAATGCCCTGGTGGTCGGGACGTTTTACCTTGAGTGCCACAAATGCTTCGTCTCTACATGGCTGCTGGAGACTGGAGACTGCAATAGGGCTAAATGTGAGCATCTCAAACTCATGCTCAAGGTGTGAGTCGGTGGCTTGTAGGGCATGGACTGTCCTCTGGTTGCCCCTGTTCGTAGGTACTTGCCCACGACCTCTACTGCAGAAATGGCCTTGGCCTCGGGATGTGTGGTTTGGACGCTGGGTAGACATGCAGAGTCTGGCCCAGTGGTTAGGCTTTCCACATGCATTGCACATCAATCCGTATGCAGGGCATTTTTCTTGTCTGGTGTGTTTCCCACCACAGTTGCGGCATGCATTGCCCTGATATTGATTTGCCTTGATGGCGCTGATGGCGGGTCCCATTGGCTGACTGTTGTTAATGTCTCTGATTTGTTGGACGTGGCTCGCAGTCGCTTCGTGTGTCCGAGCGAGCTGGACAGTGTCCGCTAGGGTGAACCCTTTTTGTTTCTCCAGCAGGGACTTCTGTAGCTCGGGCATCGGGGTGCTGGCGATGATCAACTCTATTAGCCGTTCTTGTACTTCCTCCTGAGTGAAGTAACATTTCTGCGCCTGGAGACGGGCTCTGTTGACGAAGTCGTCTGTGGACTCTGTTGGCAACTGGCGCATATGCATCAGTCGGAGTCGACTGACGCGGAAATGTTCAGCTGGTTCAAGCTGTTCTTCAAACTTCTTGAAGATGACAGATGGCTGTTTCCTTTCATCCTCTGTTAAGAGTCATCACGTTGTACCGTCGGAGACCATCTTCACCAACTTGTAGGAGGATGTGGGCAGGCTGTTCTTCTGTCCTAATCTTCTTCGTTGTGAAGTAGAGCTCGATACGTTGTTTGAAAATTTTAAAGGCGTCCGCCTGGTTGGGCGCTGACCAGTTCATACAAGGTGTAACGTGGTCCATGATGGTGGATGTCCGTAGGACTGCTCTGGCAGGGGCTGGGGAGTTGCAGCGGCAGGCTCTGACTATGGCGGGTATTAGCAGCCACAAAATGGTAAAGCAGGCAAAACGTCTTTCTTCTCCATGCACGACGTGAAAATGTGAGTCTAACAACTTACAGGCTGGAGAATGTGATGATTTCTTACCGCTGCCACCATGTAAAATGATGATACTGGAGGCGTCTCGTGTTGAGAGTATTTATTGCAGAACTGGTGCGTTTATATGAGTGAGATAGAAGAGAGTGGGGAGAGAGCATGCTGGCGGATGTAGCAAGGGTACAGCTCATTATGCTATAGGGGTGAGATACAGGCATCTAAGAGTCAACTCATTACAGTTTAAGTTCTTGTTGTGTTACTTTACTTTAGGGCGAGTTGAAAATGGCGTCACTGTTCAGACGTTGTTTCTATTAGCCGTGTTGTCAACTTTTAAAATCCATTTGATTCACTTTCACCATATCATCTCCCTGAGTTAGCATGTCATGTTGGTAATGTTTGGAATGTAGCTGTTAGGTAGAGCCTGAAGAGCTGTAACCCTAATAGCAAAATGTCTTCCGGACCACAACAGGCGCAGTGGACCTACGCACAGTCATGCGCGGGCCTACTGCGGCTGTCGTGTGCCCGAGGACCTTTGTGTACTGGGAACATGTCCATTTGCCAATACTATTGTTTAGTCTACCTACCTCTTGCACGAAGCGGGAAAAAGAAACTTGCGAATTTTGTTCCACAATTTTGTGTTGGTATTTCACGAGTCATTCTTTAATTTTAAAGTACCAAACAGTATTTTATTTTTTTGTCAGATTTGACAGTCTTAACCCTTTGGCTGTCAGTAGTGGCCGTCAGCTGTAGTGCTTTTGCAGGAATCATCATGGCAAAAAGTGCCAACATTCAAAGTGTTAACATATTGAGATTATAACACATTCAGCACTAAGTCACAATTTCCTTTTGGCCATTGTCCACTGAAGACTACACATCAGTTGAGGAGCCATATTGACCATGATAGTTCAGGGGTTGAGCCAGAATGCTTTGGTGTCCATTTACTCATTCATTCATTCTTTTGGTTCTGTATTTGCTAACAGGGCATCTGGTGTGCCTCCTGACTCTGGCAGTAAAATCATCTCAGGTATGTTAGTACATGTACATGAAAAAGTACGTTGTAAGTGCCTGCTTTGCTTTGACGAAGTCCTTTCATGACAGTTGCTGATTAACTCATTCGAGACATGCCACCTACGGCCGGATACGCGGAGGCGGCATGTCTCGATTGCATTATGTAACCTTGATAGTTAACAATAAGTTCCTGATCAGCTTGGTACCATCCCAGTCCCAGGCACCAAGCTAATGAGGCACTACTATGGATCATTCTATAATGCTTCATTAATTTGTCAAGCAATATTAATACGTTTAGCATCTCGATAACTGCTGGTGCTACCTAGAGTTAATCTGAAAAACAGCTGGTGCAAGATCCTTTCAATATCATAACCACAATTCTTTATTCACCATTCCCCCACTCTCGCAGTTTTCAAAACCAAGACACATCTGATCTGCAATGTTTTCATGAATTAGTTTGTCTTTCTGCTGCAATTCACACCATTAGGTCTTTTGTTGCCATCATGGCGTGCTTAGTATGTACTGTGTTTTGGATGTGTATTAACCCTTATCATTCGGAATACACATTGTGTGAAATAAGTTTGATTAAAATAGTTCAAGGGTAGTGTCAGAATAGCTTGGCGCCTCTAGGCGCCAAGCTATTCTGGCACCACCCTTGAACTAAAGCCATTGGTCTATATCCTTATCTGTAAGTACTATAATGTAGCTTGCGCAGGGTTCACACACACACATTCACAAACAAATTCAAGGACTTTTTAAAGACTTTTCAACTACTATTTTATAAACTTCAAAGAGGTAGTGACAAAATCAAATGCAAGTAAAGGATAGATTATGAACATGCACAGATGTACATTCTTTTGGTGGGTGTTCTGCGGTTTTGTGTGTGTAACTGGAGTGGGTTTGGGAGCGAGCGGTATGGCACCTATTACCATGCACGTGTATGTTCTTATCCTGTTTGCTGATGTGTATGTACACAACCTACTTTACAAACAAACAAAAATAAATAATAAATTTAAATAAATAAAATAGAGTAAATCAAAGATACCTGGGACATATGAATGCCAAGTAAAGGATAGATTATGAACATGCACAGACATACTTGTCTTTTAATGGGTGTTCTGTGGTTTTGTGTGTGTATGTGGAATGCGGAGCGGGTGGTATAGCACCTATTACTATATATGTCTACATGTTGTTCTCATCTTGTATGCTGATGTGTATGTGCAAACATACATCACAAACAAATAAATAAATAATAAATAAAATAAGGCGGAGACACCTGGGACCTATGAATATGCATGCTAGGTAAAGGATAGATTATGAACATGCAAAGATGGCCAGATGGCATTCCAGCGGAGGCTCTGAAAGCAGACCTAGAAACAACAGTAGAGATGCTGTACCCACTGTTTGGAAAGATCTGGGGAGAGGAGGTGATGCCGGCTGACTGGAAGGAGGGGTACCTAATCAAGCTTCCCCAGAAAGGCGACCTCAGCAAGTGTTCCAACTACAGAGGAATCACGTTGCTGTCAGTACCAGGAAAGGTCTTCAACAGGATCATCCTGGAGAGAATGAAGAGCTCCGTCGACCCCCATCTTAGAGACCAGCAAACAGGATTCCGGAAAAAACGATCATGTACAGACCAAATTGCCACTCTCCGCATCATCGTGGAGCAGTCTCTGGAGTGGAGCTCCCCGCTGTACGTCAACTTTGTGGATTATGAGAAAGCATTTGACAGCATGGACCGAGAGACTTTGTGGAAACTCCTATGACATTACGGTGTACCCACAAAGCTCGTCTGCCTGATCAAGAGCAGCTACGATGGCATGACATGTCACATGATCCACGAAGGGCAGTTCACCAGGGAGCTCCAGGTCAGAACCAGCGTCAGGCAGGGGTGTTTACTGTCTCCGTTCCTCTTCCTACTGGCCATAGACTGGGTCATGAAGAAGACCACAGAGCAGAGAAGAAGCGGAATACAGTGGACACAGCTTGATGACCTCGATTTTGTGGACGACTTGGCGTTACTGTCCCACACTCATCAACAAATGCAGGACAAGACCACGAGGCTTGCTGACATCTCGTCCCAGGTGGGCCTCACCATCCACAAACAGAAAACAAAAAAAGACAATGAGGCTGAACGCAACCAGGGAAGAACCAGTCTTGCTTGCTGGCACCCCGCTGGATGAGGTGGAGTCCTTCACCTATCTTGGGAGCATCATCGACAAAAAAGGTGGCATTGATGCAGATATCAGGGCACGAATCGGTAAAGCCAGAGCAGCCTTTCTCCAGTCAAAAAAAGTGTGGAGTTCCAGAGAGCTGTCACAACACACCAAAGTCCGGATTTTCAACTCAAACGTAAAAGCAGTTCTCCTATATAGAGCAGAGACTTGGAGGTTGACAAAAACCACAGTCAACAGAGTACAGATCTTCATTAACAGTTGCCTTAGAAGAATCTTGAAAATCCACTGGCCAGAGAAGATCAGCAACATCAGACTTTGGGAGAGAACAGAGCAGATAACAGTAGAGAATGAAATTGGGCGAAGAAGATGGGGATGGATTGATCACAGTCTGAGAAAGCCAGTTTCCAGTATCAATAGGCAGGCATTGTCATGGAACCCCCAGGGAAAGAGGAAAAGAGGCAGGCCGAGAACCATGCTGCTTTGCCGTTCTTAAAAAATGCCACTGCTCTTCTGATCTCTTCCCAGCTGGGTCTGTCACAGCTGATGGGTAGGTCAGTCTCTGCTGGCTGGATGTCTGGGGGGGTCGGGTGGGATGGGTCTGTTTAGTAGCTCTTCAAAATACTCGGCCCATCTGTCAAGTTGGTCTGCTCTGTCTGCAATAGGCTTGCCTTCTTTGTCTTTTACTGGTCTTTTTGT
Source organism: Semisulcospira habei (assembly GCA_036245525.1). NCBI lineage: Eukaryota > Metazoa > Mollusca > Gastropoda > Semisulcospiridae > Semisulcospira > Semisulcospira habei. The sequence continues at coordinate 60,635,766 of BTPG01000005.1, forward strand.
ATGGCTATACTTGCCCGACAATCTTCTGGTAATGTCGTAGAGCTGTTTCAGGTTGCCGCTGCCTGCTGCCTTTTCTGCCTCTGCTGCTAGGTCATCTGTGTAGGCTCTCTTGTCTGCCCTGATACTCCGCTTCACCTCGTGGTTGGCTTCCGAGTATTCCACATGTGCCCTTGCTTTGGCCACTCTCATGCGACTGTTGTTGACAACTGTTTTCTTATGCTTCCTCACTTCTATCTTCTTCAAGGTCGTGCCGACAGCCAGTCCTTGTGATAGTGTTTCTTGAACCCCACAGTGTCTTTGCAGGTTGAGTTCAGTGCATCTCTAACTGCCTTCCAATGCTGCTCTGTGGTGACCGCTTCCTCTTCATTTACTAGCTCCTGTAGCACTTGAAACCGGTTGGACAGCACCAGTTTGAACTCTTCTCTCACTCCCGTCTCTCTCAGAAGGCCTAGATTATAGCTGTAACCGGACTCTGTGGTTAGCTAGCCTTTTACTAGCCTGGCTGGCTTGTGTATTAGATGGTCAGACTCTGCGGACTGCCCATCCAACGTACAAGTCCAGTAGTGCCAGTCTAGTTCAGTTTTAGCCACCTTTTAAGTCCGTTCCCTTTTTAGGTTTAGGGAAGGGTCTGGAGATTGCTGTGGAGTGTAATCTTCAAGTCTTTTACACTGGTCTCGCATGCGCACTCACAAAATATGTGTGTCTGCCTCGCGTTGTGTTCAAAATACCAAATCGCGCAATGGACCTACCACAGTATCCAGCGAAACCCTAGTTGATATGATCGTAGTAGTGACTGTGCGTGCGTTGCCATGTGTGCCACACTAAACTGATAAGCTAAGAACGTTAACAAACTCTCAGCATGTTCTCAGTCTCACACACACACACGTACACACACACTCTTGCGCTGCCATCATCACACACTGAAACGTGTACAAACATCAGTACTGACTCGCATCCGTTCTCGCATTCATCATCAATCTCTGACTCTCAGTCTCAGCGATAAGATTTCTATAAGTGCTTTAGGTTTTATTTACAGTACATTCATTTCATTATCTGAGTCATGATCTGAGACATATCAAAAGCCATTCATTGTAGCATAAAACAAACACAATAATACAGACGCTCATAAGACACCTGAAATCGTAACTATGCTTACCTACTCATTAGACCTTATGAACCCAAAACTATGCTAGCCTACACACTAGACATAACAACCAACACAAGTAAAAACCAAATTCTAATACCCAGTCCTATAGGTCAAAAAACTCACTTAACTAAGTACTTAAATTACCTACTTAATTAACCATAAATGTCCTTTGCGGGACAAAGGCGAATCCGTTTCGGGATTGTTGGGTAGTCCTTTCCGGGACTAGAGAAGATAACACTCGTCCGTTTCTGGACGAAGCACTAAGATACACTTAAACTGAGTCCTTTACGGGACTATCTAAACCATGCGGTCTGTCCGTTGCTGGACAGTATTCCTTTACAGGAATTCTACTTAACTATGCGTCTATTGCTAGACAGTATTCCTTCACAGGAATTCTAATTAATTACAGGTCCATCGCTGGACAGTATTCCTTCGCAGGAATTCTAACTTACTAATGTTCTTTGCAGAACAGAGTCTTCTCTTGCGGGAAGCCTAGTACTATTTAATGTTCTTCTCAGAACAGAGTTTTCCCTTGCGGGAAGCCTAGTACTATTTAATGTTCTTCGCAGAACAGAGTCTTCCCTTGCGGGAAAGCCTACCCGCCCTCGCTAGGCACCGCTATTTATACCCACACCCCTAGGGGTGTGTTCGGCGTGCCTTTCGCCGATTGGCTTACGCATTACTCGCTCTGGCACCAGCAGCATTACTAACTACTGGGCCTGCGGGCGTGCTGGGGAAAATTGGTACTACTGTACTAGAACACTGAGCTAAATTATCTCTCCTGCTACATAGCGCTGTCTTCTTGTTGTGCCAGTGCTGCTTTTCTTTAACTTGAGCTTTATTCTTAAGGTAAGCAAATTATGGTCTGAGGCGACATCTGCTCCCCTCCTCACTCAAACATATTGAAGGGATCTTCTAAATTTCTTGCTAATGCAGATATGGTCTATTTGGTTCTCTGTAGTATGGTCAGGTGAGACCCACGTTGCTTTGTGTATTCTTCTGTGTGGGAAGATGCTGCCACCAATGACAAGTCTGTTTAGAGCACAAAAGTCTATGAACCTCTCCACGTTCTCACTCATCTCCCCTAGTCCCTGTCTCCCCATCACCTCTTTGTATCTGGTGTTGTCCTCCCCTATTTTGGCATTAAAATCACCCATGACGATGGTGATGTCTCGCTCCGCACATTTGTCCACAGCACTCTGTAGTCGGTCGTAGAACTCTTGTTTCTCTTCTTCGTCACTGTCATTGGTGGGCGCATAACACTGGATGACGTTCAACTTGATCTTTCTCCTAGTTCTAAAGGCTGCTGTGATAATTCTTGGCCCAGGAGGTTCCCAGCCAATCAGCGCTCTCTGTGCCACTGGTGACAGCATGAATGCTACACCTTCTGTATGAGGGGCATTCTCTTCATGAGCTGAATATAGAATCATCTCCCCATTTAACAGCCTTTTCTGGCCAGACTGCGTCCATCTGGCTTCACTGATACCTAGCAGGGAAAGGTTGTTCTTTTGCATTTCCGCTGCTATCTGGGCGGACTTCCCGCTCTGGTACATGGTCTTGACATTCCATGTGCCCATGATTGTGTCCCTGGATAGAGAGAGGCGGCTCGGTCCTGCGGCTTCCGGCTTTTACCACACGACGTCATAAATCTTCTGGTAGAAGAACCTTCCTCCTCCAAAAAGGAATTGCTGTTTGTCTTTTCGTCAGCGTTTTTGTAGCTATTTCTTTATTTGCAGGGTGGGGAAGCTACCCCCACGCCCAACCCCCTTACTAGGAGGACCAGGGGTTTTCTGTTGGGGTCTCCTTCCCTTAGACCATGTTGGTTCATGGCACCTTATTTCTTTCGGTGCACCCCTCTCGCGAGGGACCCGCTATCCACCACCCAGGGGACGCACCTCAACACCATATGGTCCCAGCGTGAGGGAGGCCCACACGCGGCGGTGTATTCCAGTGGAAATGGGTGTGTACGCACGCGGTGTATGCAGATGGATATTGGTTTAATATTAAGGTGGCTGAAAATGTGAATAACCCCCTTGTGTAAGAAGTCAGTATACAGTAGTAATGTAATCAGCAAGCACAAGAAGGTTAATGCAGCCACACCAATCCATCGTGTACCATTGCATTTTACGTACCTTTGGCTAGGTATTTTAACCCCATGGTCACATTCACAAATTTTGGAGGTGTTACCCAATGACTTTGCACCAGCTGCGAGAGATGGATTGATCATGATAATTCAAGGGTAGTGCTGGATGAGCTTGGCACCTGCCTGAAGGCATCCAGCTCATCTGGCACTACCCTTGAATTATCATGGTCAATCCATCTCCTGCTGTAGGGCATTGGGGCTCAATGGGTAAGAAAAAACACAAAAACAATAATCGTGATGTGTTACTGCAGATAAGGTACAATTGATAGTTGTTCCTCTCTTAGAGGTGTATGCTAGACATGACAATTTCTCGACTGTTTGTTTTGACCCTTGTGCATGCAACCCTCGGTACCGTTTATTTAAAGGGGGTTCATTTGTTTGGTGATATACATGTGTGTTTCAGATAAGGACATGCCGGTGGATTGTGGTTCTGACACTGACAGTGAAACCACCTTAGTCAAGCTGTCTGTCAAAAGGGCATATCTTGATGGTGAGGCTTGAGTTTTGATGGGGAATTTTTATTCTTTACACCATTTGCAGCCACTGGTATAAAGGTTGTTCTGAAAGTCCTTAGAATCTTTGTACTGGTAAAGCTTATTGAACATGCAGCTTTTCAAAGAACCTCCTCTGAGCTGTGACATACTTTATTACCGTGACACTCACTCAAACTTGCTCATCCATGCCTGTGCCCATGTATCTTTCAGATGACAGCTTCAGAGCTTTCAGAGCATGTTACCTGTAGCTGTTTCTTGATGTGCTGGAAGAAGAAAAAATTGCAGGGGGGAGGGCGGGGGGGGGGGGGGGAGAGGTCTGGAGAATACAGGAGATGGGGCTTGAACACCACGCCCTCTAAAGCCCATACTTGTTACATTGGCAGAAAGCATAAATTGGTGACTTTTCAGGAGTTGGTGAAAAAAGAAGCGACTGTTTGCTTTACTTGCTTCTTTTTCTGAAATTAACCCTTTCATCAGAAAACACCAGTGTGTAAAATAGGTTTGATTAAAATAGTTCAAGGGTAGTACCAGAATAGCTTGGCGCCTCTAGGCGCCAAGCCGCTGGCACCTCTAGGCGCCAAGCCGCTGGCACCACACTTGAACTAAAGCCATTGGTCTATATCCTTATCTGTAAGTACTATAATGTAGCTTGTATATTGCAGTGTACAAATTTGAAGCTTTTAGCCTCAGTATGATATGGATTAATTGGATACGGGTTAAACACCCAGATATTTGACTGCTGCTTTGTCATGAGGTCAAATTGATAAACCCATGTTTCATTCCCAGTGATCATTTCCACACTTCACTCTTGAATGTTTCAAACATGGACCACCCAAGTTTCAAACATTCCACCCAAGTCTTCTTTTGCTCATCATTCTGACTCGATCTGAGCAAGTGGAAGTTGTTTTGTAAACAACTGACCGTATGATAGTTTGAAATTTTGTACAGGTAGTAATGTAATCGTAATGTTTATTACGATATTGCCTTTGGTATTTTTTTGTATAAAATTGGTACATAATACATGCATACATTTGTTGTTGTTATGTAACCCCCACAGTGTTTATTTATCTGACTTTTTGTGGTTGTGCCGTGCTGACTTTCGAATACGTACATGTATAGCATACATAGAGCTTGCTGCATTTTGAACTTTCTGTCAATGGTATTATTATCATGTTATTATTATGATATTTTGAGGACTTTTTATTAAACTGGCTTGAAAGGTATTACACAACTCTGCTTTCACTTATTTTTGTTGTGTAACCCCCTAAATTTGCTTTTTTGTGTCTAGCACAGGGTTTTCTTTTCTTGCCATTTCCCTCCAAAATGACCCATAATATTTAGAGCTGAGGTGTCGATGACCCACGGGTTTCTCTAGGCAGGGGGGGAGGGGGGGGGGAGGGAGGGGGGGAAACGCCTTCACATGTTTGTAAAGGCCTAACCCCCTCCCCTCCCCTCCCTCATACCCCTGCTTTTTGATATTTTGGTGGCTGGCGAGAAGGTAATCACATACACGCTTGGCTCCCCCACCCCCAACCCCTTCCAATCTGCTTTTAGTGCTTTAGGCAAGAAAGGGTTAACGATTTGAAGTACCTCCTCTTGAGTGTCTTAGTGTGTTGAACAATAATGTTGCACAAAAGGCAAACTTAATTAACATCTACCATAAGTCTATTACTATAACATAAGTCAGCAACACTTCTGTCACACATGTAGTAACATGTAGTAACTTTAGTCAACGCTCTATATTCCATTGCCCTGCTTGAAGGTTCCGTAGTGACATAAAAAAAACCAAGCGCGCAGACTTCAAAGAACAAAACTCAGGCCAGCATCATGGGAAGTTTGCGTAGAAATTCCTGGCACTATGTCATTGATTTAGGCAAGTTGATGTAATCAGATAGTATGCAACATGGGGACAATACTACTTTTAATTTTGCTGAAAAAGATCGAATATGAAGAGAAATTATGTACTAAATGTACCTGCACTGATTCTTCTGTCTGATAATTATGAGACTGGCCTTTGAGCAGGATTGAGTTTGCTTTGTTACATCCGTGCAAGTGCAGAAAAAATGAGAAAATCATACCCTTTTGTCATATCATGCAGCTATTTAACCCCCCCCCCCCCCCTCTTTACACACATACACATGCACACCATGCAAAATTGTGCATGTTACAACAAAAAGTATTCTTTCTACATTGCATGCTTAGAACATTACATAACGTCTACATGCCAGTACATCATAAGGTGAACATTTTATTACATAGAAGATTTTTGTGTCTGGCTCGTACATTTCTTTTGTCAATAGGTCTACTAATGTGCTCTCAACACCCTGTCTTAAAATAGACACTTGTAAAAATATCTGTTCAAACGTGTGTCGCCCGTGATACAAGGAGGGACGATAAATTTGTGAAAAATCGTACATTTTGAGAAAACTCAGATTTTGCTGGTACATAGCCAACTCTTTACTTATGTTTAGACACTTGAACACTTGCTTATTTTAGTGACCTGTTGGAAAGGTTAAGGTTACAAAGGTCACACTTGTTATGTGGATTGGTCATACAGGTGAGCTGTAAGGGCTTTTGCCTTTCTTGTTGTTCTTTGACAACATGTATGTGCTGTCTTGCTTTTTTTATGCACCTTAACATCTTTATTTCCAAGAAAAAATGAACACGACTGTAAGAGGTAGAGATCCTCATGAGCCCCCACAATTGCAGGGCTTATGAGAATCTAGTCCTCTGGCTGAGACCACCTTGTATCCAGCTATTCCAAATTCCTTTGATGTCTGGCAGATCATTGACATTGAATTTATGATTTCAAAAACACAAACTATGTACACTGACGGTGAAAGTGTTAAGCTGGAATGATCAAACAACATGTGTCAGCTGAGGTTACAATATATTTTGCTTGCTTACAGGCTTCTACCCCCACCTGCCAGAGGCATAGATTCGCACAAGCCCCTGCAGCAGCAGCCACAGTTGCAGCCGTATGGCTTTGCATGAGTCTATGCCTCTTGCTGAACATAATCTGTTTTATCTGACTTTTGGCTGTGGGTAGCATGTGTTTTATCCTGCAATAATCATCGCAACAAAAATGCTACTGGCAGCTAAAGGATTAACCCATATCATACTGACGCTAAAAGCTTCAAATTTGTACACAAGCTACATTGTAGTACTTACACATAAAGATATAGACCAATGGCTTTAGTTCAAGGGTGGTGCCAGAATAGCTTGGCGCCTGGAGGCGCCAAGCTATTCTGGCACTACTCTTGAACTATTTTAGTCAAACTTATTTCACAAACTGGCGTATTCCGACTGATAAGGGTTATCTCTTTGCCTGCCGATGTCAACTTCATTTGCCACAAGATTACTTCCCCTAGAATACTGTCATCGGTGAGATCCATGCAGCCAAGGTTCTCTTGCAGCGTGTGTTCTTAGCTATATTTAGCACTGAATGTGTCCACACAAATCGTCGTTTTACAAGCACACCTGATGCAGAAGTAAACTCTTAACTCCTTCAGCCCTGACGCATGACAGCAGGAGATGGGTCGACCATGATAATTCAAGGGTAGTGCCAGATTAGTTTGGTGCCTGTTGGTGCCAAGGTAATCTGGCACTGCCCTTGAATTATCATGGTTGATCCATCTCCTGCAACAGGTGCATAGCCGTTAAATGACGCCTCCAAAATTTGGAAAATACGTGCGTTGGGCTGAATGAGTTAAAAAAAATAACTGAGTGCCTGAGTATATAATATAGAAAATTTGCTTAGCAGGCAAAGAGTTAATTCATTTCTAGCACTCGCTCAGAAGAAATATTGGACTAACACTGTTCATTGTTCAGATGAAGTGCCTGCTCCCAAAGCCAACTCATTTGACACTATACTTTGTCTGGACGTGTCGGAAAGCATGAAGAATGGTGGGGCCTTTGAACTGATGAAAAAAACGACATTGGATTTTATTGATGGTGAGTCCTATTGTTGAAAGCCTGTTTCACACATATGTGATTTCAATGTTCCTACATTTATTTGTAGTTCAGCAGTTATAAGCAGTTTGTTGCAAAAATGCATAAAAAATTATTGTTTTCTTCTTTTTGTCTACCGTACTGAAAAGACGGTAGACTTTGAAATGGGGCTGCACAGAGCGTGTTCCATAAAATGCACATGATGTGCTGGGCGGGCGGACCCCAAATTCTGGCAAAGAAGTAACACAATAGAAATTACGTCATGTCTTAGTGACGCTAACCATGCTGCTGAATGTACATGTGGCGGGAAGTGGCGTGTGTGTATATATGTAGACACGAGTATCTCCATTGTTTGTGTATGTATATCAAATGCTTTAATCGAGCATATTTTAGTTGGGTGACTCGTTAAAGAGAAAAATTGCCGTTCATAGAAAGTCAGTTGACGCGCATTTGAGTCTGCGATTTTTGTTCTATTCACTTGGGATTTTGGATATAGCTAGCTTGGAGATAGACATTAGACGAGTTTGTTAGCCAGCTTTGTACCTTTTTAACTTTTTCATAATAAGTAATTCATTGCAGAAACAAATTAAAAAGTAAGAATTTTCGACTTCTACTTCAGACAGTGATGGTGAGGTAAAGGTGCCAAACATCAGTGTTACACAATGTTCCTAAATTGTCGCAAAGCACCAGATGTCAGTGTTATACAATGTTTCTGAATTGACATCAAATTTGTCACTGTGTACTCGGTGTCATGGGACTAGCGATGCCATGATGTGACTTTTATAGTGATGTCATTTTGCTGCTCCTGCTATTCTTCTTCTGAATTCCTGTCGATACACGAGTCCACAGAGCATACTAATGGCAGGAAGCGCCATGTGTCATTCTTTATTTGTGGTCGCCGGTTTGTGTTGATCAGAGGCTGGGTTAGAGAAAAGGGAAATGGATCGGAAGGATAAGCTTAAAAATATGAACATGAACTCTGAATGTTCCTAAAAGTAAAATGCATAGATGAGCTCCAAACAATACGATAGACTTTGGGATGAAATCCTCATCTTGTTTCTCTTTTCACACACACACACACCCAACCAACACCCCCCCCCCCCCCCCACCCTACCCCCCCCCCCCCCCACACACACACACAAAATACTTGTCCTTTCATATGCTTTCAAATACATGTGTAGAGCATTTATCTACTTTCAAATGCAGTATTTTTTTTTTTACTGAGTTCTTTTTCCCCCACCCCAAGCATAGGAACTTAAATGTATATCTAGCTCAAACTCCCAGAACGTTCAATAGGATGGAAGTCATTTAGTTCTGGGAGTTTAAGAGCTAGTTAACCGTCATGCGCATGCAATGACCAGTATTGTTTTAACCCCATTGCAGTTGTACTGTGTACAGCACCAGTGGTTGTGTGCACAAGGCAGATAAAATACGTTTTTGTCTGTGTATAGGGGTGGAGGATGTGGTGACAGAGTCCGGCATTGAGGAGAATATTGGGCTGGTAACGTTCGGGGGCCGCGCTAATGTTGTGCAGAATCTCACCAATGACTTCTCACGCATCAGAGATAAAATTGGTATTATGTTGATTTGAATATGCAATTATAAACTTTATTGTAATATCATTTTATCATTTGTAGTGTGTTTCATAAGTTTGTGTTTATGACAAAAGTATTAGTATTGTCTTTTTTTTAACCCTTTTAGCGCCACAGGCGCATTTATTTCATCAAAAACATTACCGATGACATGACAAATGGGAGTGTCTACTACGTGCTCAAATTCTAGCCTACGAACCCGTTGTGTGCACACACAACCCGGGAGGCACTCGGGGAACCCTCCAGAGGGGCCAAGAGTTGTCTCCCGGACCTGCCTATCCGGTTCCGAGTCACCTGACTCGCCAGTCAGCTACGTAGGCTCACGACCTTCGGACGTGTTCTAGCCTCGCGCTCCCTTCGACCGGTCGGTCTTGGTGCTCGAGTTCGCCGTGACTTTGGCTTCGCCTGTTGCTTCGCTTCTGCTTCGCTTCTTGCTTCGCTGCAGCTTCGCTTGCGCTTCTTCGCTTGGCGTCCTCCTTGGTTGGCTTCGCTTGGCGGACCTGCTGGTTCCCGCCATTTCGCCGGTGGCGACATGGACGTCTCTTCTCCCGCTACCGCTTCGGCAGAGAGGTAGGATAGTTAGTTGGGCCCGAAGCCGGTCCCCGGGCGGGGTACCGGCCTGTGCCTTTGGACTCTACCTTGTTCATGTTGTTAGGTTTCGTTGAGCGGGGACTCTTAGCTCGGCGGGGCCCTGGTGCCCTCGCCTTTCCCCTTTGGGGTGAAATTACTGGCTTCCCCTGGTAGCCTTCGGGGAGCATTGTTTAAACCACCTGCGGCGCGTGGCTCATGTTGCATCTCCGGCCTGGCTGGGGTATGCTTGTTTCGAGAGCGCACTCTTAGCTTAGAGCGCTACAGCATTATTGCCTGGGGGCACGGCCTTTCGTCCCTATTGTCGTTTGGCCCGCCGTGTGATGGCCTTAGTCGCCTGCGCGGCGTTAAACCCAAATAACTAAACTAAACTAAACCTATTGTTGTTTGGCGCACATTCCTCTCCAGCCTGGCTGGGGTAGGCTTTGTTCTAAAGACGCAAGCTTAGCTTCGGGCGCTATAACAGTATAGCCTGGGGGCACAGCCCGTTTGTCCATATCGTTCGGTACGGTTCCCCTTGGTAGGACGAGCCCTGTTGGTCTCGACCACGTACCGGCACGTTGTTTGTTTGGTGTGTTGCAGTGCCCTCCTGATGACCTGCACGCAGTGTGGAGGTTTCCAGTGGCCCTCGGATTCGCACAAGGTCTGCCTGCCGTGTGTCGGCTGTACATCTGAGCGTTCTTGTGACGTTTGCGCCGTCTGGCCGGAGCTCCGCTGGGCCCAACTTTGGAGCTTCTACCGACGTGAACGCCCGACACCTGTGCCTGTTGCAAGACCTGCGGAAGTGCCGGCTGTCATCTCAGACACACCGACCGCTCTTGCCCCCGATGGCCCCAGTCTGGAAAGATCTCCACAGCGGACACAGCAAGGTAGTGTGCGGAGTCGGGAGTTCGAGGCGCGGATTCCCAGGAGGGAACGCGCTTGGACCAAGCCTTACGACAGGCAGAGAACCCATCTCGAGACAGAGGTCAGTTCGGAGAGACGTGCCTCGCGCCGTCCATGGTCAACCGGTCCCCACTCGTCTCCTAGGAAGGCCTTGGATCCCCCTCGGCCGCTGCGAGCCCGCCTCGCCACAGAGTCCGGCTCGCGGAGACATTCGCGCACACTCACCACACCACTACCTGTGTCCAGTTCCTCCTTGCGATCGAAGTCGGACCACCACTCTCGCGCTCCTTCGTGTGAGCGTCGTGAAGTTCGGGATTCTTCTCGTCATCTGGACCATGGACCTTCGCGCTCTACCTCTTCGCGGCGTTCGTCCCACGTTCCCCGCCGTCTGCCTCGTCCCGCCCGTTCCCCTTCCCCTCGCCCAGCCTCCTTCCTTCCTCCTCGTTCCCGAGGATCACGGTCTCCAGCTCGTAGTCGCTCGTCTGGTCGCCGCCGCCATTCCCGCTCCTCTAGTGCGTCGCGTCGCCGTCGCGGACGTCGCTCTCCCCTGCGTGCTTCGGCGCCTTATGGCTCCCCTCGTCCTCGTCGAGCTGCTCGCTCTCGGAGTCTCGGTCGCCGTCCCTCTTCGCCGGCTCTCGGCGGCGTGGACGACGATTCGTTGAGTCTTCTCCCTGATGATTCCATCTCAGTTCTCCTCGGAGGTCTCAGCCGCTCTCCTTCGCCGCTCTCTCCTTCGGATGCGTCGACAGCCCACGGGTTACCGGCCTCCTCCCGCACAGAGGTTCTTCTGGCCCTCGACGAGGTCGCTCGCCTCATCTCCGCCACGCTTCCGGCAGCGGACTGCCCTCCATCCCCCCCCCTGAAGAGGAAGCCTTCTGCCTTCGTCGACGCGGGTAGACAGGTAAAGAAGTTCAAGACTCTCCCTCAGCCCCCCTCCTTTCGTGAGCTTCGGGATGTGTTCTCGGCCCACCTGTTGTCTGACTCAAGAGACAGTAATTTCTTCTCGGACCACAGATGGCCTCCGGACCTCGATATGTACTTCCGCCAGCAGTGGTACGCCGGCCATTCCCAGGCCTTCCTCTGCCCTCTCCCTCCGGTGGATCCAGCCGCCGTGGTTCAGGCGGGTGGGGCCTCTGCACTCAGACGCGCGCTCCCCGCGGGTTTGGACAAGACGGCTTCGCTTGTCAGGAATTCCTTGGCCTGCGCCGGCTTCATGGAGCTCCTTACGCAAGCCTTCCTCCGGCGCGGGGAAGATTCGTGGCACCCGTCCCTGACCCCTCTTCTTGGCGACCTCCTCGTCCTCGCTGAAGCGGCCAGCCGCGCCGCGTATCACTCTTCGGTCAACGCTATGGCTGCAGCCGCCAATTGTGATTTACTCCGCCGCGACGCTGTCCTGCAGGCCTGCCGGGGAATGCCTGCCGACCTGAAGACCCAGCTGCGTCGGGCCCCCCTCGGGGGACCCCTTCTCTTTGGTGACACCTGGCAAGCCGTCAAGGATTCCAATGCGGACAGGTGGCCTCCCAAGTCTGTTCCTCGGCGCTTTCAGGCAGCCCGCAAGGCCGTGGGTCGCCCCCTGCGGATCTCCAGACCCGTCGCCCCGACGTCAACAACCCAGCTGCAGTCCCTGCGTCGCCGTCGCCCCGCCTTCGGTCGCCCCGGCCAAGCTAACGCCCCCGCCCCCGCTTGGCCCCGTCCCGCCCGTCGCCCTGGGCGCGGGCGGGCTCAGTGACTCCTCCCCTCCTCCGCCTCCGCCGGCCGTCTCGGGTCCTCCAGTCGGCGGCAGGCTCGCCCTCTTCAGCGACGAGTGGCGATTACTGATTCCAGAAGACCCGTGGATTTTAGACACTGTTTCCGGCGGCCTACGGATCTCCTTTCGTTCCCCTCCTCCTCTGCGTACGACTCCGCTGTGGACCGAGATCCCCGCAGACCCGCTCAAGGAGTGCGCCCTACGGGGGGAAGTCGACTCTCTCTTGAGGAAGGATGCCACAGAGGTTGTGCGCCGCGCAGACTCGCTGGGATTTTACAGCAGACTTTTCGTCGTCCCATAGCCTGGCGGCAAGTGGCGCCCAGTGATCGACCTCTCAGCCCTAAATCGCTTCATCGTGGCTCCTTCCTTCCACATGGAGACGGCCCGAGCCCTGCGTACCGCGGTGCGACCCATGGATTACGCCGTCAGCCTGGATCTCTCCGACGCTTACCTACACGTACCCATACATCCGGCCGCCCAGAGGTATCTGCGCTTCGCGTTCGATGGAACCGTTTACCAGTTTCGAGCCCTACCCTTCGGCCTCAACCTCAGCCCCTGGGTCTTCACCCGCTTGATGGATGCAGTTATGGCCAAGGCACGGCAGTCGTCTCTCAGCCCTATGTCCAACTACCTCGACGATCTCTTCCTGAGGAACCACGTCGAGTCCGTCTTGGAAGAGGACAGGGATACACTGATGCGTCTGCTGTCGCGACTGGGGTTCCTCCTCAACGTCGGGAAGTCAGATCTCACGCCCTCGCGCCGCTTCATTCATCTCGGAATGGATTTTGCCACCGATCTCAACGTTGTTCGCCTCCCGGATCCCCGGATTCGGAAGTTGGCCACCTTCGCCAACCAGCTAGCTCAGCAGGAAGCAGCTCCCGCCCGAGTTTGGCTTCAACTCCTCGGACTGATCAACGCGGCGGCGGACCTTCTCCCCCTGGGTCGCCTCTACGCCCGCCCCCTTCAGCTGCACCTCCTGCTTCTCTGGAGACCCTCTTCTGGCGACCTTACCCACCTGGTCCCGGTTTCCCCCCTGGTTCGCCCTCACCTTCTACGCTGGACCGACACGGCTTGGTTGGCTTCGGGAGTCCCTTTGTCCTCCCCTCCCCCGCACCTCTCCCTGTGTGTCGACGCGAGCCTCTCGGGGTGGGGAGCCCACCTGCTTCCTCAATTCTCCTCGGCTTCCGGCCTCTGGCCCCCGGAGTTTGCGGACAAGCACAGCAATTGGTTAGAGCTGCAGGCAGTCTGGCAAGCCCTCTTCGTTTGGGAGAACCAGCTCAGGAACCAGCGGCTTCTCGTCCTCTCCGACAACTCGACGGTGGTGGCCTACATCCAGAGACAGGGGGGCACCCGATCTCCCGACCTCTGTATGCTCCTCTTCCGTTTGATGCGCTGGGCCGAGGAACGCGACATTACACTCCTCGCACGACACATTCCTGGCCACTTGAATGTGTTGGCGGACTCGCTCTCTCGCCGCGGCCAGTTGCTCCACACAGAATGGACGTTGCGCCCGGATATCTTCCAGATGATCTGCGCCCGTTGGGAGACTCCCTTAATCGACCTCTTTGCTACGAGGTGGAACCGCCAGCTTCCCCTCTTCGTCTCCCCGATTCCAGACCCGCTGGCCTGGGCAGTCGATGCCCTCTCGATTCCTTGGGACGGCCTCATCGCTTACGCGTACCCCCCAACAGTCCTCATTCCCAAGGTCCTCCACAAACTTCGAGGGAGCAACGCAGTCCTGCTTCTGGTCGCCCCGCTGGCTTGGGCCCGGTCCTGGACCACCGACCTACTCAACCTCGCCACCTCTCCTCCCCTGCGCCTTCCCACGCCCCGTTCCATGCTCAAGCAGCCCAGGCAGGCTCTCTTCCACCCTTGTCCCGAACGCCTGTCTCTTCACGCCTGGAGGTTGTGCAGCGCGCCCTCACCGCTCGAGGCTTCTCTGGTGCAGCAGTGGAGGCAATCGCTGCAGCCCGCAAGCCTTCCACCCGGCGTGTTTACGAAGGGAAGTGGCGCGTCTTGTGTGCCTGGGGCGACGCCCGTCGCCTCCTACCCACCGGACTGACTAACCCTCAGCTAGCGGACTTTCTCCTATGGCTCTTCGAGGTCCAAGGTTTGGCGCCCATCACCATCAGGGGATACTTATCCATGGTCGCAGACACGTACCGTCATCTCGGCCTTCCAGACCCCGGCGCCTGTAAGGACCTCTCCGACCTCATGTCCAGCTTCAGCCTCCAACGTCCGACTCAGCGTTCTCTCGTTCCTCGCTGGGACCTACCTTGGGTCCTGACGTGGCTGAATTCTTCCCAGTTCGAGCCACTCGCTCTAGCCCCTCTGGCAAATGTGACACGCAAGACCTGCTTCCTGCTAGCCTTGGCCACCGCGTCCAGAGTTAGCGAGCTACACGCTCTTTCTACCCGCCCAGACTGCCTCCAGTTCAGGGCAGATCGCTCCGTGCAGCTCTTAACGGACCCCAGCTTTATTGCCAAAACAAGGTCGCCCCTAACTGCTCCACAGATCATCACCTTGCGGCCCCTGGGAGGGCCTGCCTGCTCTCCGGAGACTCGGCAACAGGATCCCGTGCGTGCCCTACGCATCTACCTGCGCCGTACCAAAGTTACCCGTAGAGGGCGCTCCCGCCTCTTCCTGCCCATACGCCAGGGCAAGACTGATATCACAGCCCAGACGATCTCCTCCTGGCTGCGCTGGGTAATACGATCGGCATACATGGATCTCTCCCCACGCGTAGCGCAGAGACTGAAGATCCGCGCACACGAAGTACGCGCCATGGCCACGAGCGTCGCATTCGATCGGAACTGCGCTGTCAAGGACATCGTGGCCGCGGTGGGCTGGCGAGCAGAATCTACCTTCGCTCGTTTCTACCTTCGGGATCTGGCGGGACAGCGAGACAACCTCGCCTTGTTGGGGGACCTCTCGGTGGCACAGCACTCCCTCCCGGCGCTGCAGGCGCCGTAGGTACGCACCTAGCTCGTTACCTGGGAATTAGCAATGGGAGGACGGTCTTGGTCTCCGGTAGTACCGGGGCGGCACCCTCCTCCTATTCGTGATTCTCCCATTTGTCATGTCATCGGTAATGTTTTTGATGAAATAAATGCATTTTTCTTTAAAAGGTATTTTTTCGAAAAATACTTACCGATGACATGACACGGAGGACCCTCCCACCTGCCCCGCTTGCCGCTGGTGAGCCTAGTATCTGACTGGCGAGTCAGGTGACTCGGAACCGGATAGGCAGGTCCGGGAGACAACTCTTGGCCCCTCTGGAGGGTTCCCCGAGTGCCTCCCGGGTTGTGTGTGCACACAACGGGTTCGTAGGCTAGAATTTGAGCACGTAGTAGACACTCCCATTTGTCATGTCATCGGTAAGTATTTTTCGAAAAAATACCTTTTAAAGAAAAATGCATTTCCCGAATTTGGGAAGTGCTACTTAACGACTATGTACCACTCGCAGGAGGTGGATTGACCATGATAATTCAAGGGTAATGCCAGATTAGCTTGGCGCCTGAAGGCGCCAAGCTAATCTGGCACTACCCTTGAATTATCATGGTCAATCTACCTCCTGCTGTAGGGTGCTGGTGCTGAAAGGGTTAAAAACATTTCATGTTAGCACTGTGTTGTTTTGAAAATAATCCTTCTGTTAATTTTCTGATTACAGAGCATCTAGAACTTGGTGGAAATTCGCCATTTGTAGAAGCGCTCCTGGTCTCAATGGCAGCTTTTGTGCGCAAAGGTGTTTGTTCCATCTGTGATTTTTCTTTCAGTCTTATCAATTTATTTTTGATTAAAATTTTTTTTCACTTAAGTTTAACACCCAGGGGTTGCGCTGGTGTTTTCAGTTTTGCGTGCGTGTGCACACAGGGTCGGTAAAAATGCATATGAGACAGAACTCATGGCGAAACAAGATGGCGGTCATGCAACACCTCCTGGCCGCCCGCTCCGGCAGAAATGGTCGCCACCGGCATTATTCTAGCAGACATTGTACCTTCGTTTGATATACGATGTCAGGCCCTGCAATGCTGCATCATGACCGGTATTTCTTTTTGGTGACTTTTGGCAATTTGATGTGCTGTGACTGTTAATTGGATTTTATATTTTTCTCTGCTGTGCCGCTATGCTGGGAGTTGATACACGCTGATTCTTGTTGTACCAAGTGGATATCAGAAGAACAGCGCGCGCTATGCTGTGGCAATACAACCAACATGCTTTCCTCCCCTTTCATCATCTCATCTCAGGAGTGGCTCTTCCGGCACGCCACGATCAACATCACTGCCTGCGCTAGTGCACTCCGCAATGAAGCGAATACCAGCAAGCTTCAGGCCCCACATTCCAGCCGAATGATGTCATGACAGACACCTCCCAGACGCAGTGACTGTGTTTCTTACTGAACAGCCGCGTGTGTACTCATTAGAAACCATTTTGGACTGCTTTCACATTAATGGTGTAGTTCTACTACTTTTGCTTTTAAAATGACTATGAAGTTATATACTAGTTAAGTTCAGTATAATTAAGGTGGTGACTGTTTATGCCCGAGCGACTGTCTATACACCGGCGCTGTACTATGGTGGCGACGGGTGCCCAGGTGCTGTTTGACCGTTGTTCAGTTTTATGTTGCCTAGATCGGAGATCATCTCCGTATCGACGCGGGTATTTTGTTTTCTGTTGTTAACTTGTTTTTTATGTGCTAGCTTTAGTCAAGTAGGAACTTAATAAAGAACATCATTATAATAGTGTGTTCAGGAGACATAGGGCTGTCTTAGTATTCTGTTTTTGTTAGGGAGGTTCGGGTCAGGATGAGGCGACTGGCGCTGGCCATTAGATGCCTTCGCGACGGGCTTCACCCATCCCGAGTCATTGTCTATTTTGTAGCTCTGTTATTGTAATTCGTGGAATGAGCGAGTGAGTGAATGTAAGCAGCACCTGTGGTGGCAAAAATGTGAATTTCCCCATGAGGGATTAATAAAGTATTATTGTATTGTATTGTATTGTATTGTATTGAAACAGGTGCATAACACTCCAACAAACGGTTACATGAACACACTGTATCATTGGGATTTCAAGAGTGAAAAGTTACCAAACTCAGTTGTTCTATAAGACAGACGTTACCGTTACTGTCAGCTGTGGCTGTAAACTTCCACCGCCCAGCCATGTCACCATAGTGACTGAGCAGAGTATTGTATGCAGACACCTCCCATAAATGTGTAAGGCCTCTCAAAAATGCATGATTTATGCACAAAATACAATATTGGACCTGTGAATATCATATAGAAACATTAATATGATCAGTTCTGGATAATGGCCACAAAAACACATTGTGCAGTCTATAATTGGTGATAGAAGTTTATAAATTCCAATCTTTTCTTATCCTGGATGCAGGTGGGATAGTCTCTGTGTCGGGTGAGTGGGAAGTGCGTCCTCGGATCATCTTCATCAGTGATGGTTTTCCCACAGAAAGTTGTGAGGGCAGAGGCAGGGATATGGCCCATAACTTGAGTCATGTGAGCTCTTGTTCTTTTTACGCTTTCTTGTCTAACCCCCTGCGCCCCCCCCCCCTCCCCCCTCCACACACACACACACACCTTCCCCCTTGCCTCCTGTGTGTGCAGTCTTGGGTTGATTACAGTACTGCTGGCTGTATGCACAAGAGATCAATCTGCCATGATTGGTCAGTGATAGTTTGACACATGGGAATGTGGCACGGTAATCTGCCACTACCCTTGATCTGTCATGGTGGACCTGTCTCTCACAGCAGTCTTAGTACACACCTTTTAGAGTTGTGAAATTCACTATTAGTTGTGAATGAGCTGCCAGTAATTTCTTCAGCGATAGACTGATGGAAAATTATAGTTCAACGGTAGTGCTGTGCTACTGTTAGCTTGACATTATTGTGATAGCGTGGTTGATCCATTACCTGCAAAACCCATTGTATAGTCAATAGATGCTACATGCACTCTTAACCCATTTAGCCCTGATGCCTTACCGCATGTAATAAACTTGGGTGTCACAATCGACAGCATGAGTCTGCAATTAAACAACATCTGTAAGTCTGCGTATATGAAACTGCGACGTATTGTCTCTGTCTGCCACTGTTTGACACCAGAAACAACTAAAGTTCTACTTCTAGTCTGCTCTTTTGTATTGTTCAGACTAGACTACCGTAAATTTCGGTCTATTGAGCGCACCTGTATATAAACTGCACCCATTAAATTTAACAAAAACACCACTTTATTCACAAATAAGCCGCACTGGATTATTAGCCGCAAATATATACAACAAACACTTGCAACACTTGTCTTCTTGCAACAAGCCAGTTCTCTGCACTGCTTCCTCCAACATCGTATCATCGATTTATTTATTCCAAGCTCCTGTGCAGCGGCTCCATTGCCCTTTTCAATGGCCAGGTCAATCACCTTCAACTTGAAAGCTGCATCATAGGCATTTCGTCTCGTTTTCGGCATGATGAGGGTGTGTGCTTGAGCAAATGATCTCATCTGAATGCTTCAGTTGTATGCGGCTTTGATTTAAAAATGTGAACAGTTAACACTGTAACAACATGAACAGTTAACACTTTAACATGGAGCTCATAGAAAAATTAGTGAACTGTAAACACGATATTTTGAGTTACAGAGAAGCTAAGAATAGACAAGGGTGTGATGATCCTTGAATCAGAAAAATCCGCAAACAAGCCACATTGCTGTTTAAGCCGCAGGGTTTAAAGCTGGGGGAAAAAATCGTGGCTTATAGTCCGAAATTTACGGTACTATAATGTTCTTCTGGATGTTTGCCCTTATTACCTAGCTCATTGATGATGTCCAGATTTTAACTCAGATGCTAGGTTGATTCTGAAAGCCTCTAAATCAGATTATATATCACCTCATCTGTGTTCTCTCTACTGGTTACCTGTAACGGCTAGGACTCGGTATAAAATTTCATGTTTGACTCGCAGCAGCTGTATTACCTGTTCCTGTCCACACTACCTCGTCTCTCTCCTCCAGCTAGCTATACACACCCTCCAGACAGAATTTACACTCCTTTGCTGAGTCCTATGTATCCCATATCAAAATCAAGTTGTTTGGTGGGAGGTCATTCATAGACCAGAGCCCTGTTCTGTGGAATGGCCTCCCACATGAACTAAGATATGTAGACTCGAGAAAAGCATTTTAAGCAAGCTAAAGACTCATTTATTTTCTGTCCCCTACCACTGACTGATGCCACAGACCTAGTATTTAGTCACTATGCAGCTGTGTGTGTGTGTGTGTGTGTGTGTGTGTGTGTGTGTGTGATTGCATCATTTCTCTTGAATGACATGTTTTGTAGATGACTGCATGGCTCTGTGTAGATCAGTATCTTAGGTAATGTGTTGTATTTTTGTTTCAGTTTTCTGTGTTTTGTTCTTGTAATTAATATGTTGTATGTGTGAAGGGCCTAGGGCTCTAATTTGATGTTAGGCGCTATACAAATATTAATTGTTATTATTATTTTTAATTAGAGGTGTCAAGTCATTTAATATGATCCCCCACATTTGTGGGGATTCATGAAGGTCAATGCCTCAAGCTGGCCTCATTTATATTCGTATAACTCCGGTAGGCAGGATTCTGAGATGGTTTTACAGACATCATTTCAACATGCTGGCTGTAACGGGGTTAAAGCCAAGCAATAATTAGTTGTGCTTGACGTTGGTTTGTGTTTGTGCAGGTGAGGGTGGCTTTGTACCGTACACTGACAGGTTTTAAGGACAGTGACAGCTTCAACAGGGTGCATCCTGTCGTCTTTATCCCAGTTGGTGCTCAAGCAGACACAGTAAGACGGTTGTTAAAGGAAGGGGTTTGTTTCATCCATGAAATGTCACAGTAGGAGATGGACCATTGGGTTGTCTTCAGTTGTGGCAGGTCAACCGTGATTAGTGTCAGCCTGTTGTTCTTTTATGTCCCGGGTTGTGGGGAAGCACCAGAATAATGTGCAATCCAGACCCAAAAGGTGACCAAAAATAAAATATTTGTGTTACAACTGACTTTCTTAAGCATGTTTCTTTCTCCGTTGGGGTTCTTCCCAGTATAATGTGGCACAAGTTGTTAACTGTCATGGTTCATCCATCTCCCACAACTGAAACAGTTGGTATGTGGTCAGTGAAGGATGCGGCCATTATTTGGGAGACTGTATGTATCTACTGATTGATAGTCTTGAATGTGGATTTACATGTACTTGTACAGGCTGTCTGTTGGTATGTATAAGACGTATTCTCCACTTTTGGTGACTAAAAAGTGGAAAAGATACAAATTAAATATTGCCTGATCTGTATATAATAGAAATGTGCATACATCATGCCATAAAGTTGGCTTCTAAATATATATACAATGTATATATAGGGGTCTTCAGAAACAGACTAGACCAGTCAGTAAACAATTTCAAGCCCCTGATTGCATCAACACAGAATGTAATTGGGGTACCGAATTCTTTCCATTTTTTTGTTGTTGGGGTGGGGTGGGGGGGGGGGTGTGTGTTAACTTTTAGACAATTGTTCACACATCTTAATGAGGCACATATACCACAAGAGTCTAATTTGTAATTTATCTGCTTCTGTTGTTTCTGTATCCATCCTGAGAATAAATTCTGACAAAAGAATTGAGACTGGGTCTAAGTCCATGACTAGCTGGATCAGAAAGAGTGTGCCCCTAATAGTCGCCAGCAGTGGAGAAGTACTCATAAATGTATTGCAGCTGATAACTTGTGCTTGCTGGCTTGTGATTTTTGGCTCATGTGCGGAAAAAAAAGTTGAGTATGTTTTGGGCCAGTGGTCGTCCGTCCGTCGTCTGTCAGCCATTGTCTGTCCGCGTCGTCTGTCCGCTGTTGTCCATGGTAAACTTTAATGTTTGCATTTTCTTGGAGACTATTAAAGCCACAGTTTTCAAACTTTGCCCAAGGATACTTTGTAGCAAGACCTTTTTGAACATGCCAAGTTGAATGACCTCTCTTAAAGATCAAGGTCATACCTGTAGGTCCAAACTTGCCATATTTTAACCATTTTTTTCCGCAAATACTATTCACAACTTCAAACCGAAACTTTGTACAAAGATACCTGATGGTAAGACCTTTCTATGCATACTAATTTGTTGAACCCTCAGAAGGGTCAAGGGTCACAAGAGCTTAGGAAATAGGTCAAAAAAGCAATATTTTAACAAACGTTTTTTTTTCTCAAATACTGTTCACAACTTCAAACCCAAACTTGGTGCAGAGATATATGATGGTAAGATCCTCCTGTGCATACTGATCTGCGTCACCCCTCAGAAAGGTCAAGGGTCACAAGAGATCAGGAAATAGGTCACAAATAGCCATTTTCTGACAAAGTTCTTTTCTTTCTTTCTCAAATACTATTTACAACTTTCTTCCCAAACCTTGTAAGATACCTGATGGTAAGACCTTTGTATGCACGCTAAGTTGGATAACCTATTGGAAAGGTCAAGGGTGACAATAAATCAGCAAATGATGTAAAAAATGTTTGTTTTTTTAAAGTGTAGTTTTTATCAGGATTTTTGCAAAACTTTTCAACCAAGTTTGGCAGAGAGATAGCTGATGATAAGACCTTCCTATGCATACTAATTTTGTTCACTACTCAAAAATGTCAAGGGTCATGGGAAGTTGACAAAAGTGAAAAAAACCCACGTTAATCTTGAGAAAACAGGTTTTGCGGCTACAAATGCCAACCCTTTCCATATGCTATGTTAGAACAGGTCAAGGACGCAAAGGTTATTAATTATGTAGATCAGTCACGCACGTGAGCCTTGAGGGCTTTGCCATTCTTGTTTAACTCTTAGCATGTCGGTAGTAGTTTTAGTCATGATGATTCCTGCAGGAATCATCATGACTAAAACCCCTGCTGACACTCAAAGGGTTAACCCTTATTCGGAATACACCAGTGTGTGAAATAAATTTGACTAAAATAGTTTAAGGATTGTGCCAGAATAGCTTGGCGCCTAGAGGCGCCAAGCTATTCTGGCACCACCCTTGAACTATAGCCATTGGTCTATATCCTTATCTGTAAGTACTATAATGTAGCTTGCATATGGCAGTGTACAAATTTGAAGCTGTTAGCCTCAGTATCATGTGGGTTAACTCTTAGCATGTCGGTAGTAGTTTTAGTCATGGTGATTTCTGCAGGAATCATCGTGACTAAAACCGCTGCTGACACTCGAAGGGTTAAAAATTGTGCACTGAAGAAGCATATGGTCCAGATCACAAACCAGCGCACACATGTACATTTGTCTCTTGGGTGCACATAATGTTTCATACTGAGACATACCCATTAACACATTCTACCCCAGGACCAAAATCCCACAATTTTGAAGATGCCGTCTGAAGGATCACATTACAATTCTAGAGACAGATCTAGCATGATGATTCAAGGGTGGTGCCAGAATAGATGGACGCCAAACTATTCTGACACCACCCTTGAACTCTCATGCTCGATCCATGTCATGCTGTAGTGTGTCGGGGCTGAATGAGTTAGCTGTGGAGAACATACTAGAAGTTTCTCCTTGGATTCTGATTTCCTAATGATGACGCCCATCCCTTCACCCACACCGTGGCCCTCTGTTCCTTCTAGTTTCCAGTCCGGCCCTGACAATGTGAAGAGAAAATAAAACAAAATGTTTAACAGGGTTAAAATTGTACACTGTAGAAGCATATATGGTCCAGATCACAAACCAGCGCACACATGTACATTTGTCTCTTTGGTGCACATATAAAATGTAAAAAACTTGGACTTTGGGCATAATGTGATACACTAATGTAAGATTTATGTTTCAGAGCTACATGAAAACAATGGCGGAACTGTGTGACGGATGCTATGTGGAGCCGCAGAGTGTTAAACAGTTATGCCTTTACTTTAGAGAACAAGTTAGTTGATTTAGCTATATTTTGACCACACCCCCCCAAAAAAAAAAAACTAAAAAAATAGAAAAATCTAAAATAATGTTTTAAACTTCAGATCCAAACTGGGTACAGAGAACCTGATTTTAAGACCTTTCTATACATACTGATTTAGATTGTCCTTTAAAAAGTTCAAGGGTTACAGAAGATTGGCAAATGAGGGAAATGTATGAAAAATGCGTTAATGTTGAGAAAACATAGATTTCACAGGTATAAAAGCTATAACTCTTTATTTATGCTTAGACACTTTAACACTTGCTTATTTTAGTGACTTGTTGGAAAGGTCAATATCACAAAGGTCAGATACACTATGTGGCTCAGTTATGCAAGATAGCCATTCTCATTTTTTAAAATTTTTTACATTTGGTAGGCGGAAAGTCAGATATTGTTGTCTTGGATCTCTAAATAGCTTATTAGTCTTTAAAAAATAATTTGGGACATATATTTCAACATTTGAAATGAGAAATGATGAGTACAAAATATAAATTAACCCCCTTGTGCACAACCACCAGTACTGTTTATGGTTCCAGTGGCTGCATATACATTGGGTTAAACATTGTTGTTTTTTGTCTTTAAGGAAACCGTCGGTAAAATCCTGGTGTGTTTGAAACGTGAAACAGAGGCAGATGCAGAGAAAATACAAGCGACTGTGAGTGCATTGATGCCAGATCTGACCAAGGAGGAAAGAGAGAGAGTTGTGGCTGTGGTCCAGAAAGAACACAACAACCCAAACAGGACTCGCACCAGGAGAACTAAACCTAACGATGTGGAATATGTATTTGAAGATCTAGGTATGTGGGTGTCATTTACCTCTTCACTGTCAGGATGTGGTGATCATCCCCTGACTGCAAGCGGTGTAGATCCTCATGAGTCCCTGAAGTTGCAGGGCCTCATGAAGATATGTACCTCTCGTGGTTCAGTTGCAGGACTTGTGAGTTGCTATGCCTCTTGCTGGCTTCATTATTATATCTTTGTTTTGACTCATGTGTTGCAGAGAAAGTGAAGAGAGGAGAACGTATAGCACTGGGAGCTCGTGTGGTGCGCGGTCCTGACTGGCAGTGGGATAACCAGGACTCTGGAGGGCCAGGCACCGTCATCAACCAAGATGAAAAACGTGAGAGCATTTGAGATTAAATTAGGACTGCCTTTACGTTATGCAAAATAAATCGCAAGAGCTCAGTTTGAATGAGCATTTTATCTGTCATCCTGAGCATGATTTCCTTTTTTTTTTCATCATGGAAAGGTCACCCCTAATTTAATTTATTTATACAACATTGATACCTCAGATTTCAGCTCTAATTGGTTTCCTGGTCCAGAGTTTTTCACAGAAAGGATCCCATGTTTGTGCTGGATTCCCATAAAAAACATTTTTTATGTCGTTCTTTGCAATTTTAGCAAAAGTGAGTCTATGTACTGGGCCTGTGGTCATCGGTCCAGCTGCTATCTTCTTCGGTAAACTGTAACATTGGCATTTTCTGTTCAACTGTACATAGACGCCACAGTCTTCAAACTTGGCCCAAAGATACTTTGCAGCAAGACCTTTCTAAACACACCAGTTACAAAGGTCAAGGTCAATTACTGCACATCATTCTCATTAGCCAGTCATAGCCCTGACAGTTTTGTTTTGAGCTGTACTTTGCCCCCCCCCCCCCCCCCCCCCCCCCCACCAAAAAAAAAAAAAAAAATAAAAAAAATAATAATAATAAAATAAAATAAAACAAAAACAACAACAACAACAACAACAAAAAACTTGCTGCAATCCTATGAAACGGTTGGCAGTTGCTGGTGTGGAAAAGTTTCCTGCATTTGGCAGATGGGGTCCAGAAATAGGTAAAGAAATAGCCAAATTCTGACAAACATTGTTTTTCATTAAATTCTGTTTTCAACCTCGAACGTGTTAGAGATACATCAAAAGACGGATTATTTATGTGGATTGGTCATGCTTTGCCATTCTTGTTTTCACTTACAATCCCCCCCAAAATCCTGTATTTTAGCTGTTTTTTTGTGGATTGAAAAAAATGGAAAAGATCGCCTGGAAAAGATCGCCTAAAATATGTACTCTAAATGGGGAAAGATTGACAGAGATGGTTTATTAGCAAGCTGTTACACGTTGAGTAGAGGGCAAAGGGCAGACAACTATGCAGCAAGAGTTATCCACCTTGCATAGGACTGCAGAGTTACCTATCCAGACAGGCACTATGCAAGGCAGATGGTGACGGGGGAAATAATAGCCGGATTAAAAGTCAACTTGAGGGTAGACAATAAATGAGAAGGCTGAAGGGGCCAAGCGGGATGGCAAGTAACTGACAACAAGTAGATAGGTGGGAAGGGGGTGGGTGGAAGGGTTCACTGGAAGCAAAATAGCAAAGCAACACACAATTATAAAATATAAAAATCATACATTAGCTAATAATACATAGCCAACACCCGCTTGGCTACACCTACACTGACAGCAAGCAGTACAGATAAGTTGCCAGTGTGCGAAGGCTGACATCGCCCACCATTGACCTGCGCACAGCTGTGCACAGGCCAATGGCGGCAGACATCTGCCTGATGACGTTTTGTGCATTGGGTTTGTACTTCCCCAGTTCAAAACAGTATACATGTATTGGCCACTTGTGCTTGCAGTCACTGGTATTGTAAACGGTGACTAATGTGGGTAATTTGGGATGTAGTCTACAAGTCATGCTTAATCCTCCAGGTTCTCTTCACTGGGTAGCATGGGACAGAGGAGGCTACAATCGGTATGCTTTCAGTGAAGAGAGTGGTTACCACCTGCAGGTAACAGATGAACATCCTCGTCTGAAGGGGGACGACGAACCCCTGCAAATTGGCATGACGGTCAAGAAAGGTATGCTTTTTTGTGTTCAGTCATTATTTGTGCAAGTTTTGTTGAAATATTCAAAAGAAATGCTGTCATAAACTGGTTTATATTGCTGTTGTTCCAAGTTTCAATCCAGTGCCAGTCTCAGGAGATGGAGGCACTTAGCTAGTACCACATGCACTATCTTATCGCTGGTGGTACTAATCCATCTCCCAGGACTTTTGTGTAGTGTTTAGGCAGAAGTAGATGATGCTCTAGATGTTTTATTGGGCTGTGCTTTGTTTTATCGGGTGGGGGGGGGGGGGGGGGGGGGGAGCAGAGACATTGACAGATTTAAAAAGTTTGACCTTGTACCCCGCAAGATGTCTGCTGGTCCGCGATTGTATACCTTACATGTCTAGACTGTGAGGTTCAAAATTACAGACTAGCACACACGATGTAAAACATGTTGCTTTATTTTCTCTTCGCATTGCCAGGGCCGGACTGGAAACTAGATGGAACGGAGGGCCAAGGTGTGGGTGAAGGGATGGGTGTCATCATTAGGAAATCAGACTCCAAGGAGAAACTTCTGGTATGTTCTCCACTGTCGTTGGAACAGCTAACTCATTCAACCCCGACACACCACAGCAAGACATGGATCGAGCACAATAGTTCAAGGGTGGTGCCAGAATAGTTTGGTGCCCATAGGCGCCAAGCTATTCTGGCACTACCCTTGAACCATCATGCTCGATCTGTGTCTAGAATTGTAATGTGATCCTTCAGACGGCATCTTCAAAATTGGGGGATTTCGGTCCTGCGGTAGAATGTGTTAATGGGTATGTCTAAGTATGAAATTATTGGGATGTTTTCCATGGTGGTTCCTCAGAGCAGCACAATTATTCTGAAAATACTTGCGAGTTCGACTTGATGGGATGAGGGCGACTCTTCTAATTCATGCTAAGTGAATCTTGAAAGTAACTCCCTGTGATCTGACCCATGTGGTGTTTTGTACAGGTTCGGTGGCCCAGAGGCGCTCGACAGATCTGCAGCTGGTCACCTAAAGGCCCTTATGAGGTGGAGTATTGGTGAGAATATAACTTTGCGTTCAGTGTACTTTCTGTTGCTTACTGTACAGGCAAACCAGCGATAGGGGCCACATTCATGTAGAGGTCACCAGTCTATACATATATACACAAACACACTTTATAAAACGGTCACCTGCCTCAAGTGGTCACATCAGTCCTGTCTATAGGGTGACAATTATATTGCAGGTTATACACTATTCATCACGCAATTAAGTTAGGGACTAACTACCACACAATTGAGGATGGATTTTAGACTAGTGCCTTGCTGAGAAAAATGATTGTTGGTGTGTCTACAGGGCAAAGGCAAGTAAAAATACATATGAATGCAAATAAACACAATGGTTGAGTGAAGAAACAAACACTTTTACCCATGTAGCCCCGACGCCCAACAGCAGGTGATGGATTAACCTTGATAATTCAAGGGTAGTGCCAGATTAGCTTGGCGCCGGAAGGCGCCAAGCTAATCTGGCACTACACTTGAATTATCATGGTTAATCCATCCCTTGCAACTGGTACATAGTCATTAGGTAACGTTTCCAAAATTTGGGAAATGCGGCCGTGGGGTTAAATAGGTTAATGCATTCCCCGACAGGTATTGCATGTACCCTGGAGATTCAGTAAGCAGACATCCGGTGTGTATTGCATGTGCCCTGGAGAATGAGTAAGCAGACATCCGGCAGGCGTGTGTTTGTGAAGGACACAGCACATACACTCATTTGCCTTCTGCTGCTGCAGTTCGCAGCTACAAAACAATTTCCTGGACTTCTTCTTTGCTTGTCTTGACAGTGACCCTCATGAGGGAATGGGGAAAAGGGACGATTTTGCAGCACGTAAAACCTCAGCACCTGCTGCCTCATCTTCAGGTCAGTTGGGCTGAAGTGGTCAACTTTATTATTATGTTGGTCTGAATGTGCCCAGAGAAATTCTTCACAGGGTGAATCCACTTGGATTTGTTCTGCCACTGTTTCATCCAGGTTTCTCAGCTCAGTGGAGTTAAATTTGTGGATCAATGTTGATTAATGGCAGATTTATGTCATGTAGATTTATATCCATTACATTTAAGTGAAATTGTAGCACAAATAAAAACTCGGTAGATTCACACTTGGGCGACATGGGTGGATTCATGCAGTGTAGATTCAGACAGGGTAGATTTCTGCTATATGGGCAAGTTGACCCACTCAGCATTAGTTGTCTTCTGTTTTTCTCATTACTAACCCATTCAGCCCTGACGCACTACAGCAGGAGGTGGGTTGACCATGATAATTCATGGGTAGTGTCAGATTAGCTTGGCACCTGTCTGCGCCAAGATTATCATGCGATCCATCTCCTGCAACTGGTGCAGTCATTAGATGACGCCTCCAAAACTGTCGGGAGTGGTGTATAAAGATCAGCTGTGGGTGGGCGATAGGCCATGGGTAGGCCATGTAGTTAACTCATTGTGCCCAAGTTACAAACCACCCACATTTTGGAGTTATCCTCCGAGGACTGCATTACATTTCAGGAAACAGATTAACCATGATAGTTTGAGGGTGGTGGCAGAACAGCTTGGCGCCTATAGGCGCCAAGCTGTTCTGCCACCGCCCTTTAACCATTATGGTCGAGCCATATCTTGCTGTGGTGTGTTGCGGGCAGAATGAGTTAAAGGTTAGTGCCAGGTTACCACGACACATGGGAAGGTGCACAGCAAATCTGGCACCATCCCCAGTTGACACTTCAGATCACCAAAGAAAACATATATAGCAAATTGTGTACTCGTTTGCATGTCCATTTTGAAAAAAAAAGAAAAGAAAAAGATTGTGTTGTAATTCTTTTCTTTCTGCATGGGGATGTTCTCTGCATTTGACACATTTGGCAGTCACCTTGTTCATCTGGATTTGTGTCCGATGAAAATTGAAGCATCACAACCCATCCATCTCTTGCAGTGGTGTGTTCAGGATGAATGTATTGAACTACTACACCAGTTAGACCTCCATGCTCTGTCCCCAACACAGTAATGGTACAAGTCATACCTTGTAGTTTAACCCATTTAGCTTCAACGCCCTACAGCAGGAGATGGATTGACCATGATAATTCAAGGGTAGTGCCAGATGAGCTTGGCACCTTTAGGCGCCAAGCTTGTGTGGCACTACCCTTGAATTATCATGGTCAATCCATCTCCTGCAGCTAGTACATAGTCGTTAGGTAACATCTCCAGAATTTGGGAAATGCGGCTGTGGGGTGAAATGGGTTAAGTGGACAGAATTGTCTTTTCGCCGTCATCAGTGGATTGGTGAGGTGGGCTTAGTGATGGATCAGTCAATACAGAGGCAAAACCTGCTGGAATAAGATGCCTGACATTTTTTTCCCAGACTTTTACCCTCGGGCTGAGAGCGAGTTTTTCAGTGACACTGACAAGCCTGGATTGTGGCATTGGCGAGATGCAGACGGAAAGTGGCAGATGTACGATGAGAAAATCATCAGGGATATCGAGGCTGTGTACAGAAAGCGACCTGCTACCTCCTGCATCATTCAGAGGGATGACAAAACGTAAGCTATATTGGTGATATACTTCCACTGGTAGCAGTTATTGGAAAGGTGTGTACAAATGTAGGATTTTCATTTCAATTGATGCTTTGTACACCTCCAGTTTCATCATGGTGCTTTGCACTTGTGTATACATGTACATTTGGTTATCAAGTCGGTGCAAATGTAAAGGATGGGCGGGCCCACCCAGCCTTAACATTTGCACTGACTTACTAACCAAACGCACAAGTGCACAGTGCCATGATGAAGCAGGAAGCGTACAAAGCATGCAGCTCCAGTGTAACATTTCAATCATAACTTAACTCATTCATGGCCAGCCGCATCCGGATGCGCGGCTTATGCCGCGCATCCAGATGAGGCTGCCCGCGAATGAGTTAAGCATGAAAGCATAGTGCTGCCTGTTCTGCATTTGTGTCTGATGATAAATCGTCAGTTGTTGATTTCAGATTCAGACAACTTTATTATCCATGAAAGAAAATTGTTGCACGAGGGTCATTGTAAATACATGGGTGCTTTTGTGCCGGTTATGTGCTGCAATTCCGAACCTTACCTGCCATAAGAAATTGCGTGCTCCTTTGGACATTTCAGATTTTTGAAAATTCAACAGAAGCACCTATGTAAATAGATCAGTAAAAGGGAGAAACAATATCACAACTTTAAAATGCTACAATAAAGATATATAATAAATACTAGCTCTCTCTAGAATTGTATAAACACACAATGAATTAGATACAAATGCTGCAGTGGGACTGCTTGGGCTTTGTATATAAAGGCCAGCTCAAATTTAACTCAAGCCCAACGGCTGTATTTCCCAAATTTTGGAGATGTCGTCTAATGACTATGCACCGGTTGCAGGAGATAGATCGACCATGATAATTCAAGTGCAGTGCCAGATTAGCTTGGTGCCGATAGGCACCAAGGTAATCTGGCACTACCCTTGAATTATCATGGTCGACCAATCTCCTGCTGTAGGGCGTCAGGGCTGAATGGGTTAAAGTGATCTATGCTTTGTGCTATTTTGCAATAGACAAAATGCTGTAGACTTGTATACTATTTTGTCTTTCAGCTGTAGTTTAACTGGTGGTATGTGCAGATAGTTGTTGTTGGATGTTTATGGGGTAAACATGATTTGTTTCCATTTTTATGAAAACTGATTTCTTCCAACTAAAACATGCTTCACCAGATTTCTTACTAAAACCTGTGCATACAGACTGTTTGTGTGTGTTTCAGGAGGCGTGTAATGTTCAAGAAGAGACTTGAGAAAGTGGTGGATGGTGGTGTAGAGTGTTTGGTTCGACGGACACCAGTTTTGTCACTGTTTTCATGAACATGCAGTCACAACAGTAAGGTCTTTTACTTTTACTCAACAAGCTGCCAACCAAAACGGCTCCAAAACTGCCAAACGTCTCCAAAATCACAGACCAGCACAAACAATAGGACATCATCTGTGAGAGGAATAGATCCTTACATGGCCTCACAACCAGACAAGCCAATTGTGGATTTCAGTACACACAATCTGATGGAATTTCACATTTTTGGAATTGGTGATCATGTGTGTCAAATGCAAATTTTGGATTCGTCATACGCTGAACCTTACAAAATATATTGTGCTTTCTGTGCAGTATACTTTGGTTCTTGCTTGCTGTCTAGGCTGTTATGGTACAGTTATGTCATAGTCATTCATGGACAAAAACTTCATCATGGAAAATAAACTTACCTATGTACTGCAACAGCGGTCGACTGTAGTAAGAGATTTGAACTCATCAAGTTGGTATTCAAACAAAATTTTGACACAACTGATAATTGTAAAGAAAAGGCTTCATTGTGCTGTGCATAGTAACTTCTGAGCATATTGATCTCCCCAGCTAAAGCTGGCTCCATGTGTATGGAAAAAAAAACCACGTATTTGTTACGTGGTAGTTGAAGTATGATACAATCACACCAGACGCGCTCATGTAGGGTTCTTGTAAAGAAACTTCACTCCGCTGCAACTCGTCACTTGTGGCACAGGTTGTAGACCACACTGGAGTAACAGTTCCAACAGTGCTTTATTCTCACGATGCACTCTCAGCACGATGCGTCTACAAATGCATCTACACTGTCTCATACAATGCATCCACAATTCTGATACACTGCATGCAATGCACAGACTGATACACTATCTCTCTACAATGCATCGACACTTTTGACACACTGCGTCTCACAATGTACACACATAATTCACTAACACCCCTTTTTATACTATTACAGATTTCCAGAACAATCTCGCAAACTACACAACTCAACCGATCAGAAAAGAAAATGTAACCAAAACTCATTAATATTCCTGAAAAAGAACACTCTAGATTTGTCTACAAACTTCGACTAATTCTAGAAAATATGTGCTGTCCATAAATGTCGCTAATTATAGCCAAAAATGTTTACTTTGATGTCATATTTGAGGGCACTAGAAAGGTCGCGAACTTGCCCAAACCTTCCAGTCTAATGTAGATTAAACTTTACAACAATGTAACAAAAATAAGCGTCATTTTAACTACACAACAGAAATCGACCGAAATTCGCCAAGCAAAAGAAAACAAGATGAGGATTTCATCCCAAAGTCTACTGTATTGTTTGGAGATCACGTGCGTTTTTCTTTTAGGAACATTCAGAATTGTTCATATTTTTAAGCTTATCCTTCTGATCCATTTCCCTCCTCTCTAAGCCAAGCTCTGATCAACACACACGCCAGTGCACACAAATAAAGACGGACACACAGCGCTTCCCGCCATTAGTACGCTCTGTGGGCTGGAGTAGCGATAGGAATTCTGAAGAATAGCACAAGCAGCAAAATGACGTCACTATAAGCTTCATGTCATGGATGGTCTCACGACGCCGTGCACGCTGGGATGAATTTGATATTTCATGTTCATCCGAAAGGCACGCTCTTCCACAGCTGTTTTGTTCCACACAGCATCTTCCAGCGCTGACTTTTTGATGGGAGTAAATAGTGGCTCCAAAACTTGCAAACATGAATTAATTATTATTGAAAAAGTTGAAGAGTTATAACGCTGGATTACGAACTCATTCAGTATCTCCCTTTCATCCCCCACACCAACCCCTCCCCCTGCCTGATCTGCATGGCAATGGCACACACAAACGCGAATGGCAGAATGGCACTCACAGACGGCAGATACATGGCGCATCCGTTCTGCGGGGGTGGCGTAGCCACAGCCATTTTGAAGAATATAAGGTGGAATGGCCCACACCCACAAAGCCTCTTCTGAATGAGCTTGCATGTATATTCCACCTTTTTGTATGATATGTTCGCAAATATCATACAAAAATAAATGCAAGAGACCATCGCGCCAGCTCATACACATTTAAAACACTGAAGTGCTGGTGATTTGCGTCAATTAGGAACATTGTATAAAACACCAACGCGTTTGGTGCTTTTACGTCGCCACCAGTCTGATTCTTCTAATGAAATCAAGGAGTCTTACTTTTGACATTTTTTCCACAATGAACTTTTATTTCTAAAACGTTGAAGAGGTACAAAGCTGGCTAATGAACTCATCCAATGTCTTTCTACAAATTAGCCGTATCAAAAATTTCCAGTGCATATAATCAAAATTGCGGACTAATCTGGGTCAACCGACTTTCTATAAACGGTCTTTTATGTCTTCAATGAGACATCCAATTACAATATGCACGGAGGTTCTCTTAGGCACCTACTTAATAAATTATTTTGCCAAGTTTGAAGTTTGTGCGTACAGTAATATTGGAGGTTCTCGGGTTTACATACATATGCACACACACACACACCCACACGGTGCTTCATGCCAAATCGACATTCAACAGCAAGGTTAGAGTGGCTAGACGTGAAGTCATTTTTATCTTGTTACCTCTTTGCCCGTCTGTTGTCCTTGGAATGTGCTCCAACCAGCCCCGTCCTAAAGTCTACCGTATTTTCAATACGGTAGACAATGAATCATACCAAAAAGGTACGTAATTCTTATCCAAAGTAACTCATATGAATATCGGATCTTTCTCATGATCAACACACACATGCTCTTAAAAGAATAACACAACCACAAACGTAACGGTATTGAAGTCACAAAATCATTTAGCATATTGAAATCTTTTCTTGACAATATTATATAATATTGTCTCGGGGTGACGGCTGACAAATCCTTTGCGCCTACAAACCATGGATGCAGCTGGAGCCAGCAAGTCCTAGATCTTCATCACTCCCCATGTTTGTCATGAGGATCTGTGCCTCTTGTAGCTGAGCGGTGTTTGCTGTAACCATTGAAACCTACATGCTATACCCAACACCGATTTCAGAGACTTGTTGAAATTATGTTCGACATTCACCGAAGTACGACAGTGTCTTTCAGAAGAAACCCAATCAAAGACTCGTGAAAATGACATAACGAACTAACATTTTATTACGTTTCTTGGTGTTTGCAGTTCTTGTCAATTTGTTTGGTTGACAGAATGAAAAATGTGCAGGCTGCATTTTTTTTTTGCCTGGTTAAATGATGTTTTAAGAAGTGAGTGGGTCTGACTACAGACATTAAGAAAAAGAAAGTGCATGAAAGTTTGTTACCACTGTTTTTTTATGGCAGCCCTTTGCTCGTGCAATAGCAAACATGTGTATAATTATGTATTGGGCTGTCTGTGTATGTTTGAGTGCGTGTTTATGTGAATTGGGATCTTCATACACAAGTACATGTAAACAAAGCAGACAGTAAAGTGGAGATAGAAGATGTTTTACTTTTGGTTATATCACATACTATTATGTGAATACACACATTTGTCTATCTACATCATAATCTTGTAAAGGTTACTCTTCATAGACATGATTGTGGTGATGTACATGCTCACACACACACACACCACCATCTGGCACAAAGACATTTTCACAGATCTATAAAGCATGTTCACACACACAGCATGTGCATTTCCATCTCCCCCCGTGGTGTTTAACCCCAAGGCCGCATTTCCTAAATTATGGAGGGGTCATGTAACAACTAAGTTTCATTTGCAGTAGACAAAATGACAAGGGTAGCGCTAGATTGGCTAGGCACCTGATGGAGTCGAGCTAATCTGGCACTACCCTTGGATTATCATGGTCGATCCATCTCCTGCTGTAGTGTCGGGGCTAAATGAATGAACGATAAATATGTTAAGTGTATTTCTCAATTAAATGTGTTGGAGACTGCTGCCATCCCCCATGCTGAAGGGAAAACTTCCAACAGATAAATTATTCCAAACACCGCCCTTCATAACTTTATTATTTGTAAGCTCGTCTGTGATTTTGGACCTCATAGCTGTAAACAAAAAGGTTCTAAGTCGCATACCAGCACTCAGCAAGGCAAATGTTTAGTAGATCACCCAAAGCAACACTTGTGTAGGGACACTCTGCACTGGTGTTTCAATACAGGTGTCGTTAACAATGATGAAAACAGCCTTCAGGACATAGTAAATATTGCCTAGCCACCCCTTGGCTAAATGAGCCTTTGGCTGTTGGAAGCGATTGTTGTGGAGGAGATTCCTGCAGGAATCTCCTCCACAACACTCACTTCCAACAGCCAAAGGGTTAGATACAACTGACAAGAGTTGCACTGGCCTTTTTGAAAACTGTGCATGCCAGAACCAATCAACCATTTCCGGTCAGAATTGCTACCACCGTCATGCCAGCTTTCATCAGTTCAATTTTACGCCAAAGCTGTTCACAGCATTTATTTACACCACAAAACATTGTACAGGTTGGTTGTGGATTTGCTTAGCCCATTCAACCCCAAAGCCGCATTTCCCAAAGTTTGGCGGCGTCACGACTATGTAACAGCAGGAGTTGGATGGATCATGATAATTCAAGGGTAGTGCCAGGTTAGCTTGGCGCCTGATGGCACAAGCTAATCTGGCACTACCCTTGAATTATCATGGTCCATCTATGCGTTGGGGTTAAATAGGTTAACATCCTAGACAAGAAGAACTTATTAGGATGTGCCTGTACTGCATGTGAAGAAGGCCAGAATACAGTCCACTCGCCTATGAACGCGATGACGTGTGTTGCTGCTGTGTTCTCGTCGTAGTAAACAAATGGGAAAAGAGGAGGCAGAGGGTGGGCATGTACACGAGCCAGTCACCTTATAGTCCCGTTAATTACCAGAGGCAAAGTGTGTTGCACTTCTTTTCCTATGTGTTGCCTTTATTTTTCTCACCATTTTTTTTTCCTCGGCTAAGTACCTGTGTGTGTTGCATGGAATCGTTAGTACTAGCTGTTCATGGTTTATGGATGGAGAAAAATGAGGCAAGTCGTTCATCTTGCTGACCTCCATTCGGAAGATTACAAAGTAAAGTAGGTAAAAGCACTGTCATGGGAGAGAGACCTCCATTCGTTTTGATGCTGTGATTTCTTTACTTAAGAGCTGTGGAATTCACTGATCTGATGAAACGGCAAACGTTTTGGACACGCATCAGTCTCCTAACATAACAAACTCGGAGACACTTGATTCTCTTAAGCCCTTGCAGTCTGCAGGGGTGCATGAGTCGGAATGTCAGTCAAGCCGGTACACACGCAATGATGCTTGTAGGCGCACAGAAAGGAGATGTGGACACGATCTCATGAATGGCATTCAAAAACCTGCTGGCATTCCGATAATTTCAAAAAGCTGGTTTTGAAAGTGGCCTCTGTGCATTTGGCCACCATAGCTACCTGTGTGCAGGTACTCGCTGAACAGGTGTCTCCAATCCAGCATCTACAACTTTTTCCACCATGCGTCGAAACATCACTCGACGACTGAAAGAAAACAGTCCAACCAGAAATGATAACTTGTTTTTCTAAAGAATCACAACTATTCACCCACTTAACTCCAGGGGCACATTTCCCAAATTTTGGTGACTTATGTACCAGCTGCATGAGATGGATTGACCATGATAATTCAAGAGTAGTACCAGATGAGCTTGGTGCCTTCAGGCACCAAGCTCATCTGGCACTACCCTTGAATTATCATGGTCAATCCATCTCATGCTGTAGGGTGTTGGGGCAAAATGGGTTAAGTTAGTTCCCCGACTGAACTACTGCACCATCAGAACATTAGTTATTTTTCTGACTGTTGACATCACTGTTTTCGTACAAGTTTTCAACAGCATCAACGCTAACCCTTGTCTTATGATTTTGTTGTTATGTCGTCTATGACCTATGCCTTTGTTTCTTCCAGGCTAATTGTGCACCCCCCCCCCCCCACCCCCTCCAGAACAATAATAGTGCACCCATGTGCAGTTTAAAACCCTATAGCTGCCAGTGATCACAGCTGTAACCACTGCACACTGACGGACATTCGCATGAAGAAAAATGAAATGAGACCAAACGTGGGCGCAAAGAACTAACGAGAGACATAAATCCTCATGAGCCCCCACAACTACGGGGGCTCATGAGGAATTGTGTCTCTTGCAGGTGGGTAGTGTTGGGCGTGCACCAGCAGTTAAGGGGTTAACTGCAGTCAAAATGAAAGACTCGACCAGCTATCACTGGCGCAGACTTGCCTGGTCCCATTGAGGACTATAATGCAAGAGCCTTGTGGTTTCTTCCTGTACTGTCGCTCGATGGCCTCGCTTGTTTCAAATGGATAATCTCGCCAGCGTTCATTGTCTTGCCACTGCCACATTCCCTCTGCAAAGTCCTGGTGTTGGTGCAAATGTTCCTCTGGCTGATTCTTATTTTTGTGGCCTTCATTTTTGGGTGCTGATTTTGAGAAAAAAAAAGTGTGAAGTTTACACTGCAACGAGTGTGCTAATTTCCCAGGGTATGGCTTTTGCAATTTTTTCCTACAGAAAACTTTGTTAATAAAAATCACCTAAGAAGTTATCTGTCCAGCAGAAGCCAAATGCATTTTTACATCGGTAGACGCAGAAGCCCAAACACCTCCCCCTCCCCCATTCACCCCCACCTCCACACACAAAAACACACAAACAAAACAATCCATCCAATAACTTCACTCGCCTACAGGTGTATCAAATGGCTAAGAGAGCCAACTTTTGACCTCCCTTGAAACAGGTAGCTACAAACCAGGTACTTTACCAATGTAAACATGTATTTTTCTTTAAAATAAATTTTTTTTGAAAAATACTTACCGATGGTATTACGTTTAGGAAAAGGTTCCTTGCTAGTCTAATTTTAGCCCAAAATTGTTGTGTACGAGTATGGTCATGATGGCATGTGAGGGGCGCCATAGCTACGGCGGTAGCCTCCCTTCCGGTTTAACCACGCATGCGCTCAGCGCTTACCACTTCAGTCACTTTCTTTGCGGACCAGCGGCAAGCGGGGCAGGTGGGAGGGACCTTCGAGTAATACCATCGGTAAGTATTTTTCAAAAAAATTTATTTTAAAGAAAAATACATTTGTTTTCTCAAAACACATTACCGATGGTATTACGTTTAGGAAGAATCCCGAACAGGAGGCGGGTGCCGCTACAACGCCCCTACCCATGCCATCGAGGAGGCTAGAGCCGTCATCTCCAAGCAACCTCCCTCTAATTTTAGCAAAGATACCAACGGCGCCGAGAGCGCCGGGAGGGAGTGTTGCGCCGTCCCAATGTCCCCCACCACGAAGGTGCTGGCGCTGGGAGGAGGGGTCCCTCAGGTAGAATCTTGCGAGGGAAGACTCCGCTCGCTAAAACAGCCGCCACAAGTCCAAACAGCACAGTTGCAGTCGAATGCTAGGCTTGCGGCCAAGTTCTGTTCTTGTGTGCCCTGAAATTCATGTTTGCTGTATCAGGGGCGAGTTCCCGGCAGGGAGGTCATCAATGACCGAGGCCAGGAGGAACCGTCTGTGCTGAGAAGCCATTCTACCTGGGGAGGGAAGGAGTAGGCGGGCGAGTCCCCTGCGTAGCGGCTTTGTTCCGGCGCAGGTGCCCTCGTAACGCTCGTACCGGGTCCTGTAGCTGGAAACACGGGTGGCGCTTGAATCTGTAATGGTTGTAAGTACTGTGGAAGCTGCCGATGCAGGAGGACGTTTCTGTAGCAACTCTCGAGCCGATAAGTACGGCGGAACCGGACAGCGTGCACTAGTCGGGTCTGTGCCTGCTGCCGGTGTAGTAGAACGAGCCAGCGACCGAAGTCGTGATGATGAGCGTTCTAACGTCTGGCAAGCACCACTAGTCGGGTCTGTGGTGATTACCAGAGTGTCTTTATGTTCAGAGAAGCGGGTCTGACTGAAACCTCAGGTCTAGTCTCTGTGACCGTACAGCGCGCACTAGTCGGGTCTGTGTTCGCTGCCGGCCCAGGAGGACGGGCTCGCGGCCTAAGCTGCGGTGTTGACTGTCCTCTCACCAGGTAATACCCACTAGTCGGGTCTGTGGTTCTTACCGGTGTTTGACCCTGTATCCTGCCGGTGTCAGAAGTCCACGACGGTAAAATCCCCACAGCTGAGTCCATTGCTCTTCCAGCCCGGGGGCGCAGACCAGGCCCGGAAGTGACGTTGGGAGTCCCGTCACCAGGTAATAGCCACTATAGGTCTCGCTGGTGAAAAAACGTAACTGTGTAAGTGGTGACCAAGAGAAGCAGTCAAGAGGATCTGGTCTTTGCTACGAAGGTCGGGTAGGGTAGCAGGTGAACAGAACCGACCGTCCGGGACTGCCACCAGGCGGAACGCGCCGAAGGGCGCGCACTCGCTGACCGTGGAGGCTGAGGTGAGGTCCAAGAAGCAAGTCTTCCTAGACACGTCCTGTAGTCTCGGCGGCTGGATCGGCTCGAAGCGGGTCGAGTAGAGCCAGGTGAGGGCAAGTCCCTCCGCTCCGGTCAGGCGCCGCCGAAAGCCGGAATTCCACGTCGACTCCACCCAGGCAAGCGAGAGCTTCCGCGAGGTCCCGAACTGTCGTCTTGAAAGAGGATGGCAGGACTCGGTCGCCGCTGACCAAGGCCAGGTCAATGCGAAGTGGAGGGTAGCACCCCGCCGGGAGAATGACACGACGAGCCGAGAACTACTCTCAGCAGAGGCTAACTCTTGAGCTGTGTGCGTTGTCCCCGATGTAGACCGAAGAAGGCCCCCGCAGTGTGGTCGGTCGGAACAGTCCTCTACCGCGCTGACCTCTATGAAGGTAGACTGCTACTTGTTATGCAACAACGCACGCCTGGAGTATGCAGCCATGACGTTCCCGGGACGGCGCCGTCGGTGTCACAAACGTCGCCTCCGTCCCTCGGATGTAAGCCCCCATCCGGAGCAGCTGACGAACTGCGCCTCCGCGGAAGAGTGGTCCCTGCCAATCCCGTCCGACGGTCTGCGATGACCGTGCGCCTGTCCAGCCTCAGAGTACCTGGAAGACTGCTACATCCAGCTGTGAAGCAGCGTGAATCGGCTGTGCCACCGTCCTTGTTAGCCTCCTTGTGGGTCTGCCCGGGGGGGGGGGGGGCCAAGGAAGGTCACCACCGCGCAGAGCTCTGCGTGGGTCGGCTCTCCAATCGGTCGGCCGCGAGAAGCGTGCAGGGCGGTGTCTCGAACCCTCAGACGCAGTCTGTATCCGCAGCGAAGCGTTGGCAGCGGAAGAGAAGTAGGGTCACAAGTTGAAGCCACCAGTGCCTCCCAGCGTCCCGGAGCGGAGACAGAAACCGGCGACAAGGCCCCGGCCCCCGAACGGAAGAGGAAGAGACTTGAATGCTTGACTCAATGAGGGGACCTGCTCGTCCAAGGCCAGAGGAGACTCCCTCCTCTATCTGCAGGCAGCTGGTGGCGAATCCAAGACCTCCCGTAACTGCGAGCGTAGCGACGTGGAGTAGCTATCATCGCCCAGCCACGGTGAACGACGTCCTCTGGATCCAAGCGGAAGAAGCTGTCTGTCCCGCACGCAGGAGAACGGATGTCAAAAAGCTCCGAAGCCCGGGACCCGGGCGGCGGCGATCCAATGAAGGTGGACCCAGCACTTGGAAGGAACAGCGTAGTATCCGAGGGCCGGTCCCCCGAACTCTAACGGCGACGAAGAACTTCAGAACGCCCGACTTCCCATTCGTAGCAACCCAAAGGAACTGGGACGGCGTCTCCTGTTCCACGTATCCCTGGTCTCCGTGAAGTGAGCACTGCTTCCGAAGACAGGCGAACTGTAAGATCGTGACCGATTGCCGGGAAAGGGTCCCAACGTGGGGTCGTCTCTCTGCACTGCAACTAGAGCGGGTTCTCGTCTGCACGGTCGGGGCGAGGGCGTGGCCCAACATCACTGAGCCGGGATCTTGTCGTGTAAAGTGCAGCGGACCTGTATCCCTTGCTGAACCGCAAGCCGTAGAAGCGTCGGTGTAGCCCGAGACGGGAGATGGCGCCAATGCGAGTATAGCCCGGGCGAGGGCGCCCAATTAATCAAAATCATAATCATAAATTAATTAAGCAATACTTAATGACCGAGTCAGAATACCACCCTGTTTTCTCATCTCCATTTTCTCAAGGCTGAAGTAAACGGTTCAGTGGTTCTAGGATTATAGCCTTTTAAGGATAAGAGGTGTTGTGCCCCAGCGGTCTGGCGAACCGCCGCGCCACTGGGAACGCAACATTTTAACACCTGCGGCAAAGGGTTAAAACGCCTAGCTGGAACGAAAGGCTATAGTCGCCGTACCACGACAGATTAACATACCCAAAAGAAGCACGCTACCGCGCGAGTCATGCACTCACCTAGACAAGCGTCACTGACCTGCGCCCGAGAAGCCGAACAGTGGCTTCTGCATGTCCTATGGATTGTCGCCGGGACCGGGACTGGAAGCGTCGTAGGTTCGGTTGCCGACGTCAGCCCGGCAGAAATAATTGGTCTTAGCCATCCGAAGAAGGGGGTTGCCAGCTATCACTCCGGCTGGCAAGTGCTCAAGATATGGTATCTTGGTCACCACGGTAAGGGAACCTTAGGAGGGCCCTCCGCGAAAGCGACTACAAGCTTACTGGACCGCGACGTCTAGGTCCCTCGCTGACTTGGGTCCCCCCGTGTTACTCTAGCCGGCTCTGTCGAACTGTCGCTTGTCCACTCTGGCCTGCGGACGGAGAGTGGAGCGGTCATCTCTCGAGGCCGGGTCCCGTGAGTGTAAGGGTCTCGCTGTCATGTCGATGATCCGCCGACTGAGCCAGGCCTGGGAGCGAGGTCTGGTCGGAAGCCGACGCCAGGCCGGCAGAAGAATCATTGGTTTTAGGCCTCTAAGCAGAGTATTGTCAGCTAATCCTCCCGCTGACAAGCGCCCAGGAAGGTGTCCTATGCTTTACTGTCCCGGGACAACAAGTCACTGACCCTGACTCGGGTCCCACCTCGTTACTCTTGGGCGTCTCTGTCCGGCGATCTCGTCTCCGCCAGGCGATCTGATAGGCGAAGTGCGCCCTGTGTGGGGCAACAAGCCATTGCTCCCGACTTGGGTCCTACCTTGTTATCCTTGGTCGCCTCGTGATGGGTGCGCCCAACTCCCCGATCTAACGAGTGGAAGTCGAATGGTCACGAAGCCTCATCCGTTCGGGGTACTTGTGTCAACCTGGTCATAGGAAGTCCCCACCAGCGTGCC
This sequence comes from Semisulcospira habei, assembly GCA_036245525.1. Taxonomy (NCBI): domain Eukaryota; kingdom Metazoa; phylum Mollusca; class Gastropoda; family Semisulcospiridae; genus Semisulcospira; species Semisulcospira habei. Next base: position 60,678,169 of record BTPG01000005.1, read on the forward strand.
GGCGCAGACTTGTATGGCGGTGAATAACGAAGAACCGCTCCGCACAACTCCAAGTCCCAACTGCACGCAGCGCGTCTACTACCGCTCCCTGAAGAGAGGAAGTGTGCCGGCAAGTGCGCTCGACCGAGTGAGGAACCGGAACCGGACTGTAGAGCTGCGTTCTTGCCGTAGGGGTGTAACCCGAGCCGTCCTCTGAGGTCAGACCCTGCTACCAGCGAAGGAGTTCTTTGGTCTCTCGTAGAATCTATCGCCGCAGCACTGCCCTTGGACCGGAACCCCTCGGGGAGATCCTGCCTGAAGCGCTGACCTCTTGCGTTAAGAGCGACGAGGACGAGGCTCCATAATTTGTAAGCAGCAAGTTATGTGTGAAACCAGCTAACGGTGTTGAACCTGTTCCCCCGCCGAACTTGCCGCTGAAAACGGCGGAACCGGGAAGAGTCCACAGAGGCGGGTCTGTAGAACTGCCGTGATGTACTTGTAAGATATCCCGTGTCGACGAAACGTCCGCACCGGAAGTCCCCTAGTCTGTCTGCGGTAGCTACCGGTGAAGGAGAACGGGAACGCGACCGAAGTCGCGGCGTTGACTGTAGTGTCGCCTGCCAGAACCACCAGTCGCCTGTGATACTGTAAGGTATCTCGTGTCGACGAAGTCGACCGGACCGGACAGCGTACACTAGTCGGGTCTGTGTAAGCTGCCGGTGTGGTAGAAGTGCTCGCGACCGCCGTCGCAGCATAACTGTTCTAACGTCTGGTAAGCACCACTAGTCGGGTCTGTGGTGATCACCAGCGTGTTATACTTTCTGAGAAGAGGGTCTGCTTCGAAGCTTAGCTCTTGTATCTGCGACCGTACAGCGTGCACTAGTCGGGTCTGTGCCTGCTGCCGGTGCAGGAGGACGGGCTCGCGGCCTAAGCTGCGGCGTAGACTGTCCTCACACCAGGTAATACCCACTAGTCGGGTCTGTGGTTCTTACCGGTGATTGACCCTTCGTCCGTGCTGGAGGCGGCCGATTATGTCGGTAAAGCTCCATAGCTGAGTCCACTCTCTACCAGCCAGGGGCGTCGACCAGACATGGCAGCGGAGAAGTACAGGCGAACAGGCAGGCAAACTCATGTTCGTCAATGGCCACTGGCATCCGCCACATCTGAACAGGTGTATAAGTGCCAACTGCAAAACAAAGCATAGCATTGAAATGCAAGCGAACGTGCCCCCGCAGGCACGCAAAACGAAGTGTAACGAACGGAGAAGAGTTCACGGAGTATGCTGACGCACGGCGCTCTACCCTTTCCCTGAGCGCCGGACGGAAGCAGTGACCGAGATTTTACCTTGCCATAAGCAAAAGAAGAGGCACGAAAAAGGACAGGCACGCAGTGTAGCCCGGCGCCGTCCCACCAAAATGGCGACGAAGACCGGTTCCGTCAGGCCAAGGGCTGCGAACGGTGTAGGACGCAGAGACGACAGTCAACTGTACGGCGAAGTAGGAACAACCGCGAGACACAGGCAGCAACCAGGTAGCATCCGGGTCTACGAAGCCAGCCCAGGGCGAAGCCAAAAGGCACCAGCCTAGGAGGACACAAGCCGACCGGCCAACTAGTGAGTCAAGTTCACAAGGTGTCAGTCTCTGAGAACCCGGCACGCCGAAATCGTATCCACACGAAAGCGTCCAAGCCCAAAGGCCACAAAACTTCTCTCTCCCTCCTAGGAAATCCTCGAAACACCCGTCTTCCACCGAAGACAAACGTCCGAACGTAGAGAGCACAAGGCGTACACAACCTACTGCTGACTAGCAAAGAAAGTGACTGAAGTGGTAAGCGCTGAGCGCATGCGTGGTTGAACCGGAAGGGAGGCTACCGCCGTAGCTATGGCGCCCCTCACATGCCATCATGACCATACTCGTACACAACAATTTTGGGCTAAAATTAGACTAGCAAGGAACCTTTTCCTAAACGTAATACCATCGGTAATGTGTTTTGAGAAAACAAATACACACACAGAGGTAAGTTCACATACAGCACTTGTTATCAATTCTTACCAAAGTGGGGTGTAGTGGGTGTCTCCGTGAAACTGGCAAACACCAGCGGGGGCTCTCTGACAATTTCCATCGGGTCACTGACAGTTGCAAACCAAAACATAAACATAGTGCATGGCATTCATAACAAGAAACAACTGATAAACAGAACACCCAAAGAAAAAAGAAAAAAAAGAGCACCAAAGAAATAAATGTATTGATCTAAAGGCAAAAGAAAAATGTAGATGAAATCACAACTGCTAAAACTGCGCACTGACGGCCTCGTGTCTATAAACAAAGTGATCAGTCTCTTTCACTTTCTAGTCACAACAGCAACAGAATAAGAAAAGCACTTTGTTCAAGTCAGAAGAGATGGATGATTATCCATGACATCTCAAGAGTAGTTCCTCCCTGACTCGGCACCAGCAAACCTCTACATCACGGGCCAAATGTGGCGTTGGCTGAGTGACCTCTTGCAAAAGGTCACTGTGTCAACACCACAGCCCACACACAGCTGTGCGCTGGTCAACTGAGGCAGTCGGCCCCATCACCTTTTGCATATTGAGCAAGCACTACTCTTTTCCCAATTTCGGAGGTGTCACCTAATGACAATGCATCAGTTGCAGGGGAAGGATCGACCATGATGATTCAAGGGTAGAGCCAGGATTAGCTTGGCACACGATGGCGCCAAACTCATCCAGCACTACCCTTGAATAACCATTCATCTCCTGCTGTAGTATGTCGGAGCTAAATGGGATAAATAAATGATTACTCACCAGTACACCACGTCGTACTTGTCCTTGTGTCCATAACGCACCACCTGTCTCTCCCCATTATCCCAGCGTACCTATGCAGTGAAAGAACAAATTATAAACAGAAATATCTATGGCAACAGGTCCTCGGACCAATGTTTGCTAAATCTGGCCCATGCAAAGCCATGCACAGCTCGACCAGATGATCGTCAATGCAACTGTCCTATGAGGACTATGTACAAGTTCATGGAGACCAACTGACCGCAAAAATTCAAGGCTGGTGTCGGAACAGCTTGGCTGCTCAAGGCACCAAGTTATTCAGGCACCACCCATGAACCATCACAGTCCATCATATGCACTGTGGCAGGGCTGAATGGTTTATGTAATATGTACTTGCCATTAATTTTTTCTCAGCCCTGGATTTTCTGATGACTACCCCAGTCTTCACACACTGCAGGTTTTTCTGTGAACCTTTCCAGTCGGGCCCTGAAACAGCATGCATAGCATAAACTGCTGAACACACGTCGGACATAATGAATGATGCCACATTGCATTCACAAACCAAGGGCTGCCTTAAAAACAGTTACCATGGAAACTTGCCAATGAAAACTGAAAGGTATTGTACGATCTATCTTGCTCCTAATGATACAATTAAATAAATTGTGGTAAAACTTGAAATCAAAGTCGTTTTCCAATGTCCAGCCCACCTTTTTCCACAGTCATTCCAATCTTCAGTTTGCCATCATCCCTTATGAGGCGAGGGTGTTCCTCAGTTTTCCAGATGTGGTAGCCCATGTCAGGGCCGTAAGCATAACGATTGTGTCCGCTTTCGTCCCAGTTCACCCATGTCCAACCTGTCAAAATCAATCTCTTCAAGAAAGCCATACAAATGTGCAATCCAGACCAAAAGGTGACTGCCAAGCGTGTAAAATGCAGAGAAGAACCCAACGAGAAAGAAATACGCTTAGAAAAGACAGTTACAACACAATTTATAAATTGTACTGTCTTTTTTTAAGCATTTGTTTCCTCAAAAACATTACCGATGATATTACTATTAGGAAACATGCACTTAGCTTACCATTTCAGCCCAAAATTCCGTTGTGTACCTACACAAGGGAGGCGACCCAAGGGCGCCGTAGCCATAGCCAGGTACCCTGAATAGCCTCTCTTACCTCCCCATCCGGTGGCGTGAGCGGTGGTGTCACGCCAGTCTGTTCGCTTAGCTTACCGCGAACGGACGTGTTCAGCCTACTTGATCTTCGGCTGTGTACGGTTGTGACCGGTCATACCGGTGGTTGACTTTGCCCGTGCTTTGCTGTACCTGCCTTGGATTAACTTCGTTCTCTTCGAGTGTTCAGTGCTAAGGATTGGCCATGTGTGCGCTGGTGGTTCCTTGGACAAGGCTAACTCGGCAGCGCTCAGTCTCTTCTGACTCGCACGGCTGACACTTTCACAGTTTCAACTTAGAGACTTCCCGTTCATGGAGACATTTGAATTTTTAACATACACTTTGTCTGCCAAGGTGCAAGTGCATTTGTGATGACCAGACACATGCCATCTAGAAATACCCAAATAACGTGAACTTGTCTGCTACGAAGTTTTGAGGACTGGATGACAGCAACAAGCTTAGACTGCACAACGACAAACGGAAGCCATGCTGGGTGCCATTTTGCTTTGGCGGGGACTTCGTTGGCTTGGGAGGTGTTGGGCCCTTCTCCACTGCGCACGAGGGCCTTCTATTTCCTCCTCACGGGACGGGCTACAGCTTCTTTGTAAAGCAGTGGCCGATGGCCTTCGATCCGGTTTCCCCCCGGTCTCACTCACCATGGCAAGGTAAGGCCTCGGTTCTTGCCCTCGACCGGCACTCAGCACACCGGGCAGTGGCACGGCCTGTGAATTTGGCTAGTTATACAGAGGTCTCCGTCACATGTGCCAACGAGCATCCCAGTACGAAGGCCGGGACTGTCGTATTTTTGTCAAACGCATCTGTGGCTACTGAGCTTGACAGTTAGTCCTTTTTAAGTAGAGAAAGAAGTAAGCAGAGCGGCACATGGGAGCAGGCTCGGCCCTTTACCCATTGGTCTGTAGATCAAAAGCATGCTCTGCTAAGTGATGGTTCTTTTAAAAAAAAAACAAAAAAAAACAACAACAGAAAGCATGGGCTCACCTGACCAAGAAAGGGGTTCGGTGAGGAAGGAATTACTGGGACTCTCTATAGAGGTTGCTTATGTCGTTTTGCGTGGCCTTGCGGAACTGCGCTCGCTCGCCTTGCGCTTGGTTGCCTCCGATGTGTTTATGTAATTGCTGTTTGTATTAGATACGGCTGCCGTTTACACCTGGCAGAGAGTAGGTGTTCAGAGAGTAGGTGTTCAGAGAGTAGGCGGGGGCAGGGGATCTAACTGTTTGTCTGTCCAGCGCTGTGATTCCCCTTGGTTTGCATACAATTCTGCCAGCGCTAGCCTCACCTATCTGGTTTGTGAGTATCTATAACTCGAGGCAAATTTGTATCGTTACATTGTTGAAAGACATGGGTTATATAAGAGACCTGATCCATTCTTTTTGAGGATGGAAATGATCGTCTTGTTCTATACCTGCGTATTTTTCTGTGGGCTGGCGATTGGGTGCCTGATAGGCGGGGGCAGGGGATCTAACTGTTTGTCTGTCCAGCGCTGTGATTCCCCTTGGTTTGCATATATAGAGAGTAGGTGTGAACGGTACGGACTTGTACTGGGCGTGCAGTGCCCTTATAATACACTTATTATGACATAACCCATGTGGTCTTTGGAAAAGCGTGGGTTTTTTTCCCGCACTACCGCACAAAGGTTATCTTACTCTGGGTAACTTAGACATGACTTCACTGTGCCATGCGGCACGTGGTAGGTACAGTTATGAATGAGTGATAGGATAATGCGAGCGTGGGTGCACTGGTTTGTGTGGCCTTCCGGGCCACGGCAGCTCGCCTCTCACCTTGACTATGTTGCAGTTATAGTCTGCACGCGCTGTGCAGACTTCCAGTGGTCGGGCGAGACGCTTGCGGGGTGCCTCCCTTGCTCCGGCTGCGCATCCAGTCTCGCCTGCGGCATCTGCACGCTTTGGGTGGATGAACATGGTCACAGCTTGGGGCTCCTTCGGCGCAAACGACCATCGCCATCCCAGGACCAGCCACCCGCTACCGCTATGGACCGGCTTAGACGCACCAGCTCTGGAAATGTTGGGGGACTGATGACTAGCCCGATAAGACCCCCCTTGCGTGCCAGCTCTCTCGAGCCTGGTCCGCAGCGAGCTTGCTCGCCCCGCTCTGCGGAACCTAAAAGGAAGGATAAAAGCCTGCTGAATGAGGCTTCTGGATACTGGGGGACTGACGACTCGACGGACAAGACCCCCTCTTGCGCGCCAGCTCTCTCAAGCCTGGTCCGCAGCGAGCTTGCTCGCCCCGCTCTGCGGAAACTAGAAAGCGGCCAAATGAGATAAGGAGAACCACCGCTATTGGAGTCCAGTCCAGCAGCCATATTGTTCGCCCCACTCCACGGTGAGTGGCTGCGGCCTCAGCCGGACAAGGCTACTGAATGTTGGGGGAATGCGGACTCTATGGACGAGACCCCCCTTACGCGCCCACTCTCCCGAGCCTGGCCCGCAGCGAGCTTGCTCACCCCGCTTTGCGGAACTAGAGGTGAGAAAAGAGAACCGCCACTATTCGAGTGCAGTCCAGCAGCCACGTCGTTCGCCCCACTCCACGATGAGTGACAAGAGCTCCCAGCCGGATGCGGCTACTGGACCCCTGTGCGCCCAATCTCTTGAGCGTAACCCACAGCAACCTTTTCGCTCCGCCATATGGGAGCTAGTAAGGACGGAACTCGTATGCAGCCCCGCCACTATGCGGTACCTGCCCAGCAGCAATGTCGTCTAGCCCGATCCATGGTGACAAGCGCCCCCAGCCGGACGAAGCTTCTGGACCCGTGTGCGAGTGGGGCCCACAGCAACCTGGTTCTCCCCGCCTTATGGAACGTGTACGCAGCCCTGCCGCTACTCGGTACCAGTCCAGCAGCGCCATCGTCCGCCCCGCCCCTCTGTGAGTGACAGGCGCCCACAGCTGGACGAAACTACTGGACCCTTGTGCGCCACCCTCTCGAGACTGGCCACAGCGAGCTTGTTCACCCCGCCTTGTGGCCTGAGTCCTCAGGCTCTGTCACGGATACTCGGAAGTGTTCCCGCCTCTACTCGGATCCAGTCCAGCAGCACCGCGTTCGACCCGCGCCAAATTGTGTGTCAAGCGCCTCCAGCCTGACGATGTGCCGCGAACTTTGTGCACCTGCTCTCCCCAACCTGTCCCACAGCGAACTAGTTCGCCCCACCTTGCGGCCCAGCCCATGGGACCCAGTTCTCCACTGTCAGCCGACGCATTTCGGGCCTGAAACCTCCTCTTCCTTGCCCCTGGCTATTTCGCGTTTCTCGAGATCCCGGCCGCCCCGCACTCACCCCAGCATGCGTCTTCCACCCGAGTCTCCCGACGCTGACGAGCCCCAGCTGTTGGCCAAGTAGCTCCATCACGGTTCTCCATGGGATGACAGTCAACCCCTCTTTACTGGAGGCCCCTGGTTCCCCTGACCTCGTCGAGGCGTTCCACGCTCCGGCAGCAGAGCTCCTGAGTTACGCTGGCTTCCTCTCCGACTCCTCCGGCCCGGCCGGTCTTGGACAGCGCCGTCCGCCTTCTCTGGTACGTGGCTGCCGGGCGGATCTCCACCTGCAGTGGTTACCCTGACAGTGACAGCACATGGCTCTTCAGCTTCGCTACGCCGCTCCCCCTGGGGCTTGGACGGGACCACGACCTTCTTCCGCTGCTCCCTGACCTGTGGGAGTTCGGAGCTGTTCCTGCAGACGATCGTTCGGCACATCAAAGACACAGGACTGCGACCTATGCCTCCGATGACGCCTTGGCCTCTGCCACCTCCTAGAACCCGATGCCTCGGCATGTTGTCCGCCATTCCTGCCCTGACCTCCTCACCGAAGAAGAGGCGCATCTACGACAGACCCACTGCGTAGTGATGTTGTCCCCTGTTCCTGCCGCGACCTCCTCGCCGAAGGGAAGACACTTCTATGCAGACCCAGCGTGGTTGCTCGCCTCTTCGGTCCTAGCCTGCAGGAAGGGACGGACTTGACAGGGACACCTGACCCAGCCGCTCTCCGCGCCTCTTGTGATGCTTGCTGCTCCCAGACGACCCTTGGGCCCGCTCCAGCCAGCCCCAAGGGCCTCCTGACCTCCCTGGATCTCCTCCGATGATGCAGCTCTCTCCCCGGTGGACCGCTGTCCTGACAGTTCGGCGTGGAGCCTACGTTCCTTTGCGACTGGAGGGAGTCGCTTGCCTACCTTCTACACCCGCCTCGTCACCAGGAGCTTTTCGGATGGTGGTACATGCCTTGGACTTCATCATCAGCCGGGACCTGCTCGTCCCTTTCTGCCATCGTATCTGGCACGATCTACACATTCGGACCGGCCTCCCGGGCAGCTTCGGCAAGTCGGACTTCGCGCTTTCCCGCCGGTGGTGCACTTGGACGTGTTTCGGGCTGACTGCACCTTGGTGGGACTTTGGGAGCCTCAGTTCCGGACGCTGGCGACCTTCGTCCGGCAGATGCTTCTAGCAGACGCAGTTCTCTCCAGAGTTGGACTTCATCCCCTGGGCCCGAGGACCGTGGCGGCGGATGTTCCCCTCGACTGGCTTACTCCCGTCCGCCTCGGCTGCTCCGCCTTCCCTCCTGGCATCTGTCCTCTGGCGACTTTGCGACCCTGGTGCCGGTCTTCCTGATGTCTCGCCCCCGTCTCCTGCTGGATGGTAACTGTCAGGCGCACCCCTCGACGTGGACGCGAGCCTCGCCGGATGAGACGCGCTCCTTCTACCACCGTTCCTCACCGCTGACCTCCAGGCCGCGTGGACAGACACCCCAACAGGTTGGAGCTGGTGGCGATTGGGTAAACCTTAGTCCCTGGAAGACACACCTCTGCCACCTGGAGCTTCTCGTCCTCTCCGACACCGACACTGAGGGCTCCTACTTCCGACGACGGGTCCGGTTCCTCTCCACTCCCTCGGCTGACTCCTGTCACAGATCCTCCAGTGGTGCGAAGATTGCAACATCCCTCTCCGAGCACAACGCCACCCAGCCACCTGATGGTCCTGCCGACTCCCGCTTGCAGTGCGGCCGGCTTCTCGACACTGAGTGAGTGCTCCGCCCGGGTATCTTCAGAGGAGCTGCGCGCAGTGCAAGACGGCCATGTTCAACCTCTTCCCGACACAGTGGATTTGCCTGCTCCCCCTCGCAGCGGTCGCCACGCTCTCTGGGATGACCCTCTTTGTGGATGCTTTCCCGCCAACGCTGCTAGTCCCAGGTCCCACTCAAGCTCGCTGCTAGAGGTTCTCAAGGGCGCCGATGGAGGTCATCGCTACAGCTCGCAGTCCTTCGACCAGACACGTCCTTGAGGGACATTGGCAAGTCCTGCCGTACTGGGTCGACGACAGTGCTGCCTACTCCTCTGGCTTGCGTCGAGCAGACCTTGGTGCCAATCACCTGCGGGAGCTACCTGGCCTTGATTGTGGACACGTGTCTCGGCCTGGCGGACACGTGTCTCGGCCTGGCGGACACGTGTCTTGGCCTGGCAGACATCGCGGACAGGCAGTATCTTCCTGTCTCCGCAGGGGTTCCGGTCCTCCTACTTGGATCTCTCCCTGGAAAATGCTCAGAGTTTGGAGATCAGGCCACATGAGGTGTTAGCCCTGGTCCCGAGCATCTCCTTCGCCCACAGCTGCACCGTCAGGCTTGGGATGGTCGTGGGTTGGTGGGCATGATCTACCTTCGCCCGATGCTGCAACAGTAACCTTAGGGCACGCGGGCAAACTGAGCCCAGACTGGGGCCTTCGTCGCGGCGCAGTGTTAGCTTAGCTGAAATGGTCGAGAGTGTGGTCGGGGTGGGCGGCTCTGGTGGGCCCCTTACAGGGAATGTGAGTCTAGGCGGCACCCACCTCCTATTCGCTATTCTTCCTAATAGTAATGTCATCGTTAATGTTTTTGAGAAAACAAATGGATTTTTCTCTAAAATGAATTTTTTCCAAAAATACTTACCGATGACATTACTCGGAGGACCCTCCTGCCTGCCCCACTTGCCGCTCCTAAGCTAAGCTTCAGACTGGTGGCTGATGCCACTGGATGGGGAGGTAAGGGATTGATTGATTGATTGATTGTACATTGCTTAACATCCAGACAGCAACAAGGCTTTCTCAGGACGTGCCTGCACTGCTTGTGAAAAAAAAACAACTAAACAGAACATTGAATGTATGTCGCCAGCCGGTCAAATACGTTAAATAAACCTAACACATGGGGCCTAAATAAAGCTAAGACCATTTAGCAACACACATCCAATATCAAGAGCTACAGGCAGTGCAGACAGTAGGGAGAGTTTTAAAAAGGCAAATACAGGTGAATGGACAAAGGGTAGACAGAAACACATGCCCCAGAATAGAGAAAAACCCACCCTGTGGGGCTGACCAGGGTGACCCTGGGAACTAAAAAATATCCAACCCCACCCAAGTCCCCCAGGGCAGACCCGGGTGGGGTGGGGAGGTAAGGGAGGCTACTCAGGCTACAGGGAATGTGAGTCTAGGTGGCACCCACCTCCTATTCACTATTCTTCCTAATAGTAATGTCATCGTTAATGTTTTTGAGAAAACAAATGAATTTTTCTCTAAAATGTATTTTTTTAAAAAATACTTACCGATGACATTACTCGGAGGACCCTCCCGCCTGCCCCGCTTGCCGCTCCTAAGCTAAGCTTCAGACTGGTGGTTGATGCCACCAGATGGGGAGGTAAGGGAGGCTACTCAGGCTACCTGGCTACGGCGCCCTTGGGTCGCCTCCCTTGTCGTGTAGGTACACAACAGAAATTTGGGCTGAAATGGTAAGCTAAGTGCACATTTCCTAATAGTAATGTCATCGGTAAGTATTTTTCAAAAAAATACATTTTAGTCAAAAATTCTTATTTCTTTCTCTGTTGGGTTCTTCCATACAAATATGCTTTAACCCATTTCATCCTGAGGCTGATTTTTTTAAAAAATTGCTTTTTGTCTTATGAAGGCTACATTACAGAGCAAGAGATAGAACAAGCATTTTAGGTCAAGGGTGGTGCCACAATAGCTTGGTGCCTCAGGCGCCAAGCTATTCTGGCACCACCCCTGAACTATCATCAAATGTATTTCAAGCCATAGCATATCAGGCTGAAAAGGATTAAGAAAATTGTACAGCTTTTACGATGTGTTGAGTCACAACAAAAAAATCTGATTTGCCCGAGATGAGCTCGACAAGACCAATCACATTCTGTGTTACATCTTGTTGTTCTAGAGGAAGTTGAAAAACAAACTTTCATTAGCTGAAAATGTGACTAGTCTTGCCCACCGCATCGTCAATCATGACATTTTTTGTTCTAGAATAAAATAGTGCAATGTAAAATGTGCTTGGAATTGCTGACCCATCTCCTACAATGTACGGTTCAATCCTTGCGCTGCGGAACTGACCCTCTTTGTCTATGTGGCAGATAACAGTGCCAGGGCCGTGTCCATCTTGATCTCCCCACTTCCAGTCTGGCCCCCGCACCACACGTGTCCCCAGTGGCAACCGTTCCCCAGCGTTCACCTTGTCTGTTAAATGCACAAGCAAGGATTTCCATTCACGTATATTAAATGCTTTCAATAGCTGGACTGCCATCCCCCCCAAAAAAAAAACAACAAAACAAAAAACAACAAAACAAAAACAATGAACAAAACTGGTGTTTAAAGTAAATGTTCATCAGCACTTTTGCGAGACATTACTTAACCCATTTAATCCCAACACGCTACAGCTGGTGATAGATTAACCTCGTTAATTCAAGGGTAGTGCCAGATTAGCTTGGCGCCTAAAGGCGCCAAGCTAATCTGGCACTACCCTTGAATTATCATGGTTAATCCATCCCTTGCAACTGGTACATAGTCATTAGGTAATGCTTCCGAAGTTGGTGTTAAAAAGTAAATGTTTATCAGTACTTTTGCTAGGGAGGTAGACATTAGTTAACCCATTCAGCCCCAACGCCCTACAGCACGTAATGGACTACCCTTGCAACAGGTAGATGGGCATCAGGTAACGCTTCCAAAATTTGGGAAATGCGGCCGTGGGGTTAAATGGGTTAACACACCAAGACCCAGGATCAAAATTCCACAACTTCCAAGTTGTCCTTTGAAAGCTTGGGGCTCATGAGGATCTATACCTCTTGCATTTGGGAGTGTTTAAATTTTTCTCGGCATTGAATGGGTTAAGCTAAAAGATTAGAGGGCTCACTACCTCTGCCCACTACTTTTGAGTGAACTCTTTTTTGTTAGGCACTCACCTGTGTCCTCATGCACTTTTTCAAAGTCAGCATATCGACTTCTGTGCCTCTCACTAGGAGTGGCTAGTTCCCTCTTCACAACTGTCAGTACCTCCGCCTGAAATCAAGCACTGTCCTGATTCAGTAACTGACCCAAACAACACCCTTACAGAAATATAATGGATACACTGCCACGCTGCAACAGGAGTCGAACACACAAGTACGGGTGTTTTTTTTTTTTATATTCCACTTGTCAAATTCACAACCATACTCAAAATATTGTGCTAGTCTGTGATTAAGAATGTAATACACAGTTTTAAGTCCAAAATGTACAGACCAGAACACATATAATATTGAATCAAATCCTGCAAATTACAGATTCCATGCATTTTACCATCTGAAAGAAAATCAGGTCCCAAGCAACTGAGAAATGCATGTTTTGCAAGCACACAAACCCAATTCTTTGGAAACAAGAATGGTGTAAAGTCCACATGTACCTGCTGTTCTTTATTCAAGTCTGGCATTAGACTTTTAGCAAGGGCATTGATCTGCGTTTCATCGTGATCATCTCCCCCCGTACGCTTCTTCAGAACCGCCAACATCTTCCCAATAGTGTCCTGCAAGTAGTACATGTCACCAGTTCATATTTCTTCTCAACAGCGTCCTGCAAGCAATGCCACCAGTTCATTTTCCAAATATTGTCTCGTAAGTATTGTCACGTCCTGAGAAAGCCTTGTTGCTGTCGAGACGTTAAGCAATGTACAATCAATCAACCATAAGTATTGTGATAGGTATATTATTTCCCAACAAGCAATGTGACAAGTTTATATATTTTCCAATATTGTTCTGCAAGTAGTGTGGCAAGTTTATATTTTCTCCAGTAGTGTCCTGCAAGTAGCGTGACAAGTTTATGTGTTTTTTTTTTTTAATATAGTGTTAAGTAGTGTGGCAAGTTTATGCATTGTCTCAATTGTGTCAAATTAGGGTGACAAATTTATATATTTCCCCAACAGCCCAGCAAGTACTGTGACAAGTTTAAGTATTTTCCCAATAGTGACACCTAATACTTCTTTCATTACATCAGTAAATCATGACAGTATTATTACATACAAGGAAACAGGCTGTGATTGGCACAAGTTAAGTATGCTGCCATGTGTGAGCTGTGTATCCTTTGGTGTAAGCTTAACCCATTTAACCCTAATGCCCTACAGCAAGAGATGAATGTGGACCACGATAATTCAAGGGTAGTGCCAGATTAGCTTGGCACCTGAAGGCGCCAAGCTAATCTGGCACTACCCTTGAATTATCATGGGCCACCCATCTGCAATGGGTACATAATCGTTAAGTGGCATCTCCAAAAAATTTTGTCAATGAGGCCTTGGGGCTGAACGGGTTAATGCAACACAATCCTGGTCATTTTTTTATCAGGAACCTTACAGCACAAGGCCGTAAGATCCAAACTGACAGACAAGTAAATAACACTCGGCTCATCCTCTACCCCAAAGGGCAGGATTATTTTCACGGCATGCACGATACCTGCACAACAAAATAACCACAGAGTTTCTCGATGTCCTGCGGCTCAAGGTAAACCCCTTTACTCAGCTCTGCCATGCTCTTCATCAGTCCCTGCAACCGAACGACTCATGTCAATACAAAAGTCACAATGGGAATCGCCGCTACCGGCATATGAACAGCTGAAGTCGTAAACCTCTGAAACCAGGCCTCGGCCCTGTGGACAGCTGCACGAGTGAGCTTAGTCCTGCCCCAGCCAGCCACTAAGCAAGTTGCTCCACTATAGCGGAGTACCCTGCTTAGTGGCTGGTGCAGGAATCAGCTCACTTGTGCAAACGAAAACTGGTGGGGTGCAGGAGCAACGTCACGTGCCAGAACCGCACCCAAACCAAGGGGAACCACATCATCAGCTGACGTAGGCCTGAGGGCCATCTGCGGCTGGGTTTAGCCTTCACAGTATGTTGTCAGAAAACAACATGCAGAGTACATCATGGGCGTTAGCGCACCCATACTGCTTACTTTGTGAAACTCCATATTCGTATGTTGTGTGTCCCTTTTTCCATTTTTTTAAAATTTAGGACCTTAACCCATTTAGCCCCGACGCCCTACAACAGGTGATGATTGGCCATGATAATTCAAGTGTAGCGCCAGTAGGCGCCAAGCTAATCTGGCGCTACCCTTGAATTATCATGGTTGATACATCTGCAATTGGTAGTCATTTGGTGACAACTCCAACATTTCAGAAAAGTGGCTGTGGGGTTAAATGGGTTAACGTACAGTACATAACGTAGTCCTTGGTGGGTGTAAGCACAACCCTAACTTCTAGTTAGTTACGTAGATAAATTGTAAAACAAACCGTGACAGAAACCCTTTTATTTCTACTCAAACCAAGGGGAATCACAGCGCTGGACGGACAAACGGTTGGATCCCCTGCCCCTGCCTATCAGGCGCCCGGTCGCCGGCCCACGGAGAAGTGCGCAGGTGTGGAACGGGACAATCATTTCCATCCTCAAAAAGAATGGATTGGGTCTCTTATGTAGCCCATGTCTTTCTCTGGAACTTGGGAGGTGGGCGGGAGAAGCATGCATACACGAGCATGAAGGTGCGCTGCGTGTGGTCGGGTGAGTACCCTGATTTCCCACAGTGGATGCGCGGAGCGTTGCACAGCAGTGTGGCGATGCAAGTTTGCCTCGAGTTGTGGATGCTCACAGGCTGGATGGGTGGGGCTGGCGCTGGCAGAGTTGTGCTCGGGCCGGGGGGAGTCACGGCGCCCAGTGGCCGGCCCACGGAGATGTGCGCAGGTGTGGAATGGGACGATCATTTCCATCCTCAAGGGGAGTGGATCGGGTCTCTTATTTAACCCATGTCTTTCTCCGGAGCTTGGGAGGTGGGCAGGACACAAACATAAAGGTGCGCTACTATATGTGGTCGGGTAAATACCCTGATTTCCCACAGTAGATGCACAGAACATTACACAACAATGTAATGATACAAATTTGCCTCGAGTTATAGATACTCACAAACCAGATGGGTGAGGCTAGCACTGGCAGAATTGTACTCAAACCAAGGGGAATGTGTATGTATGTTTCTCCTGCCTACTTCCTAGGTTCCGGAGAGGGACATGGGTTATGTAGGAGACCTGGTCCATTCTTTTTGAGGATGGAAATGATCGTCTTGTTCTGTACCTGCGTATTTCTCTGTGGGCTGGCGATTGGGTGCCTGATGGGCGGGGGTGGGGGATCTGGCTGTTTGTCTGTCCGGCGCTGTGGTTCCCCTTGGTTTGGGTGCGGTTCTGCCAGCGCTGGCCTCGCCTATCTGGTTTGTGAGTGTCTGTGGCTCGAGGCGGATTTGTATCGTTGCTTTGTTGTGTGGTGTTCTGTGCATCTGCTGTGGGAGGTCGGGGTGTTTGCCCGACCACATGTGGTGGCGCACCTTCATGTTTGTGTATGTGTGTTTCTCCTGCCTGCTTCCTGGGTTCCGGAGGGGGATATGGGTTGTATAGGAGACCTGATCCATTCTTTTTGAGGATGGAAATGATCGTCTTGTTCTGTACCTGCGTATTTCTCTGTGGGCTGGCGATTGGGTGCCTGATGGGCGGGGGCGGGGGATCTGGCTGTTTGTCTGTCCGGCGCTGTGATTCCCCTTGGTTTGAGTACAATTCTGCCAGCGCTAGCCTCACCTATCTGGTTTGTGTGTATCTATAACTCGAAGCAAATTTGTATCGTTACATTGTTGTGTAATGTTCTGTGCATCTACTGTGGGAAATCAGGGTATTTACCCGACCACATATAGTAGCGCACCTTCATGTTTGTGTATGTATGTTTCTCCTGCCTACTTCCTAAGTTCCGGAGAAAGACATGGGTTATATAAGAGACCTGATCCATTCTTTTTGAGGATGGAAATGATCGTCTTGTTCTATACCTGCGTATTTCTCTGTGGGCTGGCGATTGGGTGCCTGATAGGCTGGGGCAGGGGATCTAACTGTTTGTCTGTCCGGCGCTGTGATTCCCCTTGGTTTGAGTACAATTCTGCCAGCGCTAGCCTCACCTATCTGGTTTGTGAGTGGAAGTAAAGCGATCCCATCCGCAAAAATGAACGCGAACAAAGACGCGCTTTCCAATTGGCTAGACAAAATTATAGGTCAGCACACAGTAGCCAATCAGGATCAGGCTTACTACTACCGGCAGAAATGGCACAATCAAACTGTCTTTTTGCCAAAACAAACCCCAAAATACCGTAAAAAGCTACCGTAGAAAATTGATACATGACCGGAAGACCGTAAAAAAACACCCAAACTCGTAAGAAATACGGCAAAATCGTAAGAGTAGGCAGGTCTGGTGCTGGCGTGTGATGCTGGATACACACACAGTGCTTGGCACCAATAGTACATTCTCCAGCAAGGTTCGTGACTAATATTTATCTTGTTTCTTTACTGTCAGAGTTTGAAGCCTGCCTGCCGGTGATAACAGATACATACTATGGAACACACCCCATCATGGCCTATTTCAGGGTCTACTATAATTTCAATATGTTAGACAAAATAACAAACAGTAGCAACAGTGATATATTAATGCATGATACCTTGTCTGCATTTCGACCGACTGGAACGTAAACCACAGGCCGTATTTTATCATACTTTTTCTTGGTGGCAAAACCCATCATCAACTGTGTCAGTGCAGTCCTCACCTGCAAAAATTGAGGCATACTTGTAAAAGACACAATACGCTGCAGTTGTGAGTTTCTGTATGCCACACTTACACATGCACAGCTTTGCTCTTAGACAAGTTTCACAACACTGCAACAGAAACGTTATTTATATCATTGATTATCATTTATGTTCTTCACACCTGTTGACAACTTTGGGAGGCAAGTGCATTTCATAAAGATTGTGTACCAGCTGTGGGAGGTGGATCGCCATGACAGTTCAAGGGTAGTCTCAAGCAGCTGACTGGCACCTGGAAAACGTTAAGCTAATCTGGCAATAGTTGGAACTGTCATGGCCAATCCATCTCCCACTGTGATCAGAGCTGATGTAGCCTGTTGTATTTGGTAGCCTGAGGTTGCCACGGAAAGATCAAGACATGACCATGGTTAAAGTACCCTTTATAACCCTTTGCATGTCGGCAGCAGTTTTAGTCACAATGATTCCTGTAGGAATCACCACAATTTAAACCACTACTGACACGCAAAGGGTTAAGAAACTTAAATACAGACCCACTTACGTCAAATTTGGTGTACTTACAAGTGGGTGGCAAATCTGTATATGCATTTTGTGAATGTGCTGCATATCTACCTTTTCTGGCTGCATCTTAATAAGGGCTCACGAGCACCTGCTGATCATACTCGGGTTTGAACTCACCTGGCACCCTTCACAACATGAGTTCTGCCGCTGCCGCTGTATTCAGCTTTTCAACATCTTTTACCATCACGATTGACTTCTTCATCTAAATACAACTCTCCATTGTCCCTGCCTTGTTACAAGGCACTTTTTGCCATTTTCTCATTAAAAAAACACACACAAAAAACCCCCACAAAGAAATGTATATTGGATGTCTGATGGAAAGGAAGTCACTACCAACGTTTTGACAGACAGAAAGTCACTACAACGTTTTGTCCCCTAAACAAGCTGCTGCGACTTCGACTTAAGGTTCCTGGCCAAAACTGGTGTTTGGTTGTACCTTCTACTGAAGGCTCCCATCACTGATGTGTTGAAGATGAATGTGTATATATTGCAGACCTTACAACCAGCACGCACCTTTTTACCATAAACACCCTTACAACACAAATGATGCAACAATATTATGTCTGGAAAACCTTTCCTTACATGTGTCTTGTTGAAAGGATAATCGTCACCATCCTCAGTGTTCTCGGTGGCGTGGCCATCACTGATGAAAATGATGCGTGGCCGGACATCATACAATCCCGACACAGATATGATGCCAGCTGTAATCGGACAGAAAACAATAACAACTGCACATAAAAGGACCAAAACACTAAGGAAACTTAAAATCACCTATGAACTTTGTTTGGTTTTCAGTCCAACAATATGAAACTGGCTTCGAAGACTGCTAATGTAGCTGATCTGTGTTACGAAAGTTGCTACACTCAAGCATGGGAGACAACTGCAAACAGGCACGCTTGCTGTTTGTAGCCATATCACTTCATTGGATATCGCTATTCACTTCTGTCTACTGATAGTAAAAAATAAAACAAATAAGCTATGTATGTCTTTGTTCACATAGTAAAAGTGAATTACCACGATGATGATCAAATCTGTGAGGGAGTGGATGTGTGCAATGCTAGAGTCAAAGATGATGTGTGCTGTACTGGATTCTTCTGTGTCCAAATGAACCATATAATTTCAAGGGCAGTGCCAGATTAGCTTGGCGCCTGTCGGCGACAAGCTAGTCTGGCACTACCCTTGAAATAGACCTATGCATAGCATTTCATAACCATCTGTTGCAGAGTTGCATCTTTGAACAGTTACGTCTTTTGTCCACCACGAAGGTGAGTTCAAAGATGGGGCACTGACAAGAGGTCTGTACAAATTTTGACCTCACCTGGGTTTGAACCCAGGACCTTTCAGGTGAGAGTCAAGCAATCAACCACCTGAGCTCCCCTATAAGCCCAGAGAATAATTCCTGCGCTTCCCTATAAAGCCCAGGATACCATTCCCATACCTGAAAAAGAAGACGATACATGTGCTGATCTGTAACTTTAGCAATTACAGTCCAGAACTGCAAGTTACAAACTCACCGACCAGCACACATCTAATGACAAGAGAATGAATGTATACTGATGAGCAAAAGAAATGCAACATTTTTGGAATCATCGGAAACACTAAGTGTTTCCAATGATTAAACAAGATGGGATGAACCATAACCCACAAAGTCCCTTCTATGTGAGAGCTGTCCTCGCTGTCAATGGTCTTTGTCTTTGACCTGATTTTGATGTTGAATTATCTCCTATTGAAAAAGTCTCGCAGATCTGCCAATGTGTCAGTGAGTTCTATAAGGGGCGCAGGACATACGCGTCACTGATTTGTCAAACGTCATGACGTAAGTTTTAGTTTTTAAGTAATTTTATATTTTACGTGATATGAGTTTCACTTTCACCTCATAGGCTTGAGAAAATGGTGACCAAACTAGAACTTCATGGTACAATTTCAGTCTTGCTATAATTTGTGTGAAAACAGGTTGAAATTACCTGCTACATGATATACTAAGTACACGGGTCACCTGCATGCGCTCCTGAAAGCGCGTCAATGTGTGTGTTTATGTTAGTGCGTGCATGCGCGTGCGCTCCAAACATCTCCAAGAGGCATAGATCCTCATGTGCCTGGAGGGCGCATGAGGATCTGTTCCTCCTGGAGATGCGCGCATGTTTGTGAGAGAGAGAGAGAGAGAGCCACGCACGTGAGAGAGAATGACATCATATTTAGAGTATTATGTCAGTGACTGCATGGTGACGGAGTTGCCTCTTTTACGTCATCGCCACTGTCTGACTTTCTCTAGAAGTAAAGCTTTTTTTTTAATGTTTTAATGCTTTTCTGAAAAGAATAATTTTTACTAAAGAAGTTGAAAGGATACAAAGCTGGATAACGAACTCAAAGAAGTTGAAAGGATACAAATCTGGCTAATGAACTCATCCAATGTCTTTCTTCAAACTAGCTATATGCAAAAGTTCAAGTAAATATGACAAAAAATACAAACTCCAATCTGGGTCAACCGAATTCCTATAAACAGTTGTTCATGTCTTCAATGAGACGTTCAATTACAATATGCTCGGAGGCTCTCTTAGCCACCCACTTAAGAAAGTATTTCGCCAAGTTTCAAGCTTGGGTGTACAGAAATATCGGAGATTCTCTTGTTTACATACATACACACACACATACATACGCGCATACATACATATGCAAATATGGTGCTTCGCGCCAAATGTATGTTCAACTAGACATGACGTGATTTTTATCTTGTTACTTCAATAGAGGTTTAGCCTGCCCGCCTTTGACATCATGGACATGCAATTAAATTCACCCCACTGCGACCCATCCTAAAAAGTCCCTTCTATAAATAGAAGGTACTTAAAAAATGTTTCATTTCTTTTGCTCTTCAGTATAATAATAATAATAATAAAGGTAATTTGTATAGCGCCTAATCACGAAGGTGCTCTAGGCGCTTTACAATCGCAGTAATGAAACACAAAGCAAAATACAAAAACAAGCACATACAACAAAAACACATTGATTTACAAGGAGCAGACAACTCTCTCTCTCTCTCTCTCTCTCTCACACACACACACACACACACACACACACACACACACACACACACGCACACACACATGATGAGCCAGCAGACAAAATGGTCTTTACGTATATGCAACAGAGAAAAGGTGTGTTTTAAGCTTGGATTTAAAAATGGAAAGAGATGTTGAGTGACGCACATCAGCTGGGAGAACGTTCCATGTAATGGGACCAAAATACGAAAATGCATGATGACCTTGAGTGACCTTATTACGTCTAGGGATACAGAACGTAAGGAGGGGCAGAGCCAGAGATGATGTTGAAACAAATAACACAGACTTTATACTGAATTCAGTATGAAACTGGCAGCCAGTGCAAATCAGCTAGTAGAGGCATAATGTGTTCACATTTCGGTACACGAAAAATCAGACGTGCAGCACAGTTCATGACTCTGAATTTGGCCAAGAAGATTTTGCAGAACACCGTACAAAAGAGAAATGAATTTTTCTCTAAAATGTATTTTTTCGAAAAATACTTACCGATGACATTACTGTAAGGAATAGTGTCTTAGCTAGCCTAATTTTAGCCAAAATTGGTTGTGTACCTATATGGCAGGAGAGGCAACAAGAGGCGTCATAAGCCTAGTAGTCCAGCATCCCAAGTAGCCTCCCTTCCATCCCCATCTGGGCAACTGCTCACCGGATTCCCGCCAGTTTGTTTTTAACTTAGCTGACGAGCGGCAAGCGGGGCAGGTGGGAGGGTCATTCGAGTAATGTCATCGGTAAGTATTTTTAGAAAAAATACATTTTAGAGAAAAATTCATTTGTTTCCTCGAAACAAATTACCGATGACATTACTGTAAGGAAGAATAACAAAGAGGAGGTGGGTGCTACTTATAACGCCCCTAACCCCCCACTGCCAACAAGGCCCACCCTCCCAGGAGCAACCTCCTGATAATTTTAGCTAAGAAGCCTACGGCACCGAGGTTGCCAGGAGGGAGTGTTGCACTCCGGGGAAGTCTCCCACCAGCGCTCTGTTTCCCGCTGGCTGGAGAAGACCCGAGAGAATCTCGCGCTGTCCAGAGAGGTCTCTCAGGTAGAATCGGGCGAAGTTGAATGCACCCCCCAGTGCATGGCCGCTGCAATGTCCTTGACGGCTCAGTAGCGGTCGAATGTGAGGTTGCAGCCGTGGCTCTGACCTCGTACGCCCTGATGTTCATCGCTTTGGCTGCCTCAGGGAGAGGTCCCGGTAGGCGGCACGTAAACGCCATGGAGCTCGGAGGTATACTGTCTGGGCTGAGGTGTCATCCCTACCTGGAAGGCGGGTGCATCCCCTGCGTATCAGCCTGGTCCGGCGCGGGTGTCCACAGAAGGCTCTCCCCGGATCCTGCTGTCTGTATCCCGAGCAGGGCCCGAATCCCTCAAGGGCCGAATGGAGACCACTGGGGTGATTCAAGAGGACCGGTTTAGGCCAGGAAGCCAGGTCGGGCAACGCATCAGATGTGCAGAACCAACCATCCGAGCTGTAAGTCTGAGGGTCGCGCTGAGGAGAGTGCAGTCCGCTGACCCTGGCAGCCATGGCGAAGGTCAGTGAGACATAGGTCTTTCATGGCATAAAGGTCGTCCGCGTCAACTGAAGCGGGTTGCAGTGGTTCAAGATGAGCCACCATAGCCCCTAGGTCCGGTCCCTTCGCGGCACTGCGAGCGAAAGCAAGAGGTGTAGACCGAAGAGCGTCAGATGGTCGGCGTGGTCTTTACAGGCCTCGGGGTTGGCCGCTCTAAGTGGCCAGCGTCAGCGATCCTGTCCAGGTAGCCCCCTAACGATGCAGGTGCCAAGCTGGTTGGTGACGAGCCAGAGGAAGAAGTCCACCCGCCGCGGAAGCACCCGGTCCATGTGGAAGAGGTGCTTGTCGTCACATGAGAGGCTCAGGACTCCCTTGTAAACCCGTCTGGCCGAGAGTCTACAGACTGTAGCGAAAGCTCCCTCTGCTGCAATGAGAATCCTCTTGCAGCGAGGGCTTGCCGCACCACGTCCCGGCATGTGACGAGAGTTCTCGAGACTTGCAAATCAACGTGCGTGGGGTGGAAATCCGCAGAGGGGGGCCCACGCCAAGGTTCAGGAGGCCGACTTTCCACGAGCACCTTCCGCAGCAAGTATCCACCCGGAACAGGACCGCGTTGCAACCTTAAGCTGAGCAGGAGCTTGGAACTAGCACCGTAGGAGGTTCGGCGAGGCGACGAGGCCGTCCCAAGAGAAGTAGAGAGCGTCGACCACTCAGGCTAGTGGCAATAGAACGGGGGAGAAGAAGCGAGAAAGCTGGCGATTCCAAGTGGGCGTGAACATGGGGAACTCACAGCCGCTCCGATCACCCAAGGATGTCCGGATGGAGCGTCCATGCGGTGCGGAGCTGCTGGCTGCGACACGCGATAGAGTCGGCAGGTCATGCGGAAGTCCCGTGAAGACTCTTTCTCAGGTAGCGACGTCTCTACTTCGCACACCAACGGAGCCCCTAGCAGAGGAGTAAGGAAGGAAGAGGAACCGCGTCCTGCCCTGCTTCTAACGTAGGCGACTACTGTGGCACTGTCAGAGAGGACGAGACACTCCTGACGTCGCCGACGTGACATCCGATGCTGGGCCACTAGGTCCGGAGGACATCCGCCAGAGGCTGAGTAGAATCTCTGTAGCAGGTGAGCACCCCCGGTGGCGAGACTTGCGACGGCGCCAGGGACATCTGGGGTGAAGGCGAGAAGAAGGATCTCCCGTCACGAGGCAGACGGGATCCGCCCAGCAAAGAAGGTGAGGACGGAGCAACGGTCGCACCCGAACCTGAGACTCGAGGTCGTCCGTCGAGTGTCGTCCGTGGAGAAGCAGCAGCAGCTGAAGCGGGGGGCAGTAGAGGCATCGTAGGGGACGTAGGTCCGCTGCAGTACTCATCAGACCCTGAAGCTGAAGTCATCGTCTGGCGCAGGACGCCTGCTCTTGAAACACCCGCCGCACTGGGTTCGCGAACCGCTGAATCCACCACTCTGGAAGTCTTCTTTTGTGAAGTCGATGCGTGATTCCATCCCTAGGCCAAGCGGCGCTACGACGTGAAGTTGGACTTGCCCACGTAAACCAGGAAGCCAAGCCTGTCAAGGAAATCCAGAAAAGCATCATCGATCCTTCTCCAACGAGGACCCCGACCGGTTCCGCACAAGAAGATCATCTAGGGAAGTCGACGTGGAGCACGAAGACGTCCAACTGATCCTGTCCACTACGACGAACAGCTATGGTTGAACCCCCAGAGGCAGCGACTGACACCGAAGGGAGCGCGCGACACTGGTAGATCACCCCGCCGAAGGCAAACCAAAGAAACGGCTGAAGACAAGCTGTCTGGGGACGCGCAGAACATATTCTTCTCCAAGGAGGTCTCCGACCGGTTCCGCAACCGCCAATCATCTAGGGATGTAAACGTGGCTGTACAAAGACGTCCAACAGGCCTAGTCCACTACATTGTCCAGAAGCGGTTGAACACCCAGTGGCTGTGGCTGTGGTAGAGCCGAAGGGAAGTGCATGACACTGGAAGACCATGCCGTCGAGGGTGAGGCAGAAGTAACAGCTGGAGACAGGGTGTCTGGGGGCGAGCAGAATGCAACCTGTCCAGGGAGGTCTTCGCAAGAGAAGATCATCAAGAAATGTCGACGAGTCCCGGCTGACGGCCCAGTCCAAAGGCTGTACTGCGTCGTGAAGGCTCGGGCGGTCTCCACGCCGAAGGACTGGGCGGCGACGAACTTGTACAGAGTGGAGCGCGCGTCGAGAGTGGCAGCCGCTACCAACGGTCGGGAGGTCGAGGCCGCAGCGCAGGGGGGTATCCCAAAGCACCAGTTCGCACGAAGTTGTAGCCGGCAAGGCGTCGACCCAGGAGTGGTACGCAGCGTAGTAGGAGGTGACCGGCCAGCCAGGAAGCTCCTAAACCACGGCGAGTGCAGGGAGTCTCCGATCCTCGATGCGTGGAACGAAGCCTGGTAGAGGCTCGGTCATGCGTGAAGTGCCGTCTCTACAGGCCGACGCGCAACGTCCCGGGACCATAGAAAACTGTCCTAAAGCCCTGGGGCGCCGGTAGGAACCCTGTGTCGTCCGTCGAAGCTACTAAGAGAATAAAACGGATCATTAATCTACAGCGCTAACTCACCTTCTAGCTGTAATGCTCTACAATGTGTACACCCTTAAAAAACCTGTGACATGTGTACACCCAACCCCTACTAGCGGCCGTGGCGGTCCGACGCTATGGCTGCGCTCGTCATACTCCAAGTGTCGCGCGGGCACGCAAGCCCCACAGACTCATCCTGTTCAGGGTAAGGCATCATCCCTGGGCTGGAAGCCGTACATCTGTGATGGGCTGGAAGGCGTGCGTCGTAACCCGTGCTGCCCGAGACGACCTGTCCTGTTAGTGTCAGGCGAACGCCGCACACTGATCCCATATTCTCGCCCGGGGCGATGGTACTTGCACTGAGCTTGAGGCGGAACACTTCTGTTGGTCTGTGGCAGGTTGGTCGGCCGTACTCTTGTCCCGACGGCAGGCCTAGGGTGACGGGCGGCATCCAAGTCGCGGGAAACAGTCTGTGGTAGCGGCGGCCTGTCCGGCGAGCGCGGCCGCCATCGAGGAACGAAAGCCAGCTCGGACTTCTAACATCCAATGGTCAGTCCGCACCGTTCTGAGGGTAGACGGGGCATGCAAAATCGACGTGAACCCAGCTCGACCTTTTAACTTTTATCTGACGGATAGTTAGTTAGTTAGTTATTGGTGTTTAACGCCAAGCAGGCGACTAAGGCCATCTCAAGGTGGTTATCCGACGGACGGGCGTACGCAAGTCCAGCAGTATAGTCCAGTTCTGAACCCCTTTCACTGACCCTCTGCCATGAGACAGCCTTAGTCGCCTGTTGGCGTTAACCCCCAATCAACCAATAACAATGTTACTGACCTTTGGAGCAAGACGCTGAAGCTTCAAGTAATCTCGTCGTGATCCCGACTCGTCACTTACCATTCCCGATGAGCGGGTGCACACTAGTCCAGCAGTCTTGGCTATTCGTGGTCCCCTGTCACTGCCCTATGAGCGGGGCGCCTAACGTCTGTGCTGGACTAGCGTCGAGGATTGGAGGACCGCACTCCCACGCGAGCGCCACATGGTCCAGCATTCTCGTTCCGCCGAGGGTACTTGTCACTCACCGCGACCGGGACGTCATATTCTTATCCATGCTGGTGTAGCCCCCAGGTTACAGCAAACGGCGGCATCGGAGGGAAGACGGGGTGTGTCATCTCGTCGCGATCACGTCTCGTCCATATTACTTCTATCCGACAAGCGGGTGCTCTCAGTACTTACGAGTTGGCGCGCACCAGCCGATGTTCTAGGAGTAGTCCCCGTCCTGCGGTTAAGTCACACGAGCGCCGCATGGTCCAGCCTTCTCGTCCCGCCGAGGGTACTTGTCACTCACCGCGGCCGGGACGTCATAGTCTTATCCATGCTGGAGTATCCCCCGGGTTGCAGCGAATGGCATCACTGGAGGGTAGACAGGGCATGTCATCTCATGCAATTCCGTCTTGTCCATATTATTTCTATCCGACGAGCGGGTGTGCATCAGTCCAGCATACTTGTCCAGTCGAGGTCCCCTGTCCCTAACCTTGGAGCGGGGCGCCGAACATCTGGGCTGGACTCGTGACAAGGGATTGAAGGGCCGTACTCCAGAAGCCGCCACCGGGCTCCTAGCCCGGGTGCGGATCATGCATGCATGTGGCGGGCCAGACTCATACTGGATCCTCTCAGTACTTAACGAGTGGGCGCGCCATAGCTCTAGGGTCGGTAGCGGCTGGTCTATCCCGTGCTGTTCGAGGATCCACAACCGGGAAAACACATCTTGGCCCGTCTGTGGCAGCTGCCGGTGCGTGTGCTCGCTCTCGGCTCCCTGGTAAACTCGTCTGCTGTCACAGCCGCGGAGGTGGGATGACCGTTAACCAGCGTCTGCTCTCGGACTGGTGTCGGATGTCACGGTGATAGACGCTGCAAGCTGTAACCACTGCTCATCCAGCCCGGGACGCCGCGTATCGTACGGTGAGTGTAGGCTCCGCCGGCACAGTATCGGCAGATGGCATGCTCGTCACTCGCCATAGGAAGTCCCCCCCCCAAGCGTGTAGGTGTGGACTTGTAACTGCAAAACATATTCAACAGTGACAGGCGAGCGAACGTGGCTCCCCGAGGCCACGCGACCAGCGTACGCGCGCGAAGGCAGACTTCGAACCGAATGCCAAATCACGGCCAGTGTCGACGCCCGGCACTCTAAGCTCCTTTCCCTGAGCGCCGGTCAGCAACAATAACCGAGGTGTTACCTTACCATGTCGGGGAGGCCGTAGGCCAACCAAAGACCGTAGTGACCAACCGTGCCGCCAAAGCGAAGCCTCGTACCACCAACGGAAGTGCCCGCACCCCGAAGGTAGCTCGAAGAAGCACCGTGAACACAGTAATCCAAGAGTCGTGTTGAACACGGGAAGAATCCAAGTCCCCAGCACCACAAGTCCGGTGGCAGTCACTCGTAACACCAACGAAGGTAAGCTCCAAGTTAGCACAGCAAAGTAGTCATCCCAATCTAGTACAGTGAACACGGCAGAGCCCAAGCCACAAGGCGACCGGTCACAGCGTGCACAGCCAACACTGAACACAGGAAGTAATCCAAGTCCCCGTCACCACAAGTCCGGTGGAAATTCACTCGTAAACCGACGAAGGTAAACGTCAAGCTCGCACAGTAAAATAGTAATCCAGGCTAGTACAGGGAACACGGCAGAGTCCAAGCCACAAGGCTACCGGTCAGATAGTACACCGCCAAGAAGCAGAAGCAGAGGTACATGGCAACCTTTCACGGCTAAGCTAAGAAACAAACTGGCGGGAATCCGGTGAGCGGTTGCCCGGACGGGGATGGAAGGGAGGCTACTCGGGATGCTAGACTAGGCTTATGACGCCCCTTGTTACCTCTCCTGCCATATACGTACACGACCAATTTTGGCTAAAATTAGGCTAGCTAAGACACTATTCCTTACAGTAATATCATCAGTAATGTGTTTTGAGGAAACAATTGCAAAAGTCTATTCGGGACAGCACAAGGGAGGTAACAAGTGTTTTGGTAACTTCAACAGTCAGCAGATGTCGAACAGTGCTGATCCTTTTGAGTTCAATGAAGGCAAGCTGGCAAACTTTCTTCACTTGTTTTTTCATTGTTAGCCTGTTGTCAAAAATGACACCCAAGTTACGGGCCGAGCTAGAAAAGGAGATGGCGCTCTCGCCCACCATCATTGACTCAGCAAGATCAGCACTGCACATAGAGGAGCACATCATTTGGAGGGACTCAGTTTTGTCACTGTTCAGCTGGAGCTTGTTCTGTGTGGTCCACTTCTGAACATCACAAATACAAGACTCCATAGACTGCACCATCCGATCAACATGTTCGCGAAGGGAGTGTTTGTACAATTTTGTATCATCTGCATATAAATGATAAGAAACAAAGTGATGCTCAATGACATGCGACAAGGGCTGTGTATACAAAGTAAAAAGAACAGGCCCCAAAACCGACCCCTGCGGAATGCCACAAAGCAGCTCAACAGGGTGGGACTCAAATCCTGCCACTGAAACCATCTGCAAGCGACCAACAAAGTAGGATTGGAAAAATTTCAGTGCAGTGCTTTGAATGCCAAACACATCACGAAGGCGGGCAAGTAGAATGTCATGGTCAATGGTATCAAACGCTGTGCTCAGATCCAGCAGTCAGAACAGAGATTAGATCTTCATCGCTAGCAGCAAGTAGGTCATTCACAACACGCAGCAATGCTGTCTCAGTGCTATGACCAGACCTATGCTGACTGGAACACATGCCATCTACAGACCATTATTCTTGGTATGGTCTAGCAGCTGTGTGAGCACTATCTTTTCCAGAAGCTTTGAAAGAAAAGGTAGGTTGGATACGGGTCTGTAGTTTTTCAAACTATTGGGATCAAGTGAAGGTTTCTTTAAGAGCGGCTTAACAATTGCAGTTTTGAAACAGGTAGGTACAGTGCCGTGCAAGAGGGACTCATTTAAAATAGCTGTAACAACTGGTACAATTGCATCTTTACATTCAAAAAGAAGCGACGAAGGCATAGGCTCTAGCTCACAGGTCTTGAGAGACATCTTACTCATGGTGTCCAGCACTACCTTTTCAGTCACTGGACTGAAGCATGCAAGAGGAGTGCCAGCAAACACTTAGATTCAAATATACATAACTCAGTGTACATAACTACATACCTTTCCTCACAAAGGCAGCCATGGAGACCAAAAGTGCCTGTACAAACGGTGACCTGCCGCCAAACTGGATGGAATCTGGAATCGAATACACAAAGACATTTTATGAAGATTACAAAGTAAAGTAGGTAAAAGCACTGTCAGGGGACAGAATTGTGCAGTAACGACCAATGCTCATAGATTGAGTTTGGTCGAAGCACAACAAAAACCAAAAAAAAAAAAATTAATTTTTCTCTAAAATGTATTTTTTCGAAAAATACTTACTGACGGCAATACTACTAGGAATGCTTCGCTTAGCTTAACAATTTTAGCCCCCAAAAAACTCACTGTGTACCTGACGACAGGGGAGGCAACCACAAGGGGTGTCATTACCAGGATCCCCCAAGTGGCCTCCCCTGCCTCCCTATCCGGTGGCGCACTCACCGTTTCCCGCCAGTCTCTGAGCCTTAGCTCGACTGCGGCAAGTGGGGAAGGTGGGAGGGACCTCTGAGTAATGCCGTCTTTAAGGCGCCTTGGCCGCGTCGTGTAGGTGGAACTCCCGGGACTGGTCCGTATCCCTGAACGGACAGACAGTTGAACTTGCGGTACGAACACTGGAAGGCGGTTCTTAGCCCAAGTCAAGCCGGAGGAGCACCTAGTCATCAGCTCTGATCTGGAGACCGGAGGGACGCTCCGAGAAGGCGTAATCTTGCAAACTGTGAAGCCGAAGCGAAGGAGAACAGTCAGCAGGTCTTCCTGTTAGATCTCCAAGCATTGCCAGCGGAAGCCTTGGCGATGACAGTGCGCCATCCGATCCGAGAGGTCTGTGCCGGAGCCCGGCCATGCTAGGTGTCAATAAGTGTCTGCCACCCGGTAATTTCGAATGATGCTGAGGGGTCCGAATCTGCTTGGGAACCCGGAGACAAACTCGGCCAAAAGGGGGTTAGTCCGGTTAGGCTTGTGGATCCGGTCTGGAGGCGACAGAGGAAGCAGCTTCCTGTTCCACTACAGGAGGACCGGCCTATCATAGGAGTCTCCTCACACGCGTAGAGTAGTTGGAAGGCAGCCGGGTGTAGTAACACTCTTTGCGCTGCCGCTGACCCTGCCACAAGGGGAATCCGCGCGTATGTTGCGCTGAACTCTGATGCGCCGTGTCCGATGAGTGCTGTCCCGATCTCTGCACCACCAGCAGACGTGCTACATAAAGAAAACCCCGACCGCACCCGTACCTTCCGAAATGCAAGCCAATGTTCCCATCCGACGCGAGCCAGCCGCACTGCCTTCCACTCCAGCCAGCGGATGTATCTGCCTGCGTGTTCTCCTGTCACTATCCGGCTGGTATCGGTCAGGCACTCCCTGCCTAGGTGGCAACTCTGCATGCTGATCCCCCGTTGGACTTGCCTCCTATGCCCGAGAATCTGTGTCGGCGGCGTTGAGTCAGCTAGGAGTCCAGGTCCTCCCACGCTTCGCCATCTGGTTCCAGAGGGCCGACCGTCCAAGTAGTTGCAAGTGCAGGGCCGAAGGTACTAGTAAGCGCCAATAGCCGATACTGGACGTCACCTAGCCTCCGGGTCTGGGATCCGTAAGGGCCTATCATAGCCCGTCGGGCGTCAGGACGTCAGCCCACCTCCATGGTGTCCTTCTGAGGAGGGCTCTCGCATCACCAAGTAGCGCTGTAGCCAAAGCTCCCATCTCTCCGCCACTGACTGAAGCGAGTGGGGACAATCCTGCCGAGGTGGCAAGGGATCCTGCGCTGCCGCCTTACCGTCTGCCCAGTTGGTTCCCCAGAAGAATGTCCTCGTGCGGAGCCTTGCACAGCTGTGTCTTCTCCAAATATGGGCGAGTGTGGAACCTGTCACAACAGCACATCCCGTCGTATCCAGTCACCACCGGTGATCTCCGCCAAGGAGTTGGCTGTGGAGTGGTATGCCATCCTAAACGCTGCGTGCGTGTCCCGCGTTGAGGGACCGAGGCTGAAAGGTCCCAGGTGTTCTCCAGACACTTGCTCACGGAAGGCGTCGCCCTCTCGAGGAAATCCGGTGCCAGCTAGGGAGAAGCGCACCCAGGGAGCAGTCTGTCCAAGCCTTGCTTCAGAGTCTGTAGGCTGTGCGGAGCTGCCGCCTGCATTGACGCCTCCTTATCCACCGCTAGCACGGAACCGCCTGGAAGAGACTCCACATCACTGCCGTCGGAAGAAGATGTTAATCTCCTCTGGTCATCCAGAGTCTCAGAAGAACATCTGGTCTTCTCCGCCGTCTTGCCGCATGGCAGCCAAACGCCTCCGCTAGATCTCATAAGTCTGCGAGGGAGCAACGTGAAGCACTGATTGGGCTGCCCGATGCATCGGTCATCATCGCAACCTTTTTATCAGGGCAAAGACGGCAGGAGGAATGACGCGACGAGCCGGGACGCCTCGTCCAAGAGGCGAGTCTGCGATGTGTTGGTGTGCACCGACCGTCTCCAGACCACGTCCTCCGGGTGTAGGCTTAGCGCCTCCTCATCATCCGGTTCTGGATGTAGGCCACCACTGTCGAGTTGTCGGACAGTACGAGTATCCTGACCCGTGAGACGCTGCTCCCACTCAGGGAGAGCATGAGTCACACTGCTATCACTTCAGCCTGTTGAAGTGTTTCACGGCTTGATCCCTCGTCCACATACGAGAATATCCTGACCTATGAGACGCTGCTTCCACTCAGAGAGAGCGTGAGCCACACTGCTTTCATCTCCAACCTGTTGATGTGTTTGACGGCTTGATCCCTCGTCCAACTGCGAGGATATCCTGACCTGTGAGACGCTGCTTCCACTCGGAGAGAGCGTGAGCCACACTGCTTTCATCTCCAGCCTGTTGATGTGTATGTCCGCTTGATCCCTCGTCCACTTACAAGGATTCCTGACCCGTGAGATGCTGCTCTCACCCGGATAGAGTGCGGGCCACACTGTGTTGATGCGTTTGCGCTTGCTCCCTTGTCCAACTGGCCGAGGTCGAGTGCGCAAAGGGAGGGAGATTCCGTCCTGCCGCTGCCATCTCCGTGGTCCCGATGCCTGTGTCGAGGCTTTCGTTTCCCCGAGGAAGATGGGCCCTTGAAGATCTGGTCGGAAGATCAGCCGCTCCTGGAAGGCGCCTCTGATGCTCGGTGTCATGAAGAGATCCGCCGCTGCGCCGTACCCGAGCTTGTCCGCTGGTCGAGAGGCAGAGAGGGAAATGAAGATATTCCCTGGCGTTAGGCATCTGTAGTGCCCTGTCCCCAGCTGATGTGGTCGCCCTAACGAACATGTAGACTTCATCTCCGCGTGATGCAGGGCCATGGCCACTGTGAGTCTCTTTCTACCTCCTAGGGCGGAGTGTGGGTGGGTGGATTGATTGATTGATTGTACATTGCTTAACGTCCCGACAGCAACAAGACTTTCTCAGGACGTGCCTGCACTGCTTGTGAAAAAAAAACTAAACAGAACATTGAATTATGTCGCCAGCCAGTCCAATACATTAAATAAACCTAACACATGGGGCCTAAATAAAGCTAAGACCATTTAGCAACACACATCCAATATCAAG
This sequence comes from Semisulcospira habei, assembly GCA_036245525.1. Lineage (NCBI taxonomy): Eukaryota > Metazoa > Mollusca > Gastropoda > Semisulcospiridae > Semisulcospira > Semisulcospira habei. The sequence goes on from BTPG01000005.1 coordinate 60,710,395, forward strand.
AGCTACAGGCAGTGCAGACAGTAGGGAGAGTTTAAAAAAGGAAAATACAGGTGAATGGACCAAGGGTAGACAGAAACACATGCCCCAGAATAGAGAGGAAAACACACCCCGTGGGGCTGACCAGGGTGACCCTGGGAACTAAAAAGTAGTTAACCCCACCCAAGTCCCCCAGGGCAGACCCGGGTGGGGGTGTGGGTGGGTGGATGGCAGGGTGGCATTCCAGGAGGCCACACTCGACGAGGAACTACCTCTCGACGGCTGCTGACCGAGTTAGTTCCTCCCAATAGTGCTTCGGACATGGAGGATCCTCCCTGCGAGTTTGTTCTTGTCTGTGACTCCACTCTTCGACTCGGGACCCTGAAGCCTGTGTCCATTTCCATGCTCCTAAGGCGTGGGGGAGGTATCCTGGGGATTAAATTGCGATGGGGCAGCACCTCCCGTCGGCTGGCTCTAATGACCGACTGTCCGTCCTCCCTAGGGACAGCTTCAGTCTTCATAACATTTCCCTGTCCAAACACGATGGAGAAGCACGTCCCGTCAGTTGGTTCGCCTTACTGCGAGGGGCCTGAGCTCCATCTGCCGACGCGTACATAGGGGACGAATCCCGTCGAGGACAGTCTTGCATATCTGGGGCCTCAACGAGGCAGGGTGGAGCTCTTGCGTGTGTTCTGTGTATCGCATGACTGAAATCTTGCCCTCCGTGTGTTCTGTGTCACACATGACTGAAATCTCGCCCTCCGTTTACTGCGAGATGCCTGAGCTCCATATGCCGACCCATACCTAGGGGACGAATCCCGTAGTGAGCGTCCTTGCATATCCGGGGCCTCTACAAGGCGGGGTGGAGCTCTTGTGTGCGTTCTGTGGCTATCTTTCCTGTCCCTCCCTGAGAGGTGCGTCCTAGACACGGCCCGGTGATGGCGCTGATCCGGCCTAAGGCTGGCAGGAACTTGCCTCTCAGAGGGTGGTGGGTCCCCAGCTTTGGCTCTCTCTCTCTCTCTGACCTGGGGGGTGATAATCTGGCCCAACATCTTTACTGCGGGGGGACCAAGCTCCATATGCCGACACATGCCTATGGGCGAACCCCATCACTGGTGGTCGAGCATGTCCCGGGCCTCTACGAGGCGGGGTGGAGCTCTTGGTGCCGGGTTCGAATGGGGGGCAAGCCCCGATCGCTGCTGCTAGGCTCATTCATCCGCTCAGGGCGGGGCAGCGCTGCCTCAGGCACCGACCAGTATGACTCTGCCTTTCTCTTCATGGTCGTCGATGCTGCTTTGTTCGTCAGCTGTGTGTAAGGCACCAGTTTATCTCTCTGGGAAAACGCACACAGCTGTGACCATCTCTCTTCCTCCCATGTCATGCACTGTCGCCTGTCTAATCAGAGGAGCAGCCCGAGCATGGTAGGCAGACATCATGGCCGTCGCTAGGCCACTGGAAGGTGCCACACTTGGTGCAGGTCCGTACCAAGTACATACCCCACTGAAAGGGCTTTTACCTACTTTACTATGTAATCTTCCTAAAATATTAGCACTGGCAGTCTCCCCTTATTTTTCACACAATAACATTACTTATGGGATATTTTATGTTTTCATTCAGATGTAACTAAAAATAAATAATAAATCATGGCATTAAATAGGCGCTTTATTCCAATTGAAAATCGGCTCAAAGCGCCGCCGCGAACTGAACCCAACAAGCACACTCACATGAAACACGCGCATTCACTCACAAACTGTACATAAACACAGAACATTCACGTGGTGCTAAGGGAGCACTGCTATCACTTCAGCTCAAGCGAGCTACTGAAGTTTTGGAAATTCAAATCGTTTATATTTGAAATTTGATTAAGTGGGCTGAAATTTATACCAAAGTCACAACATACTCGGCAGATCCGCAGATATAACCAAGTCTTTAGCAGACAATTTTTTTTACCCTCCTCCTTCTTCGCGCCTTTCAGCGGAAATGCTGTATCGCACAATGTGTGATACAACTTGAGCTTATCACACATTGTGTGATACACTCTAGTGTGTGAACTGTCTTGTGTGCAAAAAATTAATTTTTCTCTAAAATGTATTTTTTCGAAAAATACTTACCGATGACATGACTCGGAGGTCCCTCCCCCCTCCCCGCTTGCCGCTGGTAACTCCGTAGACAACTGGCTAAAGGAGGCTCCACCTGGCACGTGACCGGATGGGCAAGGGAGGCTACTCTCGTCCCTACCCCACCCGGGTCTGCCCTGGGGGACTTGGGTGGGGTTAGGTACTTTTTAGTTCCCAGGGTCACCCTGGTCAGCCCCACAGGGTGAGTTTTTCTCTCTATTCTGGGGCATGTGTTTCTGTCTACCCGAGGTCCATTCACCTGTATTTGCCTTTTTAAAACTCTCCCTACTGTCTGCACTGCCTGTTGCTCTTGATATTGGATGCGTGTTGCTAAATGGTCTTAGCTTTATTTAGGCCCCATGTGTTAGGTTTATTTAATGTATTTGACCGGCTGGCGACATACATTCAATGTTCTGTTTATTTTTTTTTTTCACAAGCAGTGCAGGCACGTCCTGAGAAAGCCTTGATGCTGGCGGGACGCTAAGCAATGTACAATACTCTCGTCCCTGTTAGGGATCCCCGAGAGCCTCCTGGGTGGGACCCTTTGGGTCTTAGGCTGAAATTGGTAAGCATGTAGACTATTTCCGGACAGTCATGTCATCGGTAAGTATTTTTCGAAAAAATACATTTTAGAGAAAAATTAATTTGTTTCCTCAAAACACATTACCGATGACATGACTGTCCGGAAGAATGGCAAAGAGGAGGAGGGTGCCGCAGAATCCCCTTCAGAAATCTCTTAGGGACGAGGGCGGCCCGTCGCTCCTGATCACACACTCCCGACAATTTCAGCGAAGTGCATACCTAAGGCGCCGGGGGCGCCCGGAGGGAGTGTTGAGCCGCAGAGATGTCGCCCACGAGTGAGAGGTTGACGCGCTGGAACGTCAGGTCGCGGAGGTAGAAGCGGGCAAAGGTGGATTCGGCCCGCCACCCCACTGCAGCCACAATGTCCTTAACGGCGCAGTTGCGGTCCAAGGCCAGACTAGCGGCCATAGCGCGAACTTCGTGGGCTCGTATCCTGAGGGCCTCTGCTCTCTGTGGGGAAAGGTCGCAATAGGCGGACCGAATAACCCAGCAGAGCCAAGAGGAGATCGTTTGGGCGGAGATGTCAGTTCTGCCGGCGGAGAGAGGCAAAAAGAGGCGAGTCCGTCCCCTCCGTACGGACTTGGAGCGCCGCAGGTAGATACGGAGTGCCCGCACCGGATCTTGCTGCCGAGTCTCCCGCGGAAGGTCGGGACCTTTAAGCGGGCGAATAGCGATGACCTGAGGCGCCGTCAAGGGAGATCTAGTTTTGGCGAGAAAGGAAGGATCCGGGAGGAGCTGAACGGAGCCGTCCACTCGGAACTGCAGGCAGGACGGGCGAGACGAGAGCGCGTGGAGCTCACTGACGCGGGCTGCCGTGGCGAGGGCCACCAGGAAGCAGGTCTTTCGAGTGACGTCCGCGAAGCTGGCCAGATGGAGCGGTTCAAAGCGGTCCGAATTCAGCCAGGTGAGGACCCAGGGCAGGTCCCAGCGTGGAACGAGGGAGCGGGAAACTGGACGCTGCAAGCCGAAATGTGCCATAAGGTCGGCCAGGTCCTTGCAGGTCCCCGGGTCGGGACGGCCGAGGTGACGGTAGGTGTCGGCAATCATGGAGAGATAGCCACGGATCGTGATGGGAGCCAAACCTTGGTCTTGGAAGAGCCAGAGGAAGAAGTCCGCGAGCTGAGGGGTCGTCAGGTCGACGGGGGAGAGACGACGGACGGAGCACCAGGCACGAAGCACTCGCCACTTTCCCTCGTAGACACGTCTGGTGGAAGGTCTGCGGGCTGAAGCGATAGCGTCCACTGCCGCACTCGAGAAGCCTCTAGCGGAGAGGGCGTGCCGCACAATCTCCAGGCGTGTAGGAGAAGTCTCTCGGGGCAGGGGTGGAAGAGTGGCTGGCGGGGTTGCTTGAGCATCGAGCGAGGGGTGGGAAGTGGGAGGGGCGGATCCGTGGCGAGACTGAGCAGGTCGGTGGTCCACGATCTGTCCCAGGAGAACGGGGCCACCAGGAGAAGGACTGCGTTGCACCCCCGGAGCTTGAGCAGGACTTTGGGGACCAGGACCGTCGGAGGGTAGGCGTAGGCAACGAGACCGTCCCAAGGGATCGAGAGCGCATCGGCCGCCCAGGCCAGCGGGTCGGGAATCGGGGAGACGAAGAGGGGAAGCTGGTGGTTCCACCTGGTGGCGAAGAGGTCGACCAGAGGAGTCTCCCAACGCTCGCAGATCAGGCGGAAGATGTCCCGGCGCAGGGTCCATTCTGTGTGAAGAAGCTGGCCCCGCCGTGAGAGTGAGTCTGCCAGAACGTTCAGGTGACCTGGAATGTGACGGGCTCGGAGGGAAATGCCGCGGTCCTCGCACCAGCGAAGGAGTCGGTAGAGGAGGATGCAGAGATCGGGGGAGCGGGTCCCCCCCTGCTTCTGTATGTAAGCGACGACCGTGGAGTGTCGGAGAGGACGAGGAGGTCCTGGGTCCGAAGATCGGATTCCCACGCGCGGAGGGCCTGCCAAACTGCATTCAGCTCCAGCCAGTTGATGTGCCGCGATGCTAGGTCCTCGTTCCAGCGGCCGGCCGCGTAGCGAAAACTCGGGAGAAGGTGAGCGCCCCAACCGGAGAGGCTGGCGTCGACGCAGAGAGAGAGACGGGGCAGAGGTGAGGACAGGGGAATCCCGGAGCCGAGCCAAGAAACGTCCGTCCAGCGAAGCAGATGGGGCCGCAGCACAGGAGAAACCGGCACCAGGATGGAGAGATCGCCGGAGGACGGTCTCCAGTGGAGGAGAAGGTGTAATTGAAGAGGACGAGAGTACAGACGACCGAGGGGAAGGAGATCCGCCGCCGCACTCATCAGGCCAAGGAGCTGGAGCCACACCCTGGCAGGGACAGCTGCTTCCTGGGCTACCAACCGGGCGAGATCGGCGAGTTTCTGGATCCGAGGCTCAGGTAGACGCACTAGGTTGCGGTCGGTCAGAAACTGCATCCCCAGGTGCACGAAGTGGCGAGAGGGAGTGAGGTCGGACTTGCCCGCGTTGACCAGGAAGCCGAGGCGAGACAACAGGAGGAGAAGAGAATCCCTGTCCAGGCGGAGAGAGGTCACCGACTGGTTCCGCAGAAGGAGGTCGTCCAAGTAGTTGGAGATCGGGCTGGAGGAAGAACGTCGGGCTCTGGCTACCACCGCGTTCATGATCCGCGTGAAGACCCATGGGCTGAGGTTGAGGCCGAAGGGGAGGGCCCGAAACTGGAAGACAGTCCCGTCGATGGCAAAGCGGAGGTACCGGCGCGAGGCTGGATGGATCGGAACGTGCAGATAGGCATCGGACAGGTCCAGGCTGACGGCAAAGTCCATGGGCTGAACGGAGGCGCGAAGGGACCGGGCTGTTTCCATCCGGAAGGCCGGGGCGGCGATGAACCGGTTCAGGGCGGAGAGATCGATGATCGGCCTCCACTTGCCTCCAGGCTTGGGGACTACGAACAGTCGGCTGTAGAAGGCGGGAGTGTCGGGGAGAGCGACGACCTCTGTAGCAGCTTTCCCGAGAAGTGCAGCGACTTCTCCGCGAAGGGCATCGGCTTTGGGCGGATCCGCCGGGATCTCGGTTCACAGAGGAGAGCGCCGAAGCGGAGGCGGGGAACGGAAGGAGATGAGAAGACCTTCGGAGATGACAGAGAGGATCCACGGGTCGTCCGGGAACAGGGAGCGCCAGACGTCTCCGTGCAGGGCGAGCCTCCCGCCGACGGGGGACCTGGAAGCGGACGGCGGGGGGCGGCGGCGGGCGGTAGTCAGGGGGCCCTCCCACGCCCAGGGCGGCGGGCGGGCTTGGGCCAGGCCGGAACGGCTGGGCGGGCAGGACGGGCGGGGCGGGCGCGGCCAGGCCCTGGCGCACGAGGGGAGGGGCGAGAACGGGAGGCCGAGGCGGAAGCTGGGGCCGTGGAGGTGAGTCTGACGAACCGCAGGGCTCGACCCAAGGCCTTGCGGGCTTGCGGAAAGCGAGACGAAGGAGCGCTGGGCCAACGGTCCTTGTTGGCTTCCTTCAGGGCCTGCCAGGAAGGGCCGAAGAGGAGAGGAGCGCCGACTGGAGCCCGGCGGAGCTGCGATCTCACATCAGGGGGAAGACCCGGGCAGGACTGGAGCACCGCATCACGCCGCATCAGATCGCAGTTGGCGGCGGCTGTCATGGCGTTGACGGAAGAGTGGTAGGCCGCTCGATTGGCTGCAACTGCCAAGGAGTGCAGGTCCGACAGCAGTGGAGGAGCGGAAGGAAGCCAGGCCGCTTCGATACGGTTGATGAAGGCTTGCGTAAGCAGCTCCATTAAACCGGAACAAGCGAGAGCGTTGCGGACGAGGCAGGCAGTACGGTCCAATCCTCGAGGCAGAACACGCTTGAGCTGGGAAGCGCCGCCGGCGAGCACTAGGGCAGGCGGATCCACGGGAGGCAGAGGGCATGAGAAGGACTGCGAGTGGCCGGCGTACCAGGCCTGCCGAAAGGCGATGTCAACACCTGAAGGCCAGCGACGGTCGGTGAAGAAGTCCGAGGCCGGCGCGGCGTCTCGCTGGAGATGCGCAGAAAGGGCGTCTGACAGGTCGCGGAAGGAAGGCGGCTGGGGAAGCGACTTGAATTTCTTCACCTGACGCGCAGCGTCCACAAAGGCGGCCGCTTTCCTCTTCAGTGGCGGGGAAGGAGGGCACGCATCCGCGGGCAGGCAGGCCGCTATGAGCCGGGCGGCGTCGTCCAAGGCACGGAGAGTCTCGCCACGCGGGGAGGCCAGGGTAGCTGGAGACGCCGGGTCCTCCCCGAGCGAGGGGGAAGGACTGCCAGACCCCAGGAAGGCCGAAACAGATTCCTCCGGCAGCAGGCTTAATGTCTCTCCATCGCTGGTGGGAGGGGGTGGGGAGGCGCCCGAAGCACAGGGGGCAGAGCGGCGCACACAGGGGGCGGAGGGAGAGCCGAAGGGCTAGGCTGCCGACGCCGAGAGGAAGAGGAAGGCGAAGGGTGCGAAGAGCGAAGCGAGCGCCGGTCCCGATGGGATCGACTACGCCTAGAACGAGGTGGCGCCCTGACGTCTCTATGACTCCTACGAGGGGAGCGCGGGGAGCGGCGCCGAGAGGACCAGCGGTGTGGCGAACGACTGCGCCGACGGTAAGTATAGGAAGAAGCCGAACGTGACGACGAAGGATGCCGGGGGCTACGAATCCTATCGCCGCGACGGGGGCTAAGCCGACGATCCCAAGAGCGGCGCGTGGAAGAACGGGAGCGGTCTGTCCTGTCGCGCGCCGGCGGACGAGGAGACGAGTGACGCGGCGCCCGGGGCTCACGGGGAGCACGTAACGGGCTATGCGACTGGTCATAGAAGTTTTCGGCTGTAGAAGGGGGGGGCCATACGGCCCACATGTCTAGGAACCAGCGACAGGGGTCGCAGTGCACGGGGCTCCTTCACAAGAAGCGGGGCACGACTAGACGGAGAGTCCGAAAGGCCGATGCGTCTGCGAAGAGGCGACAGCGGTCGCGGTGCTCGGGGCTCCTTCTCGAGGAGCGGGGCACGCATAGACGAAGAGGCCGCGCCTGTACCCACAGGCGACAGCGGACGCCGTGCACGGAGCTCCTTCACACGGAGCGGGGCACGAGTGGATGGAGAGGCCAAAGGATCCAAGGGTGTACTCACAGGCGACAGCGGTCGAGGTGCACGGGGCTCCTTCACGAGGAGCGGGGCACGCAAAGACGAAGGGGCCGAACGGCCAACGCTTGACCTCACAGGCGACAGCGGAAGCAGTGCACGGAACTCCTTCTCAAGGAGCGGGGCACCAGTAGACGGAGAGGCCGAAGGACCCACGTGAGTACTCACAGGCGGCAGCGGTCGAGGTGCACGGGGCTCTATCGCAAGGAGCGGGGCACCATTCTCATGGAGGGGGGCACTAAGCCGGCTAGGCGACTTGCCAGGGGTGTCAGCGGGCAAGGGCGGTGCGGACACCGTAGCAGCAATAGTCTTACCGAGAAGACGAGGCGTGCGTATCTCCACGTCCGAGGGGGGGAGCTGGACCGGGTCCCGGCGAGCTGTGACAGGTCGGTCCCGCCGGTAGAACCTCCAAAGCTCCGACCAACGAACCTCCGGCCACGAAGCGCAGACAGAGCAGGGGAGGTCCGAGGAGCAGCCGGAACACGGGAGACAGTACTTATGCCGGTCACTCGGCCACTGAAAGTCGCCGCACAGGGGACAGGTGCGCACAAGATCACTGCAACACAAACCAAAAGGTGAGAGGCGACCGGTGGCGGGAACTAACCCGCCAAATACTTTCTCCAAACGAGAGTAACGAATGAAGCACACGCCGAAACGCGGAAGAAACAAAACAGGTCGAGACGAGACCGCCGTCCAGCCCAGCCGGGCGAGACGAAGGACACGGCCGAGACGTTACCTTTCCATGGCGGCGCCGAAGCGCAAACCACCGTGAGCGACGAGAAGACGCAGTAAGGCCCCAGGCCCGGCAACAGCACGAGGCGCAGACGAGGGCTGGTAGCAGGAAGGCCACGCTAGAAGAGGAAGCCGAGAAGCTAGGCGAAGGCAGAGCGAACGGCCGGTCGAAGTGTACAAGTACGAAGGGTCAGAGGCTGTGAAAACGCGTGCGAACGCTAGCAGCGAAGTAGACAACTGGCTAAAGGAGGCTCCACCTGGCACGTGACCGGATGGGCAAGGGAGGCTACTCTCGTCCCTGTTAGGGATCCCCGAGAGCCTCCTGGGTGGGACCCTTTGGGTCTTAGGCTGAAATTGGTAAGCATGTAGACTATTTCCGGACAGTCATGTCATCGGTAATGTGTTTTGAGGAAACAAATTGTCTTGTAGAAAGTCTGGTCAATAAAAAGGTACAGACACAAACGAATATGAAACTTGATCTCATGTGCAATGACATCATTGTATGGTGACAACTGGCACTTTGACATCATATATTGCGCAATTACGTCATCATGTATGAACATTTGTCTGGCATCTAAAGATATTGACATCACATTACAAAGTAGTGATGATGGTGGTAGTTTTGGTGTGTGCCAAAATCCAACGTCCATTCGACTACTCCTGACAAAAAGGTGAGTAAGAAATAGATGCTTACACCAGTGTCTGGCTGATACTGAGAATTTCACTCTCATGGTCCTAAAACTTTAACCTACTTGCTTTTGCTTATAGGATAAGGTTTTAAAACCACTCATGGGAGATTTTCAGTATCACCTAATGCAAAACTATGTATATGTGGTAGAGATCTGTAATGGTTTCAGACATTATTTCTAGTCTCTTGGCTTGACTTCGCGAACGAAGATTCTATAGGGCTTACCCACGTCGTCTGCAGGCATTTTCGTGGCTGCGGAAGCCAATCCGGGACAGGCAGGTTCGACCGCAGTGGCTGCAGGCGAAGGTCTGGTCAGGGTTCTGAGTTACGACAACTCTGTTTTTTCTTCTGAGCCGCTTGTCCTTAAGGTTAGCTCTGCGAGAGTCCTCAAAGGAGACGGCTGCCTTGTGAATGGTGGAGCGCCAGGTGTCACGGTCCGCAGCAAGCGAAGACCACTGGCGGTGGTCAATTTGGCAGGCACTAAGTGACTTCTTGAGACCGTCTTTGTATCTCTTCTTTGGTGCCCCTCTGTCTCAGTGTCCAGTGGCGAGCTCGCCGAACAGAGTGATCTTGGGTAGGCGATGATCCTCCATCCTGGAGACGTGCCCCGCCCAGCGAAGCTGTGTCCGCAGCAGCAAAGCCTCGATGCTCACAGTTTCCGCCTGTTCAAGGACCTCAACGTTGGTGACATAGTCACTCCAGTGAATGCTGAGGATGGTACGCAGGCAGCGCTGGTGAAAGCGTTCGAGGAGTCGTAGTTGGCTGCGGTAGAGGGCCCAGGACTCGGAACCGTACAGCAGGGTGGTGAGGACGACAGCTCTGTACACGCTGATCTTGGTGCCTTTTTTCAGCTGTTGATTGTGCCACACCCGCTTGAATAGTCGCCCGAAAGTACTGTTCGCTTTTGCCAGCCTGTTGTCCAGCTCCTTGTCCAGCTTGGCGTCTGACGTGATGATGCAGCCAAGGTAGGTAAACTGGTGTACAGACTTCAGTTCGGACTCGCCGATGGTGATGTGGGGAGGGCGATGCTCTTTCTTGGGTGCCGGCTGATGAAGGACCTCTGTCTTTTTCAGACTGACCTCAAGTCCAAAGAGCTGGGCGGCATCTGCGAAGCAGGACGTAATGCGCTGCAAGGCTCTCTCTGTGTGTGCAACGAGGGCAGCGTCATCAGCAAAGAGCAGCTCACGAATCAGTTGGTCTAGGGTTTTCGTGTGGGCCTGCAGTCGTCTGAGGTTGAACAGGCTGCCATCGAGACGATACCTGATGTACACTGCGTCGTCATCGTCGAGGTCCACTGTGGCCTGCTTCAACATCATGCTGAAGAAGATGGTGAAGAGGGTCGGTGCCAGCACGCAGCCTTGCTTCACGCCGTTGCGAATGGGGAATGGTTCTGAGAGGTCACTGTTTAGTCTGACCTGGCCTTGCTGGTCCTCGTGTTGAGGAACTTTGGGGGACAACCTAGTCGCTCCAGGATCTGCCACATACCTTGCCTGCTCACAGTGTCAAACGCTTTTGTTAGGTCGACAAACGTTACGTACAGCCCTTTGTTCTGCTCGCGGCACTTCTCCTGAAGCTGTCTCAGCACAAAGACCAGGTCGGTGGTGCTCCTGTTGGCTCTGAAGCCACACTGGCCCTCTGGGAGGTGGTCTTCAGCGATGGCAGGTACCAGCTGATTCAGGAGCAACCTTGCGAGAATTTTCCTGGCAATGGACAGCAGGATAATTCCACGATAATTAGAGCAGGCAGACTTCTCTCCTTTGTTCTTGTACAGGATGATGATGACTGCATCATGGAGATCCTTTGGTAGTGTTCCTTTTTCCCAGCAGCAGAGAAAGAGGTCGTGGAGCTTGTTGTGCAGTGCTGGGCCTCCATGTTTCCAGATCTCTGGCGGGATTCCGTCAATGCCTGCTGCTTTGCCACTCTTGAGCTGGTGGATGGCTGTGAGGGTCTCTTCGGCGGTGGGCGGTTCGTCCAATTCAACCTTTAGTGGAAGGTGTGGGATTTGGAGGATGACTGTTTCTTGAACAGTGCGCTCAGCGCCGAAGAGGTCCTGAAAGTATTCCGACCAGCGGTTCAAGATGGAGGTATTATCTGTGAGGAGTGCCTGTCCATCAGCGCTTCGCAGGGGACTTTGTACCAGGTGCCTAGGGCCATACACTGCTTTCAGTGCTTCGTAGAAGCCCCTGTAGTCACCGTTGTCAGCGCAGAGCTGGGTCCTCTGTGCGAGTCTGGACCACCACTCGTTCTGGAGCTCTCTAAGCTTGAGCTGGAGACTGCTGCAGATGAGGCGGAAGGCAGACTTCTTCACAGGGCAGGAAGGCTGGGCTAGGTGGGCCTGGTGGGCGGCTCTTTTTTTTGCTAGAAGTTCCTGGATCTCTACGTCGTTTTCGTCAAACCAGTCTTTGTTCCTCTTTCTAGCAAAGCCCAAGACTTTCACAGAGGATTTTACAATAGCAGTTTTCAGTTGTTCCCAGAGTGTTTCAGGGGAGGAGTCTGCTGGATCAACTGTGTCTTTGAGCATGCGCTGTAAATCGGCCTGAAGGGCAGCTTTCTTGTCGTCACGCTGAAGGCTGGCAACATCAAGCTTTCTTGGGTTTCAGCTTGAGGCGGAGCCTGAGTTTGCAGCGAACAAGGCGGTGGTCAGTGTGGCACTCTGCGCTGGGCATCACTCTGGTGAGGAGGACGTCACTGCGGTCCCTCTGACGCACTAGGACATAGTCGATAAGGTACCAGTGCTTGGAGCGAGGATGCATCCAGGTGGTCTTTCGACTGTCCTTTTGCTGGAAAGTAGTGTTGGTGATGACAAGTTGCTGCTCTGCACAGAGCTCCAACAGTAGGCGACCATTGTCATTGCAGTTCCCAACGCCATGCTTGCCGAGGACTCCTTTCCAGGCTTCAGAGTCTTGGCCCACTCTGGCGTTGAAGTCGCCAAGGATGATGACTTTGTCGTCTGCAGGGGTGCTCTGCAGGAGGCTGCGCAGGTCAGAGTAGAACTTATCTTTTTCTGCAGGCTCTGCCAGGAGGGTTGGGGAGTACACACTGAGAAGGGTGACGTATTGCTGGTGTCTCAGTGGGAGGCGCATGGACATGATGCGGTCGGAGTGACCCGTTGGTAGGTTTTCCAACTTAGTTGCAATGGGGGTCTTCACCATGAAGCCCACGCCTGAGAGCCGTCTTTCTGATGCAGGCCTGCCTGACCAGTAGAGGGTGTAGCCAGCGCCAAGTTCTTGGAGGCTGCCTTCCTCCGGAAGGCGTACTTCGCTGAGCGCGGCGATGTCGATGTTTAACCTCCGCAATTCATGGGCAATGAGGGCGGAGCGACGTTCAGGGCGTCCGCTGTCTGCTGTGTCAAGCATGGTTCGGATGTTCCAGCATGCTACGTTGAGTCCGGTCGTGGTCGTCATGAGAGTGGATCCATTGTTTTTTCTTGTTTTCTGACCGCATGAGAAGATGCCCGTTGACTGCGGCTAGCCAACTGGGGTTACGAGGGGATGAGCTTTGGTTAGGCCACCTTTTCTAGGCCCCTCTCCGTGTGGAGCAAGCAGTGCTGTCCCTAGAGAAGGCTGCTTGGTCGTTCAGGGTGTGCCGAGTGACGTTGTCATCCCCATGTCAACATCAGGCGACCAATATCCTGAACCGCCTGCATGCAGGTTTGAGACTGCGGCTTCCAGTGACATCTTTCACCTGCCGTTTTGCCCCTTGCCCATCGCTACAGGACTTGGAAAGTTCAGTGTCATAGTCCGTGGGCGTTTCCTAAAGCCTGCGCGGTGGAGCTTTTTGGTGGAGTGCAGTGTGCGCAGTACTGGCCCCACCCTTTAAACCCTTGGTTCGTTTGCCATGGCCTAGCAAGCTGGGACGGTGGCATCGAGGTCCTCGGGTCGTAGGTTTTTATATCAGACTGTCCTTGTCTTAGTCTCTGGCTCAAAAGGCTTCCCCGGAGACATGGGGGCTTTGATGTCAGGGGTTTCCTCCCTTAGCCTTTCCGCAGCCAAGCGGCCAGGCCTGCAAGGCAGCAGGGACTCGTGGGGGCCGGGGTCGTCTATGTCCCGTGCAGATGTGAACATCTGCCCACTGCCCAGACGGTGACACTTACCAGAGGAGAAAAATCCAACGCCGGAACCCAGTATCGAACCTCGCACCTTTGGCATTGGAGGCAGACGCCTTAACCACTGCGCCACTTCCCCGTCATATTTCTAGTAGTGGGCAGGAAATAGATTCAAAGTGAAGCACAAGTAAAGCAGAACAAAAAGCGACTTACCAATAGCGTTTCTGACGAGGGAGAAGTCATTTGTCACATTCTGAATGACCGTGGACGTCCCCCCAAAAGTCACCACACCAATGTTTTCCTCCACACCAGTTTCATTCACAATGTCTTCCACTCCTGAAAACAATCACGCTCATGACTTTTATCCGACAGCTTGTGACTTACATCTCAGAAATGCCAGTGAAGCCTAAATATAAACACAGTGAAGCCTATATATAAATTTTGGCAAGTAAGGCCTCGAAACAGACCACAGACACTATTTTCATGTTGCTTAAACAGTGACCAAGTTTGACTTTATAGTTTGAAATAGTATTTTAGGAATTTTGGCCTACCAGATACTTCAAAATCCAGTGACACATCAAGTCAAAAAAACTAATTTATTTACCCTATCTATCTATCTATATCCCATAGTCTTGCCGACCGTTGGGGTACCACTGATGACTTGGCAGCCATCTCCCTCCATTCCTCTCTGTTCTCTGCCATTCTTAGCTTATCGCCCAGCCTCAGTCCTGTCCACTCTGAGATATTGTCCTCCCATCTTTTCCTCCGTCTTCCTCTCCTTCGTCCTCCTTGCACAGTGCTTGCAGGATTGTTTTGGCAAGCCCTGCTGAATGCGTGACATGCCCATATCACTTCAGTTTGCGTTTTTTCATAATGACTAATAGGTCTTCATAGGGTCTGATGGCTTGCCTGATTCTGCTTTCCGCTTCCTCGTTCATGATGTCATCTCTGTATGAAATGCCAAGCAGCCTTCGAAAACATCTCATTTCAGTGGCTTGTATCCTCCTTTCAAGGTCTGCTGTGAGGGTTCATGACTCACAGGCATACAAGAACACTGAGATGACTAAGGAGCGCATCAGTCTGATCTTGGAGCAGAGCGTGATGTTTCTGTCCTTCCATATGGTCTTCAATCTTGTCAGTGCTGTTGTTGTCTGTGCAATCCTGTACAGTATTTCTGGTTTTGATCCCTCATCTGTCACAATGGCTCCTAAGTATTTGAATTTAATAACTGTTTCCAGTTTTTGGCTTCCAATCATGACGTCAGTGCCAATGCCACTGGTGTTATTTGTCATCAGTTTGGTCTTCTCTGCACTGATTTCCATCCCATACGCAATGGCTATACTGTCCAGCTTTTCCACCAGCTGAGCTAGCTCCTTCTCTGTTCCTGCAAGGCCATCAATGTCGACCGCAAAGCGCAAGTTCGTGATTGTTCTGCCTCCAACACTGACAGTTCCTTCATGATCTTTCAGAGTGTCTGTCATGATTCTTTCCAGGAAGATGTTGAAAAGAGTAGGTGAGAGCAAGCAGCCTTGTCTGACTCCGACTGTAGTCCTAAACCAGTTTCCTATTTTGCCGTTGAAGCTGACTGCGCTAGTGGCCTTGCTGTAAAGGTTTGCTATGACTTTGATCAGGTTGGCATTTATGTTGGATAGCTTCATGGTGGACCCAGGGGCTGCATGCCACACCCTGTCAAACGCTTCTTAAAATCCACAAAGACATGATAGAGGTCTTGCTGGTGCTGGAGGTACCTCTCACATAGAACTCTCAGGTTGAAGATCTGCTCAGTTGTGCTGCGCCCTGGTCTGAAGCCTGTATTGCCTGTTCCTCAGCTATGATTTCCTCTGCCTCTGGCTTCAGCCTGTTCAGTAGGATCTTTAACATGACTTTGCTTGGGTGGCATATAAGACTGATCGTGCGATAATTCTGGCATTGATGTAAGTTGCCTTTTTTGGGGGAAAGTTATTATAAGTGATTGGGTCCATGGTGTGGGCCAATCCCCTGACTGCCAGATCTTATTGCAGATTGTTAGTAAGGCGCTTATCATGTCTTCTCCCCCTTCTTGGACTAGCTCTGCAAGGATGTTGTCTGCTCCTGCTGCCTTCCCTTTTTTCAGCGACTTCACTGCAGCCTCTACTTCTTCTCGGAGGATGGGATAGTTGCCATTGTTGGTCACGGGTGGGTTGACAAGTTTACCTGGGTACCCTGTAGCTCGGTGGTTGTACAATTCTGAGCAGTACTCTGTCCATCTCTTCAGTATGTCTTGTTCTTCCATAAGACAGTTCCCTTCACTATCTTGAATGATCGAGGAATGTCCTTGTTTTACACTGGTCAGGTCTTTCACCAGCTAGTATGCTTTTTTGCTATTATTTTTGTTCAGATTTTCTTCTACGTGTTTACACTGATCTTCAATCCACTTATTCTTTGCTTTTTTCATGCTTTTCTTGATATCCTGGTTAATTTCCTTGTATTGTTTAGCTCCTTCTACCTCTGATTCTTTTTCTTTAATTCTCGACGCTTGTCACATAGAGCAAAGATGTCAGCTGTAATCCAAGGTTTCTTTGCTTGTCTGTGTTTGCCAAGGATCTCACTGGCTGTTTGGGTTACAGCAGTGTTAAATGTGCCGATCAATGTGTCCACATCCGTGTCTTCTGCACCTAGAAGTAGCAGTGGCGCGAATTTTCCACCTATCTTTGCCTGGAAGGCTTCCGCTACCTCTGGGTCTTTCAGCTTCTCAAGGTCAAACTTGATTCTGGTGGGATCCTGCTTGTTGACCTTCTTTAGGCGGAGTCGGAAGGTCATCATCACTAAGTCATGGTCTGCTCCTGGAAAACTTCTTGTCTTGGCAATGTTCACACTGGTTTGGAAGCGTGATGTAGTCAATTTGTTTATGGTGCTCACAAAGGTGCAATGCCAAATTGGAATTGCCCCTTCATGGGATAAGTCCAATTCCGGGGCAATGTCAAATTGGAATTGACCCTTCATGGGAAAAATATTTTACTTGACTTGACACCGACTTGTGAGAAATCATTAATTCAGTTTATAGAGGTCTTGCCACAAAGTTTCCGGGATGTTCCCCCAGACAAAATCTTCAATTTCTTGAGAGAATGCAATATTTTTAACAAGATCTGAGCATTTATAGACTATGTGAATTTTTTTATTTGCCCTTTTTGAGAGTCTGTAGACGTTTCTTTTAAAGACATGTGCAACATTTTAGCCTGACATTTTAAAGCTATATTTACATCTTGTCTTAAGACCTTGCTTTTAGTCTGGCTGACCAGATTTTTACCCATCCCGCCATGAGACGGCCTTAGTCGCCTGCTTGGCGTTAAACCCAATAACTAACTAACTAACTTGCCACAAAGTATCTTCATGCCAAGTTTGAAGTCAGTGACTTCGTAAGTCTCTCAGAAAAAGCAACTTTATTGTTTACTATGGACAACAAACTAATGATGGAGAGGCAGCACACAGACTCACTTTGCCACCAACATAAATATAAGCATAACCGATTTCTAACATTCTGAATTACCAGCACATACATGAGAAACATGTTTCACAAACATATTTCACCAGATTATTTTAACCATTTTCATCCTGGTACGCTATTGCTTGAAAAAAAAACGTGACTATGCTAGTCCAAGGGTGGTGCCAGAATAGCTTGGCGCCGGAGGCGCCAAGCTACTCTGGCACCACCCTTGAACTTAAATGGTTGATCTCTATCCTAATCTGTAATGTAGCCTTCATAGGACAAAAAAAGCACATTTACAAAATTCAGCCTCAGGGTGAAATGGGCTAAACATTTTCTACGCATCTCATGTACAGCAAACACAAAATACCATCAATAAATTTATTGACAATGTCCAGCATTTCTTCCCCTGCTCCATCTTTCTCCATGCTTTTGGAGATGTCCAGACACAGGACTGTGTAGTAGGACTTGGCTTTTGGCGGAGGATCGGCATCTGTAGACAGAAAAAATAAAGTTTATGCTTGTCTTTGAATTTGGAACTTACCACCTACAGCCCTGATGGCAGTGGGACCCACATTTCGGTGCTGTATCTGAACTTTCTTATAATCATATCACCATGACCTCTGAAAAATCTTTTAACCCTTATCATTCGGTTAATACACCAGTGTGTGAAATAAGTTTGACTAAAATAGTTCAAGGGTGGTGCCAGAATAGCTTGGCGCCTCTATGCACCATGCTGTTCTGGCCCACCTTTAAACTAAAGCCATTGGTCTATATCCTTATCTGTAAGTACTATAATGTAGCTTGCATATGGCAGAGTACAAATTTGAAGCTTTCAGCCTCAGTAAGCTATTGGTTAATTGTTAAATCAACTTTTGTTATAGCTGAAGCTGTTCAAGCGTAGTTGCATGTTCTGTTAACCCCTTCACTGTTGAGGAAAAAAGTGACCATGATTCAACTGCATGAGACTTAGATCCTCATGAGCCCCCCTGACTGTGGGGGCTCATGAGAATGCCTCTTGCTGAGACCAATTTGCATCCATGTTTCTTGGACAGTTTGGCTTTTGGTCATTGAATAAACTGATTTCAGAGACAAAAAAGCATGTACAGGGTGCGTATAGTGGCAGGGAAGGGGTTAAGAAAATGCACTCAACCTGACAGAACCAACCAACCACTTAACTCTTAAACTCCCATAACTAAATGACTTCCATTCTACAGAATGGAAGTCATTTAGTTCTGAGAGTTTAAGAGTTAAGCACCTTTTCAGTCTCTAAATATTTGTGCACATGCGTTAAGAGTGGAGAAGGGGTGGGGGTGGGGTGGGGACCATCCTCTGGTAGACATATGATAAGTGAAGTGTAATAGATGAGAAAAATCAAAATGTGTGTATATAGCCCAACAACACTCACCCATCTCATAGGCTCTTTGCACAGCTACATTCAGATTATGATTTTCAAGTTCAGACCCACTCATCGTTGTCATTTCTCCCCTTCCTGAAAACAACGGCCACAATTCAATTTATCTCGATTTCTGTACAAACATGAAATGCAGGAGAAAAAAAAAGAAAAGCCATGTTTCCAGTTGCATGCTGCTTTCCATCTAACATTTCCATGGGCGACAGTGGCAAAAAATGAAATGACTAAAAACTGTTTATTGACTAACTATGCCCCGTAAGCCATGGCCAGCAAGAGACATACATTTTCATGAGCCCACTGAGGAGGCAGGGGTTCATGAGAATTTATGCCTCTTGCAGACAGAACAGGCTGGCTAAAGGGCTGTTGTGTCTGAATCGAAAAAGCTAAAATTCAGCTTCTAGGACTGAAGATTGTTACCCATGCATTTCTTAAGTACCTAATCTGATAATAATAATAATAATAATAAGCGCATTAAATAGGCGCTTTATCCCAATTGAAAATCGGCTCAAAGCGCCGCCGCGAACTGAACCCAACAAGCACGCTCACGTGAATCACGCGCATTCACTCACACACTGTACATAAACACAGAACATTCACGTGGTGCTAAGGGCAAGCTCAAGCGAGCTACTGTAGTTTTTGGAAATTCAAAATCGTTTGTATTTGAAATTTGATTAAGTGGACTGAAACTGATACCAATCCCAGTCTTTACTGCAGCTTGACACAACCTTCTATAAAGCAATAAAGTAGTTCACAATACAAACATTTTGGTTATATTGAGCTTGTCTTGGACCCAACATTTTGTTCAATATATCTGCAGTTCAAAAATTATAAGTCTCCAGATACATAAAACTTGTGGCACAAGATTCAATTCCTGCGTTTTGCATATATTCATGTAATCAATCATCATACATCTTTGATTTTATTAATTTGTGTCACTGATACTATTTTCAAACTAGTGGGTGAAAACAAATTTAAAACAACAAATATATGGTGAACTCTGCTTGTATCAAAGTCCCAGAAGATGCTATGTCCAGTACAAGCACACTGTATATGAAATTCTGATAAAAGATTTAATAAATTAGGAATTTCACAGATATTCATTCAATCGTTTTTCTTACAGTGGTATAAAGCACCAACAAACACCTGAGAAACTGTTTGAAACAGATGACTCCGATATTGTGTTTATGTGTTACATTTGTGGTTGTGTTATTCTTTTTTATAAGGCATGTGTGTGTTGATCATAGGAAAGATCCAATGTTCAGTTATTTTAGGTAAAAATCATGCACCTTTTTAGTATGATTCGTTTTCTTTTGCATGGAGAATTGCGATCGATTTTTGTTGTATAGCTAGAATGTTGCATATTTCGCTACATTGTTGAAAATTCTGACCTACATCAGCCTGGAAGGTTCTGGAAAAGATGCGGTCATTCTAGTGACCTCAAATATGACATTAAAGTTTTGTAGTACACATGTTCACTACACTTCGCAACATTTACAGAATGCGCCTAGATGTTAGCGGAAGACTGTAGATAGATCTAAAGTGTTCTTTTTAATGAATATTAACGCGCTTTGGTTACGTTTTCTTTTCTGATTGGTTGAGTTGTGTAATTTGCTAGATTGTTCTGGAAAGCTGTAATAGTATAAAAGAGCGTGTTAGGAAATATGTATGTGCATTGTATGAGAGACACAGTGTATCAAAACTGCGGATGCGTTGTACGAGACAGTGTACCAACATGTGGATGCATTTGTGGGTGCATTGTGCTGAGAGTGCATCGTGAGAATAAATTACTGTTGGAACTGTTACTCCAGTGTGGTCTACAACCTTGTGCCATGTGTGACGAGTTGTAGCTAAGTGAGGTTTCTATACAAGAACCCTATGTGAGTGCGTCTGGTGTGATTGCATCATACTATGACAGTAACTACCACGTGTTACAATTGTGGTTGTGTTGTTCTGTGAGAGCATGCATGTGTTAATCGTAGGAAACGATCCGATATTTATTTGAGCTATCATGGTTGCGAATCACGTACCTTTTCAGTAAGATTCTTTATTGTTCATGCAGATAGCGGAATTGGCTTTGTTATGATATGCTAAGTTTAGTCCAGAAGTTTTTAGCAAAGTCGCACGGAGAAGAGCGGTCGATTTTTGTTATGCGTAGATTCGCTGAGAATAAACCAGAATGTTCGAGCAAGGTCGTGCTGTCTAGTGACCTCGTAAAGTGACATCAAAGTGTAGAGCCGCTCTATTTTTAGTTATAGTTTTCTGTGCGCGTGAATTTAGCAGCCAGTCAGTGTGTTTTATGAAAAGTCGTGAATGGTCTGCCATACTCTTGTGTGACGTCATTACACACTAGGATTTGGGGCTGAAATTAGCAGTCATATTTTTATAGACTATTGTAGTTATTCTAGAAAGTTCTTTTTTATTTAATATTTATGAGTTTCAGTTACGTGTTCTGTTCTGATTGGTTGCATTGTGTGAATTCTTTGGATTATTCTGGAAAGTTGTTTTACTATAAAAGACGGTGCCAGGAAGCACGCGTGTACATTGTCATGCATTGTCAGTTGTAGGGACACACAGTTTATCATAGGTACGTGGCCCGTATAGGGTGTACATTGTGAGAGACGCAGCGTACATTATAAGAGAAACGCATTGTGTCGCCAGTGTTGACATTTGCAGAAGAGACATTGTATCAGTGTTGGTGCATTTGGGAATGCATTGTGTGGAGATCGCATCGCTGAAATAAAATATTGTTGGAACTGTTACTCCAGTGTAGTCTACATCCTTAAGCCACGTGTGATGGGTTGCAGCTGAATGAAGTTTATTTAAAAGAACCTTACGTGCGTGCGTCTGGTGCGATATCATACTATGACTACGACTCAACAAGTAACACCACGTAACAATGTGTCTATCTTCGTTCTTTTCTGTATTCCCGTCAACAACACTTTCTGATGCCACTGCACTAGTCTGGGGTGCTCCGAGGCTCTAGAGCTGTCATGGGGCCCATTCTAATTACTCTCTACACCCAGCCTCTGTCTCAGGTTATCACATCATATTCAACTGATCATCACACATATGCGGATGATATGCAACTGCAGAAATCTGCACCTCTAAACATCACGCCAGGCGATTTCTGATGTTCAAAAGTGTATCTGAGATGTTAAGTCCTAAATATGCACAAACAAACTCCAGTTAAACGAGGGCAAGATAAAGCTCTTCTTGTCAGTGCCTCTCGACTATTGCTCAATCCTCCAGACTCTATGTGCATTTGTCGCGCCTATCCCTTTCTCTAATGCAGTTTGCAATCTTGATAAAGATCTTCACGTGAACTGAAGGACCAGGCCAAAATAGTGCCCACCGTCAAAATCAATTCCTCGTAAATTCCACAAATTTCAGTATTCCTAATTCCGCAATCAGTATTTATCTTTTCTAATTGGTATTATCTACTACTTTCTTTTGTGGTATTTGCCTTTAAAACCAGTAAAATATCATGATTGACATGAACACTGATATGCCAATTACCAAGCAAATCTGGTACTACCAAATTTGCTTGGCACATCAGTGTTCATGTTAATCATATTTTACTGGTTTTTCTGGTTCTAGTACCCTACAGCCAGAGCAACAGATTCTCCCTCTGTTGACACTGGAGTGGAGGAGGCTTAGGACATGAGGAGGTGTCACCTGCCTGTGAATGTCTCATCTATGTCTGGCTCAAAATCTGAGTGAAATGTGGCATCCTCTTCTGGTCCCCTTTCTTTACTCCTGCGGACATAGAAAAACTATTCACGATTGACCTTTAAATATGGACCTTTTAACCCTTTGCATGTCGGTAATGGCTTTGGTCACAATGATTGATGTAGGAATCATCACAACTAAAACCGCTACCGACATGGAAAGGGTTAAAAATAATTAGCTTTTCACTCAAAAAGTTAAACGATACAAAGCTTTAATTACTAACAAACTCATCCATGGTCTATTCTGAAGGAAGTCAAACATACAATTTAAAGTGAAAGCAACAATAATTACTGGCTCAAATGTGGGTTAACCGACTTTCTCTGAAGTGGGAACGTCTCTTCCAATTTCAATATTCTTGAAGACTTTATTCAGAAGTTTTCTTGAAAAAAAAATCATTCAAAAGTTTTAATTAACCATGTCAGTATGCAAATACATGTATCGGCGATATCTGTGGATATATACATACATATTCATAAGACAAAACAAGACAAAACAAGAAAAGAAAAGAAAAGAAAAAAAAAAAGAAAAAAGAAAAGAAAAGAAATACTTTATTGTCCACGAAGGTGGAAAATTGTTGCATATATATATATATATATATATATATATATATATATATATATATATATATATATATATATATATATATATATATATATATATATATATGCGGCCCTTCCTGCCAACAGTTCTGTGTGGGCAGTGTATCTGTGTTACTTCTTTCTCTAGAGCTTGACATTTGACATCATGGACATAAAGATACTTGTCAATGCTCAACCATGTCCCATTTTAAAAGTCTATTATATTTTCAATTGAACCGACTAGACACAAGACACTGCAGTACTGCCTGGAAGCTGTAAATCAATGCATGCATTTACTTAGCACGAAAGAAAGCATATGCCCACATGATTCCATGATGAGAGTGCAGGAAAGAAATCAGTTTTTATGGTGTGTAAATCTGACTTCAGTTGACAATCGTCTGTCCTAAACACATAAATATTGGTGATATACAACAATCACAATAAACAAGCATGTCTTCACATTAACCCTTATCATTCGGAATACATCAGTGTGTGAAATAAGTGGGACTAAAATCGTTCAAGGGCAGTGCCAGAATAGCTTGGCGCCTCTAAGCGCCAAGCTATTCTACCACCACCCTTGAAGTCATTGGTCTATATCCTTATCTGTAAGTACTATAATGTAGCTTGCATATGAGCAAATCTCAAAAGGTCGCTTCTCTGAAACCCTGTTCAGAAATAAGTTTGTTTTGACTCACTGAATGTAGATATAACTTTGCTTTTTTCTGCAGCTGAATCTGAATTGAATAAAGAATTCTTATACCAAGTTGTGTGTCATTCTTTTGAGTGGTTTGTTTGTGAGATGATTTTAAATTTAAAAAACACAAGAGTTTCGGCACAAAAAACATTACACAGAATAGGAAGCTTCAGCATGGAAGCTTCAGCATGGAAACGGATGACAACTTGAAGTAAATCTTGTTTGTGTGTTGCTTGGGGATTAAAGTACATGCACAGGGCAAAGTGTTTGGTTGATGATTATTCTTTTCTAATTTATATTTAAATCTGAAAATTACGGTGTTGGGCGTTACCTTTACAGTCATAGTACCGAAAGTTGAATACAAAAGATGATACAGCAAAAGGTATATAATAACAAAAGCAACATACCCACACAATTATTAATGCATTTGTTTTGCAGAAAACAAGCTTTATCCATTAAAATTAGTCAAAAACAATTATTTAGCATGGGACAAAAATAGGCATTGTGATTCCAGTCATTCGTAACGTTCAACACCTTGACTGTAGCATGACACCATGCTTAGCACAATACAAATTCTTCTCTAACTCCCTAAAAATGTTACAAAAAATGAATTTTTCTCTAAAATGTATTTTTTCGAAAAATACTTACCGATGACATTACTATTAGGAAACGTGCACTTAGCTTACCATTTCAGCCCAAAATTCCGTTGTGTACCTACACGACAAGGAAGGTGACACAAGGGCGCCGTAGCCGTAGCCAGGTACAATGAGTAGCCTCCCTTACCTCCCCATCCGGTGGCGTGAGCAGTGGTCTCACGCCAGTCTTAAGCTTAGCTTAGGAGCAGCAAGCAGGGCAGGTGGGAGGGTCCTCTGAGTAATGTCATTGGTAAGTATTTTTCGAAAAAATACATTTTAGAGAAAAATTCATTTGTTTCCTCAAAAACATTACCGACGACATTACTCTTAGGAAGAATAGCGAATAGCGGTGCTGCCTAGACTCACACTCCCTGTAAGGGGCCCACCAGAGCCGCCCACCCTGTGCACACTCCCGACCATTTCAGCTAAGCTAACACAAGGCGCCTAGGCACCGGGAGGGAGTGTCGCGCCACGGCGAAGGCCCCAGGCCGGGCGAAGGTCGCCCGTGGGCCCGAAAGGCACTGCGGCAGCATCGGGCGAAGGTAGATCACGTCCACTAACCGAAGGCCGTCCCAAGACCTGACGATGCAGTTGAGGGTGAAAGCAACGCTTGTGACCAGGGCTAGCACCTCGTGCGCCCTGATCTCCAGCATCTGAGCATCATCCGGGGCGAGGTCTAGGTAGGCGGACCGGATAACCCCCGCGAAGCCAGGAAGATATCGACTGGCCGCGATGTCTGCCTGACAGGGAACAAGGCTGAAGGAGGAGGGTATGTCCACCCCAGATCGGCGTCGGGACCCCCGTAAGGCCCACCCAGGTCCTGCTGTCTGGTCACCCGGGGTAGAGGAAGCCTGTTCAGTGGCGTAGGGCGATCACCTGGGGCGTGGGTAATAGGGACCAAGTCTTTGGCAGGCAAGACGGGTCGGTCAGGAGCTGCCCAGGGCCATCCCATCTGCACTGTACGTCGGTGAGGGCCAGGAAGAACCGTCTGCCAGGTCAGGTCCGCGAAGCGAGCCAGGGGGAGCGGTCTCCACAGTCGTCATTGAGTCACCTCAGCACCCCGGGTAGGTCCCAGTGCAGAATAAGCGAGCGGAGGCCCGGCTGCCAGGGGCCGAAGCGTGTCATAAGGTCGGCGTGGACCATGCCAGAGCCCGGGAGCGGGTGGCCCCGGTGGAGACCCATGTCTGCTATGATGGCCAGGTAGCTCCTGCAGGTGATCGGGGCCAAGGTCTGCTCGACGAATAGCCCGAGGAGTAGGCTGATCTGCCGTCGTCCCAGTACCACAGGGCTCGGCACTGTCCCTCCTGGATGCGTCTGGTCGAAGGCCTGCGAACTGTAGAGATGACCTCCCCCGGTGCCCTTGAGAACCTCTAGCAGCGAGGGTGCGCTGCCCAATCACCAGGAGGGTGTGAAGTCGCTCGAGACACGGTCGGCACAGCCGTTGGCAGATAAGTGTTGGCGACTGCGCAGGGTCTGCGAAGAGGATCACCCAGAGATGGAGAGCGCGTCGACCGCCGCGAGGGGGAGCTGGCGAAATCACTGTGTCGGGAAGAGGTCGAACATGGGCGTCTTGCACTGCGCGCAGGTCCTCTGAATATATCTGGGCGGAGCGTCCACTCGGTGTTGAGAAGCCGGCCGCGCTGCGAGCGGGAGTCGGCAGGACCATCAGGTGGCCAGGGGAGGGTCGTGCTCGGAGAGGGATGTCGCGAACGCACCACCGGAGGATCTGTGACAGGAGCATGCAGAGGGGAGTCGGAGCCCACAGAGGCGGTGTCACCGAGGACGAGAAACTCCAGGAGTCGGAGGCGTGTCTCTCACAGATGAAGGCTCACCCAATCACCGCCAGCTCCAACCCGTTGAGGTGCCCGTCCGGGCAGTCTGAAGGTCAGCGGCCAGAAGCGGAGAGGAACATCGGTAGAAGGCATGCGTCCCAACCGGCGAGGCTCGCGTCTGCGATGAGGGAAGTGAATGATGGCCGTCAGGCGGGGGAGATGAGAGCGAAGCATCAAGAAGACCAGAACCCGGGTCGCGAAGTCGTCAGGGAACGGGTGCCAGGTAAGAAGCTGGAGCAGCTGAAGCGATCAGGGGGAAGCCGGTCGAGAGGTAAGACGTCTGCCGTCATGGTCATCAGGCCCAGGGGATGAAGCCCAACTCTGGAGGGAACTGTGACTGCTAGAAACATCCGCCGGATGAAGGTCACCAGCGTCTGGAACCGAGGCTCCGGATGTCCCACCAAGTTGCGATCGGCCTGAAACCACGTCCAAGCGCACTACCGGAGGGAAGGCGTGAGGTCCAACTTGCTGAAGATAACCGGGAGGCCCGAGCCGATAGGGTAGATCATGCCAGAAGCAAGCGCAGAGAAGCGTCGAGCAGGTCCTGGCCGACGGTGAAGTCCATGGCCCGTACCACCATCCGCAAGGCTCCGGGTGTCACCAGGCAGAATGTAGATGTGGCGATCAAAGGAGGAGTCCCTCGTAGCTGGTCGGAGCGGGCCCAAGGGTTGTCTGGGAGCAGCGAACGGCACGCGACGAGATGGAGAGTGGCTGGGCCAGGGGTCCTTGTCGAGTCCGTCACCGTCTGCAGGGTAGGACCAAAGAGGCGAGCGACCGCGCAGGGTTTGCCGTAGAAGCGCCTACACGTCGGTGAGGAGGTCGCGGCAGGAACAGGGGACAGCATGGCTACGCCGCGGGTCTGTCGTCCCTTCGGCGAGGAGATTGTGGCAGGAACGGCGGGCAGCATCGCGATGCATTGGGTCACAGTAGGCGGCGGAGGCCATGGCATCAGCGGA
Organism: Semisulcospira habei; assembly: GCA_036245525.1. NCBI lineage: Eukaryota > Metazoa > Mollusca > Gastropoda > Semisulcospiridae > Semisulcospira > Semisulcospira habei. The sequence continues at coordinate 60,736,939 of BTPG01000005.1, forward strand.
GGTGTAAAATGCAGCAGAAGAAGGTTGCGGTTCTGCCCAAGCCCCAAGGGGGCGGTGTAGCGAAGCTGAAGAGCCGTGCGCTGTCACTGCCTGGGTAACCACTGCTGGTGAAGGTCCGACTGTGGTGCCGCATAACAGCGAAGGCGGACGGCACTGTCCAAGTCCGCCGGGACGGAGGAGATGGAGAGGAAACCAGCATAGCTCAGGAGCTCAGCTGCCAGAGCGCGGAACACCTCGACGAGGTCCGGGGAACCAGAAGCCTATAGCGATGGGGTCGACTGTCATCACAGGGAGAACCGCGATGGAGTCATCTTGGCCAACCGCTGGGCTCATCGGTGTCGGGAGACACGGGCAGGAGACGCATGCCAGCGCGCGAAGTAGATGGGCGCAGGAAGGAGGGGGTGCCAGGCCGGAAGTGCGTCGGCCAACACGTTGGAGATCTGGGTCCCATGGCCAGGCCGCAGGCGGGGCGAACCAGTTAGCTGTGGGCCAGGTTGGGAGAGCGGGTGCACAAGTTCCTGTAGTGTCGTCGGGCTGGGGGCGTGAGACACGCCCCGTGATGCGGGCCGAACGAGATTGCTGCTGGCCTGGATCCGCGTAGTGGCGGGGATGCTTCCGAGTATCTGCATCGGAGCCCCAGAGGACTTGGGCCGCAAGGCGGGGTAAACAAGGTCGCTGTGTGCCAGTCTCGAGAGGGCAGGCGCACAAGGGTCCAGTAGCTTCGTCCGGCTGTGGGCGCCTATCCGGCTGGGGGTGCTGTCACTCACTGTGGAGCAAGACAGACGACGATGCTGCAGGACTGGTACCTAGTAGTGGCGGGCAGCTTACAAGTTTCTGCCCTTACGAGTTCCGCAAGGCGGGGCGAACAAGTTCGCTGTGGGCCACGTTCGAGAGAGTGCGCGCACAAGGGTCCAGTAGCTTCATCCGGCTGAGGGCGTTTGTCACTCACCGTGGAGCGGGGCGGATGACGTTGCCACTGGACTGGCATCGAGTAGTGGCGGGGCTGCTCACGAGTTCCCGCATGTACGAGTTCTGTGAGGAGGGGGCGAACAAGTCCGCTGTGGGCTATGCTTGTGAGAGCGGGGCACACAAGGATCCAGAAGCTTCGTCCGGCTGGGGCGCTTGTCACTCACCATGGAGCGGGACGGCCGATGTTGCTGCTGGACTGGTACTGGTCAGTGGCGGAGCCGCTACAAGTTTCCTCAAAGCGAGACGAACAAGTTCACTGTGGGCGCACAAGTGTCCAGTAGCTGCGTCCAGCTGGGGGCGCTTGTCACTCACCGTGGAGTGGGGCGAATGACGTGGCTGCTGGACTGGACTCGGATAGCGGCGAGGCAGCTGTCTAGTTTCCGCAAAGCTGGGCGAGCAAGCTCGCTTCGGGCCGGGCTCGAGAGAGCGCACGACTTTACCAGCCAGTGCTGGCGCCTAGCACTTAGTTCACTTCCAGCTGCCAGAGAGATAAGGCGCCGCGAGGTCACATTCCACTCTCGCCCGCTCATTCTATTTATATCACACTTGGTACTGTGCGGTACACACGGCTCTACAGCGTGACCGGCGTTCTGCCGCTATAACAACTACCTACTGGTTTGTATTCATAACACATCTCTGCCTAAAGTGACTGTTGTGGAAGAAACATCGTTCAAAAGTTGAAATTCTCACCTACACACAGATACCAAACATGACAACATTACGACTTACACTTGTGTAGCAGGTTATGATGAAAATAAAGGGAACGCGAATTTGTTGTTGTATGATGTTGGTGTTTGTTGTGAAATTGACAAAGTTCCCACAGCCATAACACGAAGACGTAACTTTTCCCAACGAAACACACTTGCATGCATAAGGGTCAGCATGCCTACAGTAAGTATCACTTACCGGATTTTCGTTCCATGGTGGGGGACGGAAGCAGGAGGGTGGTTAATGAGGTCACTGACAGGTCGCGTGTTCTGGCATTTCTAGCCCGCAGCCGTCTCGGTACTCCATAGAATGCTATTGCCATCCCGAAATCCGATCAGTCCATAACAGGTCACAATATTCAACAGTGTTTTTAAACATACCATTAGGTTTAACACATTTTCTGACACACTAGACATAAGAACCGAATACCGAGTTTCTGTTCACAGATACACAACTCCGGCGCCGTCTATGCGAGAATTTTTTTCTGTTTGACTACTGGAGGAATGACGGAGTGGAGGACGGGTGACACGAGTGTCATGTGCTCGGTCATGAGCAGTCTGAGTTTTTCCTCCTCTGTCTGCAAGCCATATGTCCTGCTCTTTAGAATGTTAATGGTAGCGTGACTCTCTTCACCTCCCTGCTCACCATGAAGCGCCAAACCAAATCCCCACTTTGTCATAAATTCAACGCAGTGACATTCCAGGATATGTCGTTTCGGAATGATGCTACTGGCTGGAAAAGTACTTCGAAAAAAACGCATGTAGTTTGCAATCTTGTCATTGATGTCTTGCATTGATTCATTTCTGCTCTTCACCGGCATTTTGTGAGAAACATTAGCATGAACTTGTGAGTAAAGGTCGTTCAGAATTCGGAACTTTAAGGATATGTCATGCGCTGCTGCATGAAGTTTAGGATCATCTGTCAGCTTCATGGTATTGCTGATAACACTGTCACCAACATCAGTCAACACATCATACTTCAAGTAACGGTGGCAGTGGTTGCCAACAAACGAACGGACATGGTATGCTTGCATGAATATCTTATTCCTCTTTAGTGCTTCGTCAAGGCCAGAAGTGACAGGCCCGCACAGAAATGGCAACTTTGTCTCTTCTCTCAGAGCTTCTATTTTGTCCTCGAATTCTGCTACCCGCTGCATCTTCTGCTCACGTCGTTCATCAAAATGCTTTGCACTCTCATTGTGTCTCTTGTCACTCAACACTGCAATACCCTCAGTCAGCTGTTTTCTTTTTTCCAGTTCTTTGATGACTCTTACTTCTGAAATGTACTTTTCAAAAGGTGTGTTTTCATCATGTGCCTCGTTTCCCTCGGCCAGTCTTTCAGCATTGGCTTTATCAAGTTCGTGGCTGTAACGCACGCAGACTTGCCCACAGTCGTACGCACAGACTCTCACGCAACAGACGCATACACCGCCACTGACTCAGACGGGCGCATTCATGCGGTAAAACACAACACACGGGCTCCCTTTCTAAAGTAACCTTTATACACTATAAATGAAAAGAACGACTTAAATGATTATCAACTATATACACTGTTCTATTATCACACCACACACGTATCACAATATCTTTGCCAGGTTAGGTCTTAGTCTCACATTGCCTCCAACCTGTTTGATGTTGTTGCTTGGTTACGTTGGTCCTTCTCACGTCTAGGCGTGAAAGTCCTTCGTCGTACGCTTGTTGCCGTCCTGTCTCTCTTTGGGCACGGACGTCCTCGTTCTCGTACGGTACTCAGTTCTCACTTGGACTTGGGTGTCTTGGTCCCCAGTCAGACTCACTCTCAGAAGAGCTGGAGGGATGACCTCACGTAGGTCCCACCTGCGACTCGACGTCTCGGCGTCCGTCTTTCCACTCTCGTTACAAGAACTCTGAATAGACAAAAGTCCCAACGTAACACTTGCTAAACACACAACATATTGGATCAATGAGAAACGTCACGTAACCTGGCTGATACAAATAACCCACACGTTCATTCACACACACACACGTGCTTCATAAACTATTTTCGTATCACCCCATCTCTGTCACTATCTTGAAACAGACTATAGCCTAACACTCTTGCTATACATTACTCTATACCCTGGAAAAGACTATGCTTAGCCAACCACGTACTATCTTCATAGCGGCTTAGACATACACACTTCGTATTCCTTTAGTCATCTAACTCGGTAAACAACTGTATACAAAAACACCGGTTACTTCACCGAATTCTAAACATACTATAACTAAACCAAACCGGAACACCGCTATACAACCACATTAATCTTACCACGCATACTGTCTTTAACTAAACAACTATCAATACTACGTTTATAGAAACATACCTGAAATCTAGGCTTCAGAGTCTTGGAATGCGGGCTAGGTAACTCAAACACAACCGTTCCATACGATAAGACAGCCCGCACTCCCGATCTAAACCTCTGACAGTCACAGCTTCCGCCTAGAACTCACTAAACAGAACTCACTAAAAAATCCCATGCTAACCATGTCTTACAGATTCCACATGGGCAGCAGGCCCCACGGACTTTCGGCACAAACAAACCGTTAACAAAAACCGTACTGTACTAATCCTATTGTGCGAGCACTATGCACAAGCATAGAGCTTCATCACAGTGGCATTCTTGCTCAAGGAGGGAATGATGTTTTTTTACTATACCTAACAGAAGATGGAGGTATGGTGGTGCCGTTTGCGAAATCTCAACATCAAAGATTGGTTCATGTACAACATTGTTGTAACCCTTGGCATTCTTTTTGTCTCCTCCTGCACGAATGTATCGCCTGTAATCCCTCTTGATGTTGTTCAGAGTTCTTTTTTTCACTTGTACTCGCTCATGTGGAGCTCTTTGTAGCTGACTTTTCGAAGCTGTGCACCAGAGACAAGGGTGGACCCCTTGTGCTCCTGAGAGACCAAAACGTTTGAGGAGAAAATCATAATCTCCAAACAGAAATACACGTATCTGTTTTTCTTTCCATTTCATGGTTTGGAGAACTGACACCTGCTCTTTAAACGGCTGCAAAATTGTTTGAAGATTTTCATGACTGTCTTTACAGTTAGCCATACACACTGTAACGCACGCAGACTTGCCCACAGTCGTACGCACAGACTCTCACGCAACAGACGCATACACCACCACTGACTCAGACGGGCGCATTCATGCGGTAAAACACAACACACGGGCTCCCTTTCTAAAGTAACCTTTATACACTATAAAAGAAAAGAAAACGCTTTAAAGACTATCAAACTATATATACAAGGCTCTCTATCACACACTCAAATCACAGTATCTTTGCCAGGCTAGGTTTTAGTCTCTCAATGTCTCCAACCTGTTTGATGTTGTTGCCTGGTTACGTTGGTCCTTCTCACGTCTAGGCGTGAAAGTCCTTCGTCGTACGCGTATTGCCGTCCTGTCTCTTTGGGCACGGACGTCCTCGTTCTCGTACGGTACACTCAGTTCTCGCTTGGACTTGGGTGTCTTGGTCCCAGTCAGAATCACTCAGAAGAGCTGGAGGGATGACCTCACGTAGGTCCACTCCTGCGACTCGACGTCTCGGCGTCCGTCTTCCACTCTCGTTACAAGAACTCTAAATAGATAACAAAAGTCCCAACGTAACACTTGCTAAACACACAACATATTGGATCAATGAGAAACGTCAAGTAACCTGGCTGATACAAATAACTCACACGTTCATTCACACACACACACACACACGTGCTTCATAAACTATCTTCGTATCACCCCCATATATCAGTCACTATCTTGAAACAGACTATAGTCTAACTGACACTCTTGCTATACATTACTCTATACCCTGGAAAAGACTATGCTTACCCAACCACGTACTATCTTCATAGCGGCTTAGACATACACATTCATATTCCTTTAGTCATCTAACTCGGTAAACAACTGTATACAAAAACACCGGTTACTTCACCGAATTCTAAACATACTATACTAAACCAAACCGGAACACCGCTATACAACCACATTAATCTTACCACGCATACTGTCTTTAACTAAACAACTATCAATACTACGTTTATAGAAACATACCTGAAATCTAGGCTTCAGAGTCAGGGAATGCGGGCTAGGTAACTCGAACACAACCGTTCCATACGACAAGACAGCCCGCAATAACCAAACTAGACCTCTGACAGTCACAGCTTCCGCCTAGAACTCACTAAACAGAACTCACTAAAAAAACCCGTGCTAACCATGTCTTACAGATTTCACGTACGTCTAGTCCAACACGGACTTTCGGCAACAAACCGTTAACAAAAACCGTACCGTACTAATCCTACTGTGTGAGCACTATGCACAAGCATAGAGCTTCATCACAATTCCCCCTTCCTCGGGAAAAAAAGAAACGACCGAGTTTCTTTTTAAGACTACTCGACGTAATATTATCCGAAAACAGGAAAGGACTAAATCTTGACTACCTAGAATACAAGAAAGGACTCACAGTCGATAACACGCCACCAGGGCCACCATGGAAAACGCGGACCGGCAACCTCGTCCCCACGTCCGGTTCCCTCTATCGCGGCCTGCGGGCAAAACTCGAACTCGTCCCCCACAAGTGAATAAAACGGCTCGGTTGCCCCAGCCGCGAAACACGCTAGTGCAGGCCTCGACCCATCATGGTATTTCTTCAGCATGTTAGCGTGGTAGATCTTCTCCTTTCCCCGCACAGAAATGAGGTAGTCATGACCATGCTCGCGAACAACCTGGTACGGCCCCTGCCATTGAGGCACGAGCGCCTGCGTGGTTGCGGGCGAAAAGAGCAAGACTTGCTCTCCTGGAGCAAACCGCCTTATCTTGGAGCTTTTGTCCCGGTAGTGCTTCTGCACCTTCCAGGCCACATCCACATTGTTGTGGGCTATCTCGCAAGATTCCCTGACGATGTTTTTCAGGTCCAGCAGATGCTGAAAGACTATTGCAATTCTCTTTTGTCCGGTGTTCCGCAAAATCTTCTTGACCAAATCCAGAGAGTCATGAACTGTGCTGCACGTCTGATTTTTCGTGTACCGAAACGTGAACACATTATGCCTCTACTAGCTAATAATTGCCTCACCATTCACAAACAGAAAACAAAGACAATGAGGCTGAACGCAACCAGGGAAGAACCAGTCTTGCTTGCTGGCACCCCGTTGGAGGAGGTGGAGTCCTTCACCTATCTCGGGAGCATCATAAACAAAAAAGGCGGCACTGATGCAGATGTCAGAGCACGAATCGGTAAAGCCAGAGCAGCCTTTCTCCAGTTGAAAAAAGTGTGGAGTTCCAGAGAGCTGTCACAACACACCAAAGTCCGGATTTTCAACTCCAATGTAAAAGCAGTTCTCCTATATGGAGCAGAGACATGGAGATTGACAAAAACCACAGTCAACAGAGTACAGACCTTCATGAACAGTTGCCTTAGAAGAATTTTGAAAATCCACTGGCCAGAGAAGATCAGCAACGTCAGACTCTGGGAGAGAACAGAGCAGATAACAGCAGAGAATGAAATTGGGCGAAGAAGATGGGGATGGATCGGTCACAGTCTGAGAAAGCCAGCTTCCAGTATCACTAGGCAGGCATTGTCATGGAACCCCCAGGGAAAGAGGAAAAGAGGTAGGCCGAGAAACTCCTGGCGTCGAGACCTCCAAGCAGACATCAAGAGACTGGGAACCACCTGGAGTAGAATCGAAGGAGAAGCACAGGACAGGAGTTGCTGGAGGTCTCTCGTCGACGGCCTATACCCGGGTAGGGGTGACAGGCGTAAGTAAGTAAGTAAGCTAATTTGCACTGGCTGCCAGTTTCATACAGAATTCAGTATAAAGTCTGTGTTATTTGTTTCAACATCATCTCTGGTTCTGCCCCTCCTTACTTGTCTGATCTTGTCCAGCTGTATACACCGTCCCGCTCACTACGCTCTGCTTCAGACACTCGTGTTTTCCGTATCCCTAGACGTAATAAGGTCACTCAAGGTCATCGTGCATTTTCGTATTTTGGTCCCATTACATGGAACGCTCTCCCAGCTGATGTGCGTCACTCATCATCTCTTTCCATTTTCAAATCCAAGCTTAAAACACACCTTTTCTCTGTTGCATATACGTAAAGACCATTTTGTCTGCCGGCTCATCATGTGTGTGTGTGTGTGTGTGTGTGTGTGTGTGTGTGTGTGTGTGTGTGTGTGTGTGTGTGTGTGTGTGTGTGTGTGTGTGTGTGTGTGTGTGTGAGTGTGTGGTGTGAGTTTTTGCCCTTGTAAATTAATGTATATTTTTTGTTGTATGTGCTTGTTTGTGTATTCTGCTTCACTGTTTCATTACTGTGATTGTAAAGCGCCTAGAGCACCTTGGTGATTAGGCGCTATACAAATTACCTTTATTATTATTATTATTAAAGATGGTTTTGCTCTCCCCTGCGGCCTTATCCCCAGACCACGCGTCCGCGAGTAAGTCGATTGGCCCTCGCGCTCGCCGACCAAAGAGCAACTCAAATGGGGAAAACCCCGTGCTCTCGTTCGGGAGTTCGCGATACGCAAACAGCAGCGCCGGAAGGTAACGGTGCCAGGACCGTGGCCGTGTTTGAATAACCTTCTTCAGTGACTGCTTAAGCGTGCCGTGAAACCGCTCGACCATCCCATTAGATTGGGCGTGGTATGGCGAGGTCAAAGCTCGTTTGACCCCCAGCATACGGTGGAACTCGCCCATCATATCGGACGTGAACTGGGTGCCCCTGTCACTCAGAACCGACTTCGGGAAGCCCATTCGAGCGAAGATTGAAAACATGGCTTCCGCCACCGACACTGTATCAATCTTCTGCAGTGGGATAGCCTCCGGGTACCGCGTCGCCACATCAATTAGGGTAAAAATGTAGCGATGGTTACCCTCCGACGGGGGCGACAACGGCCCGACAATGTCCACCGCCACGCGATCGAAAGGCACCTCGATGCGTGGCATCAACTGAAGTGGCACATTGGGAACCCGGCCCTTCGGGGTTGTCCTCTGACAAATGTCGCAGGAGCGACAATATCGGGCGACGTCAGTCGACACCCCCGGCCACGAAAATCGGAGACGAACCCGCCCCAGCGTTCGCTTAACGCCGAAGTGACCCGCCAACAACCCGTCATGGGCCGCCAACAACACTGTGTCACGCAGCGTAGAAGGCACCGCGACCTGCACGGCTGTCGGAACCGTGCTCGGCGCGCCCTCTCTCCAGAAATGACGGTGCAACAAGCCGTTCGTAACCACAAACCGATAAGCGTTCACCCCACTCTCCTTGATCGTACCCGCCGCCGCTTTTCCGAACCAGTCCTGTAATGACTTATCCGCCCTTTGTAAATCACCCAGCTCGGCAGGCGAGATAGCGTCAAGAGGCGAACTAGCCACACACGGCAGTGCCGCCTTTTGCTCGCCCTCGCGCCTGACTTGCGCTCTCGTCGCGACGAACGCGACTGCCTGGTGAGCCACCCGAGCCTGCTGAAATGCTCCAAACACCCCAACTACTGGCTCCACATCCTTCATGTTGCCGAGAATTAAATCTACTACCGGCTCGTTGATGACACAAGAAACCAGACTACCCGAGAAAAACTCCGTGTCCACTTCTATCTTCGCCAAAGGAAAAACTTCTACCTTTCCTCCGAACGAAATTACCCTCTGCGTCTCCCCCGTGTACTGATCCTCCCTAACCAGGCTACGTCTGACCCCCGCGGTCGTGGCACCTGAGTCGCGCAGAACAGACACGAGGAAACCGTTCACTACCCCCTTCACTACCGGCAAGTACCCTCCACCATCAGCCGAGCACACAACGCCGAGCTGAGGCTCCTCCACGACAGGAACTGCAACACTGGCCATGTGAGTGGGCTGCACAGCCCCATCTACCCGACCAGTGACGCCAGGATACTGATGAGCCAGATGGCCGTGTTCCTGATAACCAGCCCCCTGCGCGCTTGCACCGTAGTACGGACAGCTCCGACTAAAGTGACCGTACCCACGACAAGAAAAACACTGCGTGTCCGAACTCGCAACACGACCACGACCACGTGCGTACGGATCGCTACCGCCATTGCTGTTACCTCGATCACCGCGTCGAAAACGCAAAGTACCTCTACCGTTAATCCGCTGGCCTCCACGTAAAGTATTGACCCCCCGGTAACCCCCAGACGTGTTAGCAGCGACCAACCCGACTGGCGGTGTCTCAGTCCTACGCGCGAGGTTTTTCGTAGGATGCGCCATCCGAAAAGCCTCCGCGTGCTGCACTAACTCGTCCGTAGTCTTGAGGTTACGCTCTCTCAAGAATACCGCTAGATCCTTGGAAACGCTTCCAAAGAACTGTTCAGCCAACATGAGATCGAACAATGCGTCGTACGTGTGGTCGATCTTTGACAGTTCGACCCAACGTACGAGCAAATGGGACAATCGCTTGCCAAACGACATAAACGATTCCCCTGTCTCTGGCCGACAAGCTCTTAAGCGTTCCCTAAAACCTTCCGCATTACACTGGAACTTCTGCAAGAGACACTCCTTCAAAGTCTCGTAATCTATGGTCCCCGAAACGGTCAAACTATGGTAAAGACTCAAGGCCTGTCCCTCAAGCACAGATGAAAGCAAAACGGGCCAGTTGGCAGGAGGCCAACTCAACGCCTGCGCATGAGACTCGAAACGGCACAAAAAAGCGTCAATAGAGTCCACGGACTCTTTAAACATCGGCAGTTTAGGAAAATTGCGTATTCCTCGGCCTACTGAATCACTATCTGCTTTAGACCCCGCATCCCGAGCTAACTGTAGTTGCACCTCTCTATCTCTCTCCTTTTCTTCCCTCCGATACTCTAGTTCTTTCTCTCTTAACGCATGTTCCCTCTCGTCCTTCTCTCTCTGAAACGCTAGAGACTTCTCGTCCTTCTCTCTCTGAAACGCTCTCTCTTCTCTTTCTCTCTCTCTCTGTACTTCTAACTCTTTCTCCTTTAGCTCCATTTCCTCTTTCTTAAGCATTCTGTCTTTCTCTTCTCTCTCTCTCTGAATTTCTAATTCTTTCTCCTTTAAGACTCTTTCTTTCTCCTCTCGCTCTCTCTGAGCTTCTAACTCTTTCTCCTTTAGCTCCATTTCCTCTTTCTTAAGTATTCTGTCTTTCTCTTCTCTCTCTCTCTGAATTTCTAGCTCTTTCTCCTCCCTCTGTATCTGCATTTCCAACTCTTTCTCCTCTCTAAGTCTACGAATTTCTAATTCTTTCTCGTCCCTCACCCTCTGAACCTCTAACTCTTTCTCCTTTAAGACTTTCTGAACCTCTAGTTCCTCTTTCTTAAGTACTCTTTCTCTCTCTTCCCTTTCTCTCTGAGCTTCTCTTTCTTCTCTCTGAGCTTCTCTTTCTCTCGCTCTATCCTCCCTATCCCTACATTTCTCCACATAGTCAAAAAGTTTCTCATCCTTAAGTCCTAACCTTTCACCCTGTTTAATGTAAGCCTCTACCGGGTCTACCTCCATACTTACTGCAACACTTTCCCACACTTGTAAACGTAAATATACAAATACCACAACCAACTCAACGGCAAAAATTTAAAATGCAAACTCACAACCTACGCAGAAAATAGTGACCTACTTGACGTCCAGATGGAACGAAAAATAAGAACGATAGAAAGAAGAGCAAGGAAAAAGAATACTACCTATACAAAAGGAAGAAACAAGAACTAACTCCTCGTAAGATCCCGAAAACTACAGAAATAACGGATCTTACCCCCTAGAATCGGAGAGGGGAATCTAACACAACATGCACATATCAACAAATCCTACTCTAAAATCGCTATCGCCCGCAGATACTTTAACCTACCGCTAAAACAGGGTCACCACTGTAACGCACGCAGACTTGCCCACAGTCGTACGCACAGACTCTCACGCAACAGACGCATACACCGCCACTGACTCAGACGGGCGCATTCATGCGGTAAAACACAACACACGGGCTCCCTTTCTAAAGTAACCTTTATACACTATAAAAGAAAAGAAAACGCTTTAAAGACTATCAAACTATATATACAAGGCTCTCTCTCTCTCTTGGCTTGACTTCGCGAACAAAGATTTTATAGGAGTTGCCCACGACGTCTGCAGGCTTGTTCGTGGCTGCGGAGGCCAATCCGAGACAGGCAGGTTCGACCGCAGTGGCTGCAGGGGAAGGTCTGGCCAGGGTTCTGAGCTGCGGCATCTCTGTTTTTTCTCCTGAGCCGCTTGTCCTTAAGGCTAGCTCTGCGAGAGTCCTCAAAGGAGACAGCTGCCTTGTAAATGGTGGAGCGCCAGGTGTCACGGTCCGCAGCAAGCGAAGACCACTGGTGGTGGTCGATTTGGCAGGCACTAAGTGACTTCTTGAGACAGTCTTTGTATCTCTTCTTTGGTGCCCCTCTGTCACGGTGTCCAGTAGCAAGCTCGCCGAACAGGGTGATCTTTGGTAGGTGATGATCCTCCATCCTGGAGACATGCCCCGCCCAGCGGAGCTGTGTCCGCAGCAGCAAAGCCTCGATGCTCACAGTTTCAGCCTGTTCAAGGACCTCGACGTTGGTGACATAGTCACTCCAGTGAATGCCCAGGATGGTACGCAGGCAGCGCTGGTGGAAGCGTTCGAGGAGTCGTAGTTGGCTGCAGTAGAGGGCCCAGGACTCGGAACCATACAGCAGGGTGGTGAGGACCACAGCTCTGTACACGCTGATCTTGGTGCCTGTTTTCAGCTGTTGATTGTGCCACACCCGCTTGAAAAGTCGCCCGAAAGCACTGTTCGCTTTTGCCAGCCTGCTGTCAAGCTCCTTGTCCAGCTTGGCGTCCGACGTGATAATGCAGCCAAGGTAAGTAAACTGGTGCACTGACTTTAGTTCAGACTCGCCAATGGTGATGTGAGGAGGGCGATACACTGTCTTGGGTGCCGGCTGATGGAGGACCTCTGTCTTTTTCAGACTGACCTCGAGTCCAAAGAGCTGGGCAGCATCTGCGAAGCAAGACGTGATGCGCTGCAGGGCTCTCTCTGTGTGTGCAACGAGGGCAGCATCATCAGCAAAAAGCAGCTCACGAATCAGTTGGTCTAGGGTTTTCGTGTGGGCCTGCAGTCGTCTGAGGTTGAACAGGCTGCCATCGAGACGATACCTGATGTACACTGCATCGTCATCATCGAGGTCCACTGTGGCCTGCTTCAACATCATGCTAAAAAAGATGGTGAAGAGGGTCGGTGCCAGCACGCAGCCCTGCTTTACGCCGTTGAGAATAGGGAATGGTTCTGAGAGGTCATTGTTGAGTCTGACCTGGCCTTGCTGGTCCTCGTGTAGCTGGACAATCATGTTGAGGAACTTTGGGGGACAGCCAAGTCGCTCCAGGATCTGCCACATGCCTTGCCTGCTCACAGTGTCGAACGCTTTTGTTAGGTCGACAAATGTTACGTACAGCCCTTTGTTCTGCTCGCGGCACTTCTCCTGTAGCTGTCTCAGCACAAAGACCATATCGGTGGTGCTCCTGTTTGCTCTGAAGCCACACTGGCCCTCTGGGAGTTGGTCTTCAGCGATGGCAGGTACCAGCCGATTCAGGAGCAGCCTTGCAAGGATTTTCCCAGCAATGGACAGCAGGGTAATTCCCCGATAGTTGGAACAGTCAGACTTCTCGCCTTTGTTCTTGTACAGGGTGATAACGACTGCGTCACGGAGATCTTTTGGTAGTGTTCCTTCCTCCCAGCAGCAGAGAAAGAGGTCATGGAGCTTGTTGTGCAGTGCTGTGCCTCCATGTTTCCAGATCTCTGGCGGTATTCCATCAATGCCTGCTGCTTTGCCACTCTTGAGCTGGTGGATGGCTGTGAGGGTCTCTTCAGCGGTGGGCGGTTCGTCCAATTCAACCTTTACTGGGAGGTGTGGGATTTGTAGGACGACTGCTTCTTGAACAGTGCGCTCAGCGCTGAAGAGGCTCTGAAAGTATTCCGACCAGCGGTTCAAGATGGAGGTATTATCTGTGAGGAGTGCCTGGCCATTCGCGCTTCGCAGGGGACTTTGTACCAAGTGCCTGGGGCCATACACTGCTTTCAGTGCTTCGTAGAAGCCCCTGTAGTCACCATTGTCAGCACAAAGCTGGGTCCTCTGTGCAAGTCTGGTCCACCACTCATTCTGGAGATCTCTGAGCTTGCGCTGGAGACTGCTGCAGACGAGGCGCAAGGCAGACTTCTTCACATGGCAGGAAGGCTGGGGTAGGTGGGCCTGATGGGCGGCTCTTTTTTTTGCTAGGTGTTCCTGGATCTCTACATCGTTTTTGTCAAACCAGTCTTTGTTCTTCTTTCTGGCGAAACCCAAGACTTCTGCAGAGGATTTTGCAATAGCAGTTTTCAGTTGTTCCCAAAGTGTTTCAGGGGAGGAGTCTACTGGGTCCGCTGTGTCTTTGAGCCTGCGCTGTAAATCTGTCTGAAAGGCAGCTTTCACATCGTCACGCTGAAGGCTGGCAACATCAAGCTTTTTCTTGGGGGGCCCCCATTTCTTGGGTTTTGGCTTGAAGTGGAGCCTGAGTTTGCAGCGGACAAGGCGGTGGTCAGTGTGGCACTCTACGCTGGGCATCACTCTGGTGAGGAGGACGTCACTGCGGTCCCTCTGACGCACTAGGACATAGTCGATAAGGTGCCAGTGCTTGGAGCGAGGATGCATCCAGGTGGTCTTTCGACTGTCCTTTTGCTGAAAAGTAGTGTTGGTGATGACCAGTTGCTGCTCCGCACAGAACTCCAACAGTAGGCGGCCATTGTCATTGCAGTTCCCCACGCCATGCTTGCCGAGGACTCCTTTCCAGGCTTCAGAGTCCTGGCCCACTCTGGCGTTGAAGTCGCCAAGGATGATGACTTTGTCGTCTGCAGGGGTACTCTGTAGGAGGCTGCGCAGGTCAGTGTAAAACTTGTCCTTTTCAGCAGGCTCTGCCAGGAGGGTTGGGGAGTACACACTGAGAAGGGTGACGTGCTGCTGGTGTCTCAGTGGGAGGCGCATGGACATGATGCGGTCTGAGTGGCCCGTTGGTAGGTTTTCCAGCTTAGTCGCAATGGATGTCTTGACCATGAAACCCACGCCTGAAAGCCGTCTTTCTGATGCAGGCCTGCCTGACCAGTAGAGGGTGTACCCAGCACCAAGTTCTTGGAGGCTGCCTTCGTCCGGAAGGCGTACTTCGCTGAGCGCGGCGATGTCGATGTTTAACCTCCGCAATTCATGGGCAATGAGGGCGGAGCGACGTTCAGGGCGTCCGCTGTCTGCTTTGTCGAGCATGGTTCGGACGTTCCAGCATGCTACGTTGAGTCCGGTCGTGGTCGTCATGAGAGTGGATCCGTTATTCTTTCTTGTTTTTGGACCGCAGGAGAAGATGCCCGTTGACCGCGGCTAGCCAACTGGGGTTGCGAGGGGACGAGCTTTGGTTAGGCCACCTTTTCTAGGCCCCTCTCCGTGTGGAGCAAGCAGTGCTGTCCCTAGAGAAGGCTGCTTGGTCGTTCAGGGTGTGCCGAGTGATGTTGTCATCCCCAGGTCAACATCAGGCGACCAATATCCTGAACCGCCTGCATGCAGGTTTGAGACTGCGGCTTCCAGTGACATCTTTCACCTGCCGTTTCGCCCCTCGCCCGTCGCTACAGGACTTGGAATGGTCAGTGTCATGGTCCGTGGACGTTTCCTAAAGCCTGCGCGGTGGAGCTTTTTGGTGGAGTGCAGTGTGCGCAGTACTGGCCCCACCCTTTAAACCCTTGGTTCATCTGCCATGGCCTAGCAAGCTGGGACGATGGCATTGAGGTCCTCGGGTCGTAGGTTTTATATCAGACTGTCCTTGTCCTAGTCTCTGGCTCAAAAGCCTTCCCCGGAGACACGGGGGCTTTGATGTCAGGGGTTTCCTCCCTTAGCCTTTCCGCAGCCAAGCGGCCAGGCCTGCAAGGCAGCAGGCGACTCGTGGAGGGCGGGGTCGTCTATGTCCCGTGCAGATGTGAACATCTGCCCACTGCCCTCTATCACAGGCTCTCTATCACACACTCAAATCACAGTATCTTTGCCAGGCTAGGTTTTAGTCTCTCAATGTCTCCAACCTGTTTGATGTTGTTGCCTGGTTACGTTGGTCCTTCTCACGTCTAGGCGTGAAAGTCCTTCGTCGTACGCGTATTGCCGTCCTGTCTCTTTGGGCACGGACGTCCTCGTTCTCGTACGGTACACTCAGTTCTCGCTTGGACTTGGGTGTCTTGGTCCCAGTCAGAATCACTCAGAAGAGCTGGAGGGATGACCTCACGTAGGTCCACTCCTGCGACTCGACGTCTCGGCGTCCGTCTTCCACTCTCGTTACAAGAACTCTAAATAGATAACAAAAGTCCCAACGTAACACTTGCTAAACACACAACATACTGGATCAATGAGAAACGTCATGTAGCCTGGCTGATACAAATAACTCACACGTTCATTCACACACACACACACACACGTGCTTCATAAACTATCTTCGTATCACCCCCATATATCAGTCACTATCTTGAAACAGACTATAGCCTAACTGACACTCTTGCTATACATTACTCTATACCCTGGAAAAGACTATGCTTACCCAAACACGTACTATCTTCATAGCGGCTTAGACATACACATTCATATTCCTTTAGTCATCTAACTCGGTAAACAACTGTATACAAAAACACCGGTTACTTCACCGAATTCTAAACATACTATACTAAACCAAACCGGAACACCGCTATACAACCACATTAATCTTACCACGCATACTGTCTTTAACTAAACAACTATCAATACTACGTTTATAGAAACATACCTGAAATCTAGGCTTCAGAGTCAGGGAATGCGGGCTAGGTAACTCGAACACAACCGTTCCATACGACAAGACAGCCCGCAATAACCAAACTAGACCTCTGACAGTCACAGCTTCCGCCTAGAACTCACTAAACAGAACTCACTAAAAAAAACCGTGCTAACCATGTCTTACAGATTTCACGTACGTCTAGTCCAACACGGACTTTCGGCAACAAACCGTTAACAAAAACTGTACCGTACTAATCCTACTGTGTGAGCACTATGCACAAGCATAGAGCTTCATCACACACACCAAAAACGTATTGTGTTTAGAGTTAGGGTTTTGGAGATTAGCAACTTGAAGCATTGTTTTATAACTGTTACCGCCATGATCTCCTCCTAGTTTTATCCAAATTTCATCTTTTGGTATTTGTTCATGCCATTCAAGAAGATTTGCAGCTTCATACTTGTCAAGCAGTTCAGGAACAAAATGTGTGAGATCTTCTATGTACGCGACAGGCGTTTTCTGGCTTTCCTTCTTGTTTGTGACTTTGTTTTCAAAGGTCAGATTCTTTTGTTCAATGGTCACTCTGCCACAGAGTGCTTCCTTCTGGGCCTGCCTTTCTTTTCTTTCACTTTCAAGGTTGACGCCAATACTTCTCATGAAGCGTTTGTATGTTCTGTACTTGGACCAGCTTAATCCTAGATTGGTTCTCAGCGCAATACCCTGTTTTCTACAGACATACACGGATCGCCTATGGCCTGCTCTGTCTAATATTGCAGTCATTTTTTCATTTCTTTCTCGTCTTAACTCGTCAGCTATTTGTTCAGCTTCGTCCACCTCTGATCCGCCAGACATATTCGCTCTAGCACGGGCTAGCACCTTCGACCTTCTTTGTATTACGGCCGATGATGCCACTGTTGTTGGTTTTCTCGGTTTGGGTATGTGCATAAAATACAAAGGCTGTCCTCCAGTCTTGCAACGAATTGTGGCATCAGCTGATTCATTAAGCATTGTGCGGTTTAGTGCCGTCTGATATTTTTCTTCCTCCTTTGTCAGTGGCATCTGCAGTTCCTGGATAGGTCGAAGGCTGGGTCGTTTGATATGTGGAGATGTGGCTATATCGACACCTGTTTTTTCAATGGGTGAAATGGCTATTTCATGCGTCCACTTTGCTGGTGGAGATGGGGTCCACACTCTTTGTAACGGCGACGTTTGAGCATCGACTGTGCATGGCGTTTTACGGGGAGTAGACGTCGGCGGAATGAAAACTTGTATACCACTATCACCTTCATTAGTGCTGTTATTAGTGTCAGTGTTATGAGTGTCACATTCCGCGGATTGAAACGATCGTTTCTTTCCATGCCGCGAACCCCGCTTCGCTGGTCGTCCTCCTTTACCTAGCTGCATGAAGTGAACACACGCGACACATTCTTCAACACTCGTATTTGGATCGAACATGGTCCAAATGTGTTGTGATGAGGCAATATCAGACGCCGCATTTCGCGTTGTCTCCTCGGACACGCGTGTTTCAGTCGAGTCTATCCGTTTCATCCGACTATAGCAACTCCTACACATTGTTTTGGAGTGCATCAAGTCTTTGTCTTCCTGGATATTAATTCCATAACACTTGTGGAGTAAGTGTTCATAATTGATACAAAGAAATGACTTTTTATCACTGTGTTTCTTTTGTGATCTCTCGCCACATATTCTGCACAATGCATTTACTCTCATTGCATGGAACACACCTGTGTGTACACAGACTGTACGCGTTTCATCAGACCCCATCATGATCAAAAGTTAAATCAAAAGTACATTTACAAGGCTGACTGTTAGTGTTACACTATTTCCCAAGAAAGAAACGTGGCTATCTCCTCCAATAGTATCCGTGTAACTAAGCCCTCTCTTTCCCCAATTCCGGGAGTGTACACCAAGGCGGATGTCTGGAACTTGTCTGTCGACACCTGTCAGTGACCTCATTAATTACCCTCCTGCTTCCGTCCCCCACCATGGAACGAAAATCCGGTAAGTGATACTTACTGTAGGCATGCTGACCCTTATGCATGCAAGTGTGTATCATTTGGAAAAGTTACGTCTTTGTGTTATGGCTGTGGGAACTTTGTCAATTTTACAACAAACACCGACATCATACATCAACAAATTCGCGTTCCCTTTATTTTCATCATAACCTGCTACACAAGTGTAAGTCGTAATGTTGTCATGTTTGGTATCACTGTGTAGGTGAGAATTTCAACTTTTGAACGATGTTGCTTCCACAAACAGTCACTTTAGGCAGAGATGTGTTATGAATACAAACCAGTAGGTATTTGTTATAGCGGCAGAATGCCGGTCACGCTGTAGAGCCGTGTGTACTGCACAGTACCAAGTGTGATATAAATAGAATGAGCGGGCGAGAGTGGAATGTGACCTCGTGGCGCCTTATCTCTCTGGCAGCTGGAAGTGAACTAAGTGTCAGCTGTGGTAAAGGCGTGAGCGGGCAAGGGGGGTTTCGTCCGGCGAGTCATCAGTCCCCCAACATCCAGTAGCGCCTCGTCCGGCTGTCTTTTTCCGTCTTTACTTCAAGTTTCTGCAAAGCAGGGAGAGCAAGCTCACTGCGGGTCAGGCTCGAGAGAGCGGACGCGCAAGTCGGGTCTCGTCTGGCGAGTCGTCAGCCCCCCAACATCCAGTAGCCTCGTCCGGCTGACTTTTATCCTTCTTTTAGCTTCCTAGGTTCCACAGAGCGGGGCAAGCAAGCTCGCTGCGGGCCAGGCTCGGGAGAGTGGGCGAATCGTCAGTCCCCAACATCAGAGTGGGTGCGTCTAAGCCAGGCTGTAGCAGTAGCGGGTGGCTGGTAATCCACGCCAGGTACGGTAAACCAATGTCGATCACCGGTACGACCTTTTCACAACCATACACAGCCGAAGATCCATTAGGCTGAACACGTCTGTTCGCAGTAAGCTAAGCGAACAGACTGGCGTGACACCACTGCTCACGCCACCGGATGGGGAGGTAAGGGAGGCTACTCAGGGTACCTGGCTACGGCTACGGTGCCCTTGGGTCACCTCCCTTGTCGTGTAGGTACACAACGGAATTTTGGGCTGAAATGGTAAGCTAAGTGCACGTTTCCTAATAGTAATGTCATCGGTAATGTTTTTGAGGAAACAAAGAAAACAATTGCTGGATACTGTTTCAGCAGTGTCAGATACATGCAATCAAATCCAAATCAGTTCTCAAAATGAGAGATGAAATTTCAGCTCTGTGTAATGTTTTCTCCCTGACCTTTTGAGATTTGCTCATATGGCAGTGTACAAATTTGAAGCGTTTAGCCTCAGTATGATATGAGTTAAGCGACAGACAAAAGTATGTGCTACTACTAGATAAACAATACTTCATTACCTGTTTTGGGCATGTGCTTGTGAAGATGATTTTTGATCTTTGGTAGGGCTGTTTCTCTGATGTGGTATCCTGAAACAGAGACAAATGGTACACAGTAAAATGGATGCAAACAGTTGCACGGTTACCATGCAAAGTTCATTCATTATTAGCCACTTCTTCGTCAGTTGTGCACTAAAGACAGGTTCCATTTTAATTAGGCACTTCCCTAGAACTGTCACGTTTGAACCATCTTCTGCAATAAACATGTCAGATGCACTTGTAATGTGAACCAAGCTTACACCCATGGCCGATTTTCCAAAATTTTGCAGAGGTCACCTAACAACTATGTACCAGTTGCAGGACTTGGATCGATCATGATAATTCAAGGGTAGTGCCAGATTATCTTGGTGCATAATGGCGCCAAGCTAATCTGGCACTACCCCTGAATTATCATGGTTGAACTGTAGTAGTGCTGTAGTGCGTCTTGAGCTAAATGGGTTAAAAAAAAAGTCATCATAATTGCAAAATTAATTTTTCTCTAAAATGTATTTTTTCGAAAAATACTTACCGATGACATGACTGTCTGGAAATAGTCTACTTGCTTACCAATTTTAGCCTAAGACCCAAAGGGTCCCCCCAGGAGGCTCTCGGGGATCCCTAACAGGGACGAGAGTAGCCTCCCCTGCCCATCTGGTCACGTGCCCGGTGGTGTCTCCTTTAGCCAGTTGTCTACGGAGTTGCCAGCGGCAAGCGGGGAGGAGGGAGGGACCTCCGAGTCATGTCATCGGTAAGTATTTTTCGAAAAAATACATTTTAGAAAAAAATTAATTTGTTTCCTCAAAACACATTACCGATGACATGACTGTCTGGAAGAATGCCAAAAAGGTGGAGGGTGCCGCACAATCCCTTTCAGAAACCTCATTAGGGTTTTGATTGATTGATTGTACATTGCTTAACGTCCCGACAGCAACAAGGCTTTCTCAGGACGTGCCTGCACTGCTTGTGAAAAAATAAAAAAGAAACAGAACATTGAATGTATGTCGCCAGCCGGTCAAATACGTTAAATAAACCTAACACATGGGGCCTAAATAAAGCTAAGACCATTTAGCAACACACATCCAATATCAAGAGCTACAGGCAGTGCAGACAGTAGGGAGAGTTTTAAAAAGGCAAATACAGGTGAATGGACAAAGGGTAGACAGAAACACATGCCCCAGAATAGAGAGAAAAACCCACCCTGTGGGGCTGACCAGGGTGACCCTGGGAACTAAAAAATACCTAACCCCACCCAAGTCCCCCAGGGCAGACCCGGGTGGGGTAACCTCATTAGGGACGAAGACGGCCCGTCACTCCTGATCACACACTCCCGACAATTTTAGCGAAGTGCATACCTAAGGCGCCGGAGGCGCCTGGAGGGAGTGCTGTGCCGCAGAGATGTCGCCCACCAGTGAGAGGTTGTCGCGCTGGAGTGTCAGGTCGCGGAGGTAGAAGCGGGCAAAGGTGGTTTCAGCCCGCCACCCCACTGCAGCCACGATGTCCTTAACCTCGCAGTTGCGGTCAAAGGCGAGACTTGCGGCCATAGCACGAACTTCATGGGCCTCGGCTCCCTGTGGGGAGAGGTCGCGATAGGCGGACCGTATGACCCAGCGGAGCCAGGAGGAGATCGTTTGGGCAGAGATGTCAGTTCTGCCGGCGGTCAGAGGCAAAAAGAGACAAGTCCGTCCCCTCCGTACGGACTTGGAGCGACGCAGGTAGATACAGAGTGCACGCACCGGATCTTGCTGCCGAGTCTCCCGAGGAAGGTCGGGCCCCTTAAGCGGGCGAATAGCGATGACCTGAGGTGCCGTCAAGGGAGATCTAGTCTTAGCGAGAAAGGACGGATCCAGGAGAAGCTGAACGGAGCCATCCACTCGGAACTGCAGGCAGGAAGGGCGAGATGAGAGCGTGTGAAGCTCGCTGACGCGGGCTGCCGTGGCGAGGGCCACCAGGAAGCAGGTCTTCCGAGTCATGTCCGCGAAGCTGGCCAGATGGAGCGGTTCGAAACGGTCCGAATTCAGCCAGGTGAGGACCCAGGGGAGGTCCCAGCGTGGAACGAGGGAGCGGGAAACCGGACGCTGCAAGCCGAAATGCACCATAAGGTCAGCCAGGTCCTTGCAGGCACCAGGGTCGGGACGGCCGAGGTGACGGTAGGTGTCAGCAATCATGGAGAGATAGCCACCGATCGTGATGGGAGCCAAACCTTGGTCATGGAAGAGCCAAAGGAAGAAGTCCGCGAGCTGAGGAGTCGTCAGATCGACGGGGGAGAGACGACGGTCAGAGCACCAGGCACGAAGCACTTGCCACTTTCCCTCGTAGACACGTCTGGTGGAAGGTCTGCGGGCTGAAGCGATAGCATCCACTGCTGCACTCGAGAAGCCTCTAGCGGAGAGGGCGTGCCGCACAATCGCCAGGCGTGTAGGAGAAGTCGCTCAGGGCAGGGGTGGAAGAGCGGCTGGCGGGGCTGCTTGAGCATCGTGCGAGGGGTGGGAAGTGGAAGGGGCGGATCCGTGGCGAGACTGAGCAGGTCGGTGGTCCACGATCTGTCCCAGGAGAACGGGGCCACCCCCGGAGCTTGAGCAGGACTTTGGGGACCAGGGCCGTCGGAGGGTAGGCGTAGGCAACTAGTCCGTCCCAAGAGATCGAGAGCGCATCGACCGCCCAGGCCAGTGGGTCGGGAATCGGGGAGACGAAGAGGGGAAGCTGGTGGTGGTGGCGAAGAGGTCGACAAGGGGAGTCTCCCAACGCTCGCAGATAAGGCGAAAGATGTCCCGGCGCAGGGTCCATTCTGTGTGAAGAAGCTGGCCCCGCCGAGAGAGGGAGTCTGCCAAAACGTTTAGGTGACCCGGAATGTGGCGGGCTCGTAGGGAGATGCCGCGGTCCTCGCACCAGCGAAGGAGTCGGTAGAGAAGGATGCAGAGGTCGGGCGAGCGGGTCCCTCCCTGCTTCTGTATGTAAGCGACGACTGTGGAGTTGTCGGAGAGGACAAGGAGGTCCTGCGTCGGAAGATCGGGTTCCCAAGCGCGGAGGGCCTGCCAAACCGCATTCAGCTCCAGCCAGTTGATGTGCCGCGAAGCCAGGTCCTCGTTCCAGCGGCCGGCCGCATAGCGAAAACTCGGGAGAAGGTGAGCGCCCCACCCGGCGAGACTGGCATCGACGCAGAGAGAGAGACGGGGCAGTGGTGAGGTCAGGGGAATCCCGGAGCCGAGCCAAGAAACGTTTGTCCAGCGAAGCAGATGGGGCCGCAGCATAGGGGGTATCGGCACCAGGGTGGAGAGATCGCCGGAGGGTCTCCAGTGGAGGAGAAGATGCAATTGAAGAGGACGAGAGTACAGACGACCGAGGGGAAGGAGATCTGCCGCAGCACTCATCAGGCCGAGGAGCTGGAGCCACACCCTGGCGGGGACAGCCGCTTCCTGAGCTACCAGATGGGCGAGATCAGCGAGTTTCTGGATCCGAGGCTCGGGAAGACGCACTAGGTTGCGGTCGGTCACAAACTCCATCCCCAGGTGCACGAAGTGGCGAGAGGGAGTGAGGTCGGACTTGCCAGCGTTGACCAGGAAGCCGAGGTGAGATAACAGGAGTAGAAGCGCATCCCTGTCCAGGAGAAGAGAGGCCACCGACTGGTTCCGCAGAAGAAGGTCGTCCAAGTAATTGGAGATCGGGCTGGAAGAAGAACGATGGGCTCGGGCTACCACGGCGTTCATGATCCGCGTAAACACCCACGGACTGAGGTTGAGACCGAAGGGGAGGGCCCGAAACTGGAAAACAGTCCCGTCGATGGTAAAGCGGAGGTACCGGCGGGAGGCAGGATGGATTGGGACGTGCAGGTAGGCATCGGACAGGTCCAGGCTGACGGCGAAGTCCATGGGTTGGACGGCAGCACGAAGGGACCTGGCTGTCTCCATCCGGAAGGACGGGGCGGCGATGAACCGATTCAGGGCGGAGAGATCGATGATCGGCCTCCACTTGCCTCCAGGCTTGGGGACTACGAATAGTCGGCTGTAGAAGGCGGGGGAGTCGTGGCAGGCGACGACCTCCGTAGCGGCTTTCTGGAGAAGAGCAGCGACTTCTCCGCGAAGGGCAACGGCCTTGGGCGGATCTGCAGGGATCTCGGTCCACAGGGGAGAGCGCCGAAGCGGGGGCGGGGAACGGAAGGAGATGAGAAGACCGTCTGAGACAATGGAGAGGATCCACGGGTCGTCCGGAAACAGGGAGCGCCAGACGTCTCCGTGCAGGGCGAGCCTCCCGCTAACAAGGGACCCTGAAGCGGACGGCGGGGGTGGCGGCGGGCAATAGTCAGGGGGCCCTCCCACGCCCAGGGCGGCGGGCGGGCTTGGGCCAGGCCGGGACAGCTGGGCGGGCAGGACGGGCGGGGCGGGTGCGGCCAGGACCGGGCGCACGAAGGGAGGGGCGAGAACGGGAGGCCGAGGCAGAGGCTGGGGCCGTAGAGGAGGGTCTGACGAACCGCAGGGCTCGACCCAAGGCCTTGCGGGCTGGCGGAAAGCGAGACGAGGGAGCGCTGGGCCAACGGTCCTTGTTGGCTTCCTTCAGGGCCTGCCAGGAAGGGCCGAAGAGGAGGGGAGCGCCGACTGGAGCCCGGCGGAGCTGCGATCTCACATCAGGGGGAAGACCCGGGCAGGACAGGAGCACCGCATCACGCCGCATCAGATCGCAGTTGGCGGCCGCTGTCATGGCGTTGACGGAAGAGTGGTAGGCCGCTCGATTGGCCGCAACTGCCAGGGAGTGAAGATCCGACAGCAGTGGAGAAGCGGAAGGAAGCCAGGCCGCCTCGATACGGTTGATGAAGGCTTGCGTTAGCAGCTCCAAGAAACCGGAACAAGCGAGAGCGTTGCGGACGAGGGAGGCAGTACGCTCCAAACCTCGAGGCAGGACACGCTTGAGCTGGGAAGCGCAGTCGGCGAGCACTAGGGCAGGCGGATCCACGGGAGGCAGAGGGCATGAGAAGGACTGCAAGTGGCCGGCGTACCAGGCCTGCCGAAAGGCGATGTCAACTCCGGAAGGCCAGCGACGGTCGGTGAAGAAGTCAGAGACCGGCGCGGCGTCTCGCTGGAGATGCGCAGAAAGGGCGTCTGAAAGGTCGCGGAAGGAAGGCGGCTGGGGAAGCGTCTTGAATCTCTTCACCTGACGCGCAGCGTCCACAAAGGCGGCCGCTTTCCTCTTCAGTGGCGGGGAAGAAGGGCACGAATCCGCGGGCAGGCAGGCCGCTATGAGCCGGGTGGCGTCGTCCAAGGCTCGGAGAGTCTCGGCACGCGGGGTGGACAGGGTAGCTGGAGACGCCGGGTCCTCCACGAGCGAGGGGGAACGACTGCCGGACCCAAGGAAGGCCGAAACAGAGTCCTCCGGCAGCAGGCTTAAGGTCTCTCCATCGACGGCAGGAGGTGGCTGGGGAGAAGCCCGAAGCACAGGTGGCAGACCGGCGCGCACAGGTGGCGGAGGAAGAGCCGAGGGGCTAGGCTGCCGACGCCGTGGGGAAGTGGAAGGCGAAGGATGCTTAGAACGAAGCGAGCGCCGGTCCCGGGATCGACTACGCCGAGAACGAGGCGGAGTCCTGACGTCTCTATGACTCCTACGAGGGGAGCGCGGAGAGCGGCGCCGAGAGGACCAGGGTTTCGGCGAACGACTGCGCCGACGGGAAGCATAGGAAGAAGCTGAGCGTGACGACGAAGAATGCCGGGGGCTACGAATCCTATCGATGCGACGGTGGCTAAGCCGACGGTCCCTAGAGCGGCGCCTGGAAGAACGGGAACGGTCTGTCCGGTCACGCGCAGGCGGACGAGGAGACGAATGTCGCGGTGCCCGGGGCTCAAGGAGGGGGGCACGTAACAGGCTATGCGACTGGTCGTAGAAGTCTGCGGGCTTAGAAGGAGGGGCCGTAAGGCCGACACGTCTAGAACCAGGCAACAGGGGTCGCAGTGCTCGGGGCTCCTTCTGCCGGAGCGGGGCACGACTAGACGGAGAGGCCGAAAGGCCGACGCGTCTGCGAACAGGCGACAGCGGTCGCAGTGCTCGGGGCTCCTTCTCAAGGAGCGGGGCACGAAAAGACAAAGGGGCCGAAAGGCCAACGCGTGTACTCACAGGCGACAGCGGTCGCAGTGCACGGGGCTCCTTCTCAAGGAGCGGGGCACGACTGGATGGAGAGGCCAAAAGGCCGACGCGTGTACTCACAGGCGACAGTGGTCGCAGTGCTCGGGGCTCCTTCTCAAGGAGCGGGGCACAATTAGATGAAGAGGCCGAAGGACCAACGTGTGTACTCACAGGCGACAGCGGTCGCAGTGCTCGGGGCTCCTTCTCAAGGAGCGGGGCACCATTAGACGGAGAGGCCGCAATGCCGACGCGTCTGCTAACAGGCGACAGCGGTCGCAGTGCTCGGGGCTCCTTCTCAAGGAGCGGGGCACCATTAGACGGAGAGGCCGCAATGCCGACGCGTCTGCTAACAGGCGACAGAGGTCGCAGTGCCCGGGGCTCATGGAGGGGGGCACTAAGCCGGCTAGGCGACTCGCCGGAGGAGTCAGCGGGCAAGGGCGGTGCGGACACCGTAGCAGCAATAGTCTTACCGAGAAGACGAGGTGTGCGTATCTCCACGTCCGAGGGGGGGAGCTGGACTGGGTCCCGGCGAGCTGTGACAGGTCGGTCGCGCCGGTAGAACCTCCAAAGCTCCGACCAACGAACCTCCGGCCACGAAGAGCAGACAGTGCAGGGGAGGTCCGAGGAGCAGCAGGAACACGGAAGACAGAATTTATGCCGGTCACTGGGCCACTGAAAGTCACCGCACAGGGGACAGGTGCGCACTTGATAACTGCAACACAAACCGAAAGGTGAGAGGCGACCGGTGGCAGGAAACTAACCCGCCAAAATAAGTTCCGAACGAGAAAACGAGTGAAGCTCAAGCCGAAACGCGGGAAGAAACAAAACAGGTCGCGACAAGACCGACGTCCGGCCCAGCCGGGCGAGACGAAGGAAACGGCCGAGACGTTACCTTTCCATGGCGGCGCCGAAGCGCAAACCACCGTGAGCGACGAGAAGACGCAGCAAGACCACAGGCCCGGTAGCAGCACGAGGCGCAGACGAGGGCTGGTAGAGAAGGAAGGCCACGCCAGAAGCGGAAGACGAGAAGCTAGGCGAAGGCAGAGCGGAAAGGCCGGTCTGAAGCGTACAAGTCTACGAAGGGTCAGAGGCTGTGGAAACGCGTGCGAACGCTAACAGCGAAGTAGACAACTGGCTAAAGGAGACACCACCGGGCACGTGACCGGATGGGCAGGGGAGGCTACTCTCGTCCCTGTTAGGGATCCCCGAGAGCCTCCTGGGGGGACCCTTTGGGTCTTAGGCTAAAATTGGTAAGCAAGTAGACTATTTCCAGACAGTCATGTCATCAGTAATGTGTTTTGAGGAAACAAAAGGCCATCAGGCTGATGCTGTGCGCAGGCCTACTATGGCTGACCTCAGCTCAGAGATCTTTTGCAAACTGGCCCAGCGACCTTCTGCATACTGTGTACAAGCTAAATGTGGCTGCATGATAATGGGCCGATATCAATAACATAATAATAATTAAATAATAATAATTACAGTATTTATAATGCGCTTATCTTATAATAATTATAACTCGAAGCACACTCACAACTCACGCAAGCATGTGCACGCTTTTAACAATGACTCACATACCACAAATACATTACGACAGTCAGCTGGGGGTGGGGTGTGTGGTGGCGTTAGAGTGCTAGAACTGTTGAAAGAGGTGAGTTTTGAGGGCGGACTGGGAGAAGGAGGGATTGGTTGTACATTGCTTAACGTCCCGACAGCAACAAGACTTTCTCAGGACGTGCCTGCACTGGTTGTGAAAAAAAAACTAAACAGAATATTGAATGAATGTTGCCAGCCAGTCTAATACGCTAAGAGCATTTAGCAACACACATCCAATATCAAGAGCTACAGGCAGCGCAGACAGTAGGGAGAGTTTAAAAAAGGAAAAATGAATTTTTCTCTAAAATGTAATTTTTTGAAAAATACTTACCGATGGCATTAATATATGGAACACATTCTATAGCCTATCGATTTCAGCCTAAGCAAAGTTGTGTCCCCTGCACAACTGGGGAGGAGACACCTATCCGGTGGTGTGTTGGGCGAAAGCCCGCCAGTTTAACACTTTGCCAAAAGCGGCAAGCGGGGCAGGATGGAGGGCTATCCGAGTAATGCCATCGGTAAGTTTAGTATTTTTCCAAAAAAATACATTTTAGAGAAAAATTCATTTGTTTTCTCAAAATACATTACCGATGGCATTACTATATCGAAGAATAGCGAAGAGTAACACTGGAGTAACAGTTCCAACAATATTTTATTGCAGCGATGCGATCTCCACACAATGCGTTCACAAATGCACCATACCTGATACAATGTCTCCTCTGCAAAATGTCTACTCTTTGACACAATGCGTCTCTCATACAATGTACATCACCATACACTGCATAACTCCGTCACTGACGGACAATGAAGCACGATACCTTGCGTAGCTCTATCAATGTCAATGTGCTTACGATACACTGCAATTATACAACTGAACAATGTACCGACGCTGTTACATCGCAATTTTAAAACTGAACAATGTACACACGTGCTTCCTAGCACAATCTTTTATAGTGGTATGCTTTCCAGAATAATCGAGCAAATTCGTACAACACAACAAATCTGAGCAAAATACGTAACTAAAACTCATAAATATTAATGTGAAAAATTACACCAGAATGGTCTACAAAATCTGGCTGCTATTTTCAGCCCCTATGTTGGGAAATCCCCGCGCGTTACAATGTCACACAAAAGTATGCCAGACAGGTCAGGAGCTTGCCCGCGTCCTCTGGAAAGTACATGACTATTCTTAACACAATACTGACCGCTAACTTCACGCGCACAGTAAACAGTTGTGATTACTCGAGCGGTTTCTAGACTTCGGGATTCAACTCCGTGTGTCGGATAGGGTGGTAAGGGGAGGTCACCCGGGGCCCCTATGCAT
Source organism: Semisulcospira habei (assembly GCA_036245525.1). Taxonomy (NCBI): domain Eukaryota; kingdom Metazoa; phylum Mollusca; class Gastropoda; family Semisulcospiridae; genus Semisulcospira; species Semisulcospira habei. The sequence goes on from BTPG01000005.1 coordinate 60,765,806, forward strand.
GGATCCCCGGTGTCTCCTCCCCAGTTGTGCAGGGGACACAGCTTTGCTTAGGCTGAAATCGATAGGCTATAGAATGTGTTCCATATAGTAATGCCATCGGTAATGTATTTTGAGAAAACAAATACAGGTGAATGGACTAAGGGTAGACAGAAACACATGCCCCAGAATAGAGGGGAAAAACGTATTTTTCTTTAAAATAAGTTTTTTTGAAAAATACTTACCGATGGTATTACAACTAGGAAATGTTTCTTAGCTAGTCTAATTTTAGCCCAAAAATTGTTGTGTACGATAATGGCCATGATGGCAGGAGAGGGGCGCCATAGGTTAGGCGGAAACCCGGTAGCCTCCCTTCCGGTTCAACCACGCATGTGCTCAGTGCTCAAACAACCAGTCAGTTTCTTAGCGGAGCAGCGGCGAGCGGGGCAGGTGGGAGGGACCTTCGAGTAATACCATCGGTAAGTATTTTTCAAAAAAACTTATTTTAAAGAAAAATTCATTTTTCTCTAAAAGGTATTTTTTCGAAAAATACTTACCGATGACATGACTTTATGGAAATGTCTACTTCTAGCTCAATTTTAGCCTACTTACCCGTTGTGTGCCCACACAACCCGGGAGGCACTCGGGGAACCCCCCTAGAGGGGCCGAGAGTTGTCTCCCGTTTCCCGCCTTACCGGCTCCGGTCACGAGACCGGCCAGTTTTTTCTGATACTTCGCTCGAAAGCGGCAAGCGGGGCAGGAGGGAGGGTCCTCCGAGTCATGTCATCGGTAAGTATTTTTCGAAAAAATACCTTTTAGAGAAAAATGAATTTGTTTCCTCAAAAACATTACCGATGACATGACTTTATGGAAGAATTGCGATGAGGAGGAGGGTGCCGCGCAACTCTTAATGGTAAACAGCGCCGTCCTCCCAGTCGCAACCTCCCGACAATTTTAGCGAAGTGCATAGATAGGCGCCGGTGGCGCCGGGAGGGAGTGTTGCGCCGCGGCGATGTCCCTCACTAGTGCGAGATTCTCTCTTTGGCCTGCCAGGTCCCTGAGGTAGAAGCGGGCGAATACAGATTCAGTCTGCCAGCCCACGGCTGCCACGATGTCCTTGACAGCGCAGTTTCGGTCAAATGCGAGGCTCGTGGCCATGGCTCGTACCTCATGTGCGCAAACGAATGTGCAGCCTCTTCGCTCCCTGCGGGGAGATATCTTGATACGCGGAGCGTATAACCCAGCGGCGCCAGGACGAGATCGTCTGGGCTGTTATGTCATTCCTGCTGGGTCTCAGAGGTAGGAAGAGGCGCGAACGCCCTCTGCGGAAGGCTTTAGATCGTCGCAGATAAACTCTAAGGGCGCGCACGGGATCCTGTTGCCTGGTCTCCTGAGACAGAGGGTTGGTTCTTAGCGGCCGTAAGGTGATAACCTGAGGTGCCGTCAGAGGAGACCTGTTCTTGGCCAGGAAGGCAGGGTCAGTGAGGAGTTGAACAGACCCATCCGCTCGGAACTGTAGGCAGGTAGGCCGCGCCGAGAGTGCGTGTAGCTCACTCACCCGAGAGGCGGTAGCAAGGGCCAGCAGGAAGCACATCTTCGTGTCACATCTGCGAAACGGGCCAAGGTAAGGGTTCAAATCTGTCAGAATTTAACCACGTTAGCACCCAGGGCAGGTCCCAGCGGGGAAGGAGTGAGCGGTGTGTTGGGCGCTGGATGCCGAAGTGACCCATAAGGTCGGCTAAGTCTTTGCAGGCGCCCGGGTCTGGGTGTCCAAGGTGTCGATAAGTGTCAGCGATCATGGACAGGTAACCCCTCACGGTGATGGGGGCCAGGCCTAAGTCTCGAAAGAGCCAGAGGAAGAAGTCCGCCCGCTGAGGATTAGTCAGTTCCGTGGGTGACAGGCCGTGCTCAGAGCACCAGGAACACAGGACTCGCCACTTTCCCTCGTAGACTCGGATGGTGGAAGGTCTGCGGGCCGAAGCGATCGCCTCCACTGCTGCACCCGAGTAGCCTCTAGCTCCGAGGGCTTGCCGCACAACCTCCAGGCGTGAAGGAGGAGCCGCTCCGGGCAGGGGTGGAACAGCGGCTGACGCGGTTGCTTGAGCATGGTGCGTGGGGCGGGAAGCAGCAGGGGCGGGTCCGTGGCGAGGCTGAGCAGGTCGGTGGTCCAGGAGCGGTTCCAGGCGAACGGCGCAACTAACAGGAGGACCGCCGAGCAGCCCCGCAGCTTGAGAAGGACTTTGGGTACGAGAACCGTCGGGGGGAAGGCGTAAGCCACCAGGCCGACCAGGGAATGGAGAGTGCATCGACCGCCCAGGCAAGTGGATCGGGAATCGGGGAGACGAAGAGCGGCAGCTGATGGTTCCACCTCGTGGCGAACAAGTCGACCTGGGGAGTCTCCCACCGGGAACAGATCATCCGAAAGATGTCCTGCCGAAGGGTCCATTCCGTGTGCAGGAGCTGGCCGCGGCGAGACAGCGAGTCGGCTAAGACATTCAGGTGTCCGGGGATGTGTCGGGCTCGAATGGTAATACCCCGGTCCTCGCACCAACGCAACATCCGGTAGAGGGGCCTACAAAGGTCGGGAGCGAGTGCCACCTTGTTTCTGGATGTAAGCCACCATAGTCGTGTTGTCCGAGAGGACGAGTAGCTCCTGGTGTCTGAGGAGATCCTCCCAGAACTGCAGGGCTTGCCACACAGCCTGCATCTCCAGCCAATTGATGTGAGTGTGCGCTAAGTCCGCGGGCCAGGGCCCCGAAGTCGAGAGGAACCGAGGAAGGAGATGGGCGCCCCACCCAGTGAGGCTGGCGTCGACACAAAGCGAGGTCTGGGGTGGAGGGGCGGCCAGGGGAACTCCCGACGCTAGCCACGAGTGGTCGGTCCACCGACGAAGATGAGGCAGCAGCATCTGGGGCACCGGAACCAACGTCGTTAAGTCGCCTGACGACGGGCGCCAATGGAGTAGGAGATGCAGCTGGATCGGCCGGGAGTAGAGACGACCTAGGGGGATAAGGTCCGCTGCGGCGTTCAGCAGGCCCAAGCTGGAGCCAGACTCTGGCGGGGGCCACGTCCTGTCGTGCTAACTGACCGGCTAGGTCCGCAATCTTCTGGATCCGGGGGGCTGGGAGGCGCACCGTGTTGAGGTCGGTCGCAAATTCCATGCCCAGGTGCACGAAGCGGCGGGACAGCGAGAGATCCGACTTGCCGTCGTTCACTAGGAAGCCCCAAGTGTGCCAGAAGCAGTAGCAGCGCATCCCTGTCCGACGCGAGCGAGGTCTCTGACTGGTTGCGTAGGAGGAGGTCGTCTAGGTAATTCGACGTCGGACTGGAGGAGGACTGTCGGGCCTTGGCGACTACGGCGTCCATCAGCCGGGTGAACACCCAGGGGCTGAGGTTGAGACCGAACGGGAGCGCGCGAAACTGGTATACCACGCCGTCGATCGCAAAGCGGAGGAACTTCCTGGAGGCCTGGTGCATCGGGACATGCAGGTACGCATCTGAAAGGTCCAGGCTGACTGCGAAGTCCAGAGGCTGGACCGCGGCTTTCAGGGCTCGTGCAGTCTCCATCCGGAAGGAGGGGGCCGTAATGTACTTGTTCAGGGCCGAGAGGTCGATCACCGGTCGCCATCTCCCTCCAGGCTTCGGAACGACGAACAAGCGGCTGTAGAAGGCTGGGGAGTAGGGGACGCGTACCACCTCCGTGGCGGCTTTCCTCAGGAGGGAGGAGACCTCTCCCCGAAGAGCGGAGGCCTTCAACGGGTCGCTGGGGATCTCGGTCCAAAGGGGGGAGCGACGCAAAGGAGGCGGGCTGCGAAAGGCGATCCGGAGGTCGGCCGAGACGGTGTCGCAAATCCAGGGGTCGTCGGGAAAGAGTGTGAGCCAATTTCCGCTGAAAAAGGCTAGCCTCCCACCGACCGGAGACCCCGAAGTGGTCGGTGGGGCCAAGGCTGGGGGGCAGTCAGGTAGCCCGCCCGCGACCCGGTCGCCGGGCGGGACGGGGCCAGGCAGGGAACCAGGCCCTGGAGGGTCTAGGACGGCCAAGGCGGGGGCCTGCTCAGGGCCGAAGCAGGGCTGACGCAGCAGCGGGTCTAACCGACCGCGAGGCGCGACCCCTAGCCTGTCGGGAGGACGGAAAGCGGCGGGGAGGAGGAGCACTCACAGGCCAGCGGTCGGGGTTGGAGGCTCGAACGGATGACCAGGTGTCGCCGAAAAGCAGGGGGCCACCCAGCGGAGCACGACGAAGCTGCGCACGCAGGTCAGGTGGTATCCCTCGGCAGGCAAGCAGAAGTGCGTCTCGACGCATCAGGGCACAGTTGGCAGAGGCAGCCATAGCATTAACGGATGAGTGGTAGGCGGCTCGGTTGGCGACTTCCGCTGAGACGAGTAAATCCCCAAGGAGAGGCTGCCAAGCGTCTTCCACACGACGAACCAGGGCTTGAGTGAGCAGCTCCAGGAACCCAGCGCAGGCTAAGGTGTTCCGCACCAGAGACGCAGTCAATCCAGGCCACGAGGGAAGGAACGGCGAAGGAGGGCGGAGCCGCCAGCTTGCGACACGGCCGGGGGGTCGATCGCAGGAAGAGGGATGGAGAAAGCCTGGGAATGACCGGCATACCAAACCCGCCGGAAGGCGATGTCCAGGCCAGCCGGCCAGCGACGATCGGAGAAGAACACCGGCTCTCGAGACGCGGGAAGTTGCAGGAGCGCTGCGAAGACAACTCGCAGCTCCTTAAATCCAGGCGGCTGGGGAAGCGACTTGAACCTCTTCACCTGACGCTCGGCATCCCCAAAGGCCGAGACCTTCCTCTTCAGGGGGGGGAGAGGCTGGGCAGGAGTCCGCTGGCAGAGTGGCCGCGATGATCCTGGCGGTTTCATCCAAGGCTAGGAGGGTCTCCGCCCGGGACGACGACGGAAGGGACGAGGGGACATCATCACCGACGTCGGAGGGCGAAAGGGAGCGAGCATCCTCCTCCAACAGGGCTGAGACGGAGTCTTCGGGCAGCACGCTGAGGGCTTCTTCGTCCAGGGGGTGGCGAGAAGGCGGGTGAGGCACCAAGGAAGGTCGAAGCTTGGGCGGGGGTGCATCTCGAACCTCACGGGAAGCCCGGGCACGAGCCGGCAGCGACGACGGAGGCGGGGATCGCCGAGGCGACCGCGGGAAGGAGCGAGGAGGGGTCCTGTCCGGTGCGTGGCTTCTTCTGGGTGAAGTACGGCGGACAACCGAAGAGGAGTGCCGATCACGGGAAGAAGGTCGACGATGGCGGTGACGCGGCGAACGCATCGAACTGCGAAGGCGAGCGCGACCGAGCGTGCGACGAGGAGTGGCGGGGGGAGCGGCGACGCTCCCGGCGGGGGGAACGATCCTTCCGGCGGCGCTCGCGGGCAAGCGCGAGTGTCTAGCACTGACGGTGGAACGGGAAAGGTCGGGGGCGCGACTGTGTCGCGTAGGTTGAGGCTGACGTCTCTCCTGGCCGGACTCAGTGAGAAGGGCTCTATGCCGGTGTACAGATCCTCCGGAAGGATCAGCGGGCTTATCGTGGAGAGAGAGAGGAGCAAGGCCAGTCAACGTGGGACGGCTCGTGGCGAACTGCTGCAGGCCGGGCTCAGTGAGGCGGGCGCTTTGCCGGCAAACAGACCCTCCGGAAGGGTCAGCGGGCGTGGCAGCAGTGGCAGTCCTCTGGTCAGCGAACAACGCAGAGTCCCGACGATCAATCCGTTCCGAGAGGCCGAGGCGAGGAAGAGCGGTCGTTACCACAGGGGCGACGTCAACAGGAGTGGGACGAGAGATAGCAGACGGAGGTCGCTCTCGCCGGTAAAACTCCAGAGGTCAGACCAACGGAACTCCGGCCAGGTCGCACAGACATCGCAGAGATGGTCGAGGCGCAGCCCGAGCAGGGGAGGCAGACCGCATGGTCGTCCGTCGGCCACTTGAAGTCGCCGCATTGAGCGCAGGTAAGCATTTGGTTCCTGCAACAGACAAAGAGCACAAGGTCGCAAAGGCGGACAAGGGAGCCTAGCCCCACACCAAGGTACTCCAAGCGCCGTGACCACCGGCGCGTAAATAGTGGCTACAGTCTCCCAGAGCTAAAGGGCCTTTAAGGTAGACGAACGGCGTGTGGGTGCCCGAAGGCCCTACGAGAACAGAAACCCTAGTCTACAAGGCAACGTCTTCTCGTAACAGTGAAATACCAAAGGAGAGAAGGCAACGTCCCTCGAGGAGACTCGTAAAAAAGGTCGTGCAAGGCGCCGAAGCGTAAGCTCAACAACTGGCGCCCACGTAGTAGCAAAGCCGAAAGGAAAGCCCAACGGTAGCCGGCTCTCGGCCCGAGGGCCGGCTGTGGGAAACTACCGCTACCTTACCTCCGAGACGAATCGGGAACAGGGGGAAGGGTAGTCATACACCTCCACAGCGTAGAGGAGAGCAGCAGAACGACGCCAGCAGAGGCAGGGCACATGAAGAGGCAACGAGCGTAGGCAAGAGAAGGACCGGTCGAAGCGGCGCGAGCGCAAGGCCAGACACGTCTTCTCTGTACGAGCGAAGTAGCAAAACTGGCCGGTCTCGTGACCGGAGCCGGTAAGGCGGGAAACGGGAGACAACTCTCGGCCCCTCTAGGGGGGTTCCCCGAGTGCCTCCCGGGTTGTGTGGGCACACAACGGGTAAGTAGGCTAAAATTGAGCTAGAAGTAGACATTTCCATAAAGTCATGTCATCGGTAATGTTTTTGAGGAAACATTAATTTTTCTCTAAAATGTATTTTTTCGAAAAATACTTACCAATGACATGACTAACTGGAAATAGTCTACTTGCTTACCAATTTTAGCCTAAGACCCAAAGGGTCCCCCCCAGGAGGCTCTCGGGGATCCCTGATAGGGACGAGAGAGCTTTCGGGGATCCCTAACAGGGACGAGAGTAGCCTCCCCTGCCCATCCGGTCAGGCGCCCGGTGGTGTCTCCTTTAGCCAGTTGTCTACGGAGTTACCAGCGGCAAGCGGGGAGGAGGGAGGGACCTCCGAGTCATGTCATCGGTAAGTATTTTTCGAAAAAATACATTTTAGAGAAAAATTAATTTGTTTCCTCAAAACACATTACCGATGACATGACTAACTGGAAGAATGGCAAAGAGGAGGAGGGTGCCGCACAATCCCTTTTAGAAACCTCTTCAGGGACGAAGACGGCCCGTCACTCCTGATCACCCACTCCCGACAATTTTAGCGAAGTGCCGCCTAAGCGCCGAGGGCGCCTGGAGGGAGTGTTGCGCCGCAGAAGTTGCCCACCAGCGTAAGGTTGTCGCGCTGGACTGTCAGGGCGCGGGAGTAGAAGCGGCAATGGTAGATCCGTCCCGCCACCCCACCGCCGCCACAGTGTCCTTAACCACACCGGCGCGGCGAAGGCGAGACATGCGGCCCTAGCGCGCGTTCCATGGGCGCGGATCTTCAGTGCCCCGGCTCCCTGTGGGGAGAGGTCGCGATAGGCGGACCGGAATACCCAGCGGAGCGAGGAGGAGAACGTTTGGGCTGAGAAGCCGGTTCTGCCAGCGGTCGGCGGCAAGGGACGAGACCGTCCCCTCCGCACGGACTTGGAGCAGGTAGATACGAAGTGCCTGTCCCGGATCTTGCTGCGGAGTGCCCCGAGGAACCGGGTCGTGTAAGCGGCCGAGCGGCGAGGGCCGGAGGCGCTGTCAAGGGAGACCTAGGCTGAGCGAGAAGGAAGGATCCGGGAGTAGCTGCACGGAGCCATCCACTCGGAACTGCAGGCCGGTGGGGTGAGACGAGGGCGTGTGGAGCTCGCTGACGCGGGGCGCCGTGGCGAGGGCCATCAGGAAGCAGGCCTCCGAGTCACGTCCGCGAAGCGGGCCAGATGGAGCGGTTTTAACGGTCCGAAGTCAGTCAGGGGAGGACCAGGGAGGTCCCAGCGCGGGCCAAGGGAGAGGAAGACCGGACGCTGCACGCCGAAACGCGCCATAAGGTCGGGCAGGTCCTTGCAGGCGCTGGGTCGGGACGGCCGAGGTGACGGTAGGCGTCGGCGATCAAGAGGGGAAGCAGCTGCCCCAGAGGGGAGCCAACCTTGGTCTTGGACGAGCCAGAGAAGAAGTCCGCGAGCTGAGGAGACGTCAGGCCGACGGTGGAGAGGCGGCGGGGTCAGAGCACCAGGCACGAAGCACGCCACTTTCCCTCGTAGACACGTCTGGTAGGACTGCGGGCTGAAGCGATAGCGTCCGCTGTCGCACTCGAGAAGCCTCCAGCAGACAGAGCTTGCCGCACAATCGCCAGGCGTGTAGGAGAAGTCGCTCACGGCAGGGGTGGAAGAGCGGCTGTCGGCGCTGCTCGAGCATCGTGCGGGGGGTGGGAAGAGGGAGGGTGAGCCCGTGGCGAGACTGAGAAGGTCGGAAGTCCACGATCCGGTCCTGGAGAACGGCTACCCGGAGAAGGACTGCGTTGCATCCCCGGAGGCTGAGCAGGACTTGAGGACCAGGACCGCCGGAGGGTAGGTGTAAAGGACCAGACCGTCCCAAGGGGTCAAGCGCATCGACTGCCCAGGCCAGAGGTCGGGAACGGGGAGATGAAGAGGGAAGCCGGAGGGTCCACTTCGTGGCGAAGAGGACAAGGGGGGAGTCTCCCAACGAGCGCAGAACCAGCGAAGGATGTCCCAGCGTAGGGCGCAATCCGTGTGAAGAAGCTGCCTCCGTCGCAAGAGGTAGTCTGCCAGTACGAACAGGTGACCTGGACTGCGGCGGTCTGGGAGGGAGAAGTCGCTGTCCGCGCACCAGCGAAGGGGCGATAGAGGAGGAAGCAGAAGTCGGGAGAGCGGGTTCCTCCTGCGTCTGAAGGCAAGCCACGAAGAGGGGTTGTCGGAAGGACGAGGAGGGCCTGTGTCCAAGATCGTATCGCCAAGCGCAGAGGGCCGGCCAACTGCAACCAGTCCCAGCGGGTTGACGTGCCACGAAGTCAGGTTCGCGGGCCAGCGGCCGGCCGACGAGCGGAATTCGGGAGAAGAAGAGCGCCCCAACCGTCGAGACCGGCAATCACGCAGAGAGAGAGGGGCAGTGGCGAGGACAGGGGGGATCCGGGAGCCGAGCTAAGAATGTCCGTCCAGCGAAGCCGATGTGGCGCAGCACAGGGGAGATCGGCACCAGGGTAGAGAGATCGTCGGAGGACAGCCTCCAGAGGCGGAGTACAGAAGACCGAGGGAAGGAGATCAGCCGCTGCACTCATCAGGAGGAGGAGCTGGAGCCGCAGTCAGGAGGGGACCGCCGCGCCCGCAGCCACCCACGGGCTAGAACGGCAAGGACTGGATCCGAGGCTCGGGAAGACGCACCAAGTTGCGGACGGTCACCAAAACCATTCCCCGGTGAACAGACGGCGAGGGCGAGAGGTCGGACCGTAGGCGCTGACCAGGGCGACCAGGCGAGCAACCGGAGGAGGAGAGCATCCCTGCCCTACGAGGAGGAACCACCGACTGATACCGCAGAAGCAGGTCGACCAAGGAGGAGAATGGCTGGCGGAAGAACGAAGGTCCCGGGCAACCAAGGCATCCACGATCCACGCAAGGACCCAGGGCTGAGGGGAGACCACACCAAGGAGGCCGAGCTGGAAACGGTCCCGTCGACGGCAAGCGAAGACAAAGGCGGGGGCGGGAGGCATGGGGACGCGTAGAAGCAACGGGTAGGTCCAGGCTGGCGGCGACAACCAAGGGCTGAAGGCGACGCAAAGGGTCCGAGGCGGGGGAGCCGTGCCGAGCGATGAGCAGCATCGCAACTTCCCAAAGAAGAGCGGAGACCTGCGCGCGAAGGGCGAGGGCCTTGGTCCGAAAGGGCGGGAACCCAATCCACAAGGGTGGCGTTGGGCCCACAGGCCTAGAAGGGTTCCTTCAGAGACTGCCAGGCAGGGCCGATGGGAGCGGGTACCCACAGGAGCACGGTAGAGCTGCGACGTCGCATCAGGGGAGATGGTCAAGAAGGAGCCAGGCCGCCACGAACGAAGGAAGGCAAGGGGCGGAGGGTTCGAAGCCACGCGGAAGATCCGCTAGAGCTGGGAAGGGTTGCCGCAAGCACGGGCGCCGGCGGAACCACCGGAGGCCGCGAGCACGAAGGGAGCGAGAGGCCAGCGAACCGGGGAGCCGAAGGCTAAGACGCCAGCAGGCCAGAGACGAACGCAGGACGCCGAGTCATCCCCCGGAGAGGGTCGGGGAGACGCCGGAGGCGAAGGGTGCAGGGAGCGGGGAAGAGGATGTCCCGAGGAGAACGACAGCGCCGCACCAGGCAAAGGTCGACAGGGACCCCGGAGGGAGTCGAGGGGCGGGCGACGACCGTCGGGCGCCGCAACTATCCAGGCGACGAGGGCGAGGAAGTCGAACCCCACTGCACTGGGTGTACCCCTAGGGGCACCCAACCAAGCGCTAACAGCGCGACGTAGCTTCACTTCGGTGAACAGACGAGAACCGGTGAAACGTGGAAGGCCGTAGGCGCCAGGGGAAACGGCCCGAAGTCCCGAGGTACACGAAGGCCGATCCAGACGCAGTGCGCGAAGCTCAAGTAGGGGGCACGAAGCTGGCTGGGGACTCGACGGCGGAGTCAGCGGGTTGGAGGGAGGGGCCATAAGCCGCGTAGGGTACCAACAGGCGATAAGGGTCGCGGTGCCCGGGGCTCAAGGAGGGGGCACAAGCGGCTAGGCGACTCGCCGTAGGAGTCAGCGGGCCCAGAGACTGAGGTCGAAGTGCCGAAGTGAGAACGAAGGAGACAAGGTCGCGGTGCCCGGCTCAAGGAGGGGGGCACACGGACTTAAGCTGGGGCCGAAGGCCGACGCGCGAACTAATTTGCGACCAGGACGCGCTGCCCAGGGCTCAAGGTGGGGGCACAAAGCGGCTCGGCGATTCGCCGGAGGAGTCCGCAGGCTTAGGAGGGGCCGTGAAGCCAACGCGTCAATAGGCGACAAGGTCGCAGTGCCCGAGGCTCAAGGAGGGGGGCACGTAGCTGGCTTGGTGACTCGCCGGAGGAGTCAGCGGGCTGAGCAGGTCCGAAGGCCGACGCGTAGACTAGTTAGCGACAAAGTCGCGGTGCCCGGGGCTCAAGGAGGGGGGGCACGTAGCCAGCTAGGCGACTCGCCGGAGGAGTCAGCGGGCTTAGATGGGCCGAAGGCCGGTGCTTAAGCTAATTAGCGACAAGGTCGCGGTGCCCGGGGCTCATGGAGGGGGGCACGTAGCCGGCTTGGCGACTCGCCGGAGGAGTCAGCGGGCTCAAGAGGGGCCGCGAGGCCAAGCGTCAACTTCTTCTTTTTTTTTTTTTTTTTTTTTTTTTTTTTGTATGTAACAGGCGACAAGGTCGCGGTGCCCGGGGCTCAAGGAGGGGGGCACGTAGCCAGCTAGGCGACTCGCCGGAGGAGTCAGCGGGCTTAGAAGAAGGGCCAAAGGCCGACGCTTAACTAATTAGCGACCAAGGTCGCGGTGCCCGGGGCTCAAGGAGGGGGGCACGTAGCCGGCTTGGCGACTCGCCGGAGGAGTCAGCGGGCTTGAGGTTTGGCCGAGGGGCCGACGCGTGAACTAAGGCGACATGGTCGCGGTGCCCGGGGCTCCTTTTTACGGGAGGGGGGCACGTAGCCAGCTTGGCGACTCGCCGGAGGAGTCAGCGGGCTTAACGCGTCTATGAATAAGCTACAAACTTACCAGGGACGAGAGGAGTGGCTATCCCATGTCCGAGGGCAGCTGGAACAATTCCGCCGTGCCGCGGAAGGTCCCAAGGAGGCGGAAGTCGCGGGTCGCTCGGCGGTGGAACACCGGAGTAGAGACCAAGAACCTCCAGTCAAGCAGGGCAGCCAGCGCAGCCGATGACAGAGGAGCAGGTGGCACCCGGTCTACAGTATGGCGGACACCAGGCCACTGGAAGCCCCGTCCTGGGCAGCAACGCACTTGGTACTGCAACACATACCCATACATGAAAGGTGACGGGCGGCGGGCAACTAACGCCGCCAGATAAAGCTCCGAATTAACGAGCAAAACTCACCGTTAAATGCGGAGAGAAAACAAACAGAAGTCCGAGCCAAGCACGACGTCCGGCCCCGCCGGGGGAGACGTATGTAGCGGACAAGACTTTACCTTTACATGGTGGAACTGCAGAGGGACGAAGCACAAAGCACCGGACACTAGGTCACTGGAAGTCGCCGAACGGGGAAGAGGCGCACTTGGCAACTGCAACCCAAACCCAAACATGAAAGGCGACCGGCGGCGGGTAACAAACCCCGCCATTTAAGGCTTCGAAAATTAAGAGACACGCGAAACTGACGGTGAATGCAAAGACAAACAGGAGCTCGAGCGCAGCCCGACGTCCGGCCCAGCCAGGCGAGACGTAGGAAGTGGCCGATACTCCACCTTTCCATGGCGGAACGGCAGAGTGACGAAGCACAAAGTACCAGACAGTAGGTCACTGGAGGTCGACGTACTGGGGAGAGGCGCACTAGATAACTGCAGCCCATACCCAAACATGAAAGGCGACCGGGGGCGGGTAACGAACCCCGCCATATAAAGCTTTGAAATCAAGAAACACTCGAAACTCACCGTGAAATGCGGAGAGAAACCAACAGTAGCTCGAGCGAAGCCCGACGTCCGACCCAGCCAGGCGAGACGTCGGAAACGGCCGAGACTTTACCTGTCCATGGCGGAATGGCAGGGAGACGACGACGGGAGCCTAGAAGGTTCCAGGGCCAGCCAAGAGCACGAGGCACAGACGAGGGCTAGCAGAGAAGACGGAGGCCACGCCAGAAGCGGTAGACGAGAGGCTAGGCGAAGGCAGGCCGGTAAGGGACGGTCGAACCGTACACAGTCTTTCCAAGGGTCAGAGGCTCAGGTAAAAGCGTCCGAACGCTAACAGCGAAGTAGACAACTGGCTAAAGGAGACACCACCGGGCGCCTGACCGGATGGGCAGGGGAGGCTACTCTCGTCCCTGTTAGGGATCCCCGAAAGCTCTCTCGTCCCTATCAGGGATCCCCGAGAGCCTCCTGGGGGGGACCCTTTGGGTCTTAGGCTAAAATTGGTAAGCAAGTAGACTATTTCCAGTTAGTCATGTCATCGGTAATGTGTTTTGAGGAAACAAAAATACGTTTGTTTTCTCAAAACACATTACCGATGGTATTACAACTAGGAAGAATCCCGAAAAGGAGGTGGGTGCCGCTAACCGCCCCTACCCCTGCCATCGAAGCTACTAGAAAAGTCCACCCCAAGCAACCTCCCTCTAATTTTAGTGAAGATACTTACGGCGCCTAGGGCGCCGGGAGGGAGTGTTGTGCCGCCACGATGTCTCCCACCAGCGCTAGGTTCTGCCGCTGGCCGGAGAGGTCCCTCAGGTAGAAGCGAGCGAAGGTGTTCTCTGTTCGCCAGCCCACAGCCGCCACGATGTCCTTGACCGCACAGTTGCGTTCGAATGCGAGGCTCGTGGCCATGGCTCTGATCTCGTGCACCCTGATCCTCATGCGTTTTGCTGCATCAGGGGCGAGTTCCTGGTAGGCGGATCTTATCACCCACCGAAGCCAGGAGGATATAGTCTGGGCTGAGATGTCCTGTCTACCTGGGGACAGAGGAAGAAAAAGGCGGGTGCGTCCCCTGCGGAGGGGCTTGGTCCGGCGCAGGTACACACGTAACGCTCGAACTGGGTCCTGCTGTCTGGACTCTCGATTGGAGCGTGGTTCTCTGAGTGGTAGTATGGTGACCAATTGTGGTGCCAAGAGTGGCGATCTGGTCTTGGCTAGGAAGGTCGGGTCGGGGAGCAGCTGCACCGAACCGTCCGTCCGGAATTGTAAACAGGTGGGGCGAGTAGAGAGGGCGTGCAGCTCACTGACTCTGGAGGCTGAGGCGAGGGCTAGCAAGAAGCAGGTCTTTCTCGTCATGTCCGGTAGTCTCGCCAGCTGTAAAGGCTCAAAGCGGGCCGAGTTGAGCCAAGTAAGGACCCAAGGTAGGTCCCAACGTGGTAACAGTGTACGTAGAGCGGGACGATGCAGACCGAAATGGCCCATCAGATCGGCGAGGTCCTTGCAGGCGCCCGGGTCGGGACGTCCCAGATGCCTGTAAGTATCAGCGATCATGGCCAGGTAACCTCGAATGGTGATGGGAGCTAAACGCTGGTCGTGAAAAAGCCAGAGGAAGAAATCCGCCAGCTGAGGGACTGTCAACTCGGTGGGGGAGAGGCGTCTATCGTCACACCAGGTGCTGAGAACTCTCCACTTGCCCTCGTAAACTCGTCTGGTCGAGGCTCTGCGGGCTGTAGCGATCGCGTCCACTGCCGCACCTGAGAAGCCTCTAGCGGAGAGGGCTTGCCGGACAACCTCCAGGCGTGGAGGAGGAGACGTTCTGGACAAGGATGGTACAGAGTCTGCCGAGGTTGCTTGAGCATCGTTCGTGGAGTGGGTAGCTGTAGTGGGGGGGCCGTTGCCAGATTCAGGAGGTCGGTCGTCCATGACCTGGTCCAACAAAACGGGGCCACCATAAACAGGATAGTGTTGCTGCCTCTCAGCTTGAGAAGAACCCTGGGGATGAGGACCGTGGGTGGGTAGGCGTAGGCGACCAGTCCATCCCAGGAGATGGAGAGGGCGTCCACTGCCCAGGCCAAGGGGTCTGGAATCGGCGAGACGAACAGAGGGAGCTGGCGATTCCATCTCGTGGCAAAAAGGTCGATCATGGGTGACTCCCAGGTAGCGCCGATCATCCGAAAGATGTCTGGACGCAGAGACCACTCGGTGTGTAGTAGTTGACCGCGACGGGAGAGGGAGTCGGCCAGCACATTCAAGTGGCCCGGGATATGACGAGCACGGAGAGAAATGTCCCGATCCTCGCACCACCGGAGCACTTGGTAAAGGAGGATGCAGAGAGATGGGGAGCGGGTCCCGCCCTGCTTCTGGATGTAGGCGACGACCGTAGAGTTGTCCGACAACACCAGTAGCTCCCGGTGAAGCAGGCGAGATTCCCACACACGAAGGGCTTGCCAGACGGCTTCCAATTCCAACCAGTTGATGTGTCGGTCCCGGAGATCCAGGTCCCACCGGCCGGAGGCCGTCTCGAAGGAGGGTAGAAGGTGTGCTCCCCAACCGGAGAGGCTCGCGTCTACGCAGATGGAGAGGGAGGGCGGTGGCGAGAACAGCGGCACTCCTGTCGCGAGCCAGAGGGGGTCCGCCCAGCGTAGAAGGTGAGGACGGAGCAACGAAGGAATCGGAACCGGAGACTCTAGGTCGGAGGTCGACGGACGCCAGTGTAGCAGAAGGTGCAACTGTAGCGGCCGGGAGTAGAGACGCCCTAACGGAATAAGGTCTGCTGCAGCGCTCATCAGTCCCAGCAACTGAAGCCACTGCCTGGCGGGGATCGAAGACTTCTGGGATACCTGCCGAGCTAGATCCGCCAGCTTCTGAATGCGGGGTTCGGGCAGCCGGACGATATTGCGGTCGGTGTAGAACTCCATGCCTAGGTGAACGAAATGGCGCGACGGAACGAGGTCGGACTTGCCGAAGTTGACTATGAAGCCCAGCGTCTTGAGGAGCTGAAGCAAGGCATCCCGGTCCCCCTCCAAGGCGGCAGGGGTCTGATTCTTCAGGAGCAGGTCGTCCAGGTAGTTGGACGTGGGGCTTGTGGAAGTCCGTCGTGCCTTGGCCACCACGGCGTCCATGATGCGTGTGAAGACCCATGGGCTGAGGTTGAGGCCGAAGGGAAGTGCGCGGAACTGGTATACCACACCCTCGAAGGCGAAGCGGAGATAACGTCTGGACGCTGGGTGCATGGGCACGTGAAGGTACGCATCCGCGAGGTCCAGGCTGATTGCAAAGTCGAAGGGTTGCACCGAGGCACGCAGGGCCCGCGCTGTCTCCATGCGAAAACGTGGAGCTACTATAAACTTGTTGAGCGCGGAGAGGTCGATCACAGGACGCCACTTGCCGCCTGGCTTGGGAACTACGAACAGCCGGCTGTAGAAGGCTAGGGAGTCGAGTCGTGTCACCACCTCTGTCGCTGCTTTTCGAAGTAAGGCGGCCACCTCGTTGCGCAGAGCGTCTGCCTTGAGCTGGTCTGTCGGAACCAAGGTCCATGCCGGAGTACGTCGCAGTGGGGGCGGGGAGCGAAATGAGATCCGCAGATGGTTGAAAGAATTCAGGGGTCGTCCGGAAACAGCGCCCGCCAGGCGGCGCTGTGCCGTGCGAGCCTCCCGCCGACCGGAGGTCCCAGCGCGGTCGACGGGGCCCGAAGGTGGAGAACGTCAGTAAGCCCTGCCCCGCCCGGGGCGCCGGGCAGGCTTGGGCCAGGTCCTGGAAGCGGGAGCCGAAGAGGATCCTGCAGTAGGACGGGTACGGGGGAAGGCAGGGGGCCTGGGGGGAAGACGTCCACCTCTGGTGTAAGGCCGGGAAACGGGTCTAGTCGCCCGCAGGGGGCGACCCTGGGTCCTGCGGGTATGCTGAAAGGGAGTAGGAACAGTACGACTTGGCCAGGTGTCCTTATTCGCCTCCTTAACCGCCAACCACGTGGGGCCGAAGAGAAGCTCTCCGCCAAGGGGCGCCTGACGAAGTTGAAGCTTCAGGTCATTGGGGAGAGGGCAGGAGCGGAGGAGGAAATCCCGACGCAAAAGGTCACAGTTGGCCGCCGCAGCCATAGCGTTGACACAGGTGTGGTAGGATGCACGGTTACCAGAGACGGCTAGAGCGAGCAGATCTCCCAGCAGCGGCGTAAGGGACGGATGCCAAGCCTCCTCTACGCGACGAACCATGGCTTGAGTCAGAAGGTCAAGAAATCCCGCGGAGGCTAAGGCGTTGCGTATGAGATTACCTGTCTGATCGATTCCTGGAAGCAGAGGGGTCCGTGCCGGAATAGCCGCCAGGGCCCAAGCAGCTGGGTCCGGTTTGGGTAGTGCGCAGGTAAAGCTCTGAGAATGTCCCGCGTACCAAGATTGCCTAAAAAACATGTGTAGGTCCGCCGGCCACTTAGAGTCATTGAAGAATCCAGCGGCGCCCAAGTGTCCTTGAGCGAGTCGAGCCGAGAACGCGTCCCGTAGGCTGCTGAAACCCGGAGGTTGAGGAAGCGTCTTAAAGGTCTTGGTATGGAGTTCCGCATCTACATAGGCCGCAGCCTTCTTCTTCGCAGGCGGAGAAGGAGGACAGTCTTCCGGCGGTAGGCACGCCGAGATGATGCGAGCTGCCTCGTCCAGGGCACGCAGAGTCTCCAACCTGTGTCCCACTGCTGACGGATGTTGTTCCTGCTCATCTTGATCCACGTCAGGGGGCGCCGGGATAGAGTGCGCGGGGCTGTCGTCCCGAAGTAAAACCGAAACTGAGTCCTCAGGAGCAAGGCTGAGCGCGTCATCCTCTAATTGCATAGGTAGGTGGGTGGGGCCGGTTCGAGCTACGAGTGAGGGCCCAGCCTCCGCGACGAGCCGGGATGTGACCGAGGCCTTGGCCGGCGAAAATCTCTCGGAGCGGTGACGCCACGAACGGACCGGGGAGGTTACTTGAGACCAAGACCGAGAACGGTGAGCGTAGCGTCGAGGCGATCTCCTATCCCGCGGGGAGGGCTCATGGCGAGAGCGGGGACTCCTAGAACGGGAGTGGCGGCGGCAACGTCGACTGACTCTTGACGACGACGGCCTAGAGGGTGGAGTAGACGATTGACGCGTTCTCCGAGGAGAATGTCTCATAACTGGGGAATGCGGTCTGGACCGACGAACCACTTGCGGAGACCCGACCCCGGACACCGTCCGCGATGGCCGACTGGTACGGGAAGATCTGGAGGCATGCCTATGCCGCGGTGACCTGTCCCTAGACTGTGAACGTTGGTGAGAAGAGCGGGAGACCGTCCGGTGCTTCTGCTCTCTGGAACGAGGTGAGATACGGTCCGTACCTGAACGCCGAACTCTGTCGACGCGTGGAGGCGGAGAATCCTTCTGCAGGGAAGAGAGCCTCTCCTGAGTCGAGACCGCTACCGGAACTGAAGTCTGTAACTGTACTCTCTCTCGCGCCGATAGAATCGGCGGAACCGGACAGCGTGCACTAGTCGGGTCTGTGCCTGCTGCCGGTGTAGTAGAACGAGCTAGCGACCGAAGTCGCGATGGAGAACGTTCTAACGTCTGATAAGCACCACTAGTCGGGTCTGTGGTGATTACCGGCGTGTCTTTATTGTTCAAAGAAGTGGGCCTGACTGAAACTTCAGTTCTAGTCTCTGCTACCGGACAGCGCGCACTAGTCGGGTCTGTGTTCGCTGCCGGCCCAGGAGGACGGGCTCGCGGCAGAAGGCGCGGCGTAGACTGTCCTCTCACCAGGTAATACCCACTAGTCGGGTCTGTGGTTCTTACCGGTGTATGGCCCTGTATACGTGCTGGTGTCGGCAGTTCACGACGGTAGAAACCCCATAGCTGAGTCCATTGTTCTTCCCGCCAGGGGGCGCAGACCAGGCACGGTTGGGAAGAGGTACAGGATGAACAGGGCAGGCACACCTCATGTCCATCACTCGGCCACTGGAATTGTCCACATCTGATACAGGTGCGGACTTGCCAACTGCAACACAAAGCAGAACCATCTATTTGAAAGTAATCGAACCTGCCGCAGCCGGCAGGCAACGAAACGCGCGAAACGAACGAAGGAGATACGGCGTATGCTGGCGTGCGGCGCTCAAACCCTCCCTGAGCGCCGTACGGAAGCAGTGACCGAGATTTTACCTCGCCATGTTGGGAAAAGGAGAGGAACGAAGAGCGGTGTCAGCGGTGAAGCCCGAAGCCGTCCTACCAAGGCGCCAAACGACTCCGACAGGCCGCGACGGGACCGGTGCCAGGCGCAGAGACGACAGTCACCCGAGTCGCCCAGGAAAGCGCCGCCGCCACAGAACAAGGCCTTCCCACGCGGTAGGCCAAGGACGAAGCCCAAGGGCACCAGAAGCTGAAGGCGACCGGCCAACAGTGAGCACAGCTCACCAGCGTCGTTAGGAAGTCCTCTCGAAACAACGCACACACGAAAGCGTCCCAGCCAAAGGCCACAATCCGTCTCTCAAAGTAGAAAGTCGAAGCCAGTGAACGATAGCCAACGAACAAAGGAGTCCACAGCGTACACAACCTCACGCGACTAGCGAAGAAACTGACTGGTTGTTTGAGCACTGAGCACATGCGTGGTTGAACCGGAAGGGAGGCTACCGGGTTTCCGCCTAACCTATGGTGCCCCTCTCCTGCCATCATGGCCATTATCGTACACAACAATTTTTGGGCTAAAATTAGACTAGCTAAGAAACATTTCCTAGTTGTAATACCATCGGTAATGTGTTTTGAGAAAACAACCCACCCTGTGTGGCTGACCAGGGTGACCCTGGGAACTAAAAAGTAGTTAACCCCATCCAAGTCCCCCGTAAAGGAGGAGGGAGAGGGTTTCTGAGGAGAGAGAGTGGTACAGTGTTTCAGGAGGATGGACCTCAGACAGAGAAGGAGCGGGGGCCGAAAGTGCTGAGTTTGGTGCGGGGGATGTGGAGGCGGAGAGGGTCGGAGGCAGAGCGGAGAGAGCAGGAAGGAGTGTAGGGGTGAAGTAAGTTGGAGAGATAGGCAGGAGCGTAGTTGTTAAGGAATTTGTAGCAGAGACAGAATCTTGTACTGAATGCGTTGGGAGATAGAGAGCCATTTGTGTACACATACCAAGTGCTGTACATACAAACATTTAGCTCCCCTGCCCCCTCTTGTCAGGCACCTAATCGCCAGCCCACAGAAAAAAGAAAAAAAAAAGCAGGTGTACTGGAATGAGCGTTGCACAGAACTGTCTCTTACTGATGTGTCTCTTGTGGCAGCGATGGTGGGGGGTCAACTGATGAAGCACTAGCAGAGCTAGAGGTCACATGTGGTGCTTGATGGTGATCACTTCTACTGCTCGCACACTCCTGCACAAAGACATTATGACTCATGTGATAGAGTCAAAATGAGCGTACTGTTTGAAAATGTACAGAGGGGACACTCTTGCCTAAGGTAAGGCTTTGATGTCATAATAACCATCTGTAACATGTGAATGAATAAATGAGTGAGTGAGTGAGTGAGTGAGTGAGTGAGTGAGTGAGCGAGTGAAAGAATGAATGGATGATAAAATGAACGAATGAAAAAGGATGAAACAATATTCATCTTTCAAGGATTAATATGCATGTACATAATAGGCGTGCAGGTATCTTTTCATACCAGACCTTGCCAACTACCAGCACTAAACACCTAAAAATGGAAAATATACAAAAAATAAAATAAACTAGAATACACACAGACTTTCAGTGAGCATTTCTGCTGAACTCGTTCAATGCCCGTTGACGGAAACTGTGTTTCTGCAGTCTTCGTCAGTTCAACATCAACAAGCCCCTAGCTGTCCCAGGAACATGGATTCAAAGTGATGTCAGCAAGAGGCATAGATCCTCATGAGCTCCCACAGCTGTGGGGGCTCATGAGGATCTATACCTCTTGCAGTTTGGTGTGTTCAAATTTTCTCATCACTGAACGGTTTCATCCATTTATTGTGTGGAAATGCATAATATCTAAGGTTCAAAATCACAGACTGGCACAGATTTCTAGAAAATATTTGTCCACTACCGGCTGCTCGTGTGGCCTTTCTGTTTGCTCGCTGTAGTTTCTCCTCTCTGCCCTTTCTCCATTCTCCACCTGATGTAAACGGCGACGAAAATCTGACAGGGTGTTTTTAATCTCCTCCAGGTGGTGACACACCACACGGTGTCGACGTTCATTGTCAGCCGCCATCTTGGCCATCTTCTGGCTTTCACTTCTGATCAGAGTGAGCACTTGCAGAATGGGTGAAGGTGGTTCTGGAGAAACAAAAAGAGATTCATTACACTACTTGAATATCATGGTAATGCCATCTCTTTCAGTTAACACTGTGAGGAGTTTTCCCATCATTCCAAAAATGTCGCATTTCTTTTGCTTGTCAGTATATGAACATCAGGAACAGACATGGCCAATACTACCACATGCAATTTAAGGGTAGTGCCAGCATGTGCAGTGTGGCCCCCTCCAGGCACCAAATAATCAGGTGCTATACCGGGTACCTTTGATTCATCACAAATTGCTTCTTGTGTTCCAAGACCACGGCTGTGCAGTTCGGCCGATTTCTGACTCTTTAGTTTGGCCCGTCACCTGCTGCTATGGTATGCGTCAGCCACTCCCCGCTGCGAGCAGGCTATCTAGGTCACTGTCTGGCAGCTACAATTCCTCCTCTAATCTCTTTAACGGACTACTGATGTGTCGTGTGTTATGCCTGTGTTTAATGTTCTCCATCTCTTCTTCAAAACTTTTCTACATAAAACCGTTTAGCACACTTGTGCATCATTGCCTGCTGGTTCCTGTGTTGGTGGTATTATTCAGGGGACATTTTTTTTTTAAAGGGTGCAATCCGAGGATAAAGACAGGTACTGTGTTTGTGTGTGCCTCACAGTACTGAGCAGGTCTGAACATTCGTTCTCTATGAAATACTGTTGTGTATAGTGTAATCCCTGTGCTTTATGCTCTGCTTATAGCCTAAAGAATTCTCTGTGATACTGTTTAATAGTATCAGGTACTAACTGTTGTCTGCTCATTCATATTATCCTGGTTCCTTTATTCCAAATGGTGTGGTCTAAGGGAAAGAGTACTGTTATGGCGGGAATAAAACATACACAAGAAACATTTGCACACACAGAATCCTTTCACTTTAAAAGGTTAAATTCTCTATGCAGAGTATGTGGAGAAAGGTCAAGACGAACACTTGATGAAAAACCAATCAAACTGTGTGAAATGTATGTAGTCCCCCCTTTTCGTAGGAACAAACAAAAGTGAAACATAATTAACGAACAACCGGAAAAAGGAGATGTAATTCAATTACAAAAACTGTATTCATCCCTGAAAGGGAAATTCTAAAAACTGTTAATATTAAGGAACTACCAGTGCGATATGCTTAGGACCCATTACTTGTGTTTGTGTTGATATAAAGGCCCAGTGTGATTTGCTTCAGACCTGTTATTTGTGTTAGTGTTAATGTAAAAGAACCAGTGTGGTGTGCTTAAGACCTGTTACTTGTGTTAGTGGTTATGATTTATTGTGTAAACTCAAGTGTACGGCATAAACACAGTGCACAAATGCTGGTATCAGCATGTTTGTGTTGCAGATCGTCTTGATGTACCTAACGGATTACCAGCTTACAAGCTTCTCAGCAGTGGAGTGCTTTCTGACGCTAGTGTTGCTCTAGCAGGAATGGCCCCTGAATTCTAGTAAGTGATAACAGTAGAGGCTAGAATGCTGCGTAGATACATCAACTTTTCATCCCACAGAAATCCTACATGCACAACAGATTGAGCTTCAAAGTTAATGCTTTATTTTGTCAGTGCATGTTTATTGTATTGCAAATATGAAATGTAAATGCTCTTGAAGGTGTGCTGGTAGTAAGCAGCATTGGAATGTTTAGTATGAACAGAAAGCAAATTTTATTAGCTACAAATTTACACTCATGTTATAATGACATTCTTGAGACAAAAACGCATTTTGTGAATGTTCAGTTACTAACACTTTTCAGCGTTTCCGCTGCAGTGCGCCGGTATGCGGCTGACGGCACGTACACATAGTGTAGGGTAATGGAAGAGCACTCCTTTTTAGGACCATGAACAGCTTTTCCACTCTGCCTGAAGTGGCGTGCGCTAATGATTAATTGCCCCCACACTCGGCCTTGCCACAGATGGCTTATCTTGCACTCAGTAGCCCCCGGTCCGCTCCTAACTAAAAGTGTGGTTCTGCACAGCCGTGAGACCCATGGACAGACGAATCAGGTATCATGAAGGCCACACTGACAACACAAAAAGAAATAAATACATACTGCACTACGTACCTTCATAACTGGCAGACAGCCTAGATATCCCAGAGTGACTTGACTCTCTGTTTGAGAACATGGCAAGAAATGTGATTTGGAATAAAACAAAGACGATGTGTCAAGATCAGTGACAGGAATACAATCATAAGCAGTATCAGGTCTACAATGGCTGTCGGTAGCACTTTTTGTCACAGTGATTCCTGAAGGAATCACCATGACAAGAAGTACTACCAACAACCAATTAACTTTTTAAAGTAATCTTTCTTTATTATAAAGAAGTACCCAACGGAGAAAGAAACACGCTTAGAAAAGACGGGTACAACACAATGTTTCTTTCTCCGTTGGGTACTTCTTTGCATTTTACACGCTTGGCAGTCACCTTTTTGGTCTGGATTTCTTTATTATGTACTCTACCACTATGTGATTCTGATAATGAGTTCATTTTTAGCTCTGGATATGATGCGCATGCCAACTAGCGGCTTGATACGACACATTCAGCACTAAAAATAGCCAAAAACACACACTGTGAAACAACTTCCCACTGTAAGGTTGGCTTGCAAGCCAACCTTACTAAAGTTGTCTCACAGTGGCTGCAGCTGCCAGCTGTAGGCAAAGAGCTATGGTGATAAAATTCTTCAGGTGATGCTGTCAATGCAGCAGCTGTGTGAGGTGTTTGGGTGAATGGTGGGTGTGCTGTGTCAGATGGAGTGACAAGACTCCTTACCCTTCTGACGGCGGGTCTCCATCGTACATCAGGCTGCTGTTGATGAGACTGTAGGACCTGCCAGTTGCAGCCAGATGCTGCTCTGGTTCAACCCCTTTGTGCTCGCCACCATCGGCACCATAATCACTGTCAGAATCACTACCAGAAGCTGCATGCTCAAGGGGGTTAATAGTCACGTCCCAGTGCACCATGATGTCACGGAAGGCGTACTGTGACAGAACAATAATTTTACCACAACAGTCCAAAGTCACAGATGATGACGACAATGATGTCCGCTTGTCACATGCATCTACTCCATGCTGGCAGCATGCTATGGGCACAACCAAAACCAAACAAAAAAACTAGCAACCTTTCAATGCTTTGATGATGTTCATGATGTCCACTTGTCACGCAGACAGTGGATAACCTATCTAGTAGGGAAAGGTCCTTGGGCCAACGTCAGCACGCACATCTGCATGCGGGACCACTGCAGCCAACGTCAGGACCTTTCACTAAATGGGTAGGTGTCTATCAGTACAAGTCAGTCACAGAGTTAAATGAAACGAAGGATTAAAAAAAGAATTGTTGCTGACAATTGAATTTATTACCTGATCAAGAAAATGTTTCACATGTATAAGCTATAGAAGACGTTATTTTGCCCTATTAACCCACATAACCCCATGGCTGCATTTCCCATTTTGGAGGCGTCACTTAACAACCATGTGCCAGTTGGAGGAGATGGATTGACCATGATAATTCAAGGGTAGTGCCAGATTAGCTTGGCGCCTGAAGGCACCAATCTAATCTGGCACTACCCTTGAAGTATCATGGTCAATCCATCTCCTGCTGTAGGGTATTGGGGCTAAATGGATTAATTTGCACTTGTTGATGTATGTATGTAAATTGTGGCCAAGTGGAAACAAAATGTAACTTACATAATATTTTCCTGATGCATAATGACTATCAAACGAGTTTATAAGGGCATGAAGGAATCATGTCTCAACTGACATTTCAAGACAAAATTACGACTGTTGGGGCTGTTTTCTTTGTAAGTTTTGTAAATTATGGAACCATTTGCATGTCCCAATTTTTGGTGCTATTTCTGACAAATTTCTGTAAGGAAAAAAGAAAACTATAAGACAGAATACAATGTCCATCAAAAAAGAATTTGTTCTCATGTATCTTTACTTCACACAATGATAATGTCATACAACACAATACACAAACAAAAACGTACAGCATGCAAAAAAAAGTTGGTTCATTGACCAAGAAAGAGAGACATCCACTGATTGTTTTCTGACTGACCAAGTATTGTGGACATGCACATATGCTTCCTCACTTGTAATAAACACACATATACTGACATGTGAATTTACACATCATGTGTGCCAAATAAAGCTTTCATTGTTTCCTCAAAAACATTACCGATGCCATTACTACAAGGAACAACCTATAGCTAGCGTAATTTTAGCCCAAAAACTTACGATGTGTACCTCTAGGGCCAGGGGAGGCCACCAGGGGTGCCGTGACCTGGTACCCGGGTAGCCTCCCTTCCCACCCGTTACGAGTAACTGCCCGGGCAGCCAAGCCACACCAGTTCTTTCCTTTAGTTTGCAGCATATAGACGTGTTTTCTTAGCCCTCTGCTGTGCCTCTACGGCTGTGTATGGTTCAAGCTGAACTTGTATCTTCGTCAGTGGAATTCGTTCCTGGCCTGTGCTTTCGCCTTGCCTTGGGACTTTTCTGGCCTTGTGTGTACCGACGGCTGTGTATGGTTCAAGCTGAACTTGTTTCTTCGTCAGTGGAATTCGTTCCTGGCCTGTGCTTCGCCTTGCCTTGGAACTTTTCTGGCCTTGTGTGCAACGACGGCTGTGTATGGTTCAAGAGTACTTGGACTTTCGACAGTGGCTTCGTTCCCGGCCTGTGCTGTCGCCTCGCCTTGGAACCTTCTGCCCATGTTTTAGCGTAGGGTCGTGTTCGTAGACCTCTACTGTGCTGCCTACGGCTGTGTATGGTTCTTGGAGTCCTTCGACTTTTCGGGCCGCGGGGCCGGCCTTCGTCCCTCGTGGGAGCGCGGTCCTGCTCCGGTTCTGGCGCTTAGAGACTTCGGCTTGTGAGGTGCCTCGCGGACCCTTCGACCTGGCGCCCAGTGTGCTCCTGCTTCGGTTTCGCCGGTCAAGTTTGCCGTTGCGCGGACGGGACCTTCATCGAGGACCCAGCCTTCCTCTTCCTGGATGCTTCTGGGCCTCTGCCGCGTGGGCGCTTCTTCTTCTTCTTCGACTAAAGGTGCTACCTTCCCCTGCCCCTTGTGAGATGTCCAGGTAAGGTCTCGATGTTTGCCAGCGCCGTGCCTCTGACGGCGTGCGCCGGCATCTTTTACTTTATCGTTGCTTGTTATTAAGAAAGCGATATTGCTCAGGACAGGATGGTGGGGAAGGGTGAAAAGTGGCGCGCGGTTTTCGTTTTGAGAAACGTGGCCTTAGCTATGACCAGTCACTTCGTTGTTTCACTCTATGTTGCAGTGGTCAAGTCCGCACCTGCACACGATGTGGCGACTTGCAGTGGCCGAGTGACAAGCATGCGGTCTACCTCCCCTGCGCTGGTTGTGCTTAGGGCCACTCCCGTGATGTCTGCACTCTGGGTAGAGGACCTTGGGACACCCAGCTGTGGAGCCTACGGCGTGACAGTAGCCGCACCGCCCGCAGCCACAAGCATGCTTCGACCCGGATCCAGCAGAAACGCACTTCGCTGCCATTGGGGGACGGCACACAAAGGCTCCCCACTTGCGCACCCACTCGCTTGAGTCTGGTCCGCAGTGAGTCCGCTCGCCCCGCTCTGCGGAAAACAAAACCCCAACACTCTACGTTGGGGGACGCCTTTCTCCCCCCTTGCGCACCGACTCACTCGAGCCAGGTCCGCAGCGAGCTAGCTCGCCCCGCCTTGCGGAACCCAAGCCTCACAAGTCCTGCGGCAGAACTGAACGCCGCTTCTCTCCGACGCCGGAAGTAGATAGATAAGAGACAAGAGAAGCCTCGGCTTCTGCGTACGACCCTCGACATGCGACTACGGGTTTGCGACTGCCTGGACTCAGCTCCTCGCCCCTTGCCTGCGTAGGCCCCCCCCTCGGACTTCGGCGTCCTACACCGGACCTGCAGCCCGGTGTCTTCGGTTCTTGCCTTCCCTTCGCTCACCGCTTCAGCTTTGCGGACGTCTCGCCCTCCTCATCGGTCTTCCCCTCGGGCATCGCTGGTTCTTTTTACAAGTCGCCCTCTCCAGTCGATGTCCTCCTGGGTCGTCCGTGCTGCTCGTCCTCCGGCCTTGTCTTCCCCCCTCTCCTTCCCCGGCACCCTTTCCCCACCTTCCCCGCTCCCCTCCCCTTCGCGCCGTCGACCACGTGCTCCGCCCTCCTTCGCACGGACGCTCCACTCGTCGGTCTCGCCGCCCGCGCCTTCTCAGCCGCTCGCCCCGGTCTCGCCCCGTCTGGCGGCGGCGCCCGCCTATCCAGCTCCTGGTGCGTCGGCCTCCTGCTCCGCCCGTTGATGTGGATAGCAGCCCTCGGCTCACTCTGGCGGACTCTGACTCGGCTCTCTCCACCGCTCAACCTCCGCGCGCAGCCTTCCACGCCCTTGACCCTGCGTCCAGGACGCCCAGGACGGAGACCCTTCCCTCGCTCGACGCGCCGCGCCTCTACAGTCTCACGTCTTCCCCGAGCCGGACGCCTTCCCCGTCGCCCGCTTGGATGTTGTGCTTCCCCCTAGAGGTTTCGTCCCTGCCACGCCCCGAGGTTTCAAGGGTTCGTGTCGCCTTCTCCGCCCCTGCAGCAGGATTCAGGCTCTGACGCGGTTCTCTTCGTCACCGTCGTTCGCTGGCCGGTGGATTGGACATCGCCTTTCAGTGCAGCTGAATGCCGGACACTCCCAGGCCTTGCTTCTGCTCTCCCGCAGTGGTTCCTGCCGCTCAGCAGCAGCTGGTGGACTTCGCGCCTCCCGCCGTTGCATCCCCCGCCCCCCCCCCCCCCCCCCCCCCCCCCCCGCCCCCGTCTGGTTCGGACGGCGTTCCTCCGCAGCGCTCTCGCCTGTGCTGGATTCCTCGACTTGGCCAAGCAGCGCTCGTCTACCTTGGAGCTGGCTCTTCTCCTCCTCGCCGCTGTCAGGGCCCCTCTTCACTCTGGCTGTGGGGAAGAAGTCCTGCCTTCTGGGCCGCGTGTCAACGCTTAGGTCCTCGATTCGCCGCTACCGCGCCCTGCTGTGCTCGTCATCTGCCTCTACCTCCCGCAGGACCTACGGAGACAGCTGCGACAGGCTCCACTCGGCGATTCCCTCCTCTTTGGTCCTGGCAGGCGATAGGACACGTTGAACCTGCCCGCGTCACCTCCTCCCGCTTCCAGCCGCCACGAGGCACTGGGTCGCGCCCTGCAGATCTCCGGACCCCCACAGCACCCGCCCTCCCGGCAGCGCCGCCCTCCCCCGCGTGTCCCCGCCTGCCCCTGACCCCGCCTCTGCCCCCGCCTGGCCTCCTGTCTCCGGCGGCGTCCGATCGTCGACCTTCAGCTTGGCACGTGTTCTTAGCAGCGCCTTCCTTCCCTTGGGCTTCACTGTCAGCCTGGATCTAGCGGACGCCTACACTCACGTTCCCGTGCTTCTGGCTTCCAGACGCCTCGGCGCTTTGCTTCGACGATGGCGTTACCGTTCCGTGCCTTCCCCGTCGCCCGCATCCACTGGATGTTCGCCCATTCCTTGGTCGGCGTCTTCGCCACGGCCAGGTGGACTTCGTCGAGCCCCTCCTCGAACTAAGTCGACGATCTGCTTCTGCACCACCGGTCGGCACCCTCCCGGGAACAGCAACGGGACGCCTTCCTGGCCTCCTTGACACCCGCAGCTTTGTAGTAAACTTAGGCAAGTTGGATCTCGCACCGTCTCGCCGCTTCGCACAACGTGGTTGCAGTCCCTTACGGATCTCGTTGGGTGTGACTCCCGGAACTGAGGATCCAGAAGTGGGCGAACCTGGCTTGTCTTGGTGCGCAGGAGGAGAAGGTCCCCGCCGGACTGGTTGCAGCTCTCCGGCCTGGTGAGCGCCGCTGCGGATCTACTTCCCCTGGGTCGGCTCTGCTCGCCCCGCTTCACCTTCATCTTCTCCTGCTCTGGCGCCCTCGACCGGACACTTCGAGACTCCAGTTCTGGTTCTTCCCTCGCTTGTTCCACTCCTCCACCACTGGGCGGCCACTGCCTGGCTCGCACCTGGAATCCCTCTCCTTCGCCTCCCCCCCCCCCCCCCTCCCCTTGTCCCTTGCGTCGACGCCAGCCATGCCGGCTGGGGTGCCCTCCTGCTGCCGACGTGCCACGGCTTTCGGCAGCTGGCCACTGGTCCTGGTGGTCAAGCTTTCAACTGGTTGGAGTTTCAGGCGATATGGCAGCTCCTCTCGCTTGGGAACCGACTCTCGCACATCAGGACCTGATCGTCCTTCCGAAGATTCCGCTGTCGTGTCCTACATACAGAAGCAGGACGGGAACCACTCCCCTTCCTCTGCCTTCTTCTTACCAGCGCCCCCGTTGGTGCAAGGATTGCCGCATCTCTCTCCGAGCGAGATACTTCTACGGCCACCTTGTCTTCGCGGACTCCCTCTCCCGCGCGGTCAGCGTCTCCACGCCAGTGCGAAGAGAAGAGGAAGAGGCGCTTCGCCCGGGTGTCTTCCGGATAATCTGCGCCACGTGGGAGACCCCCCCCCCCCCCTTTCGCTCTTCTTGACAGGGTGGTACCCCCAGCTCCCCTCCTCGTCTCGCCCATCCCGGAACCACGGCCTAGGCGGCCGTTGCGCTCCCCCTTCCCGGGGACGCCCCCAGCGCTTCCGCTTACCCTCCCTCAGTCCTTGTCCCCAAGGTGCTTCTCTAGCGCAAGGGATGCAACATGACCCTGTTGCTGGGGGCACCGTTCTGCTGGACCGGATCCTGCACCACCGACCCCCTGAACCTGGCCACGGGCCCTTCTATGCGGCTTCCCTCTCCTCGCACGATCGTCAAGCTACCGCGCCAGGCGCTCTACCATCCGTGCTCTGAGAGACTCCTGCTACACGCTTGGAGTTTAAACGGCAAGCCCTCGCCGCTAGAGTTCTTGAGTGAGGCAGTGACAGCTATTGCTTCGGGCCGCGGACCCTCGACCCTGCGTGTCTACGAGGGAAAGTGGGGAGTACTTGGAGCCTGGTGCGACCTCCGTCGCCTCTCCCCTACCGATCTGACTTCCCCACCACTGGCTGAGTTCTTCCTGGCTCTTTGCCGAACAGCTCTTGGCACCAATCACTTCAGGGGCTACCTCACTATGATCGCCGACGCTTTCCGGCACCCGGGCCGAGCGGACCCCGGCAGTGTAAGGACCTCGCTGACCTTGGCCCACTTCGCCACACAGTGACCTGCCCTCCGCTACCTGATCCCACACTGGGACTTACCTTGGGTACTCACCTGGATGAACGCTAGCGTTGCAAGCCGCTTCCCCAGCAAGCCTGCCCGACGCTACACGAAGACTTGCTTCTGCTCACCGTAGCCACAGCCTCCAGAGTGAGTGCGCTGCCCGTGCCTTCCGCGCCCCCGCCTGCCTGTAGTGCAGATCGGATGACCCCATGCAGCTACTAACGGACCCAGCCTTCTTGGCCCAGAACCAGTCCCCGTGGTTAGCCCCACAGGTGATCACTGTACGATCGCTGACGCCGATCGACTCCTACAAGGAAGTCAGACAACAGGACCTGGTGAGAGCCTTACGCGTGTATCTACGCCGTACCAAGCCGCTCCGCCAGGGACGCACCCGCCTCTTTTTCTCTCTGTCCCCAGGTAGACAAGACATATCAGCCCAGACGATCTTCCTGGCTAAGATGGGTGATGCGCTCCGCCTACCAGGACCTCTGCCCCGTTGCTGCCCAGCGACTACACTTCCGGGCCCACGAGGTCAGAGCCATGGCTGCTAGCATCGTATTCGACCGCAACTGCGCTGTCCGAGACAGTCTGGCTGCCGTAGGCTGGCGGACCGAGTCGACCTTCAACCGGTCTACCTCCGTACCTGGCTGGCCGGCAAGATAACCTGGCCCTGGTGGGGGACATCGCGGCAGCGCAACACTCCCTCCCGGCACCTTCGGTGCCGTTGGTAATCCTTTAGCTAAAATTACCAGGAGCCTGCGCCGGGGAGGACGGGGCTTGCTGGCTCAGTCAGTCACTGGGTTACGCGGCACCCTCCTCCTTTTCGCTATTCTCCTTGTAGTAATGGCATCGGTAATGTTTTTGAGGAAACAAATTAATTTTCTCTAAAATGTATTTTTTCGAAAAATACTTACCGATGCCATTACTCGGATGGCCCTCCCACCTGCCCCACTTGCCGCTCGCCAACTAAACGAAAGAACTGGTGTGGCTTGGCTGCCCGGGCAGTTACCCGTAACGGGTGGGAAGGGAGGCTACCCGGGTACCAGGTCACAGCACCTCTGGTGGCCTCCCCTGGCCCTAGAGGTACACATCGTAAGTTTTTGGGCTAAAATTACGCTAGCTATAGGTTGTTCCTTGTAGTAATGGCATCGGTAAGTATTTTTCGAAAAAATACATTTTAGAGAAAAATTAATTTTTTCTGTTCCTCATTCACAGAACCCTCCAATCAAAACAATGCACTTAACCCATATCAAACTGAGGCTAAAAGCTTCAAATGTGTACACTGCCATATGCAAGCTACATTATAGTATTTACAGATAAGGATATAGACCAATGACTTTAGTTCAAGGGTGGTGCCAGGATAGCTTGGCGCCTAGAGGTGTCAAGCTATTCTGGCACTACCCTTGAACTATTTTAGTCAAACTTTTTTCACACATTGGTGTATTCCAAATGATAAGGTTTAAAACAGCCAAAGGAAGCCAGAAAGCTGCGTTTACACCGCGCAAAGTGCCAAACAGTTTGACACAACAGCGGGTTTGATCACTTGTCCTCTGCAAATCGGCCACTGTGCTCGCAACTTTATGTTTGCACTAATACCAAGTGACAACTGGGTGTCTATGAATGGTTCTGTTTGTTTTCCATTTGGTTCTAAATGTTTCTGTTAAAATATTTTTATTTTATTTAACTCATTTGGCCCTGACACACCACAGCAAGACACGGATCAAGCATGATAATGAATAGCTTGGCGCCCATAGGTGCCAAGCTATTCTGGCACCACCCTTGACCTATCATGCTCGATCTGTCTCTAGAACTGTAACACAGTCCCCCAAAGGGCAACTTCAAAATTTGTGGATTTTGGTCCTGGAGCAGAATGTGTTAATATCAGTAAATCTGCATTAAAAAAAAAATCTGTTTCAACATTAATATTTTGCAAATGAATTCAATGCACACATATCACAGCTAGCCATTGATTTCTACCATTGTGCTTTTGCTGGCAAACACATGCAGCCTGACAACATCAACATACTTTTTCCATATTGTTTTCCCCAGCTAAAGCTGGCTCGGTTCTATATGGCAAAACATATCACATCACACAAGAGAACGGAGAGAGAGTTTACCTCAGTGTCTGCCAGCAGACTATTCATAATATCCACCATTTCATTGGAATCTTTCATCTTCTCAGCAGACTGTTGACTTTCATGTGTAAAGATGATTTCTTGACAAGACATGGACATCAAACATGCACTGAATTTCTCACGACATTTAGAGCACACCTCCTGCAGAAAAGGAAAAGAATTGTCTGCTGTAAAACAATGTATGTTCCTGATCAGAATACCTCTAAACTATTTAACACATTTAACACCACTGCCGCATTTCCCAAATTTTTAAGATGCCACCTAACGACTATGTATCAGTTGCAAGAGATGGCTCAACCATGTTAATTCAAGGGTAATGCCAGATTAGCTTGGCACCACAGGTACCATGCTAATCTGGCACTACCCTTATATTATCACGGTCGATCTATTTCCTGCTGTAGGGTGTCAGGGCTAAATGGGTTAACCCAAAGGTTGCATTTTTCAAATTTTGGAGGCGTCACCTTATGACTACATACTGATGTAACAGTTGAAGGAGATGGAGCAACCATGATGATTCAAGGGTAGTGTCAGATTAGTTTGGCGCCAACAGGTGCCAAGCTAATTTGACACTACCCTTGAATTATGAAGCACAGGCGAAAATGAGACCACGCAACTACTATACTGAAAGATCTTCACTGCTTTCCAATCCAATCCCGCATAAAGTTTAAAATAGCGACCCTTGCATACCGCCACTTTGATGGCAGTCTTCCGTCATACCTTTCCTCCAGTCTAAATACTTACCAACCCTCTCGCTCACTGCGTTCATCGGGAGAGAAACGTCTCAAAGTTCCAACTTAAATCTGCCGGTGAACGCTCCCTCAGATATACTGCTCCATTAATTTGGAATTCCTTACCGACAGAGTTCAGAAATGCCTCCACCCTTAAGCAGTTCTTAAGCAAAGTTAAAAACTTACTTTTCTTGCAGACTTTCATGTAATTTCTACGGTATTTCTGTACACACCCCCTGCAGACTCTGTGTATGTATGTGTGTGTGTCTCGTTTTCGCCTGCGCATTGAGTTATATTATAAATGAGAAATGCGCCATATAAATACCATGTAATATTATTATTATTATCAAGGTCGATCCATCTCCTGCTGGAGTGCATTGTGGCACCCCCATGTTCATTTACACTGTACATCTGGTAATGATTTTGACTACTTTCAGAAGCTGCTATAAATTAATAAAACTGTGACCACAGAGCACATCCTCCAGGACTGTGGGAACCACCAGCTGCTGAGGGAGGAGATATGGCAGAAGCCCGCCACTCTACAAGAGAAACTGTACGGGCCTGTGGAGGTGCTACAGAAGACCACAGATTTCATTTTGAGAGCCAAACTCCAAGTGTGACGGCGTTCGAGAAGAAGAAGAAGAATAAAACTTTGTACCAGGTTGATAGGCCACAACAGTTCACCATAGTGCCAAAGTAGTCTGGTATCTGGGAAGGTGCCAAGCTAATCTAGCACTACTCATTAATGGAACCATCTGTTATAGTGGGGTCTTAGGGTATGAATGGGTTCATGAATATGCATATATATACATACATACATATATACTTCAAGTTCAATGCAATGTGTGTGTGTGTGTGTGTGTGTGTGTGTGTGTGTGTGTGTGTGTGTGTGTGTGTGTGTGTGTGTGTGTGTGTGTGTGTGTGTGTGTGTGTGTGTGCATCAGTATGGGGTTTACAGGGGAATTTTTGTGTCCAAAAGATTTCTTTGCGCTTAACCCATTGTTTTCGTAGAATTTGCATATTGTCCTACAAAGGCTGCATTACAGATTAGGAGATAGATCAACTGTTTTAGTTCAAGGGTGGTGCCAGAATAGCTTAGCGCCTCAGGCGCCAAGCTATTCTGGCACCACCTTTGAACTATCAGTCAAATTGATTTCCCAAAATGGGTGTATCAGAATGATAAGAGTTAAGCGCAAAGACATTTTTGGGATAAAAAACTTCCCATGTAAACCCCATATCGATGCACACACACATACACGATTTAAAAAACAGCAACAGAATAATAATTTCATAAGTGTATACATGTACTTCAACTTAAATCTTACACTCACGGTGCCCCAATTGCTGGAGCCAAAATTCTCAGCAGTATCAACACAAAACCTGTTGATTCTCTCAGTGGTGGCCCGAGTAATCACTAGACGCCAGTGAGACTGTGCAGCTGTCATTCTCCTCACCTCCCTTGGCCATGTCAATGTAAACAGCTGAGCGTTCTGTGCAACTGCAGGCAGATTTTACGAAGAATGTAAAATGCTTTCTACAAACCAGTATTCTAGTCTGTCAACATCATGAATACATGTACATAAAAAGTTGCAGAAAATCCAACACAGAAAATTCCTGAACCACATAAAAACAAGATGGGATGAAACATAACCCACAAAGTCCCTTCTTCATGCGAGCTGTCCTTGCTGTCAAGGGTCTCTACCTTTGACCTGATTCTGATGTTGAAATCTCTTATTGAAGAAGCATTGAAGACTTGCCAATGCGTCAGTGAGCTCTATAAGGGGCACACTGCATAAGCGTCATTGGTCGAGATACGTCATATCTAGAGTATTGCATCGATGTCTGGGTGGTGATGAAGTAGATGCTTTTACGTCACTGTCTGATTTTCTCCAGAAGTCAAGGCTTTACTTCTTTTTTTTTAAATCTGCAGAGAATTAATTTTTACTGAAAAAGTTCAAAAGATACAACACTGGCCAACGAACTCATCCAATATCTTTATCCAATCTACTTACTTACTTACTTACGCCTGTCACCCCTACCCGGGTATAGGCCGTCGACGAGAGACCTCCAGCAACTCCTGTCCTGTGCTTCTCCTTCGATTCTACTCCAGGTGGTTCCCAGTCTCTTGATGTCTGCTTGGAGGTCTCGACGCCAGGAGTTTCTCGGCCTACCTCTTTTCCTCTTTCCCTGGGGGTTCCATGACAATGCCTGCCTAGTGATACTGGAAGCTGGCTTTCTCAGACTGTGACCGATCCATCCCCATCTTCTTCGCCCAATTTCATTCTCTGCTGTTATCTGCTCTGTTCTCTCCCAGAGTCTGACGTTGCTGATCTTCTCTGGCCAGTGGATTTTCAAAATTCTTCTAAGGCAACTGTTCATGAAGGTCTGTACTCTGTTGACTGTGGTTTTTGTCAATCTCCATGTCTCTGCTCCATATAGGAGAACTGCTTTTACATTGGAGTTGAAAATCCGGACTTTGGTGTGTTGTGACAGCTCTCTGGAACTCCACACTTTTTTCAACTGGAGAAAGACTGCTCTGGCTTTACCGATTCGTGCTCTGACATCTGCATCAGTGCCGCCTTTTTTGTCTATGATGCTCCCGAGATAGGTGAAGGACTCCACCTCCTCCAACGGGGTGCCAGCAAGCAAGACTGGTTCTTCCCTGGTTGTGTTCAGCCTCATTGTCTTTGTTTTCTGTTTGTGAATGGTGAGGCCCACTTGGGACGAGATGTCAGCAAGCCTCGTGGTCTTGTCCTGCATTTGTTGATGAGTGTGGGACAGTAATGCCAAGTCGTCTGCAAAATCGAGGTCGTCAAGCTGTGTCCACAGTGTCCACTGTATTCCACTTCGTCTGTGCTCTGTGGTCATCTTCATGACCCAGTCTATGGCCAGTAGGAAGAGGAATGGAGACAGCAGACACCCCTGCCTGACACCAGTTCTGACCTGGAGCTCTCTGGTGAACTGCCCTTCGTGGATCACGCGACATGTCATGCCATCATAGCTGCTCTTGATCAGGCGGACGAGCTTTGTGGGTACACCGTAGTGTCGTAGGAGTTTCCACAGAGTCTCTCGGTCCACGCTGTCAAATGCTTTCTCATAATCCACAAAGTTGACGTACAGCGGGGAGCTCCACTCCAGAGACTGTTCCACGATGATGCGGAGAGTGGCGATCTGGTCTGTACATGATCGGTTCTTCCTGAATCCTGCTTGCTGGTCTCTCAGCTGGGGGTCAACGGAGCTCTTCATTCTCTCTAGGATGATCCTGTTGAAGACCTTTCCTGGTACTGACAGCAAGGTGATTCCTCTGTAGTTGGAACACTTGCTGAGGTCGCCTTTCTTGGGAAGCTTGATTAGGTACCCCTCCTTCCAGTCCGCTGGCATCACCTCCTCTTCCCAGATCTTTCCAAACAGTGGGTACAGCATCTCAACTGTTGTCTCTAGGTCTGCTTTCAGAGACTCCGCTGGGATGCCATCTGGCCCTGCTGCTTTGCCATTCTTCAAAAATGCCACTGCTTTTCTGATCTCTTCCCGGCTGGGTCTGTCACAGCTGATGGGTAGGTCGGTCTCTGCTGGCTGGATGTCGGGGGGGTCGGGTGGGTTAGGTCTGTTCAGTAATTCTTCAAAATACTCGGCCCATCTGTCAAGTTGGTCTGCTCTGTCTGCAATAGGCTTGCCTTCTTTGTCTTTTACTGGTCTTTCTGTATGGCCATACTTACCCGACAATCTTCTGGTAATGTCGTAGAGCTGTTTCATGTTGCCGCTGCCTGCTGCCTTTTCTGCCTCTGCTGCCAGGCTGTCTGTGTAGGCCCTCTTGTCTGCCCTGATACTCCTCTTCACCTCGCGGTTGGCTTCCGAGTATTCCCCCTGTGCCCTTACTTTGGCTGCTCTCGTGCGACTGTTGTTGACCGCTGCTTTCTTCTGCTTCCTCGCTTCTATCTTCTTTAAGGTCTGTGCCGACAGCCAGTCCTTGTGGTGGTATTTCCTGAACCCTACAGTGTCTTTGCAGGTTGAGTTCAGCGCCTCTCTAACTGCCTTCCACTGCTGCTCTGTGGTGACCGCCTCCTCTTCATTTACTAGCTCCTGTAGCGCTTGAAACCGGTTGGACAGCACCAGTTTGAACTCTTCTCTAACTCCAGTTTCTCTCAGGAGGCCTACATTATAGCGCTGTCTTCTTGTTGTCTCTGTGCGGCTTTTCTTTAGCTTGAGCTTCATTCTTAAGGTAAGCAGATGGTGGTCTGAGGCGACATCTGCTCCCCTCCTCACTCGAACATCTTGAAGGGATCTTCTAAATTTCTTGCTAATGCAGATATGGTCTATTTGGTTTATCCAATCTAGCTATATCCAAAATTTCAAGTCGATATGACACAAATTATGAACTCTAATGTGGCACAACCAACTTTATATAAACGGTCTTTTAACCCTCAATGAGACACCCAATTTTAATATGCTTGGACTCGGAGTCTCTCCTAGGCACCCCTTTAACAAAGCACTTCCAGAAGTTTCAAGCTTGTACATATACAAATATCATAGATTCTTGTGTTTACATACATACACACACAGATGCACATGTGCGTGTAGAAAGTCAATGTGTTTTTGGTAATTTCAGCAACTGCACGGGCTCAAAAGGATCTATGCCTCTTGGGGTTGGATTGAGTTCACTATTTCTTGGCAGTCACAAGGGTAATGGTCATGTGGCGTTAGACCCCAGTGCTGAAATTAGTTGTATGCCTCAATCAGTGCCAACTACTGACACCATAATGTATTAACCCATGTAGCCCCTTCGCACTCTACAGCTGATGGATCGACCACAATAATTCAAGGTTAGTGCCAGAGTAGATTGGTGCCATCATTCAAGGGTAGTGCCAGATTAGCTTGGTGCCAAGCTAATCTGGCATGACACTACCGGTACCCTTGAATTATCCATCTCCTGCAAGTGGTACATCGTCATAAGGTGACACATCCAAAATTTGGAAAATGCAGCCTAGGGGTTAAATGGGTTAAAGAGCAACCCCAAACCACCAAATGACTGTTACCTGATGATTTTGCAGTTGCTTTTAGCTGGCCATTTTCATGGAAAACAGCGTCATTTATGTGAAGTTCAACTTTTTCTCCTGAACGAAGATCAAATGCTCTTGGTCTTGAATCTGGCATACAGGAGTTGAAGCTCTGAAATGAAATTATGGGATACAAGAGAGCTATGCTTATAAATACTGAATCCAATTTCCAGATTTTGTCTTCTTGAAAGATGCCATGGAATTAACCCATTCCATCCTGAGGCTGTACTTATTGTCCTATGAAGGCTACATTACAGATTTTAAGATAAATCAACCATTTCAGTTCAAAGGTGGTGGCCATGCTATTCTGGCACCACCCTTAAACTATCATAGTCATCCTTCTTTCAAGCAATGGGAGTATCAGGATGAAAAGGGTGATGCTGATGAAGACAACATTTATCTGCAGATTTTTAGCTAAATTGAGAAAACTGATCACTTTCCCAAGTGATGGAAAATGTGTATTATGCACTGTATGCTTTTGAGTGGCACTGGATGCAGCTGCTTTCTTATGATCATACTTTGTGTTACTCTCAGGCTATTGGTTTACAATGTGCAGTATGTCACTGCTATACACAAGCAAACACCGAACTATGAAAGGGTCATATTCCCACTTTTTATTTTATTTTTTATTTTTTTTTTTTGGGGGGGGGGGGGTGGGGGGGGGGGCAGTGTATTCATTGTTATTAATTTGTTTTAATATGAAACCATTTTCTGGCCTTATATCTGGTTTGTGTTGTTCTTTCCATGTGTGTTTCAGTACTATGAGTAAAACACTTGTCAAAAGAGTCTCAAAAGAGTCCTGCACATAATAGGGGAGGGGGTAAGGGGAGTGTGGGCGTGGGGGTGTGGGTCTATGCCCACAAATCATAATACGTAATTCGTTTTTTTCAGTTCTCATGACTGCAATTATTTCATCCTCCTGATCTGTGAAAGAAGATCCTCACAATCTGTAAAAATGTCCTGGTTATTTTGTCACAAAGATATTAAGTCTGTTGTCAGAAGTCTTCAGACCCTTTTAATCCTTCGGCCCCCCCCCCCCCCCCTCCCTCCCTTTCCATCGTGAAACTTAAATTGGATGCAATTTTGGGAGATTCAGGAAATGCAAAATAAATCATCATAAATCTGTGATAGCCAACCCCAATGCCCCCCCCCCCCCCCCCAATATGTTTAGCTTCCCTTGGCAACAACATTCAGTCTACCTACAGGCTGCAGGTCAGTAAAACACCTAATTTATTTTATATGTTTTGCTAGTGGTTCAATAGAATTTATGTGAACATTTTACTTTGTACGTACCTGTAGAAGAAAATCAGAAATTGGGGGGTCAATTTAACTGTTGCACATGTCAACTAAGCATATTACCAGAGGGTTATTCACAAACTCTAGATGTGCAGCTGTGGAATGTGATTGCAGTAATGGATTTGTATAGTTTAAGCTAATGTTTCTTTGTGAAACTATTGTTTAGCATTGAGAGTTGTTTGCTTTACGCCAGGGACAATAAATGTCGCAGTTTTTACCAAAACAACAAACCACCGAATGGTGCAATAATATACTGTCCCGTTTGGTGCCGCATAAAATATGTCTTGGCTTCCAGCTTATAAAAATGCGTGGGGCTATATCATAGGCATATATTGGATACATTGTATACCTCCACGGCTTACGGTAATCAACAAATGAAAATGGAGCACTTTCAATTTCATCTTCCGCAAGTCAACAAGTATCAATAATTATATATATTTTGATGTGATTATTTCCAACCTACCTTCGCCATGTCCAACAAAAACCCGAGCTCATTTGAATCGATAGGGGGGAAAAAATGGGTTTCCTTTAAAATGTGAACAAAATGTGGGTCCCGTGTCGTGACATCTGGGAAAACGAAAGTAACATATAGGCGATTCCCGATTAAAAGTGGATACCATAAGCCAATCAAATTGCACAACGCAACACGCGCTCTTTAGCTGATGAGGCTATAAAATCAAAATCAACAAAATGTATCAAATTCACGCGACAAAGTGCGTGCTGTAGCAATCTGGATTAATTTCTGAGTTACAAAATAGGTATCATCGAACTTTTTTTCTATTATTTTATAATAAAAAGACATTTGCGTTTTCAAGGGAAGTGACTCTTTTTTTTCGGACGTTTGCTTGTAAAAATGTGGTTCGTCTTTTTACCCAGATGAACACAAATAATAAAAAAAAAGTAATAAAGCCAATGTGACACTCAAATGACCCCAGACGATACCCAAAAGATATCCACATCAAACCAAATGAAATTGTCAATGTAGTGTATGTGTGTGACGGTGTGTTCGTGTGTCTAGGTCAGTGTGTGTGAGCATGTGTGTCAGTCTGTGTGTGTGTGTGTGTACCGTGGCCGCGCCGCGCGCGCGCGCGCGCGCGCGCGTGTGTGTGTGTGTGTGTGTGTGTGTGTGTGTGTGTGTGTGTGTGTGTGTGTGTGTGTGTGTGTGTGTGTGTGTGTGTGCCGATATGACAATATCATTTGGGTATCAGTATGATTTTGGTTCATTTTACTTACTTACTTACGCCTGTCACCCCTCCCGAGGAACTGCTGGCAGAAGAACAGGCTGGCTTCAGAGTTCAGTGGAAGAAGCACTGTAGAGCAGATTTTCAACTGCCGCGTCCTGATTGAGAAACATCTGCAGCATCAGCGCGAACTCTACCACAACTTCATTGATTTCAGGAAAGCATTTGATCGTGTCTGGCACGACGGACTCCGGCCGCCAAGTCATGAGATCGTTCAACATAGAGGAGGGACTGATCCAAATGATAGAAGCGCTTTACAAGAACGCCTGCAGCACGGTTCTACTTATCAATCAGTCAAGCGAGTTCTTCAGGACGACGATCGGTGTCCGTCAAGGATGCCTGCTCTCTCCTGTCCTTTTCAACATATTCCTGGAGAAGATCATGCAGGAAACCCTCCACGACCACCATACTTCAATCTCTATTGGTGGCAGATCCCTGTGCAATCTTCGATTCGCAGACGACATTGACCTCATGGCAGGCAGCAATAGTGAGCTTCAAAACCTGACAGACAAACTTTCAAGTAGCGCAGGGTCTTATGGCATGGAGATCAGTACGGATAAAAGCAAAGTGATGATCAACACCACAAGCGACAGCAGCAGCAACATTCACATGAACGGCCAGAAGCTAGAAGAGGTCAATAGCTTCAAGTACTTGGGAGCCACCCTGTCCAAAGACGGTAGTTGCATAGCAGAGATCCGTATCAGGATAGGTACAGCAACATCCGCAATGGCCAGGCTGGACAGGATATGGCGAAGTAACTCCATCAGCTTCACCATCAAGTACAGGCTTTACAAGTCCCTCGTAGTGTCTATTCTACTCTACGGCTGTGAGACTTGGACACTGCTTGCAGACTCAGAAAAGAAAATCCAGGCCTTTGAGAACAAGTGCCTGAGGAAGTTGCTCCGCATCTCATACCACGAGCACAAGACCAACGAATATGTACGGAGCATCGTCACTTCCCTGGTGGGCCCACATGAACCCCTTCTGGCAACCGTGAAACGGCGCAAGCTTGCTTGGTTTGGCCACGTGACCCGACACAACACCTTGTCCAAGACTATCCTCCAAGGCACTCTCGAAGGAAGTCGTCGGCGAGGTCGTCAGAGAAAGAGTTGGGTCGCAAACATAAAAGAATGGACCGAACTCGAGATGCCAGACTTGCTTGCCACCGCCCAAAATAGAACTCAGTGGAGAGCACTGTCTGTTGCTGCTGCCTTTCAGTCCCCCCAACGCCCAGTTCGGGCAAGGGACTGATGATGATGATGATGATGTCACTCCTCCCAGGGTATAGGCCGTGGACGAGAGACCTCCAGCGACTCCTGTCCTGTGCTTCTCCTTTGATTTTACTCCAGGTGGTTCCCAGTCTCTTGATGTCTGCTTGGAGGTCTCGACGCCATGTGTTTCTCGGCCTGCCTCTTTTCCTCTTTCCCTGGGTGTTCCATGGACAATGCCTGCCTAGTGATACTGGAAACTGGCTTTCTCAGACTGTGACCAATCCATCCCCATCTTCTTCGTCCAATTTCATTCTCTGCTGTTATCTGCTCTGTTCTCTCCCAGAGTCTGACGTTGCTGATCTTCTCTGGCCAGTGGATTTTCAAGATTCTTCTAAGGCAACTGTTTATGAAGATCTGTACTCTGTTGACAGTGGTTTTTGTCAACCTCAAAGTCTCTGCTCCATATAGGAGAACTGCTTTTACGTTTGAGTTGAAAATCCGGACTTTGGTGTGTTGTGACAGCTCTCTGGAACTCCACACTTTTTTTCAGCTGGAGAAGGGCTGCTCTGGCTTTACCGATTCGTGCTCTGACATCTCAACTGCATCAGTGCCACCTTTTTTGTCGATGATGCTCCCGAGATAGGTGAAGGACTCCACCTCCTCCAACGGGGTGCCAGCAAGCAAGACTAGTTCTTCCCTGTATGCAAACCAAGGGGAATCACAGCGCTGGACAGACAACAGTTAGATCTCCTGCCCCCACCTATCAGGCACCCAATCGCCAGCCCACAGAGAAATACGCAGGTATAGAATAAGACGATCATTTCCATCCTCAAAAAAGAATGGATCAGGTCTCTTATATAACCCATGTCTTTCTCCGGAACTTAGGAAGTAGGCAGGAGAAACATACATACACAAACATGAAGGTGCGCTACTATATGTGGTCGGGTAAATACCCTGATTTCCCACAGTAGATGCACAGAACATTACACAACAATGTAACGATACAAATTTGCCTCGAGTTATAGATACTCACAAACCAGATAGGTGAGGCTAGCGCTGGCAGAATTGCACGGTATGCAAACCAAGGGGAATCACAACGCTGGACAGACAACAGTTAGATCCCCTGCCCCCACCTATCAAGCACCCAATCGCCAGCCCACAGAGAAATACGCAGGTATAGAATAAGACGATCATTTCCATCCTCAAAAAAAGGGGAATCACAGCGCTGGACAGACAACAGTTAGATCCCCTGCCCCCGCCTATCAGGCACCCAATCGCCAGCCCACAGAGAAATACGCAGGTATAGAATAAGACAATCATTTCCATTCCATTCCATGCCAGCGCTAGCCTCACCTATCTGGTTTGTGAGCATCCTCAAAAAAGAATGGATCAGGTCTCTTATATAACCCATGTCTTTTTCCGGAACTTAGACCAGGCAGGAGAAACATACATACATAAACATGAAGGTGCGCTACTATATGTGGTCGGGTAAATACCCTGATTTCCCACAGTAGATGCACAGAACATTACACACAGAACATTACACACAGAACATAACTCCAGGCAAATTTGTATCGTTACAGGCAGGAGAAACATACATACACAAACATGAAGGTGCGCTACTGTATGTGGTCGGGTAAATACCCTGATTTCCCACAGTAGATGCACAGAACATTACACACAGAACATTACACACAGAACATAACTCGAGGCAAATTTGTATCGTCACATTGTTGTGTAATGTTCTGTGCATCTACTGTGGGAAATCAGGGTATTTACCCGACCACATATAGTAGCGCACCTTCATGTTTGTGCATGTATGTTTCTCCTGCCTACTTCCTAAGTTCCGGAGAAAGACATGGGTTATATAAGAGACCTGATCCATTCTTTTTTGAGGATGGAAATGATCGTCTTATTCTATACCTGCGTATTTCTCTGTGGGCTGGCGATTGGGTGCCTGATAGGTGGGGGCAGGGGATCTAACTGTTGTCTGTCCAGCGCTGTGATTCCCATTGGTTTGCATACAATTCTGCCAGCGCTAGCCTCACCTATCTAGTTCTTCCCTGGTTGCGTTCAGCCTCATTGTCTTTGTTTTCTGTTTGTGGATGGTGAGGCCCACTTGGGACGAGATGTCAGCAAGCCTCATGGTCTTGTCCTGCATTTGTTGATGAGTGTGGGACAGTAAAGCCAAGTCATCTGCAAAATCGAGGTCGTCAAGCTGTGTCCACAGGGTCCCTGTATTCCGCTTCTTCTCTCCTCTGTGGTTCTCTTCATGACCCAGTCTATGGCCAGTAGGAAGAGGAACGGAGACAGCAAACACCCCTGCCTGACGCCGGTTCTGACCTGGAGTTCCCTGGTGAACTTCCCTTCATGGAAGTCACGCGACATGTCATGCCATCGTAGCTGCTCTTGATCAGGCAGACGAGTTTTGTGGGTACACCGTAGTGTCGTAGGAGTTTCCACAAAGTCTCTCGGCCCACGCTGTCAAATGCTTTCTCGTAATCCACAAATTTGACGTACAGCGGGGAGCTCCACTCCAGAGACTGCTCCAAGATGATGCGGAGAGTGGCAATCTGGTCTGTACATAATCGGTTTTTCCTGAATCCTGCTTGCTGGTCTCTCAGCTGGGGGTGGACGGAGCTCTTCATTCTCTCCAGGATGATCCTGTTGAAGAGCTTTCATGGTACTGACAACAAGGTGATTCCTCTGTAGTTGGAACACTTGCTGAGGTCGCCTTTCTTGGGAAGCTTGATTAGGTACCCCTCCTTCCAGTCAGCCGGCATCACCTCCTCTTCCCAGATCTTTCCAAACAGTGGGTACAGCATCTTTACTGTTGTTTCTAGGTCTGCTTTCAGAGCCTCCGCTAGGATGCCATCTGGCCCTGCTGCTTTGCCGTTCTTCAAAAATGCCACTGCTCTTCTGATCTCTTCCCGGCTGGGTCTGTCACAGCTGATGGGTAGGTCAGTCTCTGCTGGCTGGATGTCTGGGGGGTCGGGTGGGGTGGGTCTGTTCAGTAACTCTTCAAAATACTCGGCCCATCTGTCGAGTTGGTCAGCTCTGTCTGCAATAGGCTTGCCTTCTTTGTCTTTTACTGGTCTTTCTGTATGACCATACTTGCCAGACAATCTTCTGGTAATGTCGTAGAGCTGTTTCATGTTGCCGCTGCCTGCTGCCTTTTCTGCCTCTGCTGCTAGGCCGTCTGTGTAGGCTCTCCAGGCTTGTCTGCCCTG
The DNA here is from genome assembly GCA_036245525.1 of Semisulcospira habei. Taxonomy (NCBI): domain Eukaryota; kingdom Metazoa; phylum Mollusca; class Gastropoda; family Semisulcospiridae; genus Semisulcospira; species Semisulcospira habei. Next base: position 60,810,585 of record BTPG01000005.1, read on the forward strand.
ATACTCCTCTTCACCTCGCGGTTGGCTTCCGAGTATTCCTCACGTGCCCTTGCTTTGGCTGTTCTCGTGCGACTGCTGTTAACAACTGCTTTCTTCTGCTTCCTCCCTTCTATCTTCTTCAAGGTCTGTGCCGACAGCCAGTCCTTGTGATGGTGTTTCTTGAACTCCACAGTGTCTTTGCAGGTTGAGTTCAATGCCTCTCTAACTGCCTTCCACTGCTGCTCTGTGGTGACCGCCTCCTCTTCATTTACTAGCTCCTGTAGCGCTTCAACTGAAACCGGTTGGACAGCACCAGTTTGAACTCTTCTCTCACTCCAGTCTCTCTCAGGAGGCCTACATTATAGCGCTGTCTTCTTGTTGTCCCTGTACTGCTTTTCTTTAACTTGAGCTTTATTCTCAAGATAAGCAGATGATGGTCTGAGGCGACATCTGCTCCCCTCCTCACTCGAACATCTTGAAGGGATCTTCTAAATTTCTTGCTAATGCAGATATGGTCTATTTGGTTCTCTGTAGTATGGTCAGGTGATACCCAAGTTGCTTTGTGTATTCTTCTGTGTGGGAAGATGCTGCCTCCAATGACAAGTCTGTCAGAGCACAAAAGTCTACGAACCTCTCCCCGTTCTCACTCATCTCCCAGTCCCTGCTTCCCCATCACCTCTTCGTATCCGTTGTTGTCCTCCCCTATTTTGGCAGTAACTCGTAGCCCATTAAAATCGCCCATGATGATGGTGATCAGGTCTCGCTCCTCACATTTGTCCACAGCACTCTGGAGTCGGTTGCTCTTGTTTCTCTTCCTCGTCACTGTCATTAGTGGGCGCATAACACTGGGTGACGCCGTTCAGCTTGATCTTTTTCCTGGTTCTAAAGGTTGCTGTGATAATTCTTGGCCCAAGAGGTTCCCAGCCCATCAGCGCTCTTTGTGCCACAGGTGACAGCATGAATGCTACACCTTCTGTATGGGGGGTATTCTCCTCTTCATGACCCAAATACAGAATCATCTCCCCACTTAACAGCCTTTTCTGGCCAGACTGCGTCCATCTGGCTTCACTGATACCTAGCAGGGAAAGGTTGTACTTTTGCATTTCCGCTGCTATCTGGGCAGACTTCCCGCTCTGGTACATGGTCTTGACATTCCCTGTGCCCATGATTGTGTCCCTGGATCATTGAGTAGAGAGAGGCGGCTCGGTCCTGTGGCTTCCGAAAACTTCCGGCTTTCACCACACGATGTCATCAATCTTCTGGTAGAAGAACCTTCCTCCTCCAGGAAAGAAATTGCTGTTAGTGTCTATTCGTCGGCATTTTTGTAGCTATTTCTTTATTTTCAGGGTGGGGAAGCTACCCCCACGCCCAACCCCCTTTAGGAGGACCAGGGGTTTTCTGTTGGGGTCTCCTTACCTTAGACCATGTCGGTTCACGGCACCTTATTTCATTCGGTGCACCCCTCTCGCGAGGGACCACCTATCCACTACCCAGGGGTCGCGCCTCAACGCCATATGGTCCCAGCGCGAGGTGGGTTCATTTTGGGTATCATTTTTGTTCATGTCTGTTGGGCCCTATTTTAGTATTATTTGTGTAAAAAGACGGACCTTAAAAATGACCAATCAGAAAATGGTTAGTTTGCGGTTTTGGTGTCGGCTCCACGTCAATTTTTACACCCGCTTTGGAAATGGTGTCACTATTAGCCGAGTAAATCTCTGACACCTGCCTTCATAATGATCATTTGCGCTTTCGACAAGTCGTGGATCCAGGTGGGAAAACCTAATTATCTATACAGTGCACGAAACTGATGTGGTTTGTTCAGTTTGTATACCTGCCCACATCAAAAGAGATTTGTTTACATTGTGTATTAGTTACTGTAAGGTTACCAAAAGCTCTGGCATTGCGCCCGAGGCTTTTTCTGAAGGGGAATGTGATTTCAGCCAGGAATGTACAGGTTTGTTTGAAGCTTTTAAACGATTGACCACGAAAATTAATTTTACTTTTAACATAGGATAGGCTCAAATTTATAGGCGTAGGGGACTTTGGGGTGCAGTATAATGGTTTTTACACTGTAGCGACCTGCTCCAGGGTGGGCATTTATTACCCCCAAAATCGCTAATACAACGGGTGCTCAGTGTTGACAAGGCATTAATCTGAATTGCAAGCTATGAAAAAATAATGATTCTGAAAAATAATATCACAAACATGGGACTTTTCCGACCCCATATGTACACTGTGTTAATAAACTGTCCAAGACTTTTCAAGTCTCGGGTGAGTAGTCATGTAAACAGGCCAACCATCGCAACATTCACTTCAGTACTAAAATGAATCTCATTCTGTTGGAAAACTTTGGGCAGTTTTGGAATGTGTAGATTATTGAAGAGTTAAAATGAGTATAATTTCTTAGACTACCACTTGGTTGCAGAGTAAGACTAAACAGTTGTCATGTCCATGTGTCAAAGGGCACGATTATCTTAACTCGTTCTGTTGGTTAGCAGATTAGGCTGCTGTCATCATTTCTGTTTTTCTGACAACAGATCATTTTCTTGTGAAGTTCATTGTGTTCATACACTCAGTCGAGAAACTGGACACTGAACCGCCAGAAACTGCCGCTTACAGCACATTTTGACTTTGTCATAGGAAGCGATACTTGAAATCTTGGACAGTTTGACACCGGACAGCGTAGACTGTGTATAGTTCAACACTGGTCATTGTGCATATTGTACAATTTTGGAAAAAGTATACTATAGTGACCACTTTAACAATTAACCCCTTTAGCTGTCAGTAGCACTTTTTGTCAAGATGATCCCTGCAGGACTCACCATTACGAAAATCACTAATGACAGCCAGAGGGTTAAAGTAGTTACTAACATTGTGTTCTGTGTTGGCAGTGGCAGGTTTACAGCTGATATCAACAAAGGGTGACACCAGCTTTGTGTAGAACTAGAAGAGGGACACTATTGATAAAGTTCCTGGAGCCTGATGGGCCAAGTGCTGCAACGTGTCCTGTGTACCATGGAACAACAGCAGAGGCAGCAGCATGCAGGTATGTGAACTTTCTTCTTCAGTGGAACATACAATGTAAAGTGGAGCATTGTCTCACTATTTATAAAGCAATCTTTGCCATGTCTGTATAGATTCCCTAATTTTATCTTAATCATGTTCTTGTGGAGAGCAACAGTGTATTAAATAGCCCCACTGCCCTACAGCTTGAGTTGGATTGGCCATGATAATTCAAGGGTAGTGCCAGATAAGCTTAGCACCTGAAGCTGCCAAGCTCATCTGGCACTACCCTTGAATTATCATGGTCAAGTCAATCCATCCCTTGCATCTGGTATGTAATCGTTAAGTTTTAACATCTCCAGAATTTGTGAAATGCAGCTGTGGGGTTAAGAGGGTTAACATCTTAAAATTAAAACAAGGGGTGAGGTATTTTTTATTAATTACCGAGTTGAATGCATCTCTCGGCAGGCTTCTACACTAGATTGAACTCTGCAAGGGATTGCACTGCAGGGCATTTGTTGGGAGTAAATTCCACAAACAGATTGCAGAGGGGAACGAGAAATGGAGGTATAGGTATCTGTGCAGTCGGAAGTTGCAGATCAGCACACGAAAGACAACTAACCCATATACTGAGGCTAAAAGTAAAAGCTTCAAATTTGTACACTGCCATATGCAAGCTACATTATATTACTTACAGACCTATTATACACCAATGGCTTTAGTTCAAAGGTGGTGCCAGAATAGATTGGCGCCTAGAGGCGCCAAGCAATTCTGGCACTACTTTTGAACTATTTTAGTCAAACTTATATCACACACTGGTGTATTCTAAATGATAAGGGCTAATGAGCCCGTGCGGTCAAAGGTCCAAACTCAGACTTGCATATTTGGTCATGACAGGGATGTGTACAGGCGGGACCATGCCTTGCGGCCAGAAGCTGCCCCCTCGCTTCCCTGATCTGTCGGAGCTGCCCCCTGAGTTGGGCCTGGCAGTGCTGTCCTACCTGAACCCCACTGACTTGTGTCTGGCAGCCTGCGTCTGGGAGCACCTGGCCAATGATGAACTATTGTGGCAGAGGTAAGAGTATAATTCAAATACAACTTCTGTTTTTAGCATTGTCTGTCAAAAGACGAGCTATACTGAAGCAGAAGTGAGAATTTTTTGGGGGGCAAATTGAGTTTTTAGCATCAACTCTAACTTTCTGGAATGATGGCAGATCTGTCACCTGTGACATTTGTGGTGATTCACTAATTATGTCTCCTTTGTTTCTTTCAGTTTGTGCCGCAGCTCCTGGGGAAGTGTGTCCATCTATTCCCGAATTAACTCTGTCCAAGACATGACCTACAAGAAACTGTTTCTCTTGCTAGATGAAGCCTCTCTCACTTTCAACACTGACCCATTTATGGTGAGTCATTTGAAATTGAGTGCAGAGTTTCATTTATTAGTGCGAGTTGAATGATTTTGTAATGTATTTGTCTCCAGTGCAAACGTAGACGGAATTTTTGTTTTGCACATGATCCTCTTCACAGAGGAACTAAGCTATCAAAAATTGTGTGCTTTTGCTCACAGTTTAGCCAAGTAGACAACATACAGTCGTTGATTTAGACTCTTATTCGTGTAAGTAAAAACTTTCTTTCTTGGAGGTGTATCAACACTTTGTTTCTATGGAAAAATGTTGCTCATGGTCGCAACATTATAAAAGTTACTTCCCTTGCCTGTTGTGTAAGCTTGCTATCATGGCATTTATTTCAAATATATTTATTTTCTCAAAATCATTACCAATGACATTACTAATTGGAATCTTCACTTAACTCGTCAATTTTAGCCCAAAAACTTACTGTGTCCCCTCATCCTAGGGGAGGCAATCACTGGGGTGCCATAACCCGGTCACCCCGAGTGGCCTCTAATAATACCGTATCCGGTGGCACACTCACCCTTTCCGCCAGTGACTTCGCTTAGCTCAGTTCGGCCGGTCATGTGCACCTCGTGCTCCGACCTTGGACTGTGTGAACTCTACTTTTGCTGTGATTCTTGGTCCTATGAAAGGGAGGAAAAAGAAAAGAAAGAAAGAGGATATTATTCTGTGCTTGTGTGGGTTGTGTGGTTTCTGTGTTCAAGACATGAACAGGTAAAGCTTCGGTTACTGCCTCAGCTGGCGTTTTGACCGGGCGACGTCATTTTCCGAATTTGTATGTAAACGACCGTTCGGGAACTCGGACCCTACTTGAGGCTCTGAGCACTCGCAAGGACTTTGTCTGTCTTATGTTACAGTGCTCAGGTGAGGACCTGTACCCTATGTGGCGAATTCCAGTGGCCTAGTGATGTACATGATGTCTGTCTACCCTGCTCAGGCTGTTCCTCCAGTCGACCGTGCGCTCTATGCACTTCATGGAAGGAAGAGCTTTGGTCTCAACTATGGGCCTTTTGCAGGAGAGAAAGGCCGGCACGCAAGGGAATGTCCACAGCCTTAAATGTTAAGCAGAGAAATGCCATATCAGACATCGTGTGCTTGTCGACGCAGAAGAGGGTCCTGCTGCCCCCACCGGTGCCTCGTGCAGAGCTGCCTCGTCCTTCGCGGACGCTTGAGCCTTATGGCAGCCGACGGGATTCGCCATCCCACACAGCACCAAGAACTCGGTTGCACCTTTCGACCGACAGAAAAGGGAATAGGCCAGGCAGAGGTTCGCCACCCTATAATTTACAAGTAAGGCCTTTGAGAGCTCAGTCCCCCCGCAGGGATTACATTGGGTCTCACGGACGCCCTCCTGGCAATCAGAGAACTCTGGCAGCAGAAGCGGGGGATCCCCCCTCGGAGTTGAGAGCGCCTACTTGCATAGGCCGGACCAGCGCCTGGACAGGGTCACACCTTCGGGACCTCTCTCGGAGGGGGATCGGCTATCAAGATGCCGACACGATAAGCCACAGAGTAAGATTTCGGGGTCCCGAGATGGGGAGTGGCGCCACAGGCGATCCACTGGCAATGATAGCCTCCTTCGGGAGGGGACGAATGTGGTCAGTTCAATGAGCCGTCGTATTGAGAGACCTAATAGACGGCGGACCCCCGAAGCACAGCCTTGCCTACAGTTTCGATCTTCGCGATCGACGCAGAAGCCACGGAGTCAGACTTCGGGGTCCCAAAATATAGAGTGGGGCCACAGGCGATCCACCTATGCTGACTGCGGCCTCCGGGAGCATTCTACTTTAGTCAGTGCAATGAGCAGATGCGACGTGTTTCCGCGTCGAGGGCGGACCCCCGAAGCACTACCCACCAGTCTCTACTCGTTGGGGCGATAGATGCAGGGAGGGATTACTATGTTATCGATCTTTGCGATCGGAGGAATGTTCACATTTCATGGGGATGGCGCACGGCAGATAACGTTCTCTTGATGATGTCTCATCTTCCCTTTCCTCTTCGCCGGACCTGCAGACAAGTTCAAGCGTCGCGCGGCAACGGACCTCGTCTAGACGCCAGGCTTCAGAAGCTCCAACTAGGAGTATCAGACCTTGGGACCAGTCTGGCAGGGACTCGCGCGGCAGCACAGACGCAGCGCGACGTCAGCACCGGGTTCTCGGACAGCCATTGGATGGAGGCGCCTTCCCGGGGACACCGACGCAGCCGCTGGAGAACCGCAGCAGATCTTTGGGCCGGTTTGGCAGGGACGGCGCTTACGCGGGGACGCAGCTTCGACGTCAGTTGGGGGACCACTCGAATGATGGCCTATGGACGGAGGCGGCATTCCGTTGACACCGAGACAACCACATCTCAGCGCACGGCGGATGACAAGGAGGCACGCAGTCTTGACGGGGACACCGACGCAACCGCATGGGTGAACCGCAGCAGATTGTCGGACAGACTGGCGGGGACCGCTCTTATGCGGAGACACAGCTTCGGCGTCAGTGCCGGGACCACTCGGATGATAGTCGATGGACGGAGGCGGCATCCCTCGCCGGCGGATCGCGGACCATGGTCGTCTTCTTCGCTCAGCCACATCTCAGCGCGCAGCAAATGACAAGGAGGCGTGCAGTCTACCTTCGGAGGACTCGGTGTCATTCACTTGTGTCGGCACTTCACTCCGCCGCGGCCCAGGCGCTCCAAGTCTCTTCCTCTACCGACAGGCATGACCTAGCGGAGGCATTCTCGGCGCACACAGCTTGGGAGAGCAGGTGTTTTTCTCGGGGACCAGAGGGAATGGATTTTACTTCCGCCAGCGGTGGTTTGCGGCTGTTCCTGCAACCTCCTGGCGGTGGACAAGGATGCCTTGCTACAGGCAGGGCTCAGCCAGCGTTCACTGACACGAGGATTAGACGAGATAACTTCCTTGGCCCGCGTCTCTCTGGCATGAACTGGATTCCTGGAGATAGCGACACAGTGTCGGGGTGGATGCGAGTACCGGGAGGACGGGACATGGCGACAGCGTTGCAGGGCGAGGTGACAGCAATTTATAGAAGATGGCCACAGAGGTGGTTCTGCGTCCCGACTTCACGGCATTCTACGGTTGACTCTTCTCATCCCCGAGCCGGCAGGTATTGGCGGCGGATCTTCGACTTGTCGGTGCTAAACAAGTTCATTTCGGACTGCTTTGCAGGATGGAGACAGCCAGAGCGCTGAGGGCGGCGGTGCATCCTCAGGATGGCGCAGTGAGCCGCGACCTAGCGGACGCGTATCTGCATGTACCCTTCCTTCCGGCATCGCGGTGTTATCTGCGCGGGATAGTTTACCAGTTCAGGCTCTACCTTTCGGACGGAACCTCAGCCCGTGGGTCTTCACCAGGTTGTGAACGGTGTGATGGCAGGGTTCCGACAGGCAGCTTCCAGTACGACGTCAAACTAGATGGACGACCGGCGGTTACAGAACCAGATGGCGAGCGGTTTGGAAACTAAATGAGATGCCCTGCTGGCTCTACTCCGTCACCTAGGCTTCCTAGTCAACGGAGGCACGGAAGTAAGTCCGACTTGGTTCCGTCGCGCCAGTTGTCCACTTGGGTATGGAATTTTTGACCGACCTCCATCGAGGAGGACTGCCAGGGGGATGGATTCAGACCATAATGGAAGCGTCACTTCGAGCCTTTCATGCGGAAGCTCTCCCGGCCAGAGCCTGGCTACGTCTGTTAGGCCTGCTTAGCGCGGCAGCGGATCTTCGTCCCTAGGCCAGGCCTGCCTACCGTCCCGGAGTACCCGTATTTGTCCCGGAAACTTGTTAAAAGTACCTAGCCATCCCGAGAATACGGTTTTCTCAAAGGCGTCCCAGGAGAAAAAAAAAAAAAAAAAATCAAGCGGACGACAGGGACTTTTTGTGCGGTCTCGCGGCGTTTACTGAATATCTACCGAATGTTACTCTCGCGCTCCCTGAGATTTTTTTAGTCCAGCGCATGCGCACACAGTCATTCACAAATTTTGAATGAGAAAATGGCGACAAAGAGGAAAGCGCAAGATATTACCACTCTCAGCAAACCGACAAAGAAGCGCAGCCAAATCTACATTGCGAAGTTTACTGAAAAATAGCCTTTTATTAAGCCTGGAAAAATCGAGACCTACGTGGCTTGCGAAATATGTGCTTGTGAGTTGTCTGAAATCTGGCAGCAGCGATGACATCGTTCGGCATGTAGAAACAGAAAAGCACAAGGCTAATGAAAAACTTCGAAAGAGCGAGAAACAGAACAGTAAAATCACCGGATTTTTGGCAACAAAATCAAGTGCTAAAAATGAAGCATTAGATGTAATGCAAGCAGAAACAATGATGGTCGACTTGGTGGTTGACTTGAATTTGCCGATGGCTTCACTTGATAAAATTAACAAAGCCGTCAAGGTAATGTTTCCTGACTCGGCAATTGCGAAGAATTTCCAGTGCGCCCGTTCCAAGGGTACTGCAATAACCAAAGAAGGCCCTTAATTGCTGCCAAAACAACATTCAGTCTTGTTGAAAGAATGAAGAGACTACCATTTACCATATCCACTGATGGCAGCAACGACAGAGGAGGGGAAAAACTTTTCCCTTTGGTTGTGCGGACTGTACATCCTGAAAGAAAGGAGGTGCGATCTGATGTCCTGGCAGTACCTTCTATAGACGGCTCAGCAACTGGTTAGTATTCTTGTCGTCTTTATTTATTTTGGGTTGTTGTTGTTGTGTGCAAAGTCATAGTGCAGAATAGTAGGTCTAATTATTATAGAGCCTGCACACATTTGAAACGTTTGTTAAAATGTAGGCCCTTAAGCTGCCTATTTACTTGAGGCCTATTTAATTCTTTATAATTTTATCACAGAACAATGAAACTATACAGTAGGCCTATACTGTAAGTAATAGATAACTTTCAGATTATTACAAGTCAGTTAGGTCTATTCCAGTAGGGCTTAGGCCTGTTTTCATATTCATTGGTTTAAATAAATATTTATTCTTTTTTTTTTTTTAATTTATGTTGTTTGTTGTTGCACTGGGTAGCAAAAAACAGAGAACTGCTGGTATCCTATTATTAGTATTAATTTTACCTGTTTTTTGCTGTTTGTGTGTTTGTACTTGATAAAGAGCATAGCTCGAAAATTTGTGTCAGTTTGTACTGTAATTAAATATTAGTAGGCTGAGCACTCAGAAACCCAGGGACTGCAATACGATGCCGATACTAGTCGCTTCATTCAGCTGGTCCAAGAGCTGGACCCCCGTTTTCTTGACCCTCGCGACGGACCCACCTCTGGTTCCTTCCACTCTGAGTACGATGCTCAAGCAGCCAAGGCAGCAGCTGTTCCACATGTGCCCAGAGTGACTGATGTTACACACTTGGATATTGTCTGGCAAGCCCTCTCAGCTAGAGATTTTTCGGGTGCTGCAGTGGAAGCAATCTCTGCAGCCAGAAGAGTCTCAACTCGTAATGTCTACGAAGGAAAGTGGCGCGTTCTTCAGTCCTGGTGTGCCGCGGAGCGACTTCCCCCACGGACCTAACCAAACCCCAGTTGGCCGAGTTCTTCCTGTGGCTTTTCTTCAGGCAGAATTTGGCTCCCATCACCATCCGGGGTTGCCTGGCAATGGGGGCAGACACGTACAGACACCTGGGACGGCCAGATCTGGGAGCGTGCAAAGACTTGGCAGATCTGATGATCCATTTTGATCTGCAACGCCCAGCCTCACGCTCGTTGGTTCCACGCGGGGACCTGTCTTGAGTGTTCACCTTGCTCAACTCCAAGAGTTTCGAGCCTGTACCTTTAGCACGGTTGGGAGATCTTACCAGGAAGACCTGTTTCTACTTGCACTTGCCACAACCTCGCGGGTTAGCGAGATCCTGCCTTTTCGGTACGTCCTCTTGTCTCCTACACAGGACCGATGGATCGGTTCAGCTGCTGACGGAGCCTGCCTTCTTGGCTAAGAACTGCGTTCCTACGTCAGCCCCACAAGTCGTAACAGTCCGAACTCTCAGGGCGACGGATCAGCCACAGGACTCACGCCTACAGGGCCCTTAAAGTGTATCTTTGCAGAACTAAGACAAAGGCATTCACACCTTTTCCTGCCCTTGGCTCCGGGCAGACGAGACATCGGCACAAACAATCTCTTACAGGCTACGCTGGGTGATTCAGCTGGCGTACAAAGAGCTCACCCCAGAGCAAGCCATACGATGCGCATCCGGGCTCATGAAATCCGAGCAGGGGCAGTGAGTATCGCCAAAAGAAAAAGTTGGCCGAAACTGTGCAGTGAGGGATATTGTGGCAGCCGTGGGTTGGCGGGCCGAGTCTACCTTTGCCCGCTTCTAACTACGAGACCTATCCGGCCAGCGCACCAATCTTGGCTTGTGGGGGACATCTCGGCGGCGCAGCACTCCCTAGCGGCGCCTCAGGTGCCATAGGTTTGCCTAGCTAAAATTGTCGGGAGTGGGCGCATAGGGAGGGGCCTCGATAGTGCGCGCTCTGCGTGGGCATTGGGAGGGGTTCCAAGCTTGCGGCACCCGCCTCCTATTCACAATTTGTCCAATTAGTAATGTCATCGGTAATGATTTTGAGAAAATAAATTAATTTTTCACTATAATGTATTTTTTTGAAAAATACTTACTGATGACATTACTCAGAGGTCCCTCCCTCCTACCCCGCTTGCCGCAGTGGGGCTAAGGCTCAGTCACTGGCGGGAAAGGGTGAGTGCGCCACTGGATACGGTATTATGGGAGGCCGCTCGGGGTGTTCGGGTTATGGCACCCCAGTGATTGCCTTCCCTAGGATGAGGGACACAGTAAGTTTTGGGGCTAAAATTGATGAGTTAAGCGAAGGTTCCAATTAGTAATGTCATCAGTAAGTATTTTTCGAAAAAATACATTTTAGAGAAAAATTAATTTTGCTTTTCTTGTGAAGAAATGTCCATTGTGGGCCACAAATAATTAACTAGTGCAATATCTCACAAATACTTTTTGTGATCTGTTAACTCTTTTGAGATGTGCTGCATCTGGATTCGTGGCTTTACGCTGCGAATCCGGATGCGGCACTTCTCAAAATAGTTAACCCCTTCACTGCCGATTGTATTGACCTCCCTCCCCTTCTTAACCCATCGGCAAAAACCAACGTTAAAAGCCTGGTGTTGTCCAGTGATGGGCTTGTTCTAGATAGCATGTCTGTTGAAAGGTTCTGGAAAATCAGAAGTGGCACAGCTGCAGTGTGTTTGAATTGAGCAGTGTTCAGGTTGTACTGATTAGGCAATAGTTTTTCCCATCCCCCTTAGCTCATTCTACCCCAGACACACCACAGCAAGATAGGGATCGACCATGATAGTTCAAGGGTGATGCCTGAATAGCTTCAGGGTACAATGGTAAAATTTGGGGATTTCGGTCTTGGACTGAGCTAAGGCAGTCCATTATCACTTGGGTGCCGGTTAACTCATTCCAGATGTAAGACATACGTCAGGAATGAGTTGAAGGTCCACTACCGCCATAATTGTTCAAAGATACACTTGTGTAACAGATGGTTACGAAACGCTACACACAGGTCTAGTTATGATTCATTTAGACACAGGAGAATCCAGTTCAGCAGACATCATCTTTATATCAAGTAGCCTGACAATGACTCCACTCAGTTCTAGAAATACAACACTTTCAGTATGAGAAACAGCTAAAAATAGACTGACATGCTAACAGCAGAATAAATAAGTACGATTATGTGCATGCTTTTGCTGCATGTCCAAACTGCTGTTAAAGTTCATTAGTTGTGTCGACAAAGCATAACAAATACAAATGGTGCTGAAATGTGTCTTCAGATTTATGTGTAATGAAATAATAATAATAATTACAGTATTTATAATGCGCTTATCTTATAATAATTATAACTCTAAGCGCGCACTCACAACTCGCACACGCATGCGCACGCTTTAGACAATGACTCACGTAACACAAATAGTGAAAATACATTACGACGGTCAGCTTGGGGTGGGGAGTGTGGTGATATAGTGCTAGAACTGTTGAAAGAGGTAAGTTTTGAGGGCGGACTGGAAGGAGGAGAGCGAGTGTTTCTGACGGAGAGAGAGTGGGAGAGTGTTCCAGGTGGACGGACCGTATACTGAGAAGGAGCGGGGGCCGAAAGTGCTGAGTTTGGTGCGGGGGATGAGGAGGCAGAGAGGGTCGGAGGCGGAGTGGAGGGAGCGGGGAGGAGTGTAGAGGTGAAGTAAGTTGGAGAGATAGGCAGGAGCGTAGTTGTTCAGGGATTTGTAGCAGAGAGACAGAATCTTGTTTTGTCGTCGTTCAGTTTGAGCTTGTTTGCTGTCATCCAGTTTTTTACATCTTCATAGCAGTCAGCCGTGCGAGTCAGTAGTGTCTGAGTGTTGTCGAGTTTGTCTTTGTCTAGTAGTTGTGAGTCATCAGCGTAGAGGATGTGGTGTATGTGGTGAGACTGGATGATGTTGGACAGGGGGGAGGTGTAGAGTGTGAAAAGGACCGGAACGCCGCAGTAGAGCCTGACTGGGTTGGAGGAGACACCGTTGATGGTGACGGACTGCTGTCTGTCAGAGAGGTAGGAGAGAAACCAGGAGTGAGCAGAGTCAGTGATGCCAAAGGAGTGGTGAAGGCGGTGGAGGAGGATAGAGTGGTCTATGGTGTCGAAGGCGGCAGAGAGATCGAGTAGCGTAAGATGGGATATGTTGCCCGAGTCAGTGGAGAGAAGCAGGTCGTTAAGGATATGTAGAAGGGCTGTTTCAGTGCTGTGATGTTTGCGATAGGCAGACTGGAAGGGACTGAGGAGGTTGTTGTCGGCGAGGTGGAGGTTGAGTTGGTTGAGGACAACTTTCTCAAGAAGCTTGGACAGGAAAGAGAGATTGGAGACTGGGCGGTAGTTCTTGAGTTCGTTTGGGTCGAGGTTGTGTTTTTTGAGGACGGACGATGGCGGACTTGAAGATATCGGGGACGGAGCCATTCTCTAGAGATGTGTTGATGATGTCGGTAATGAAGGGCAAAAGCTGGGAGGGGGTCTAGTTCGCAGGTTTTGAAAGGCATGGACTTTATGGTCTTGAGGACTTCATCCTGAGAGACGGGGCGGAAGGACGAGAGGGGAGTGCCGGAAAAGGGGGGGGGGGGGGGGGGGGGGTCAGGAAGGCAAGGCGGAGAAGGTAGAGTGTCGAGTGGTACTTTAAAACCCTAACTAATCAGTCAATTGACCAAGTGTTACATACATAAGTTTTATCAGTCTTGTTACTTACTTTTGGGACAAAAGTCAGCTTATGTTTCAGGAAAGTGTAGTATTCCATGGACACCTTTCTAATTTAATACCTTAATAATTTAATCTAAAAATTAAAATTTGCTGGAAAATCAATATACTTTGAAGTAATATTTTTGGGGAACATGTGATGGTCTGTGATTTAGACCTTCCAGGCCTAGGCCATTAGGTCCAAAATCACAGATCATCACACATCAATATATGCCTTGCAGGCTGTGAACAGGTTAGTACAGAGACAGATCCTGGATGAAGAACCAATGGCCATTGCACAGTTTCTACACACTACTAAAAGACTCTGGCCATGCAAGAAGAGGGAGTTTCTAGAACGAAGGTACGGCTGATTGTGTACCTTGGAATTAACTGACAATTTTGTATTGATGCTTTCAGCCCTGACACACTACAGCATGATGAAGAACAAGTGTGTTTGATTTTCATGTTCCAACTCATCAACACATTACACCTATTCTAACTGATTTGCACTGGCTGCCAGTTTTGTACAGCATTCAGTAAAAAGTCAGCGTGATTTGTTACAACATTATCTCTGTCTGCCCTGCCATACCTATCTGATCTAGTCCAGCTTGACACAGTGTCACGCTCACAACGCTCTGCTTCAGACTCCTCCATTTTCCACACCCTCAAACCTAAAAAGAAGACACAGGGCCATCATGCTTTTTTGTGCTATGGCCCTGTTACATTGAATTGTCTCCTGGCTGTTGTTGCCATCACTTTCTGTTTTTAAATAAAAACTTAAAACTCATGTTTTTTCTCTGGCTTATATCTAAGAACATTTCCCCACCGGTTCCACATGATTGTATTGCTACTGCACGCACAAGTGTTTGTGTGTGAGTCTGTGTGTGTCTAGCATCAGCTTGTTTACAGTACAAGTAAATTTTGTCATTCAGATTTTCTGTATTTGTCTTAGTTATTTATTAGTGTAACATGTAAAGCACCTCGAGCAACTATGCTCTTTGAAGATAAAGAGTAAGTTTGGCCAGACTCTGCACTTCTCGCAGTTTGTACTGAAAGAGTTTCTGAAAATCTGAAGTACTCTGTAGCTGTGTAGGTCAAACTGCTCCTCTTTTGACTCAAACAGTGGATTAAAAGCCTGTACAAACATGTGATATCGCATGTTTGTCCTGGCTTTTAATCCACTGTTTGTGTTAAATACGCACTGTTTTGAACCTACTTCTGAAATCATCTATTACCGGTAAATCCTGTGAACATGCATTCACTGCTACTTTTAACAGTACCATTGGTTGCATGCACAGAGGAGTTCGCCATGATTTAGTTCCATTTTATTTATGTTTACTGTTTTATTTGTTTGCAGACAAGACGTGTTTCTGAGACTGGTGCATCTACAAAACTTCCAGAATCAGTTTCTGCCGAATGCCCTGCGGCAGTTTTTTCGTGAAATTTCAGCCCCCAAATCACGAGGAGAGTATCTGTCCAAAATGATTGATGGATTCTCAGAGAGATTCTGCTCCTGTAACCCCAAACTTGGCCTGAGCAAAGGTATAGAACTGATATACTTATATATTTTGTACTTATTGGCTCACGTGCGAAGCAAAAGTGAGTATGTTCTGGGCCAGTGGTGGTTCGTCTGTCCACCGTTGTCCGTGGTAAACTTTAATGTTGGCATTTTCTCGGAGACTATTCAAGCCACAGTCTTCAAACTTGGCCCAAGGATACTTTGTGGCAAGACCTTTCTAAACATACCAATTTGAGTGACCTCTCACAAAGGTCAAGGTCACAGGGGATCAGGAAATAGATAGATAAAAAAATAGCTATATTTTGACATAATTCATTTTTCTCAAATACTATTCACAACTTCAAACCCAAACTTGGTACACAGATACCTGATGATAAGACTTTTCTATGTATACTAATTTGGTTGATCCCTTGGAAAGGTCAAGGGTCACAAGAGCTCAGGAAATAGGTAAAAAATAGCCACATTTTGACAAAAGATGTTTTTTCTCAAATACTATTCACAACTTCAAACCCAAACTTGCTACATAGATACCTGATGGGAAGACCTTTCTATGCATACTAATTTGGTTGATCCCTCAGAAGGGTCAAGGGTCACAAGAGCTCAGGAAATAGGTCCAAAATAGCCATCTTTTGACAAAAGATGTTTTTTTCTCAAATACTATTCACAACTTCAACCCCAAATTTAGTATCGAGATACCTGATGGTAAGACCTATCTATGCATACTAATTTGGATGACCCCTCGGAAAGGTCAAGGGTCACGAGGCCGGCAAATGTGTGTAAAATGTCAATTTTTGATAAAATTGTAGTTATTATCAACATTTTTGTAAATTTTTCAATCAAATTTGGCACAAAGTTAGCTGATGATAAGACCTTCCTATGCATACTACTTTAGTTGACTCATCCCAAAGGTCAAGGGTCGCGGGGGATTGACGGATGTGTGAAAAGTGCTTGCATTTTGAGAAAACATGGATTTTGCTGGTGCAGAAGCCAGCCCTTTTTGTCACAAAGGTCACGCATATGTAAATAGGTCATACATGTGAGCCATAATGGCTTTGCCTTTCTTGTTTGTTTCCTCAAAATACATTACTGATGGCATCACTATGGAAGATACACTTAGCTTAACGATTTCAGCCTAAGAATCTGTTGTGTATACATACACAACCAGGGAGGCGACTCTAGCGTGCCGTTACCAAGACACCCTGAGTAGCCTCCCTTCCCTCCCCATCTGGGTACGTGTGCAGTGGTGCCACGCAGTCGAACGCTTAGCTTCGTAGTGGTAGGGTGTTTCCTACTCGTGCTCAGCCTTGGATACCCGTGTACTCCTTTGGATACTTGTGCCTTCGGTGTGCTTGCTTGGGATTACGTGGTGTTTTGTGCTTTCCCTTGGGCTTACCTGTGCTTGCGTACGGACTACCTGCGGGACCTGCATTGGTTTTGTCTCCATGTGGCGACTTTGGTTCGTACAGGGCGGCTGCCTTGCCTTCCGTCGCTTTGGTCAGGTAAGGTCTCGGGGCATGCCTCGGCTGGCCAGGTTCTTGACCAGCCGTCGCATTCCTCGGATAGAGGCTGGTTCGTCTGCCACCGACCCTTTGCGTCACCGGTTGTGAGTCTTGCTCACGTGGCCCCTCGTTCGTCAGGCCACTTGCCGTTTTCTTTCATGCGTTTTCTGTTACAGCACGCAGTTACGTACCTGCAGTAGGTGTAAAGGGTTTTAGTGGCCCACGGACACCCACGCCTTGTGCCTCCCTTGCTCGGGCTGCTTCTCTGCATGGCCGTGCGAGAGATGCGCTTTGTGGAAGGACGAACGTTGGTCCCAGTTACGGGAGTTTTACCAGCGTGACCGCCCGTCTGCCTCCCGGGAACCCCCTCGACCGGCGGCCTCCCCGCCCTCTCGGCGGGTGACTTCGGACATCGTGGGGCTCACCTCCTGCCACACGTGGCTTGCCGCACCTGTCTTAGCCCCCACAACCTTGCTCCCCCCCCCCCCCCACCCTGCTTCGCCGGGCTGCGGAAACCTTGCCCAGCGCTCGGTGCATCCGAACTACCGGCCGTTGGTCCGTTCTACTGTACGCTCGCTTCGCCGCTCTCGCTCCCCCTCGGTCTCTGTATCTCGCTCCCTGGTCCGCTCGGGTCCCTAGGCCCTGCACGGCAGTTTACCCTTCTCTAAATTGCTCTCTTTAGTTGGGCTCTGACCCAGCCGTGACCCACTTCACTGATAAGTGCGCATGGGTCTAGGCAGGCTCAGCCCTAGCTGCAGGCGGGAAGTGTAGAGCTTTTTGTTGCTTGTTGAAGGCTGTCAGACATGTCATCAGTTTAGCCTGTTTATAACTTATTATTACCGTGGCTAAAAAGTTAAATCATAAATATCATTATGTAATACTATGCTTGAAAATGTCCTCTTCAAGCTCATGTAAGTTTCTTTTGTAATCAGCTTCGACTTCTGTGGTTATTACGTGAATAAAATGTGTGTAGTTTGAGGAACTTTGCTTCCGCGGTAGACAGTGCGAGTGTGTAAAAAACTGGTTTTCAGTGCAGGATGTATCACTATGTGTACGTGCCCTTATCTGATGCATTTATGTAAAGTATCGCGTGTTAAATCCATGGAGAATGAACATTCCTTTCCAAGACATTTGTAGGCCGTGAATTCTTTGTGTAGACTTTGTGGTAGGTCAGTCTAGGTGAGCAGTCAAAGACAAAAACAAACCCGTGTATTTGTGCACTAAATACACCAGAGATATATTTTTCTGTTACAACATTGATGTGCTCAACGACCAGGAAGGGAAACATTCTAAAACAATTTGTTTCATGTGTCATACTAAGCTTGTCAGATTAAGTAAACAAGTGAACACACAAGCTCTACAGACATTCACAAAACTTGTGATCTTTGGGTAGCTTTTGATGAAACTCTTTCTGTTGATGACTGTCAAACATGTGGTCATTTCAAGCGGCAGCAGTCAAAAGTGGCCGACCGTATCCAGCCAAAAACAAACTAGCTGCATCCAAAAGAAAAGATCTTGATAATGTAGGGGATTCTCCGTCACACGTCCAAAAAAATGACACTGATCGGCCTATCAAGTTTAGACGCAGGATCATAGTGACCCTGTAGACACACTCATTTTAAGCCATTTTAATGTGACACTTAAGCCGGAACTGAATCTCTGAACAGTAAATAGTTGAACCTCTGCTTTGTGTATTGTTTTAAACTGTTAAAATTGTGATATTGTTAAAAACATTGACTGAATCGGTGAAATTCGCATACTTTGTCGGCCTGCTCTGAATGGATTACCGTTTTCACTTGGCCCACCAAACCGGCTGTAGCAGGACTCAGGTATGTTGATTGAAGTTTTTAGCATGGGATATGCCAGTTAAGGTTGAAAAAAGTGTGGAGTTCCAGAGAGCTGTCACAACACACCAAAGTCCGGATTTTCAACTCCAATGTAAAAGCAGTTCTCCTATATGGAGCTGAGACTTGGAGATTGACAAAAACCACAGTCAACAGAGTACAGACCTTCATGAACAGTTGCCTTAGAAGAATTTTGAAAATCCACTGGCCAGAGAAGATCAGCAACGTCAGACTCTGGGAGAGAACAGAGCAGATAACAGCAGAGAATGAAATTGGGCGAAGAAGATGGGGATGGATCGGTCACAGTCTGAGAAAGCCAGCTTCCAGTATCACTAGGCAGGCATTGTCATGGAACCCCCAGGGAAAGAGGAAAAGAGGTAGGCTGAGAAACTCCTGGCGTCGAGACCTCCAAGCAGACATCAAGAGACTGGGAACCACCTGGAGTAAAATCGAAGGAGAAGCACAGGACAGGAGTTGCTGGAGGTCTCTCGTCGACGGCCTATACCCGGGTAGGGGTGACAGGCGTAAGTAAGTAAGTAAGTATGCCAGTTAAGACATCTGTTGACAGCACTGACTTTGTCTGAACTTTCCAGCAACTTTTGTTTATGAAGAGTGATGTGATAAAAAGTTTGATAAACTAACATCTCCTAGTGATACTTTGAGCCAGTGCATGACAAACATCCACGCAGATTACCCCAGCATGTTTGGTGTCCAAAGATAGTACAATTTTACCTCTATAAGACGACGTATGTTCAAATAATCACTCACAACTGCAGATTAATTAATTCCAGTTTACAGTCAACATCTGTAATCTACAGCTTATTCGCCGATGTATGCAGAAGAGGCTATGAGATAATCGGGGTCAAGCACAGTAGTACTGTAAACAAAGACGGCTCCTGCACTATACGTATCCCCAGCGGAAGCGAGACTGCATAGCTGGTGCCTTATCAGTGATGGTATTTAGCACGCTGATAGTAAGGGAAAGGAGGCTGCCTCGCTATCTCAGTGCTCCCGCGAAGCCGATCTGTAAGTGTGCTGGCACGCGCCAGCGGGCAGCCAGCTGAAAACTAAAGAGCATAGGCTAAACTGCCGTGCCCGTGCGGCTCCCCAAGACCCCTCGCACCCGGCCTGTCTTCAGGACAGCACGGATGCCAGCGTTCAGCGGGACCCACCCTGGCTACAGCACAGGTTGGCTCCCTGATACCGAGGGCACCCTGCCGGTGTACAGACCAGAACAGATGTCGCCGAGCGTCGGGACCCAGCCGCGCTTCAGCGCAGGCCTTCTTCCCGAGACTTATGGCGCTCCTCCGCGCTTCAGTGCGGTGCCGCCGCGTGCCACCAGCTGGACCCTCCCTGTTTTCAGGACAGGTCAGTGTCCTGGGATCAGCGCCTTTTAGGGCACCGCCGCTGTGAGCTTGACTCTGCTAGTGTCGTCCATCCCCACCTTGTGCTCCGCCGTAGCCGGTATCAGACGTCCTCCAATCACACCCCCCCCCCCCTCCCCCCTGTGCTCCCCTCTCGCGAGGCCGGCCCCCGTCGACACCGACGACGCTCTTAGCCTCCTCCCGGAGGACTCGGCTTCTGCTCTTCTCTCGGGCAATTCTGCCTCTCCGGATTCTCGGTCCTGTGGCAGTGTTCGGTCTCGTTCTTCCTTGCGCGGCCTTTCCCCTGCAGCCGCCCCTCTTGCGGGCTCGGAAGCTTCTCGCGCCCTAGACCTGGCGTCTTGGCTGATCGTGCGGTTCCTGCCTCCGGACGTCTGTCCCCCGTCCCCGCCGGTGAAGAGGAAGGCTTCCGCCCTGGTGGACATGCCGCGCCTAACTAAGAAGTTCAAGTCTCTCCCTCAGCCCCCTGGCTTTCGGGATCTGACGGACGCGTTCAACGCCCAGTTCCAGCTGGGTTGGGCTTCAGATTGGGGTTTCTTCTCCGACGCGTGCTGCCCGGCGGGCATCGATATCCGGTTTCGGCAGGACACTCCCAGTTGTTTGTCTGTTCGCTTCCTCCGGTGGACCCGGCCGCTGAGACGTTGCTTGGGGGCTGGCGAGCCCTTCAGTGTAGCACCCCCCTGCGGGCTCAACAACTCGGCGACCTAGGTCCGTAACTCCCTTGCCTGCACGGGGTTTTTGGTACTAGCGACACAGACCATGCTCTACTGCGTCGAGGAGTCCCTAGAGCGCCCGGACTTGGATCCCCAGAGTGATATCCAGGCCCTGCCAGTCGCAGCCTGCCGAGTGGCTTTCCACGCTTCCACCAACGCCCTCGCCGTGGCTGCGAACTGTGACCTTATGCGCCAGGATGTCTTGCGGCCTCCCACTCCCAGCTCTGCCGGGCGCCGCTCGCTTTCAGGCCTCTTGTAGGGTTGTGGGTTGTGCCCTGCAGTTCTTCAGACCCTCTCCCCGGCCTGTCTTCCGGAATGCCCTCGGACCCCCCTGGCCATCCGTCCTCTCACCCTCGAGCCCCCGCGCCCGCTGCCCCCACCCTGCCCGTACAGCGATGAGTGGCAGTTGCTGCTGCCAGACGACCCTTGGGTGCTCACTACAGTTCGGAGGGCCTGCGGATTTCCTTCCGGTCTACAGACTCCTTTCTGGCCGCGGGTCCCGGCTGACCAACGCAAGGCGGATGCCTTATGGGACGAGATCGCGCCCTTGCTTCTCAAGTCCACAGTGGAGATGGTTATGCAGCGCGATTCCCTGGCCTTTTACAGCCGCCTTTTCCTGGTACCGAAGCCCCCACCCCCCCCCCCCCCCCCCCCCCCTGGTGGCGCCCCATTATCGACTTGTCCGCCCTCATCAGCTTCATCTTCGCTCCCTCCTTTGGATGGAGACAGCACGGGCCCTGAAGGCCGCCATGCGCCCCATGGACTTTGCCGTCAGCCTCGATCTGGTGGATGCCTATCTACACGTCCCGGTGCACCTGGCCTCTCTGCGGTTCCTGCACTTCGCCTATTGAGGGACAGTCTATCAGTTCCAGGCTCTCCCTTTCTGCCTCAACCTCAGCCCTTGGGTGTTTACCCGGATTGTGGACGTGGCGGTCGCCAAGGTGCGTCAGACGTCCTCCAGCCCCACCTCCTATTATTTGGACGATCTGCTTCTCCGGAACCGGGACTCCGCCGCCCATACTGCGGATCGGGATACGTTTCTCGTCCTCCTCCTCCTCCATTCGAGTCCGCTTTCTGGTCAACGGGGGAAGATCCGATCTCTCTCCCTCCCGCCGATTTGTGCATCTCTGTATGGAGTTCTGGACCGACTGCAACCTCGTGCGACTGCCGGAGGCTCATGTCGCGAAGTTGTTGGAGTTAACCGCCGGGTTTCCAGCACGGATGTAGGCCCGGCGCGGGTTTGGTTGCAACTGCTGGGCCTTATGAATGCAGCCGCGGATCTCTTGCCCCTGGGCCGGCTCTACTCGCGCCTGCTCCAGCTCCGCCTCCTGGCCCATTGGTGCCCGTCCTCCCAAGACCTCGCGGCTCCAGTCTCTGTCCTCCCGCTCACCCGAGCCCACCTTTAGCGGTGGACGGACCCCGCCTGGCTTGTCTTGGGGGTCCCCCTCTGCTCTCCCCCGCCGCGGCTCTCCCTCTACACCGACGCCGGCCGATTCGGTTGGGGCACGCACCTCCTGCCGGGCGTCGACATCGTCTCGTGCCCGTGGCCCCAGTATCTCTCGGACGGACACATCTATTGGCTGGAGTTAAAGGCGGTGTGGTTGGCCCTCGATCATTGGCAGTCTCGTCTTCGCCACCAAGAGGTCCGGGTCATGTCCGACATGTGACGCGTGCATCCAGAAGCAGGGGGGGGTGCCCACTCCCCGACCCAAGCATGCTCCTGAACGGCTGCTCCCTCCCAGCGGGCACCTCCTGCAGCGTCCTGAGTCCGCTAGCTACGCGCTTTCGGTTGATCCGCTCTGTCTACGGCACAGGTTCGGTGGCCCCGCGCGCCTCCTTCAGCCCCATTTTGGCCAGTCTGGCGGACGTCACCAGAGGACTGGTTTCCTTTTGCCGTTTGTTACAGCGTCCAGTCAGCAAGCTGCACACGCTCGCAGTGGACCCGGCCTGTCTACAGGACAGGGCCAATGGCTCCGTGCGTCTCCTTACGAACCCCGCCTTGACTGGCCAGGCGGCCAAAATCTGGAAGACCTGCTTCTCGCTGGCTCGCGCTACAGCATCCAGAGCCAACGCGCTGCACGCGCTCTCAGTGGACCCGGCCTGTCTACAGGACAGGGCCGATGGCTTCATGCATCTCCTTATGTGCCCCGCCTTGGCCGGCCGGGCAACCGTAACCTGGAAAACCCACTTCTCGCTGGCTCGCACTACAGCGTCCAGAGCCAACGCGCTGCATGTGCTCCCAGTGGACCTGGCCTGTCTACAGGGCAGGGTCGATGGCTCAGTGCATCTCCTTACGAGTTCCGCCTTGGCCGGCCAGGCGGCCATAACCAGGAAGACCTGCTCCTCGCTGGCTCGCACTACAGCGTCCAGAGCCAACGCGCTGCACGCGCTCTCAGTGGACCCGGCCTGTCTGCACGACAGGGCCGATGGCTTCATGTGTCTCCTTCCGAGCCCCACCTTGGCCGGCCAGGAAGACCTGCTTCTTGCTGGCTCGCGCTACAGCGTCCAGAGCCAATGCGCTGTACATGCTCTCAGTGGACCCAGCCTGTCTGCACGACAGGGCTGATGGCTCCATGCGTCTCCTTCCGAGCCCCGCCTTGGCCGGCCAGGCGGCCATACCCAGCAAGACCTACTCCTTGCTGGCTCGCGCTACAGTGTCCAGAGCCAGCGCGCTGCACGCGCTCGTGGTGGACCCGGCCTGTCTACAAGACAGGGCCGATGGCTCCGTGCATCCCCTTATGAGCCCTGCCTTGGCCAGCCGGGCAGACGTAACCAGGATGACCGGCTCCTCGCTGGCTTTTGCTACATCGTCTGGAGTCAGCGTGCTGCACACTCTCTCGTGGACCCGGCCTGTCTGCAGGACAGGGCCGATGGCTCCGTGCATCTTCTATCGAGCCCCGCTTCTCGGCACGGATCGGCTCCCTCGGCCTGGGCCCCAGGGTGGCCCGGCGCCCCGCGGGGGCCCTGCCTGGACGCAGGACTCCCGACGTCAGGACTCAGTCCGGGCGCTGTGAGTTTCCTTGCGCGGGGCACGGCCATTCCGTCTTCGCCAGGCCCACTCTTCCTGCCCTTCTCCTGGCAGGGGCGCGATCGCTGCGCAGACGATCTCCACATGGCTGCGCTGGGTCCCCACTCTGCGTGCGAGCAGCTCGCCCCGGCGGAGGCTTCGGGGCAGTTTTGCCAGCTCACAAGGTCCCGGCGGTCTCCTCGAGCGGCGTGTTTGTTCGAACTGCGCTGTACTAGACTTGTAGTCGCATTTGGGTGGCGGGCTGATCCCTGCTTCGCCCGTTTCGACCTCAGAGACCTCTAGGGCCAGTGGCTCTCCTGGCCCTGGTGGGGACCATCACTGTGGCGCAACTCTCCCTCCTGGCGCCTCTGGCGCCCTTGGTCCGCTTAGCTGAAATCGTCGGGGGGGGGGGGGGGGGGGGGGGGGGGTTGCTCCTGTTTGCTATTGCTAAGCACGAGCAGTGCCTGGCGGGCGGCACCCTCCTCCTTTTCACTATTCTTCCATATAGTGATGCCATCGGTAATGTATTTTGAGGAAATGTATTTTTTCGAAAAATACTTACCGATGGCATTACTCATATGGCCCTTCCACCTGCCCCGCTTGCCGCCGGAGCGCTATAGCATTCGACTGGCTGGCACCACTGCACAGGTACCCGGTTGGGGAGGGAAGAGAGGCTACTCAGGGTGTCTTGGTAACAGCGCCCTACAGTCGCCTCCCTGGTTGTGTATGTATACACAACATATTCTTAGGCTGAAATCGTTGAGCTAGGTGTATCTTCCATATAGTGATGCCATCGGTAAGTATTTATTTCCTCAAAAACATTACCGATGACATGACTACATGGGGAATATCTACTTCTAGGCTCAATTTTAGCCTACTTGCCCGTTGTGTGCCCACACAACCCGAGAGGCACTCGGGGAACCCCCCAGAGGGGCCGAGAGTTATCTCCCCATACCTGCCTTACCAGATCCGGTCACGAGACCATCCAGTCTTTCTACTTCGCTCGTGGAGAGAAGACGTGTCTGGCCCGCGCTCTCGCTGCCTCGACCGGTCTTCTGCCTACTGACGCTCGTTGCCGACTCTGTGTGCTCTGCGCCCGCTTCTACCCTGCCTTCTACCTGGCCTTCTCTTCCTGCTTCGTTGGGCTCCTTGCGGGGATTCTTCTGCGTCTGTGGACGGCGGTTTGACTGCCCTTTCCCCCCCCTTCCCTTCGTTGCAGAGGTAAGGTAGCGGTAGTTCCCTCGGCCGTCCCTCGGGCTGAGGGCCGGCTGTCTATGGGTGTTTCCCTGCTTTTTGCTGGTGGTTTGGTTTCAGTGCGTAGTGCCTGATTAGCTCACGGTCGGCTGTTGCCGTGTCGCGCCCGTTTGCACGTGGGCCTTGGGCTCCGTGTGTGTTAGCCCGTTTAAAGCCCTGTTAGCCCTCCGAGAGTGCCCCATTACGCTTTCACCGGGAGCCCGCCTACGCTTCGATAATGTGCTCCCGGTGCGATGACTTTAGGTGGCCGACGGACACTCACTCGGTCTCCCTACCGCGTTCGGTGGTTCCTCGGACCACAGGTTTAATAATAATAATAATAATAATAAGCACATTAAATAGGCGCTTTATCCCAATGGAAAATCGGCTCAAAGCGCCGCCCCGAACTGGGCCCAACAAGCGCGCTCACGTGAGTCACGCGCATTCACTCACACACGGAACGTAAACACAGAACTTTCACGTGGTGCTAAGGGCAAGCTCAAGCGAGCTGCTGTAGTTTGGAAGTTCAAAATCGTTTGTATTTGAAATTGGTTGGGTGGACTGAATCTGATACCAGAGTTAAGCGGTGTGCGGCCTGGCCTGAGGTTATGTGGGCGGACCTTGGTCCTTTTACCGCCGAGAGCGGGCCCGCCCGGCTTACGAGCGTTCAGCGCCCTTTGACACGTTGGCCGCCCTGGCTGTTTCCTCGGCCACTCCCGCACGGAACGGTCCCCTCGTCGGGGTTCGCGGTTTTTGTCTGACCACAGGACCGCCACTGCTGCCACGCCCGCTGACCCTTCCGGAGGGTCTGTTTGCCGGCTTAGCGCACGTCTCACTGAGAGTGACCAGCAGCAGTCGGCCTTGAGCCGTCCGTCGTTGACGAGCCGTCCTCACCACTCTCCCCGCACCAGGCCCGCTGATCCTTCCGGAGGATCGCCTTGCTGGCATAGTGGCCTACTTCCGGAGTAGGGCCCGGAGAGACGTCAGCACCGCCCGTCGCGACGCAGCCGCGACTCTGATCCGCACCGTTCCTCCTCCAGACGCCTGCAGGACGATGCGCTCAGCCTGCTACCAGAAGTCTGTCTCGGCTCTGTTGGACGAGGAGGATCGCTCGACCTCGCACGCGGCCCTCGAGGATGTTTCCTCCTCGGCGTTCCCGTCTTCTTCCCAGTCAGAGACGCTTCTAGCTCCGGTGGAAGCCGCCAGGATCGTGGCCGTGACGCTGCCGGCGGACGCCTGCCCAGCTTCCCCACCGCTGAAGAGGAAGGTCGCCGCCTTTGTTGACGCGGAGAGGCAGGTCAAGAGGTTTAAGTCGCTTCCCCAACCGCCCGGCTTTAAGGGTCTTCGAGACGTCTTTTCGTCGCACCTACAGCTCGCCACGTCAAGCAGGAGCCGGTCTTCTTCTCCGACCGTCGCTGGCCCGCGGATTAGACATCTTGTTTCGGCGGGACTGGTGTGTTGGACTCTCCTAGCCTTCTCCATCCCTCTGCCTACGCTGGACCCTTCGGCGGTGTCGCTAGCCGGCGGTCTGACTCTGCTGCGGCGGTCCCCGCCGCGGGGCCTGGACAAGACAGCGACCTTGGTCCGAAACACCTTACCCTGCTCGGGTGTTATGGAGCTCCTCACTCAAGCCTTGGGTCGTCGGGTGGAGGTATCCTGGCATCTTTCCATCTCTCCCCTCCTAGGAGACCTGCTGGTCCTCGCGGAGACCGCCAACTGCGCCGCCTACCATTCCTCGGTCAACGCGATGGTGGCTTCGGCCAATTGCGACCTCATGCGTCGAGATGCCCTGCTCCGCCCCTGCAGTACGTTGCCGCCGGACCTGCGAGCGCAACTTCACCGTGCCCCCTTGGGTGGACCCTTGCTGTTCGGCGACTCAGTCTCTACGGGTCGGCGGTTCGTTCCTCGTGATGTCTGTGCGACTTGGCCGGAGACGTTTGGTCGGACCTCTGGAGTTTTATCGGCGAGAGCGACCTCCGTCTACTATCTCTCGTCCGGCTCCTGTGGACACTTCCGCCGCCCCTTCGGTAACGACCGCCCTTCCTCGCATCGGCCCCTCGGAACGGTCTGCTCGTCGGGACCCGGCGTTGCGCGCTGACCAGAGGATCGCCACTGCTGCCACGCCCGCTGACCCTTCCGGAGGGTCTGTTTGCCGGCACAGCGCCCGCCTCACTGAGCCTGGCCTGCAGCAGTCCGCCATGAGCCGTCCCACGTTGACTGGCCTTCATCCTCTCTCTCTCCCCGAGAAGCCCGCTGATCCTTCCGGAGGATCTAAACGCCGGCATAGAGCCCTTCTCACTGAGTCCGGCCAGGAGAGACGTCAGCCTCAACCTGCGCGACACGGTCGCGCCCCCGACTCATCCCGTTCCACCGTCAGTTCTAGACACTCACGCTCGCCCCTCGAGCGCCGCTGGAGGGATCATTCGCCTCGCCGGGATCGTCGCCGCTCCCCCCGGAGGATCTGAACGCCGGCGTAGCGCCATGCTCTCGGAGTCTGGCCAAGAGAGGCTTCAGCCTTAGCTTGCGCGACACGGTCGCGCCCCGACTCCCGCCGTTCCACTTTCAGGTCACTTGATGGCTGATCAGAGGACTGCCACTGCTGCCACGCCCGCTGACCCTTCCGGAGGGTCTGTTTGCCGGCACAGCGCCCGCCTCACTGAGCCCGGCCTGCAGCAGTCCATGTGCCGTCCCACGTGACTGGCCTTCCTCTCCCGTCTCTCCCCGTTAAGCCCGCTGATCCTTCCGGAGGATCTGTACGCCGGCGTAGCGCCCTACTCACTGAGTCTGGCCAGGAGAGACGTCAGCCCTAGCTTGCGCGACTCGGTCGCGCCCCCGACTCCTTCCGTTCCACTTTCTGTTCAGGACACTAGTGCGCACCGCTCGAGCGCCTTCGGTAGGATTGCCATTCGGACTCAACCTCCGCCCCTGGGTCTTCACTTGGCGGATGGACGCCTTAGTCGCCTTAGCCCGACAGTCCTCCTCCAGTCCACATCGAACTACCTGGACGGCCTCCGTTGTGCAACCAATTGGAGACCGCGCTAGCCACGGACAGAGAATGCTCTCTTGCACCTCCTGGCACACCTGGGCTTCCTAGTAGACGACGGCAAGTCAGATCTCTCCCTCCGCCGGGTTGTGCATCTGGGTATGGAACTCCCTACCAACCTCAACACGGTACGCCTTCCGGTGCCCCGGATCAAGAGGATTGCTGATCTAGCCGACCAGTTAGCTCGGGAGGATGCAGGCCCCGCCAGAGTCTGGCTTCAGTTGCTGGGTTTGATGAACGCCGCAGCGGATCTTATCCCACTAGGGCGTCTCTACTCCCGGCCAATTCTACTGCATCTTCTCCATTGGCTCACGTCTTCCAGAGACTTGACGGCCGCGGTCCCAGTGCCCCAGATGCTTCGTCCGCACCTTCGTCGGTGGACCGGCCCTACGTGGCTAGCGTCGGGAGTTCCCTTAGCCTCTCCCCCTCCAGGCGGGCCCCTGGCCCTCCCACTGGGCGCACACCCACACCCACTGTCTGGAGATGCAGGCCGTATGGCGAGCCCTTCACGCCGGGGAGTACCTCCTCCGACACCAGGAGCTTCTCGTGCTTTCGGACGACACGATCGTGGTCGCTTACATCCAGAAGCTAGGTGGCACACGCTCCCCTGACCTGTGTATGCTCCTCTACAGGAAGATGCGTTGGTGCGAGGACCGGAGCATTATCCTTCAAGCCCCGCATGTTCCCGGATGCCTAAATGTCTTGGCCGACTCTCGGTCTCGCCGCGACCAACTCCTACACACGGAATGGACCCTGCGACAGGACATCTTTCAGATGATCTGCGCCCGCTGGGAGACTCCCCAGGCCGAGTCGTTCGCCCCGAGGTGGAACCACCAGCTTCCCCTCTTCGTCTCCCCGATTCCCGACCACCTTGCCTGGGCTGTCAATGCGCTCTCCTTTCCCTGGGACGGACTTGTGGCCTATACCGGTCCCCCTACCGTCCTCGTGCCCTAAGTCCTCCTCTAACTGCGGGGCTCTTCGGCGTTCCTCCTGTCGGTCGCACCGCTCGTCTGGAACCGCTCCTGGACCACCGACCTGCTCAGCCTCGCCACAGACCCGCCCCTGCTGCTGCCCACCCCGCGGACCATGCTCAAGCAACCGCGCCAGCCGCTGTTCCACCCCTGCCTGGAGTGGCTCCTCCTTACGCCTGGAGGTTGGGCGGCAAACCCCCGGAGCTAGAGTATACTCAGATGCAGCTATGGAGGCGATCGCTGCGCCCCGGAGACTGTCGACCCTTCGAGCCTACAAGGGAACTGGCGAGTCCTCTGTTCCTGGTGTACCGATCTTGGCCTTACGCCCACGGATCTGACTCATCCTCCGCTGGCGGACTTCTCTCTCTGGCTCTTCGAGACCAAAGCCTAACCCTCATCACGGTACGCGGTTACCTGTCCATGATGGCGGACACCTATCGTCACCTGGGACGACCCGATCCGGGCGCCGGCAAGGACCTAGCCGACCTTATGGGACACTTCGGCACCCAGCGCCTTACACTCCGCTCTCTCCTTCCTCGCTGGGACCTACCCTGGGTGCTCACGTGGTTGAACTCCGCCCGCTTCGTACCATTACCTTTGGCCCAGCTCGCGGACTTGGCACGCGAGACTTGTTTCCTGCTGGCACTGGCTACCGCTTCGCGCGGGAACGAGCTACATGCGCCTTCAGCACGCCCTGCCGGTCTGCAGTTCCGAACAGATGGCTCCGTCCAGCTGCGCACGGACCCGGCCTTTCTGGCAAATAACAGGTCTCCTTTAACTCCGCCTTAGGTGATCACCATTAGGCCGCTGAGAGACCGACCCCGGTCCCAGGAGACCAGGCTACAGGATCCTGTGCGCGCCCTTAAAAATCTATCTGCGGCGATCTAAGCCCGTCCGCAGGGGACGGTCGCGCCTCTTCCTACCCCTAAGACCCAACCGGCGTGACATTATAGCCCAGACGATCTCTTCCTGGCTCCGCTGGGTCATACGCTCCGCTTATCAGGAGATCTCCCCTGAGGGAGCGAAGAGGCTGCACATTCACGCACACGAGGTACGAGCTATGGCCACGAACGTCGCGTTTGATCGAAACCGCGCTGTCAAGGACATCGTGGCAGCCGTGGGCTAGAAAACCGAATCGGTCTTTGCCCCTTTCTACCTCCGGGACCTGGCTAGCCAGCGAGAGAATCTCGCACTGGTGGGGGGACATCGCCGCCGCGCAACACTCCCTCCCGGTGCCACTGGCACCGTAGATGCACTTCGCTAAAATTGTCGGGAGTGTGCGACGGGGAGAACGGCGCTGTTCTGCTGGGGGAGTTTTGGGCGGCACCCGCCTCCTCATCGCAATTCTCCCATGTAGTCATGTCATCGGTAATGTTTTTGAGGAAATAAATTCATTTTTCTCTAAAAGGTATTTTTTCGAAAAATACTTACCGATGACATGACTCGGATGTCCCTCCCTCCTGCCCCGCTTGCCGCTTTCGAGCGAAGTATCAGACTAAATGGTCTCGTGACCGGATCTGGTAAGGCAGGTATGGGGAGATAACTCTCGGCCCCTCTGGGGGGTTCCCCGAGTGCCTCTCGGGTTGTGTGGGCACACAACGGGCAAGTAGGCTAAAATTGAGCCTAGAAGTAGATATTCCCCATGTAGTCATGTCATCGGTAAGTATTTTTCGAAAAAATACCTTTTAGAGAAAAATGAATTTTTCAAAAAAATATATTTTAGAGAAAAATACATTTTACAGTTAGAATTGCAGAATTATATATATATATATATATATATATATATATATATATATATATATATATATATATATATATATATATATATATATATATATATATATTAGTTTTATATAAAAACCCCATTTGCTAAACGTCTTTGGGCCCACGACGGCCGCAGTGGGCCTGCACACAGCCATGCACAGGCCTACAGTGGCTGTCATTTCCTAAGGACCTTTGCTTACTGGGAAGAGCACAAACAATGCACACACACACACACACACACACACACACACACACACACACACACACACACACACACACACACACACCAGTAGCTGATTTAAATAGCTGTTTGTAAGAAAGTTGTATGCGTATCTGTCATACCTAAGCTTCCACACCCATACCTGACCCTTTTCCTTCCGCCACACTCGTCCAGCCACATTGCATACACACCCGGATACTCAGAGAAGCTTTTGCATGTGTGCTCGTGCTTATATCAAGCCTTTTCCTTAGAACAGAACATGTAGTTCAGTTCAGGCGGCTAGAGATCTTCAGAATAACAATTAGAGAGTGGTACAAAAATGGGTTAGAAGTGGGTTGGATGTTGGGGCACTCAGACTTTAATATATATTTATAACTTGCTGTAAAAGACAGAGCACCTAATCCTCGTTCTGCATGAGGATGGAGTTTTGACACTCCGTGTTTGTAGATATATTTATACCTAACTTGCTGAAAACAACAACCAGCCAAACAAAAAAACAAGTGCTTAACCCACTTGGCCCCAACGTCTACAGGAGGAGATGGATGGACCATGATAATTCAAGGATAGTGCCAGATTAGCTTGGCTCCGTCAGGTGCCAAGCAAATCTGGCACTATCCTTGAATTATCTTGGTCGATCTGTCTCCTGCAACTGGATCATAGTTATTAGGTGACGCCTCCAACATTTGGAAAAAAAGGCCGTGGGGCTAAACGGGACATCCTCACTCTGCGTTTATCATGGTTGCTTGTTTGCTTTTTCTCCCCCTGTATTGCAGACACAGTGTTTGTGCTGTGCTACTCCCTCATCCTGCTGTCTGTAGACCTGGCCAGCCCGCATGTCAAGAACAAAATGTCCAAGCGTGAGTTCATCAAAAATACCTGCCGCGCCGCGCAGGAGGTGGACGGTGATTTTGCGGGCCACCTCTATGACAACATTTATCTTATCGGCCACGTGGCTGCCGAGTCAAACTCTTGACACAGGTTGTCATGGTAACGCAAGGTTAAGATTTTGGGGTCAACCTTTCACTTCCAGCTCTGCTTTGGGTCCGCTGTTGAGATTATCACAGTATTTGACCCCCTTGTGCATGTGGCTGCTGCTACTGTTTACAGTATTGCTGGCTGCATGATTAAGTGGGTTAATCTATTTAGCCCCAACGCCCTACAGCAGGAGATGGCCGGACCATGATAATTCAAGGGTTGTGCCAGATTAGCTTGGCGCCTTCTGGCACTACCCTTGAATTATCATGGTCCATTCATCTCCTGCAACTGGTATATAATCGTTAAGTTACACCTCCAAAATGTGGCCTTCGGGCTGAATGGGTTAAGATGTGGGACATTGTCAGCAAAGGCGTTTAACTCTTAAATTCTCAGAACTAAATGATGTCTATTCTATAGAATGGAAGTCATTTACATGACAGATGGAGGACAGTGCCTGATTGTTGGTAGGCCTTGAAGCTGGTGGTTGACAGTGCCTAATTTAGTAATTGTCTCAGGTTCTCAAGGTTGATGATTGCTCAGTTGGTGCTGGAAGTGAAAGAGTTACTGCCCTCAGAAGGGTTGTCGTTATTCCATCCAGTAGCTTTGATCAGCACATGTCATTTGACTTATGACTTTCCTTGCCCGGATTTGCAGTGTGTGCGTGTAAACTATAAGGCTGTTTGTTGTTCAGTCCTGCACTGCCAGTGGGCTGGGAATCTTGTCTGTGAAACCATCACAGACGGACAACCCAAACCCTGTCTGCCTGAGAAATATGCATGTCTAGTAGGTCGGTGAGAGGCATAGATTTTCATGAGTTTCTGCATATGCAAGGGCTGGTGAGGATACATTGTTATTGCATCTTGTTGTTTGTTATGCACAGGCAATGAAGATGTTAAATCAATCCAGACCAAAAAGGTGACTGCCAAGCGTGTAATATGCAAAGAAGTACCCAACGGAGAAAGAAACACGCTTAGAAAAGACGGGTACAACACAATTTATTAATATTTCGGGTAAATACCCTTTGTCAAAATAGACAAACAAACAAACAGAGAGATTATCCGCTACTTATCTTCATTGGCAGAAGGAATGAAGATGTTAGCCCAAAGGCTGTTGGCAACACCTTTTGTCGTGGCAATTCCTCGCCACAACAAAAAGCCCTACGAACAGTCATTGGATTAATTTCTGATACCAGGATGTTAACTCATTCGAGATGTGCCGCCTCCGGATATGTGGCGTAAGCCATGTATCCGGAGGCGGCACGTCTCAAATGAGTTAATCCTTTGGCTGTCAGCAATGCATTTTGCAGCAGTGATTCAAGCAGTAATCATTGTGACGAAAAGCGCTACCAACAGTCAATGGGTTAATTTCTAATACCGAGGTTGGAACAGTCGCAGAGACCTAGCGGCAGTCGGAGGCATTCACTGTTACAGCACGTTCTACTTTCTATGTTGTGCTGTTCTGTAATTTTGAGTTTTATGTCTCAAGTCTGTAAGGTCTAAAATCACAGACTAGGACACATTTTGACATTCCACAGGTGAGAATTAAGCTGGATGAATTAGTATTAGCCCTTTGGCTGTTGGTAGCATGTCTGGTCATGGTGATTCTTACAGGAATCGCCCACATCAAAAAATACTATAATAGCCAAAGGGTTAACATACTTTTGCATAATTATTATGTGTGATTTCAACATTAAGCAGCTATAACATGAAGTACTAGGTATCTTTGCTTCAGTTAATTGTACTCTTTTCTTGTGTGTGCGGTCAGATCTGTCTGTTGAAAGTGTTTTGATTATTTGCACTAGTGCTTACCAAAAATGGTTGTTTGTGATTTTGTTTTGCAATGATGATTTACCAGTTGCAGCATTTTAATACATTCAAGGTAATCAAAATATTCGGCAACAAGGAGACATGTATTAGTTCACATTGTGACAGTAATACTGGCATGTATTTATTGTGGGTACTTGTTTTGTACTTGCCTGTTCAAAATAGTGATAATATAGTTGTGTATGAGCTGTACTGTTAGAACATTTGCAAGACATAACCAGTATTGGATAGCACAATGTACACTGTACACATTGTATTATTTAGTAGTTGGTACAGATACATTACATGCTGCTGCATGGGTGACTTACGTTCACTCTTGTGTGTACTGTCTACTTATGGAAATCAAACCCAGATCATTAACTTTTAAACTCCCAGAACTAAATGACTTCCATTCCATAGAATGGAAGTCATTTAGTTCTGGGAGTTTCAGAGTGAAACAGATACTCTGTGACAAATAGTTAGTATAATATGGTCACATCAGTAATGAGTCATTCTGCTATGTACGGGGGACAAATGCTCACTAGGAGTGCACACGATAGAGCCCTGCCATTGAGTATGCCTAGCAGTACTTGGCTGTCAGTGTAGTCATTTTGGTGCATCAATTTGCGTTACAGAATAGGGTAGGAGAGGGGTTTTGTGTGCATAATGTTTACAATAACAAGAAACAAGCAAACTGAACCCATTTCATCCTGATACACCCATTGCTTGAAATACATTTGACTGATAGTTCAAGGGTGGTGCCAGAATAGCTTGGCGCTTGAGGCGCCAAGCTATTCTGGCACCTCCCTTGAACTAAAACAGTTGTGATCTATCTCCTGATCTGTAATGTAGCTTTCATAGGATAAGCAAATGTTACAAAACCAGCCTCAGGTTGTAATGACTTAAAGGAACAGCTGGGATAGAAAGCGCTCGCCAGCCTGTTGTTGCATTCGTAATGTGTAATTGTAAGCTTCGCAGTGCCAGTGCTGTGTTTAGCTGACATTCAGCTGTCCATTGCTGGACCTTTAAGCCAGTGGCTGGGTTTGTCTCTTAATGGGAAAAAAATCTGTCCTCTGAGACTCAGAGATTGTGTGGGTTGCTATCAGACTCTCACTAAAGGACAAAGATATTAGACACTAAATGCCTGTATTGACTATTAAAATTATGATAATCATAGCAAGGTAGGCCAGAAAAAGATGCTAATCAAAATCACAAATGTCGGCTGCTTCAAGATAGACACTGAGAAATAATGCTGATGATGAAACTTTATTTCAGGATTAAGCAATTCAGCCTACTACTACCTGTCGTACGTGCTGTCCTGTTGTATAACATGCTTAAAAATATTTCACAAAATTAATCAAACTAAGTAGACAAGTAAGTAAGTAATAAAGGGGAGAGATTTTACCTTTTTAATTTTGATGCCTTTGAACAAACATGGCATACTGGGTTGCTTGCCTTGTTATCATGTTTTCATCCTGATACACCCATTGCTTGGAATACATTTGACTATGATACTTGATAGTTCAAGGGTGGTGCCAGGATGTACCGTAAATTTAGGATTATAAGCCGTGACTTTTTCCCCCAGCTTTAAACCCTGCGGCTTAAACAGCGATGCGGCTTGTTTGCGGATTTTTCCGATTCCAGGAGCATCACACCCTCATCTATTCTTAGCTTCTTTGTAACTCAAAATATCGTGTTTACTGTTCACTAATTTTTTGATGAGCTCCATGTTAAAGTGTTAACTGTTCACGTTGTTACAGTGTTAACTGTTCACATTTTTAAATCAAAGCCGCATACAATTGAAGGATTCAGATCATGTGCTCAAGCACACACCCTCATCATGCTGAAAACGAGACGAAATGCCCACGATGCAGCTTTCAAGTTGAAGGCGATCGACCTGGCCATTGAAAAAGGCAACCGAGCCGCTGCGCAGGAGCTTGGAATAAATGAATCGATGATACGACGTTGCGGCTTATAAACCAGTGTTGCGTATTTGTGAATAAAGTAGAGATTTTTAACAAATTTAGTGGGTGCGGCTTATATACAGGTGCTCTCAATAGACCGAAATTTACGGTAATGGGTTAAGTTGGCCCTTTTGTACAGCATTATTGTAAGACATACATGTACTAAGAACATGTTGTGAACTATTACCTCATTCAGCCCGACGGCCGTATTTCCCAAATTTTGGAGGCGTCATCTAATGACTGTGCACCAGTTGCAGATCACCCATGATAATTCAAGGGCCGTGCCAAATTAGCTTGGCGCCAAGCTAATCTGGCACTACCCTTGAATTATCATGGTCGACCCATCTCCTGCTATAGTGCGTCAGGGCTGAATGGGTTAAAAGTTATGCAGACCTAATGTGTGTATCGGCCTGGGATTTTGGATCTTGTTGTGTAGAGCCGTACGTCCAAAATCACAAATTAGCCTGCTCGTATTGGAGAACATGAATCATTGTGCTATTATGTATGGGTGCATATTTTCACTCAGAGTGTGGAAAGTGACATTGATCATTGAAACTGTGTGCTCACTGCATACTTTTAAGCTGTTTGTTTATTCTGTTGTGAATATGTTACGTTTTTTAAGTTGTCATAAGGCTGAATTCTGTTCGGGTGCAGAAATGTGTGGTCATCTGTTTTGTTTAAGGACAGATTTGTTGGTATGCTGAAATATTTATGCTGTTTTACAGTCCATGTGTGTACATGGATTATTGTGTTTGAATTTACCAGTAGCGGTCATCCCACCCTACCCCCTTTCCCTCCTTTCCTCCCCTTGCATGCTCTAATATAAAAAATATATAAAAAAAACTTTTTAGAATTTGATACCAATGGGGACCAAACAAACAAACAAAAACTGGCAGTAGTGGAGTGTTTCATTAAAGATGGTAATTTGTTTAAACCATTCAGCCCTGACGCACTACAGCAGAAGATGGATTGACCATGATAATTCAAGGGTAGTGCCAGATTAGCTTGGCGCTGACAGGCGCCAAGCTAATCTGCCACTACCCTTGAATTATCATGTTCGATCCATCTCCTGCAACAGGTGCATAGTCGTTAGATGACACCTCCAAAATTTGGGAAATACGGCCGTCGGGCTGAATGAGTTAACCTTTTGGCTGTCGGTAGTGGTTTTTGTCATGATCGCAACAAAAACTGCTGCTGACAGCCACAGGGTTAGCAGTGTTCCTGATTGCTGTATGTACCCTTACTTTCGCGCGTGATGGCTTAGAAACGTCCAAACTAGGTGTGTTGGTGCTTCCCAGCAGTAGGGTATAGCTTATCCCATATCATACTGAGGCTAAAAGCTTCAAATTTGTAAACTGTCAAAATGCTAGGTACATTATAGTGCTTACAGATAAGGAATAGACCTATGGTTTTAGTTTAAGGGTGGTGCCAGAATAGCTTGGCGCCTATAGGCGCCAAGCTATTCTGACACTACCCTTGAACTATTTTAGTCAAACTTATTTCACACACTGGTGTATTCGGAATGATAAGGTTAACCCATTCAGTGCCAGCTGATGCAGACTGTGTTTCTGCAGTCTTCGTTAACACAACACCAGAAAACCCCACGTGTCCCAGGAACATGGATTCAAAGCGGGATGCATGGGATCTAACTGTTTGTTTGTCCAGCACTAAGTAAATTGCCTTGGTATGTCCACTGTAAGTGTTTTGTTTTTTTGGCATGTAATAATAAGGCACATGTTAAAGTAATTTGACTGTTCTGTGCTGTACACTGTAAATGACTATTTTTGGCTCACGCGCAAATATAAAGTGAGTCTGTATTCTGTACCAGTGGTCGTCTGTCCGCTGTAGTCTGTCATCCATTGTCCATGGTAAACTTTGACGTTGGCATTTCTCAAAGACTATTTCAAGCTACAGTCTTCAATCTTGGCCGAAGGATACTTTGTGGCAAGACCTTTCTAAACATGCCATTTTGAGTGACCTCTCTCAAAGGTCAAGGTCACAGGGGATCAGAAAATAAGTAAAAAATAGCCATATTTGACCAAATTTATTTTTTCTCAAATATTGTTCACAACAACTTTATACATAAACTAACACAAAGATACTTGATGGTAAGACCTTCTGTGCATACTAATTTTGTTGACCCCTAAGAAAGGTCAAGGGTCACAAGAGGTCAGGAAATAGGTCAACAATAGAATTATTTTGACAAAAGATTTTTTTCCTTAAATACTATTCACAACTTCAAACCCAAGCTTGGCACAGAGATACCTCATGTTAAGACCTATCTATTCATATTAATTTGGATGACCCATCAAAATGGTCAAGGGTCACAATAGGTCGGTAAATATGTGAAAAAATACAATTTTTGTTAGTATTGTAGTTTTTGAAAACTTTTCAATCAAATTTGGCATAAAGGTTGCTGATTGGCAAGACATTTCTATGCATACTAATTTAGTTGACCCAGCGCAAATGTCATGGGTCACGGGGTGTTGACGGATGTGTGAAAAATGCTTAAATTTTGAGAAAACATGGATTTCGCAGGTGCAGATGCCAGCCCTTTACTTATTGTCACAAAGGCCACACATGTGGATCCATCATACACATATAAGCCATATGGGCCTTGCCTTTCTTGTTCTTTGTGGGACAGAGCTGAATGAAAGCATGCTGTGATGCAATGTCGCCCCTTTCGCCCTCACCAGTTTTGTTTTATTTATTAGGAAGGAAGGGTGGGGGGGGGGGGGTGATCGGGGGCAGCGTTTATCGATCGCCAAATCGCCAGACTGTAGGACAGGAGTAGGGTTGAGGACAAGGAAATGGGAGGGGGGATGTGCCCCGAATGGAAGATGAGTTGTGCCCCCTCCCTCTGTCAAGACACCCCCCTTGATCCGCCCCTGGGCAAAGACAGCATGCTGGATGCGCGGGAACAAATGTGGAGATTATATAGCCAGAGATATTAGCATTACAGATTTGTATGAAAACCATCAGGTCTGTAGTGGAGATTGATTGATCATTATTGATCGGGTACTTTCAGACAGGCGGCCTTGAGCAACCCACCAATGTGGTGAAATCGGGCCGCACCTGAAAATCCTGATGCTAATGTCTGTGGCCTTCCTTCGTTCTTCGCTTGGTTGATCCCCTGCAGACATAGTTATATTGTGTCAGTGCTTTAACTGCGGTATTGTTAGATAGCATTAGTCTGCAGTTAGGCCGGGGAACAATTCTAGTTTCTGACTCTTGGGTATTCTGAATTCCCGAACTGTTCACGTGTGCTAGCATTGTCTCTTTCTTCTATTGTGATCACTTGCTTTTAACACTTTGGCTGTCGGTAGCGCTTTTTGTCGCGATGATTCCGGCAGGAATCATCGCGACAGAAAGCGCTACCGACAGCCAAGGAGTTAATTTTCCCATCTTAATTATGTGTGCTAGTCTGTGATTTTGGACCTTTCGGCCGCGGTCCGTAAGGTCCGAAAACTTGACCTGCACAAAGATTATATCTGAATCTAGCAGCCAGCTTCTGGCATCTATATTTCTGTCAACAGAATATATTTATGATTGGGAAATTTGACCATAAATCTGTGAAAACTGTTTGGCAGCCGAAACAGGGTGACGTGCACAGTGCTAGGCAAGTGCTCTTACTTCAAATAATGATAGTAACTATACAAATGTGTGCGGGCCTGCGATTTTGGACCTTACGACTCTAGGGCCGTACGGTCCAAAATCACAGACCGACATACGCGATTTTTGTACGCTTGAAAACCATGACTTGTGGCATCACCGTGTGAAAAGTATATCTGTGATCCCGTTTTACTAATTTTGTAATAAAACACGATTGTTACTCAGAATTTTTGTTTGTTTTATGTCAAGGGACGTTGTGCGGCAGCGTGTATAGAGACGGCACACACACACACACACACACACACACACACACACACACACACACACACACACACACACACACACAAACACGCACACAGAGGTGGGGTTAAAGTGGCACAGTTGGAGTGCGCCTGAGTTGATCAGTGTTCAGGTCGTACTCCATAGGCATTTTCCCTGTCCCTCATAACCCGCCCGTCAGGGCCGTCCATTATCACTTCGGCGCCGTGGACGTTAAACCCCGAACTAACCAATAACAGGTGGGGTTACAGGGGCGGACTAGTTGCCGGTTCACGGGGGGTCTCCAGCTTGTCACATTTGCCGTGACCATGCTTTCCGGGCCGTCAAAATCGCAAACGTGGGAGGGGTGAAAGGGCGGAATCCATGAAAACCATTTTAACCCTTCTCATCCTGATACACGTTTGCTTGAAATAAATTTGACTATGATAGTTTAAGGGTGGTGCCAGAATAGCTTGGCGCCTGAGGCGTCACGCTATTCTTGCTCCACCCTTGAAATGAAATGGCTGATCTATCATCTAATCGGCAATGTAGCCTTTATAGCAATTTTTAAGAATTCAGCCTCGGTATGTAATGGGTTAAACCACCCCTTCACCCTAAGTTACGTCAAACGTATATATACACCCTTCTTCCTGAGATAAAAATATAGTTACTGAAATACAGAATGAAAGAACAAGGTCGATAATTCTTCCAGAGGTTTCATACTCGTACTGATGACTGGGATATCCCCCCGCCCCGACACGCACACCTCACCCCTACCTGGATCTGCTCGGGGAGGGGGGGGGGGAGGGGCTTCGTTATGGTTAACTCATTCAGCCCGACGGCCGTATTTCCGAGATTTTGGAGGCGTCATCTAATGACTGCACCAATCGCAGGAGGTGGATCGACCATGTTAATTCAAGGGCAGTGCCAGATTAGCTTGGCGCCGACAGGCGCCAAGCTAATCTGGCACTACCCTTGAATTATCATGGTCGACCCAACTGCTGTAGTGCGTCAGGGCTGAATGGGTTAACAAATTTTCAGTTTCCAGGGGTCACCATGTCAGTCCCACAGGGTGGGTTTTTCTCCCTTTTTGGGGGCACGTTTCTATCTACCCTTGGTCCATTACCTTATTTTCCGTTTTTAAATTCTCCCTACTGTCGGCGCTGCCTGTAGCTCTTGATATTGGATGTGTGCCTTCAGGCGCCAAGCTAATCCGGCTGGCACTACCCTTGAATTATCAGGGTCAAGCCCGGCATCTCCTGCTGTAGGGATCCGGGGCTAAAAGGGTTAACCATATATGCTCTGTCATTCTCTGCAGGAAAGACTATGTTAAGTCATTCGAAATGGCTGTATCCGTCTCGAATGAGTTAACGATGAAATAAATAAGATTGCTTAGATATATTGTCGCAATGTTTTAATTTATGATCTAGGGTAATTTAATTCATCTCTGAAGTTGTACGATTGCATATCACACAAGAGTATTTTTCCACTGCAGCAACTGAAGAGAAATATTCCCCTCCCACAAAGAGATAATATAAATAGCAACAAAAAGAGGGAAGAGTAAGTTGAGATGATCCCATGTCGTGATAAATTTCCAGTTCATCTTTCCTTTTTTGCTAGTTTATGACCGTGCAAAACATGTGCCCAACCTGGCGTCAGAAACAAGTCCCGCAGCCAGCCCCTATGTCCTTGCAGGAGGCACAGATTTTCATTGATTCAGTTCTCACTGCTTCTGCGCCACTCAGAACCTTTCGTCTCGTATATAGGAGAATCAGTCAAAACACATGCATTTGCACCCCCCCCCCTCCCCCCGCCCCCACCCCCTTCCCCCCGGGGTGAGGTGGGGGTGGGGGGGGGGGGGGGATATTCGAATGCATGCGTTTTGTTTCTGGTATGGATTGCTCATACTAATGATTTTTTTCCAGCCTCTGGCGAGGAAAAAACCGCCAAGAAAGAGAACCACGAAGAACTAAGAAAGAGCAATTTACATCCCTTCAGGGGGAATAAGCCATCGGTGTTTAAGGATGTGACGTCAGCGGGGGGGGGGGGGGGGGGGGGCAAAAAAAAAAATTTTTTTTTTTAATCGTCCCTGCGTGAGTTTAGAGTCACGACAGCCTGTTTTTTGTGGCCTCTCCAGGACATGCAACACTCGCCCAGCCGGACAATAAAACTTTAATTCCTCTCATTGCCAGAGGTTTCCGCCTCGTAGCTAAGGGCTTCAACTCAGGAACTCCCTCCATCCGAACAACAGGGAGACGACGGAAAACGAATTTAATTTTGTTAGTTGACTTATATACTACAGGCATTACTGCGATTAAGCCAATAATGCTCATTTTCTACGATTAAAAAAAAACAAACACTGGTTACGTCCTTAGATTCGATACTTCGAATGAGCAAAACCGGGCAGAAATAATACTAATATTCGGTCGAACAAGTAAACCAGTGTGGTTTCAAACAAGAAGCATAGATTTTCATGAGCCCCTGCGGCTGCAGGGGCTCATGAGAATCTATGCCTCTTGCAGATAGAAGGTGTCGGCTGAGTGCCGAAAAGGACAGGTATAAAACAAAGCAGAAGAGGTGCACCAGGACACGGCTAAACTTTCCTCCTCCGCCGCTGACCAACCGCCGCAGCTGTGCAGCATTGGAGTGTGACTGGTCTGCAGTTGTCTCAGGGGTTGCTTCTTTGCATCATCATCTTACCATGGTGGGTCTTTTCTCAAAGCTTGTAAAATTAATAACAATAAGTAGTTATTAACCCGTTGAGCCCTGGCACACTACAGCAGGAGATGGGTCGACCATGATAATTCAAGGGTAGTGTCAGATTAGCTTGGCGCATATCGGCGGCACCAAGCTAATCTGGCACTGCCCTTGAATTATCAAGGTCGATCCATCTCCTGCGACTGGAGCATAGTCATTAGATGACGCCTCCAAAATTTGGGAAATACGTGCGTCGGGCTGAATGTGTTAAGAGTGTGGATTCATTTTATTTATTTACTTGTTTACTTGGTGAGTGAGTGAGTCAGTTAGGTACACAGGTGTAGGCCCATCGCATCAGTGTTGCTGAGAAATCGTGTTTCGAAGACACTTTAAATTCTTGATGCCCGCGTTAAACTTTTTCAGTTACAAGACAGTTTATTGAGCGTGTTCTGAAAAAAAAAGAATGTCCGTGTAAAACGTTTGACGTCAGTGATCAGGCATTTTGGGAACGTTTTTAGTCGTTCGATCCGATACTGCAACTTGTCAGCCTTTTGAAATCTAAAAATCGCCATAGCCTGTGAGGCCAGACTCATTATTACATGTAAAACCCCATCATATATATGGATGGCGAAATTCCCAAAATTCGGAAGTTGTCCTGCGAATACTACCTTAGCTTGGTTCAGCGAAATATCGTCCATGATAGTTCTTTGGTATCAGTTTCAGCCCACTTAATCAAATTTCAAATACAAACGATTTCGAATTTCCAAAACTTCAGTA
This sequence comes from Semisulcospira habei, assembly GCA_036245525.1. Classification (NCBI taxonomy): domain Eukaryota; kingdom Metazoa; phylum Mollusca; class Gastropoda; family Semisulcospiridae; genus Semisulcospira; species Semisulcospira habei. The sequence goes on from BTPG01000005.1 coordinate 60,853,480, forward strand.
GCTCGCTTGAGCTTGCCCTTAGCACCACGTGAATGTTCTGTGTTTATGTACAGTGTGTGAGCGAACGCGCGGGATTCACGTGAGTGTGCTTGTTGGGTTCAGTTCGCGGCGGCGCTTTGAGCCGATTTTCAATTGGGATAAAGCGCCTATTTAATGCGCTTATTATTATTATAGTTCACGGGCACACTGTTGTCTCCCCCTATTGCTGCCCTTGACAACACTGGTTGTGTCCCTCGATTCAAAGTGCTGCGCTGATCAGCGCAGCAATCTAGGGAGACCGGCAACCAGTGTGGTTCAAGGGTGGTGCTAGGATGTCTTGGCGCCAAACTATTTTGTCACCATGCTTAGACCGCATGGTCAGGTCGATCCTTACCTCTATTGTAGCGGTGCGTCGGCCCGTGCCGTTTACTGGAGCCACGCGGGTACTCAGCCAGGTAGACTCACTCGGGGAGCACGCTACAAGTACGCTTCTGTTCAAATGAGATGCTTAATACTTCCAAGAGAGACGCATCCGGAAAGTACGCCACAAGCATGCTACTATTCAAATGAATAAGGTGCTGGGTTACCATCTCATTTGAATAGAGGTGTTTGGTACTCCCCAGAGAGACTCACTCGGAAAGTACGCCACAAGTACACTGAGATCCAACCCCTGATAGACTCAATCGGGGAGTGCGCCACAAGCACGTCTACTCAATTGGGATGCTTAGTACTCCCCTCATAGACTCATTCCGGGAGCGCGTTACAAGTACACTTCTACTATTCAAATGAGATGCTTAGTAATCCCATCATAGACTTTTTCGGGGAGTACGCCACAAATGAGTACACTTCTTTTTAAATGAGAAAGTGTTTAGCACTCCTCAGACTCACTCGGGGAGTACACCACAAGTACACTTCTATTCAAATGAGATGCTTTAGTGTAAAACCACAAGTACACTTCTATTCAAATGAGATGCTTTAGTGTAAAACCACAAGTACACTCACAGGCTTTTATTCAAATGAGATGCCAAAGCATCTCATATGAATAGAAGTGTACTTGTGGCGTACTCCCCGAGTGAGAGAGAGAGAGAGAGAGAGAGAGAGAGAGAGAGAGAGAGAGAGAGAGAGAGAGAGAGAGAGAGAGAGAGAGAGAGAGAGAGAATTGAATTGAATTGAAACTTTATTTTCTAAGGATGAAGACAGTAGGCACGCAGGCCTTTTTACATGTATGTCCTTAATAACATTTTAAATAAATATAACAGCAAAAACGGTAACATGTCAAATAAATAAAATAAAAAGAAGAGATAATAATAATAATAATAATAATAAATAATAATAATAATAATAATAATAATAATAATAATAATAATAATAATAATAATAATAATAATAATAGAGAGAGAGATTACTCTCGCAAATTGTACTGTGAGTTGAATGGGTTCTTTGTCCAATGTCTTTGTAGTGGCTGCTGGCGGTAGCTGTGCTGGCCGTGGTGTCCGTGGGTGTTCAGGCAGGTGGCCCTGACGACTGCTGGAAGTACTATGACCACGCCTCCCATTACAACCTCGACTACGTGGCCAGCTCCTATCCCTGGTGAGTTCTCGCGCTTTTCTCATCGCAAATAGTGTGACCTCATGACTGAGTGACGTTGCGAAAAATGTAGGTGACTGAACTTTAATGGTCCATGGACTATTATGCTTCATGACTCACAACAGGCAAGAGACATAAATTCTCATGAGCCCCTGCATCCGCAGAGGCTCATGAAAATTTATGTCTCAGTCTTGCCAGACTGGTTCAGCTGAAGGACTGTTCTGTCTGAATCAAAAAGTTGAAATTTAGCTGTCTGGGATTTTGAAAACGCTGAATCAGCTTCCAGGGCTGAGGACTGTTACCTACGGTCTAACTATTGTGTCTGAGTACACTCTTGGGTTACTTTGTTGGCTTGTGAAAAACTAAGTTGAGCGAGCAAGCCCACTAACAACAGCAACACAGTCTGGATCGTATCATAGTCTAGACACAGTCTGTCGCCTTCCGGGACTTCAACTTGACGGCGGCAATGTCACCGTAGGATTAAGGCTTCCCTACACGGAAAAACGAAATGCACAAGAAACGAAACATTTTCATTGCATCGAAATCAGTGCCTCCTCCGCACACGCAGAAACGCGGTGAACTGAAATTCATATCGATTGGTACAGGGGAAGTAATTCTTCACTGACACATGCTCTGGTTTGTATCGGTGGATATCCGGCGGGTCATATTTCTGACTACTGACGCTTAAAAACTAAACATATAAGACATGTGTGCCTTCACTTACACAATTAAAGTGAATTGCCGAACATATCGAATAACCATAAACGCTTTTGAATGCGTAAACAGGGCTTGTTCAAGTGAATCGAGGATGCCGCCGTCTCGAAGCGATAGCCGCCATATTGTAGGCGGATTAGCAGCCGAGATAAAGATGAAAGTGGGGTTCAGAAAACTGACGGCCTAAAATCATATTTTGGTGTACTTTAGTGATGATACTTGATAGATTCCATTTCGAAAATGATTTCTCCGCTTAAATCTTACAGAATCGTGCGTCACATCACGCAATTCTAGCCATAAATAGACCTGACTCCACGGCATCGCTTTACCGTTGCTATCTTCAGTGTTTGGGCTTGAATGACGTCAGATTGGCAGCGGACGACGCTGATTGGGCGACGGTAGAAATGTTTCGGCGAAATGTTTCTCAAATAGAGACAGGTTCTATTTCGTGAAACTATGATGTGTCGTTTCGCATTTCGTGAAACGGTGAAATGTTGGAGAAATGTCTGAAATGCGGACATTTCGACGAAATGTTTCGTTTCGTTTCTCCGTCTGATGAAGCCTTTAGGTTTGTAGCCTCCTGGGCATGATTTTGATTACACATTTCAGACGATATAAAAACAGCTATGTTCAATACTTTGATTAGCCTGTTTGCGCTAAATTTGTCTCGGGTTTGTGTGTGTGTGTATGTGTGTGTGTGTGTGAGTGTGTGTGTGTGTGTGTGTGTGTGTGTGTGTGTGTGTGTGTGTGTGTGTGTGTGTGTGTGTGTGTGTGTGTAAACTTTTGAACATATGGCTTTCGATAAAACATTCCCACAAACTAGCGTGCTCTTTCGCATGAGAGGCGATAAAGCGCAGTCGGCCGTCGGCCGCACGCACTGACTACGTCTCTACGGACGATCGGCAGTGCGAGCAGGAAAACTGCCGGCATAACCCATTATTTATGTGAAATTACCCAACATCAGCAGAGTTTGCATTAATACGATGCAAATACTGTTGTTATAACAAAGCTAAATAATTATATCACTCAGAATGCATCATGTCCATGCGCCTCCCACTGAGACACCAGCAATACGCCACCCTTCTCAGTGTGTACTCCCCAACCCTCCTGGCAGAGCCTGCAGAAAAAGACAAGTTCTACACTGACCTGCGCAGCCTCCTACAGAGCACCCCTGCAGACGACAAAGTCATCATCCTCGGCGATTTCAACGCCAGAGTGGGCCAAGACTCTGAAGCCTGGAAAGGAGTCCTCGGCAAGCATTGCGTCGGGAACTGCAATGACAATGGCCGCCTACTGTTGGAGTTCTGTGCAGAGCAGCAACTTGTCATCACCAACACTACTTTCCAGTAAAACGACAGTCCACCTGGATGCATCATCGCTCCAAACACTGGCACCTTATCGACTATGTCCTAGTGCGTCAGAGGGACCGCAGTGACGTCCTCCTCACCAGAGTGATGCCCAGCGCAGAGTGCCACACAGACCACCGCCTTGTCCGCTGCAAACTCAGGCTCCACTTCAAGCCGAAACCCAAGAAAGCCCCCCCCCCCCCCCCCCCAAAGAAAAGCTTGATGTTGCCAGCTTTCAGTGTGATGACGTGAGAGCTGTCTTTCAGACAGATTTACGGCGCAGGCTCAAAGACACAGCTGACCCAGCAGACTCCTCCCCTCAAAAACTGCTATTGCAAAATGATCTGCTGAAGTCTTGGGTTTCGCTAGAAAGAGGAACAAAGACTGGTTTGACGAAAACGACGGAGAGATCCAGAATTTCGTAGCAAAATAAATAAATAAATAAATAAATAAATAAATAAAAATTAAAAAAAAAGAGCCGCCCATCAGACCTCCCTGCCCTGTGATGAAGTCTGCCTTCCGCCTCGTCAGCAGCAGTCTCCAGCGCAAACTTATGACAACGGCGACTACAGGGGCTTCTACGAAGCACTGAAACTTCAAAGCAGTGTATGGCCCCAGGCACCTGGTACAAAGTCCCCTGCGAAGCGCTGATGGACAGGCACTCCTCACAGATAATAATTCCATCTTGAACCGGTGGTCGGAATACTTTCAGAGCCTCTTCAGCGCTGAGCGCACTGTTCAAGAAGCAATCATCCTCCAAATCCCACACCTCCCAGTAAAGGTTGAATTGGACGAACCGCCCACCACTGAAGAGACCCTCACAGCCATCCACCAGCTCAAGAGTGGCAAAGCAGCAGGCATTGACGGAATCCCGCCAGAGATCTGGAAACATGGAGGCCCAGCACTGCACAACAAGCTCCACGACCTCTTTCTCTGCTGCTGGGAGAAAGGAACACTACCAAAGGATCTCCGTGATGCAGTCGTCATCACCCTGTACAAGAATGAACAAAGGAAAGAAGTCTGCCCGCTCCAACTATCGTGGAATTACCCTGCTGTCCATTGCCGGGAAAATTCTCGCAAGGCTGCTACTGAATCGGCTGGTACCTGCCATCGCTGAAGACCACCTCGCAGAGGGCCAGTGTGGCTTCAGAGTCAACAGGAGCACCGCCGACATGGTCTTTGTGCTGAGACAGCTTCAGGAGAAGTGCAGGCCCACACCAAAACCGTAGACCGACTGATTCGTGAGCTGCTCTTTGCTGATAACGCTGCACTCGTTGCACACACAGAGAGCCCTGCAGCGCATCACGTCCTGCTTCGCAGACGCTGCCCAGCTCTTTGGACTCGAGGTCAGTCTGAAAAAGACAGAGGTCCTCCATCAGCCGGCACCCAAGGAAGAGCATCACCCTCCCCACATCACCATCGGCTAGTCTGAACTGAAGTCAGTGCACCAGTTTACCTATCTTGGCTGCATCATCACGTCAGACGCCAAGCTGGACAAGGAGCTGGACAACAGGCTGGCAAAAGCAAACAGCGCTTTCGGGCGACTATTCAAGCGGGTGTGGCACAATCAACAGCTGAAAACAGGCACCAAGATCAGCGTGTACAGAGCTGTCGTCCTCACCACCCTGCTGTATGGTTCCGAGTCCTAAGCCCTCTACCGCAGCCAACTACGACTCCTCGAACGCTTCCACCAGCGCTGTCTGCACCACTGGAGTGACTATGTCACCAACGTCGAGGTCCTTGAACAGGCAGAGACTGTGAGCATCGAGGCTTTGCTGCTGCGGACACAGCTCCGCTGGGCGGGGCAAGTCTCCAGGATGGAGGATCATCGCCTACCCAAGATCACCCTGTTCGGCGAGCTCGCCACTGGACACCGAGACAGAGGGGCACCAAAGAAGAGATACAAAGACTGTCTCAAGAAGTCACTTAGTGCCTGCCAAATCGACCACCGCCAGTGATCTTCGCTTGCTGCGGACCGCGACACCTGGCGCTCCACCATTTACAAGGCAGCCGTCTCCTTTGAGGACTCTCGCAGAGCTAGCCTTAAGGACAAGCGGCTCAGGAGAAAAAAAAAAAACAGAGATGCCGCAACTCAGAACCCTGGCCAGACCTCCCCCTGCAGCCACTGCGGTCGAACCTGCCTGTCCCGGATTGGCCTCCGCAGCCACGACAATGCCTGCAGACGTCGTGGGCAACCCATATAGAATCTTCGTTCGCGAAGTCAAGCCAAGCAAATAATTATACTAGCTGTTGAAACGACGTGGCAATCATTTTCCAAAGCCACTGTGACTCAGTGGCTGGCTTCATCGCCATTATGCAGTTGTAATGTGCGTTGAGAGATAGTTTTGTTTAACAACTCTATGACCAGGAAGCAATCGTCCTCAGTCCTTTGTCAACGCCAGCTTAAGTTTTGCCGTTTTGCCGCTTTGCCGCATATTACTTGTAATTCACAGCAAAACAGTATTGGCTAAGCGTAAGTTGCCCACATTTCGTGGCTCGCCAAGTCAAAGTCTTAACCCATTACATCTTGAGGCTGATTTGTTTAAATTTGCTTATTGTCCTATGAAGGCTGTATTACAGATTAGGAGATAGATTAACCATTTTAGGTTCAGAATAGCTTGGCGCCTCAGGCGCCAAGCTATTCTGGCATCACCCTTAAATTATCATAGTCAAATTTATTTCAAGCAGTAGTGTATCAGAATGAAAAGGGTTAATTGGCTCAAAGTCGCGTAATCTAGCGTGCGTTCTCGCGCTGCTCGTGAACTCGCAACCGGCCTATTGTTTCCGACGAAGCGTGAAGTCTCTATTGGTGCACCGTTTCAATCTTTCTCGTCCTCAGTTTCAGTCATTCCTTGTTGCGCAGATGCTGTATGCATTCTTTGAAATAAAATTATATATAACGACGAGACCGAAGGGTTGACTGCCAGTGCTTGTTATCTCAGTCAGTAAGAGAAACTACCAAGTAAGTAGGTAAAATCACTGTCAGTGACAGTGCTTGTTCCTACATAATTGGTAATTTCGTCTCCATATAACTACGTTTTGAAATGATGTTGACCTCAGAATCAACATATTCTTTTTTCTTCGAATTAGTGCGGGGCCACATTTGTGTCGCCTATGACATTATCCCGCCTCAGCAGTTGACGTTATGTGGCATTGCAAAGAAACAGGCAAAAGTGCGGCGGAGATCGTGCAACCCGCATCATCACACGTCAACTGAGACAACCTTGTAACACATGGTTGGGAAGTACGTGCGAGTTGTAAAAGATAGTTTAACGCATTCGCGGCCCGCCGCATCCGCATGCGGATGGCCGCGAATAAATTAAGGTTGGTGCCAGCGGAATAGCTTGGCGTGCTTTTGCAGACGCTAAGCTAGTCTGGCACTATCCTTGAACAATCGGGACCAATCTGCCTCTTCTGTGATGTCTTCAAAGTGATTGTGTTAACCCATTTAGCCCAAGCGCCATACAGCAGGAGATATATTAACCATCAGTTGAAGCACAAGGGCACGTGTTCAGTGACAGGCCATGCAAAAACTGTCTTTTATTGTTCTAAGGTTGCTGATGGTACTGCAAAAATTGTTTTGCATTACCGACAGTCTTATGGGCAAGGTCAGGTCTGTTGTTTTTCCGAGCTCAAAGTCCAAAGCTTTTTTTCAGATTGCTTTAGTGACAAAGTCAAAAGCGTCCGTGACAATATTGATAAATGTGCCGATGCTGGTATGGAAAACTGTCCGTCTTCGTGTTGAGAACGATCTACTCACAGCCAGTGATGAAGGTAATGTTTCTGTTCTGGCCGATCTTGATTTGAGCTCTGCTGTTGATACGATAGATCACCAGATTCTCATTCAACGTTTAGACTCTAGTTTTGGCATCTGGAGTACCGATTTGCACATTCTTTCAGTCTTACCTCTTTGGAAGAAAGCAAGTAGTGTCTGTGTTGGGAGCAGAGTCCGATCCCACTGAGCGCTGCCGTTTTGGGGCCAATCCTTTTCACACTGTATACCCAGCCTGTATCTAGTGTTATCAAACGTCACTCTGTTTCTCACCATTTTTATGATGACACAGAGCTGTATGCAAACGTGTTAGTCAGATGTTCCAGTCTTTAGAGTCCTGTGTCACGGACGTTCGGCAGAAGTGGACCAAGCAGAACAAATTGCAGATGAATAATGACAAAACCCAGGCCTAAAGATTTTCTTGTTCTATCTGCACTGATCTCCCAGACTCGATCAGAGTTGGTCAGAACAGTGTCCGTCCGTAACCTTGGTGTTGTCTTTGACAATAAGCTGACCACAATGTTCCTTTTTTTAATTGAGTCTGAGGAGGATCAGTTCAGTTCGACACCTTCTCACTACTGAAGCAACTAAACGCTTGTTACCTCCCTTGTTCCTTCCGGCATTGATTTTTGTAATTCCCTTTTGGCTGGTGTTCCTTAGAAAATTCTTTATAAACTTCAAAGAATTATGAACTGCTCTGCCCGCCTAATTTACAGAGTTTCGAAACGTGAGCACGTAGCACCCTTACTTCTTGACCTGCACTGGCTGCCTGTATCCCAAAGAATTGTGCACAAGGTTTCTGTCATTTGTTACAATGTCACTTAATACCGGTTCTGCTTCCCAATATTTGTCTGACCTGGTTCATATTTACACGCGTTCGCGATCCCTCCGCCGGTTCTGCGGCACCAAACGCGCGTATTTTCAGGGTCCCTAGCGAAAGAAGTCTAGCCAGGTCCAGCGTGCGGCTTTTTCTTAGTTTCGGTCCAGTCACCTGGAACGACCTTCCAGTCCATGTCAGACAGGCTCCAACTCTGGCTTTCAAATTGCTGCTCAAGACCTATCTTTTTTCTTATGCGTATGGTTGAGACGCATTTTCAGTGCGTTAGCAATCTTTGGCAGTAACTGTTCTGTGTGTGTGTGTATCAGTGTGTGGGAGCTTTTGATGTGTCACTTTAGTTGTAACATTCATTGTAGCTTTTACTTTCCTGTACTTTTTGTTCTGTGATTTTTTTATCTTGCAAAGAGCTTAACTCATTCTACCCCAGACACACCACAGCAAGATGAACTATCATGGTCGATCTGTGTCCTGCACTGCAATGCAGTCTTCAGAGGACAACGGCAAAATTTGGGGATTTCGGTCTTGGGGTAGAATGAGTTAGAGTATAATTCATCTGGATGTTAAGTGCTATGTAAATATACATTATTATTATAATTCAAGGGTGGTGCCAGATTAGCTTGGCGCCCGAAGGCGCCAGGCTAATGTGGCACTACCATTGAATTATCATAGTCAATCCGTCTCCTGCAAGCGGTACATAGTCGTTAGGTAACATCTCCGAAATTTGGGAAATGGGGCCGTGGGGTTAAATGGGTTAAGCTGGATGTGTATAGACATGGTGTACGTTAAATAATTGTTTTTCAGCAAACTAAAAAAAAAAAAATCACAAAATGGTAGTGTGTGTGTGTGTGTGTGTGTGTGTGTGTGGGGGATGGAAGGGGGGAGGAGTTGGTGAGAATTAACTCATTCAGCCCGACGGCCGTATTTCCCAAATTTTGGAGGTGTCATCTAACGACTATGCCCCTTGAGTTGCAGGAGATGGGTCGACCATGATAATTCAAGGGTGGTGCCAGATTAGCTTGGCGCCGACAGGCGCCAAGCTAATCTGGCACTACCCTTGAATTATCGTGGTCGACCCATCTCCTGCTGTAGCCTGCGTCAGGGCTAAATGGGTTAAGAAAACTCAACATAAACACGAAGAAATCCCATTTTCATGGGCTTAAAATCCTATTTGATGGCATTGAAATTTATCCTGTTTCAAGGTTTAAGATGTGTCTAGTCAGTTATGTACCCTTATACAACTTGCTGAAGTACAAGTGCACATGCACACTCACACATGTATAGACAGATTGTGTGACAGCCGGCTGCACTTTGAATAACGGTTCACTGACAACTTGAAAGCGGACGGTAGCTAGCAGAAAACACGACTGCGATAGGCTGATGTGTGGCGGCAAGTGCGACACTCAGCCCTATATGCAGCACGCCGGCTTTTATGTTAAACATCACAGTGTGACCCACACACCCACCAGAACGGCTTCACTTTGAATGAAGTAGCTCTTGCACCACCAAAACCAAACGGATTGCATTTTGTACAGTCGGCAGCACGCAATATACATAAATGCAAAAACTGTAGGACGTGGATACAAATTAATTACTGATAGCTTGACGGTAATGTTAGTTTATGTTATATATGGCTATATCATGGGGCTATCATAGTTTTGAGGCTGTGAAAGAGGAAAGTTGTGAAAGACTGAGGCTGTCCCCATGTCACGCCATAGATTTTCTATAACAAACACAGCCTTCACTGCCTGGGACGCTGATTATGTTTGTGAAATTCTTGTCAATTGAGTACCAATGCGCAACTCCCGTCGAAGGTGCATGGGTATAAAGAGACGTCAGCAAGAGACATAGATCTTCATGAGCCCCCGCGACAGCGGGGGCTCAGGAAGATCTATGTCTCTTGCAGTTGGAATTGTATTCACTTTGTTTCGGCAATGAAGGGGTTAACAGCTTGCCCTTCTACAATGTCAGTGGTTAAAAAAATATGTTTGTCGCAGTGCGGACATGTTTTAGCCAATGAGCAACCAGCACCTAGTTAAGACACTTTTGTATAAAAGTCCTGACACCGGATAGCAGTGCACACCGACAATGGGGAAAACCGACATTGAGAGAGCTTTTGCGAAGGCTGCGTCTATCCGTAAGCGGTTAAAAACTCTGAGTGAAAAGAGAGAGCGTCTGACTCGTGATCTGGCGGATAGCAGGGATACTCTGCAGAACTTAAGAAGGGATTTAACCAGTTTCAACGAAGAATACGACGAAGTCGTGAACTTGCTTATCGAACATGAAACAAATGAAGAACTTTGGGCAATCGATATGAGAAGAGCAGGCGTCGTTCAAGGCAATCAAGCCAAAACACACAAAAGCATCTACCGTTTAGAGCAAAAAATTAGGTACAAAGAAAAAGATTTGAAGATGTGCGAAAAACATATACAGCTTAAAGAACAAGAGTTTGAACTGTGGAACAAGAACGCATATTTCAAAGAAACAAATGAGGCTGTTTCAAAAAGGAAAGCGCAGCTACAGGCAGTAAAAAGCAAAGAGGCATTAAGCGTTCACGGAGACCAAACATGCCAGCGTGAAGATGCATTAAATGTTCACGGAGACCAAACATGCCAACGTGAAGATGCATTAACCGTGTACGGAGACCAAACATGTAAACGTGAAAATTCATTAAACCTGTACGAAGACCAAACATGTGAACGTGAAGATGCTTTCAGTGGTCACGGAGACCAAACTTGCCAGCATGAAGATGCAGTAACCATGTACGGAGGCCAAACATGTAAACGTGAAGATGCATTCACTGGTTACGGACATCATCAAACACGATGCCAACGTGAAGATGCATTAACCGTGTTCGGAGGCCGAACATGTAAACGTGAAGATGCATTCACTGGTTACGGACACCAAACATGTAAACGTGAAGATGCTTTAACCGTTCACGAAGACCAAACATGTAAACTACGTGAAGATGAATTAACTGTGTACGGAGAACAAACATGCCAACTTAAACATGCCTCAACCGTTTACGGAGACCAAACATGTAAACGTGAAGACGCATCAGCCTTGTACGGAGACCAAACATGTGTACATTTTACACAGAACCCGTAGGATTTTGAACATACAAGCTAAAACACACGCGTTAATGCTGTGTTTTGTGTGTTTTGCTTTTTGTTCTTACACCTCATCAATTAACGCTGTGTTTTACTCTTATAGTTTATAGTTACCCTGCAGGACAGCCCAGCATACAGACATACTGACATTGATAATACCTGAAAGTTAGCACGATCATGTGGTTTGGTGCAAAGTAGATCACGGACATTTTAACTCATTCGAGACGTGCCGAATCCGGATACGCAGCTAAGCCGCGTATCCAGACTCGACTCGTCTCGAATGGGTTAATGAAAACAAAAGCGTTCAAGCGATAAAGCCGAAAGAGCCGACAATTGTCAGGTGAGTGAACGTTTGTCATATAATTACTGCTTGTTCAGTTTACACAACATTTTAGTAATTTTATACGCATTCAGAATTTTATTCCCAACTTTTCGAACATATAAACAACGGCATAGCATAGTAAAATCATAAGCACAGGTACTTTAACTTAACTCATTCTAGACGTGCCGCCTCCGGGGATACGCGGCTTATGCCGCTTATCCGGTAGCGGCACGTCTCGAATGAGTTAAACAGCAGCTGTCCGCCCCCTTTTCAAATTCTCACTTTTATATTTGTTCTGTGCTCTGTACGCTGTGTGCAATGACCGACTTTCTCATTTAACCCCGTCACTGCCGAGAAAAAAGTACACGATCCAACAGAAAGAGACATAGCTCCTTATGAGCCCCCTGCCGCGACTGCAGGGGGTCATGAGGATCGATGCCTCTTGCAGAGACCAATTTGTATCCACGTTTCTTGGACGCCGGTGTTGGCGTTTTGGTCGTTGAATGAACCAAGATTTCAGAAACATAAGTGTACGTACAGTGACAGGGAAGGGATTAACTCGTCCGCGACCAGCTGCATCCGGATGTGCGAATGAGTTAACTGTTTTCATGACCATGCAGACTTTTTGAATGTTTTGTCTTTTTTGTGTCTGTTTTTAAGTTTGTATAGGTTTGTATAGTTACGCTTCCGTGTGAAACGTGTTGACACATAACATTTCAAATGTGCGCGCGCGTGAGCTTTTGAAATGTTATTATGTGTCAACGAGTTTTATATGGAAGCGGCATACCTACGCAGACCTTTAAACCCCCAAATGACATCAATGTCAATGCCTTCAAAACTGGTGTAAGTCCATGGAAATGAAGTTGTTTAAAGGCCCACTACTGCCGAAAATGTTCAAAGATACACTTCTGTAACAGACGGTTTCGAAACGCTACACACAGGTCTAGTTATGGTTTGTTTAGACACACCCAAGCAGCCTTCTCTAGGGACAGCACTGCTTGCTCCACACGGAGAGGGGCCTAGAAAAGGTGGCCTAACCAAAGCTCATCCCCTCGCAACCCCAGTTGGCTAGCCGCGGTCAACGGGCATCTTCTCCTGCGGTCAAAAAACAAGAAAGAATAACGGATCCACTCTCATGACGACCACGACCGGACTTAACGTAGCATGCTGGAACGTCCGAACCATGCTCGACAAAGCAGACAGCGGACGCCCTGAACGTCGCTCCGCCCTCATTGCCCATGAATTGCGGAGGTTAAACATCGACATCGCCGCGCTCAGCGAAGTACGCCTTCCGGACGAAGGCAGCCTCCAAGAACTTGGTGCTGGGTACACCCTCTACTGGTCAGGCAGGCCTGCATCAGAAAGACGGCTTTCAGGCGTGGGTTTCATGGTCAAGACATCCATTGCGACTAAGCTGGAAAACCTACCAACGGGCCACTCAGACCGCATCATGTCCATGCGCCTCCCACTGAGACACCAGCAGCACGTCACCCTTCTCAGTGTGTACTCCCCAACCCTCCTGGCAGAGCCTGCTGAAAAGGACAAGTTTTACACTGACCTGCGCAGCCTCCTACAGAGTACCCCTGCAGACGACAAAGTCATCATCCTTGGCGACTTCAACGCCAGAGTGGGCCAGGACTCTGAAGCCTGGAAAGGAGTCCTCGGTAAGCATGGCGTGGGGAACTGCAATGACAATGGCCGCCTACTGTTGGAGTTCTGTGCGGAGCAGCAACTGGTCATCACCAACACTACTTTTCAGCAAAAGGACAGTCGAAAGATCACCTGGATGCATCCTCGCTCCAAACACTGGCACCTTATCGACTATGTCCTAGTGCGTCAGAGGGACCGCAGTGACGTCCTCCTCACCAGAGTGATGCCCAGCGCAGAGTGCCACACTGACCACCGCCTTGTCCGCTGCAAACTCAGGCTCCACTTCAAGCCAAAACCCAAGAAATGGGGGCCCCTCAAGAAAAAGCCTGATGTTGCCAGCCTTCAGCGTGACGATGTGAAAGCTGCCTTTCAGACAGATTTACAGCGCAGGCTCAAAGACACAGCGGACCCAGTAGACTCCTCCCCTGAAACACTTTGGGAACAACTGAAAACTGCTATTGCAAAATCCTCTGCAGAAGTCTTGGGTTTCGCCAGAAAGAAGAACAAAGACTGGTTTGACGAAAACGATGTAGAGATCCAGGAACACCTAGCAAAAAAAAAGAGCCGCCCATCAGGCCCACCTAGCCCAGCCTTCCTGCCCTGTGAAGAAGTCTGCCTTCCGCCTCGTCTGCAGCAGTCTCCAGCGCAAGCTCAGAGATCTCCAGAATGAGTGGTGGACCAGACTTGCACAGAGGACCCAGCTTTGTGCTGACAATGGTGACTACAGGGGCTTCTACGAAGCACTGAAAGCAGTGTATGGCCCCAGGCACCTGGTACAAAGTCCCCTGCGAAGCGCGAATGGCCAGGCACTCCTCACAGATAATACCTCCATCTTGAACCGCTGGTCGGAATACTTTCAGAGCCTCTTCAGCGCTGAGCGCACTGTTCAAGAAGCAGTCATCCTACAAATCCCACACCTCCCAGTAAAGGTTGAATTGGACGAACCGCCCACCACTGAAGAGACCCTCACAGCCATCCACCAGCTCAAGAGTGGCAAAGCAGCAGGCATTGATGGAATACCGCCAGAGATCTGGAAACATGGAGGCACAGCACTGCACAACAAGCTCCATGACTTCTTTCTCTGCTGCTGGGAGGAAGGAACACTACCAAAAGATCTCCGTGATGCAGTCGTTATCACCCTGTACAAGAACAAAGGCGAGAAGTCTGACTGTTCCAACTATCGGGGAATTACCCTGCTGTTCATTGCTGGGAAAATCCTTGCAAGGCTGCTCCTGAATCGGCTGGTACCTGCCATCGCTGAAGACCAACTCCCAGAGGGCCAGTGTGGCTTCAGAGCAAACAGGAGCACCACCGATATGGTCTTTGTGCTGAGACAGCTACAGGAGAAGTGCCGCGAACAGAACAAAGGGCTGTACGTAACATTTGTCGACCTAACAAAAGCGTTCGACACTGTGAGCAGGCAAGGCATGTGGCAGATCCTGGAGCGACTTGGCTGTCCCCCAAAGTTCCTCAACATGATTGTCCAGCTACACGAGGACCAGCAAGGCCAGGTCAGACTCAACAATGACCTCTCAGAACCATTCCCTATTCTCAACGGCGTAAAGCAGGGCTGCGTGCTGGCACCGACCCTCTTCACCATCTTTTTTAGCATGATGTTGAAGCAGGCCACAGTGGACCTCGATGATGACGATGCAGTGTACATCAGGTACCGTCTCGATGGCAGCCTGTTCAACCTCAGACGACTGCAGGCCCACACGAAAACCCTAGACCAACTGATTCGTGAGCTGCTTTTTGCTGATGATGCTGCCCTCGTTGCACACACAGAGAGAGCCCTGCAGCGCATCACGTCTTGCTTCGCAGATGCTGCCCAGCTCTTTGGACTCGAGGTCAGTCTGAAAAAGACAGAGGTCCTCCATCAGCCGGCACCCAAGACAGTGTATCGCCCTCCTCACATCACCATTGGCGAGTCTGAACTAAAGTCAGTGCACCAGTTTACTTACCTTGGCTGCATTATCACGTCGGACGCCAAGCTGGACAAAGAGCTTGACAGCAGGCTGGCAAAAGCGAACAGCGCTTTCGGGCGACTTTTCAAGCGGGTGTGGCACAATCAACAGCTGAAAACAGGCACCAAGATCAGCGTGTACAGAGCTGTGGTCCTCACCACCCTGCTGTATGGTTCCGAGTCCTGGGCCCTCTACCGCAGCCAACTACGACTCCTCGAACGCTTCCACCAGCGCTGCCTGCGTACCATCCTGGGCATTCACTGGAGTGACTATGTCACCAACGTCGAGGTCCTTGAACAGGCAGAGACTGTGAGCATCGAGGCTTTGCTGCTGCGGACACAGCTCCGCTGGGCGGGGCACGTCTCCAGGATGGAGGATCATCGCCTACCAAAGATCACCCTGTTCGGCGAGCTTGCTACTGGACACCGTGACAGAGGGGCACCAAAGAAGAGATACAAAGACTGTCTCAAGAAGTCACTTAGTGCCTGCCAAATCGACCACCACCAGTGGTCTTCGCTTGCTGCGGACCGTGACACCTGGCGCTCCACCATTTACAAGGCAGCTGTCTCCTTTGAGGACTCTCACAGAGCTAGCCTTAAGGACAAGCGGCTCAGGAGAAAAAACAGACATGCCGCAGCTCAGAACCCTGGCCATACCTTCCCCTGCAGCCACTGCGGTCGAACCTGCCTGTCTCGGATTGGCCTCCGCAGCCACGAACAAGCCTGCAGACGTCGTGGGCAACTCCTATAAAATCTTCGTTCGCGAAGTCAAGCCAAGAGAGAGACACATGAGAATCCAGTTGAGCACACGTCGTCTTATTGTCAAGTAACCTGACAATGACTCTACTCCGTTCTATAAATACAACGCTTTCAGTACGAGAAACAGCTTAAAATAGACTGTTGACACGCTAACGGCAGCGCAGAATGAACAAGTGCGATTACGCGTGTACTTTTGCTGCATGTAGAAGCTTATTTATTAGGTGTGTCCACAAGGCATAACAAACACAACTGGTGCTAAAATTTATATTCAGTTTTAAGCGTAATGGTACTTTAAGTCGTGCCTTTCAGTGGTTTTCCGGTTTTCATCTTTCTTGTTTTCTTTTTGGTCTTAGTTTGTTAAAAAAAATTGAACATGACTATTTGGAATTAAGGATGACGCAAAGGTGAAGGGCGGAGGCGACTGAACGCCCCAGTAGGCAGTTGCGTGAGTGCGCGTAATCCTGCGCCAGCCACTAAGCAAGGTTACTGTCGCCGGACTAAGCTCACTGATGAAACTGTCACCAGATTCACAGTGCAGTGGTGTGTCTCTGATGTTGCCATGAGCTCACGTGAGACGCATGAAAGCATGTCGAACCATGAAAGTATGTCGAACCGTGACGTTCCCAATTGCCCGCCGCGGCCTACGAATGTCTGCAAGAACCAGTCCAACAACATGCACTAATACACCAGTGCATGGCGCACAATGGTGATTTGGCGAACACGTTGTTAGGCGGATTGTTCCGACTGACAGACATCTATAAAATAAGCCATGAATGCTGCTGGGAACAATTCATTAACTCATTCGAGACTTGGCCGCCTCCGGATACGCGGCTTAAAGCCGCATATACAGAGGTGGCACGTCTCGAATGAGTTAACCCTTCACTTCCGAGAAAAAAATAAAGCCCGCGATATACCTAATATTGACATTCATAATAATAATAATAATTACGGTATTTATAATGCGCTTATCTTATAATAATTATAACTCTAAGCGCGCACTCACAACTCGCACACGCATGCGCACGCTTTAGACAGTGACTCACCTACCACAAATAGTGAAAAAAAAAAACAAAACAAACATTACGACGGTCAGCTTGGGGTGGGGAGTGTGGTGATATAGTGCTAGAACTGTTGAAAGAGGTGAGTTTTGAGGGCGGACTGGAAGGAGGAGAGAGAGTGTTTCTGACGGAGAGAGAGTGGGAGAGTGTTCTAGGTGGATGGACCGTAGACGGAGAAGGAACGGGGGCTGAAAGTGCTGAGTTTGGTGCGGGGTATGAGGAGGCGGAGAGGGTCGGAGGCGGAGCGGAGGGAGCGGGAAGGAGTGTAGGGGTGAAGTAAGTTGGAGAGATAGGTAGGAGCGTAGTTGTTCAGGGATTTGTAGCAGAGAGACAGAATCTTGTATTGGATGCGTTGGGGGATGGGGAGCCAGTGAAGGAGCTTGAGCAGGGGAGTGATGTGGTCGGATTTTTTCTTTCTGAGGACGAGGCGTGCAGCATTGTTCTGGACGCGCTGGAGAGTGAGAGTGGTAGAGTGAGGAAGGCCGGAAAGGAGAGAGTTGCAGTAGTCGATGCGAGATAGGATGTGAGAGACAGCGAGTTTGGTGGCAGCTTCGGTAGTGAGGTATTTTCTGATCTGACTGATGCGGCGGAGGTGGAAATAACATGCCTGGACCGTGGCGGAGACGAAGCTGGTCATGGAAAGAGAGGAATCGAGGATAACGCCGAGGTTCTTGACCGAGTCAGAGAGGGAGATGGGGGTGCTGTCGAGTTGAAGGTGGCAAAAGCCAGTGGGTTCAACATACTGTTGTTGGACTTGCTGTGTTTTGCCCTTAAGGACTCGTATAACTTTGCAGAACGCAGTGTGGTGTCTCGTTTTTATCCAGGCGACACTGATAAGTGTGTGTGTGTGTGTGTGTGTACTGTGTGTGTGTGTGTGTGTGTGTGTGTGTGTGTGTGTGTTTATATGAATACATCTTAGTGACATTTCATGGCTGCCTTATTGTGAATCAAGTGCCTACATTGGCGTAAATTATGCGTTATTTGTGTCATATTTAATGTTATGTTTAAACTGATTAGCTTCCATGTTTTATGTGATATGCACTTAGAATGCGATGTGTACACAGTGGTTGTACTGATTCTTCATTGGTCTCATTTAAGATTATGTTTCCTACTAATCCTTTTACCTCTTTGTTATGAGCTGTGGGCTGTAATACGAATATCCCTTTCGGGACAATGAACATCTTGAATCTTGAAGGGACATGAGATCCTCATGAAAACCCCGCAGCTCCGTGAGGATCTATGCCTCTTGCTGAAACCACTTTTTCAGTATCCACTTTTCTTTCGGTTTCACGGCTGAGGATCTGGGGGTTGAGTTTACCATGATTTCAAAAACAAAGTCCGCGTCCGCATTGACATTGAAGGGGTTAACTCATTCGGAGACGTACCGCCTCCGGATACGCGGCATAAGCCGCGTATCCGGAGGCGGCACGTCTCGAATGAGTTAAACCAATGCAATCATTGTACCGTGACCCGGTGCTCCTGTAGTCCTAAGCCAGCCGCTAATGTGTATAGACAATGCACCAGTTTGAAAAACAAAAATTCAGTACTTTAAAAAACGAGCTAACCCCATGGTGAGGTGAAAAAAGGATCAAAACACAAACAAACAAACAAACAAACAAACAAACAAACAAACAAACAAACAAACAAACACAAACAACAACAAAAAAACCCCACCAAAAAACGATAAGGGGGAGTACATGCTTCATTTTTCATCTCAACGGCCACACAGATTTTTAAAACATAATAAGCCAAAAATCATCATCACTTTTTAAAACCACAAATAGAGTACCACATTAACCGCCGCCGGCCCCCCCCCCCCCTCCCAAAAAATATAAATAAATAAATATAAATTAAAAAATAAATAAATAAATAAATAAATAAACATAATAAAAATAAAATAAAATAAAAATTCGATACTGTACAAGCTGTTTAAATTTTTAAATTTTAAAATAATGAGGTAAGGGCAGAGAGGGGAGTACATGGGGGGATGTGGGGGGGGGGGGGGGTAACATGCTTCATGTTTCATATCCACGGTCACACAGCTTTTAAAGAAAAACAAGCACCATCACTTTTTTGTTTAAAGAACCCCAAATGGTTTTAAAATACACACACACTCTCTTTTAAATGCACACAGCCATAAGGTGGAATTTTGTTGTCAGTTCAGTCAATACATTATTTCATTGTAGCCTGACAACACGTGTTAACCTACATTCCTCAGAATCAGTGGAGAATCCGCAACCCCAATGAAATACACACACACACACACACACACACACACACACACACACACACACACACACACACACACACACACACACACACACACACACACACATACACACACACACACACACACACACACACACACATACACACCATGTATCCCTCGAGTTACCTCATATGTCTATGCCTTTTAGCCACACACCTGTTGTCACCTGCAACTGCAAGGGAGGGGAAATCAATAATCAGCCAGAGGAAAAATAGATGTGCATGCATGCATTCCTCACAGCTTGTTATGCACGTGAGCATCTATACCTTTAAGCAGCACACCTACAAAGCCCCTCCCCCCCCCCCCCCCCACCCCTTCAGTACTATAGTTCAGTTGGCAGGCCCCGCACATACTGCCTGCGCTCGGCTTGGGGGCTATTTTTTACTCGGTATTTTTTCAACCAGGCGAAAGTCAGTAATATAATCCAGGTATTATCATTTGCATCTCTCGGCCGCGCGTGAGACTGACCTGAAAGGCGGACTCAGCTGGTATGTGCCGTATACAGCGACATCGCAAGTTACAGTCTTAACTCAACCAAAGCCCTCCGCATCAATAACTGCCGACCGACCGCGGAAATGTCGGGGTATATTTGTCAGTCTTGAAAGAGTTAACACAGGCATGCTTTAACCGATTTAACCCCGCCTAGGCCGCCACGTGTTCCTTTGGAATTGTCACCTAACGACTATGTTTCAGGACTCAAATGGATCGACCATGATAATTGAAGGGTAGTGCCAGATTGGCTTGGCACCGTCAGGCCGCGCCAAGCCAATCTGGCACTACCCTTGAATTATCATGGTTGATCTATCTCCTGGTGTGGTGCGTTCAGGCTAAATGGGTTAAAGGCCCACTGCTGCGCCGTACTAACTGTTAAACGATACACTTCTGTCACAGATGGTTACGAAACGCTGCAGACGGGTTTAGCTATGGTTAATATAGACTACACAGGAGAATCCAGTATAGCACACGCCGTCTTTATCATATCATGTAACCTGACAATGACTCCACTCCATTCCATAAATACAACGTTATCAGTACTAGAAACAGCTAAAATTTGATCGACACGCCGTAACGGTCGCATAGACTCAGTAAATAAGTGCGATCACGCGTGTGCTTTTGCTGCGTGTCCAAACTGCTAATAAAGTTCATTAGAGGTGTCGACAAGGCATAACAAACACTACAAATGGCGCTGAAATGTGTCTTCAGATTTATGCGTAGTGGTACTTAACTAAAACAACACAGCAGGACTGAGACTATGATGCGGCCGGGCTGCCCTGATAGTGCAAGGTCAGCGCCTTGGAAGGCGCCAGACTAATCTGGCACTACCCTTGAACTGTCATGACCGACCCATATCCCACAATATGTATATACTGAAATTTCCTCAACTAAAGTGGAAATTCAGCATCATCGTGTGTGATTAAATCTTTACACTAAGTCGTATGTTTTCATGACGAACTACTTCATTTTCATTAGTGTTAGCTAACACTGAAAAAGCTCGTCATGCAATACTGTCACATCTGAGTGATCATGGTCAGCGTGCTGTTTGTGTGTTACAGGGATGAAGTGAACCAGGCGATGACACAAAATCCCCAGCTTAGTCAGGTCTTGGCCACAGGCGACCGGTGAGTGGAACCTCCGTGACTAATCGTGATACTGGCCTGTATTTCTGTAGTTAGTCGTGTTTGCGCGCGCGCGTGTGTGTGTGTGTGTGTGTGTTGTGAGTGAGAGAGAGAGAGAGAGAGAGAGAGAGAGAGAGAGAGAGAGAGATGATGATGATGATGATGATGAAACTTTATTTATCAACGGTAAAAAGTTTTGACAGAAACAAATCGTCATTTTACAAACTGGCCGTTGCTAACATCTACAACATAAAATAGATTAAAAGATAATAATAATAATAATAATAATAATAATAAAGAATTATATTTACACATATTATTTCATGCAACAATAAAATTAAAAAAAAATATTACACAAAATAATAACACTCAACATTCATCTTATACCACACACACACACACACACATACAAACAATATAGATAAATGCATATATTACATGAAAGCATTAACCATCAGAGTTTGTTTAAATACCCAGTGTTGTTATGTTTGGCTCATCAGGTAATCGAAAAGTTTCGTTTTAAAGATTCCAAGCGAGGCTATAGTCTTCAAATGTGCAGGAATAGTGTTCCATACAAACGGTCCAGAAAAGGATAAACTAGTTTTAAAGAGGTCAATTCTAGGCAGAGGTAGGGGGTAAAGTATTAGAGAGAGAGATTATGACAGTTCATAGCCAGCCCCCCCCCCCCCCCCAATTTTCCCGCGCGGATGTATAAATCCTAGGTATTTTAAAACAACACACCCACAACTCTCACAAAACCCTGCCTCAACTCACACCACAAGTGTATTTTGAAGAATAATGACAAGCCCCAGACACCTCCCCCATCACCACCGTATCGACGTATAAAATCCTGGATATTTTAAAACATCACCGCCTCAACTCTTACTGAAAACCCCTGCCTTTCTCAGTGCACTCAGTACATTTTCAAATCGCCAAAAAGGTGTTTCTTCCCATTCAATATCTCCTCTCCCTGAATAGTTGAATGGCCTAACTGCATACTCCAAGAAACTGTTACATAAAGTGGTTTTTTTTTTTCGCTCACGGCAGACTGTGGGCATGTTTGTGCATATTGCCACTGACGACTTCAACTCAGGAAATTAGAAAATAACTGCTCCAGCGAGACTAGCAGGCGATACGCAATTGACCGGTGCATAATTACTGCAGGAGTGTTTTCACCAGGGACAGGGCTGTAATTCCCTGTGCATTACGGCTTTCCTACACGGAGAAACGAAATACACAAGAAACGAAACATTTTCATTGCATTGAAATGCCTCCTCCGCACACGCAGAAACACGGTGAAAATTCATTTCGATTGGCGCCTCTTCACAGACACATGCTCTGGTTGTATCGGTGGATATCGGGTCATATTTTTTACTACTGAAACTGGAAAATGAAACATATAAGACATGTGTGCCTTCACTTACACAATACAAGTGAATTCCCCGACCATATCGAATAAATTTAAGAGCTTTTGAATGCGTAAACTACAGGGATGGTTCAAGTGAATCAAGGCTGCCGCCATCTCGAAGCGATAGCCGCCATCTTGCAGGCTTTGCAGCGAAAGCCGATGAAAGTGGGGTTCAGAAAACTGACCTAAAGGCATATTTTGTTGGTACTTTAGTGATGATTCTGTACAGATTCCATTTCGAAAATGATCCTCCCACTTAAATCTTACAGAATCGTGTGTCACATCATGCGTTTTTAGTCATAATAGACCTGACTCCACACCATAGCTTTACCGGCCCACCATCTTGAGTGTTTATGGCTTGAATGACGTCAGATTAACACGTGACTGAGCGAGCGACACTGATTGGGCAACGGGTAGAAATGTTTCAGCGAAATGTTTCCGCAAAAATAGAGATAGGTTCTATTACTCGAAATGTGCCATTTCGCATTTCGTGAAACGGTGAAATGTTGGAGAAATGTCTGAAATGCGCTCATTTCAATGAAATGTTCCATTTCGTGTCAGTCTCCGTGTGAGGAAGCCTTTAAAATTTGTTAGGTTCTCAAAAGCGTTTGGTTGGCTTTCAAAACATTTCCATTAGTGTGATATTGATCTAACAGCCGGACAATGAGGGTCAGGCAACACCTTTTCATAAGTTTATTTCCATTAGTGCTGTTTGATCAATCAGGTGGACCGGCTTTCAACTCCAATTGATTTTCAATAGCCTAGAGGGGGACAGGGCTGTAATTTCCCGTGCACTTAGTGTTTTGATCGTGACTTGGCAGTCAATAGCCTGACAACATAAAGGCAGACCAAACCGGCTTCTTCCAGTGCTGTTGACTTGCTGACAAGTAAATTACAGGCACTTGATAATAAATTACATAAGTTACCTACAACTTGCAAGTTTAACATACGTTTTTATAAGTTCTTGTCTCAAGACATCAGGTTTTACTTCATGGACAAATTTGTCAAGTTACATGGACAACAAAATCTCTTTTTTCTTAATAATAGTCTGGAGGTGGAGATGATGGTGTCACAACTTAAATAGTTAGGTGCGACTTCTCTCTGTGAATTGTATGACAATACTATAGCTAGAGTTTATGAGGGTCTATGCCTCTTTCTGACATTGGCTTTGTATCCATGTTCCTTGGACGACTGGGGCTCGTCAGCGTTGAGTTTACAAATAATTATTTCCTGAAAATCACAGTCTGCTTCCATTGGAAAGGGTTTCACTGGTTTCAAGTAATTTGTGATCCTCTCTTTTGATGTTTTGACATATATACATTTCTGAAAACTACAGTGTTTGCTGATTAATTTGATATATGACTGTATGCTGTAGTGCAAAAATTGTAGGTTATTAGTGTTTAAAGTTGTTAAAGCCTCCGGCAGCCATTTTGAGGAAACAGCCAGCGAAGTTTCTGTGTGCAGCATAATTGGGGCCAAGTACACACTTTTAAAATCATTTTTAACCTATTTAATGGCATTTTTCATGATAAAGATTTTAACCATACGATGCTTTCGTGTATGTAGAATACATTTCTGCAAAAAAGGGAAAATGACCCAGATTGACCCCCACCACATATTACTGCGTGTAGCGCTGATCGGCTTGCTGTGAGTTAAGACTGGTTTCGTGAGAGATAAATTTGTCAAGTTACATGGACAACAAAATATTCGTAAATAGTCTGAGATTTCACATCAAGGCAACCTGGGTTGTTTTCCTGTGAAAACTAGCTGCTGAACTAAAAGGAAGCAGGAAGCATAGGTTCTTATGGGCTCCCGCGTTTGCATGTTGTTGCCATCGCTCATATCTGCGTCCCTCAGATTGGACCCTGAGGCCGAGCTTGCCCCGCAAATCAGCGATCATAGTTTCAGAGCTGGCACCAGTCATAACTTGAATCATTGTAGACTGGCGCTGGCATTGAAGCAGGGGGTTACTGAACTAATTATTGTCATCCATTCTACAGAGTGTCTACGTCCCGGCCCTCGGGCGACCACTACTACCAACCCGTGTCCATCGTCTGCCCATCAGAGCGCTTCATGCTGAAGGCTTTCCACGTGGACGGCAAGGAATGTTGGATTGTCAAGCCAGAGGTGCAGCAAGTCAGATACACAAAGTGCAGGTAACAGCAAAGAGCATACGATTTCAGGAAGTCAAAGGCGTGGGATGAAACTTGACTGATTGCACCTGTTTCGACGAAAACAGTAGATTAAAAAGCCCGGACAAACATGTGATATCGCATGTTTGTCCTAGCTTTTAATCCACAGTTTTCGTCGTGATGTGACCTACTTCTAAATCGTCAGTCGCGTTTCATTTCTTTCATTGCATCGCTATTCATCTCTGTGTTAGTCTCTACCATGTTTGTCAGACAGACTACAAGCGTGTTCTGATCTAAAAACAAGGCCGCCTCACTGGTACATTGCTACAAACCTTGAGATTCAAATTTACAGGCAGCACACATTTTCTAGTTCTCAGTTCAGGGCGAAAGCTAGAAGGGGAGGGGGTCTAACTGTTTGTCTGTCCAGCGCTGAGTAATTCCCCTTGGTTTGTGTAGAAAGCTAGAAGGACTTAGGATCTGAAAACGTACTGACTTTTATGTACGTGAGATGCGCTGACTCACCCGGAAACTGATCAGCACACGTAAAACCAGCCTAAACCTGGCGAACCACTTCTGAAATTCAAAATGTTCGTAATAAAACGTTTTTATCCAAGGTTCTGCATTAATGAGGGCTGTTATGTATATCGTGTGTGATGTTTGTTGCAGTGACAAGTACAACCGTGACTGCCACTACTGCAGCTACACACAGGGCGGCATCAGCAAGTGTGAGGAGGATTATGAGTGGCAGCAGGTGTGGGCGTACTGCAAGCCCATCTACGTCCAGCCACAACCACTGCCCAACCCATACCCCCAGCCCAAACCATACATCCCTCTTCCGTACGTCCCCGACCCTAAGCCTTATATCGCCGAGCCCAAGCCTTACGTCCAGCCTAAGCCTTATATTCACGAGCCTAAACCTTACGTTCATCCTCAGCCTTACGTCCCTGAGCCTAAGCCTTACGTCCCAGAGCCTAAGCCTTACGTCCCTGAGCTTAAGCCTTACAACCCTCAGCCCCAGCCCTATGTTCCTCCCAAGCTGACCCCATACAGCCCCGATGCTGGCCACGACTCCGGCAATCTGTTCGCTAGGAAGATCACTGCCTACGACCCCTGGAGGCCCCAGCAGTCTGGTTATGGCCGTCGGAAGCGCGGAGTGCCGAGCTATCCTGGCAAGCTGGAGCAGATTTCCCTGTACCTGCCCTACCAGTGCAGCTGCAAGAACTTCAAGTGTTGATTGAACTCGGCTTAAAATGTCTCATGTATAATGATGAGCAAGAGCAAGAGAAATGTGACGTTTTTGGAAAGTGTTTCGGATGATTCCACAAATGTCGCATTTCTTTTACTTTTCAGTATATATATATATATATATATATATATATATATATATATATATATATATTATATATATATATATATATATATATATATATATATATATATATATATATATATATATATATATATATATATATATATACATGTCTTCACCACAGGCATTAGAATTAGATGATGAATCATTGGCAAGCAGTCATACCAGCCGAATGGAACGAGGTATGACTGCTCTCCATTGATTCACCACTGAGTGCCTGCAATCTTCGTGACGTAAACTTTCATTTATGCGCGAGGTATGACTGGTGTATAAAAATGAACCCCTTGACTGCCAGTGGACGCGAATTTCGCGTCTGAAACAACTGCACAACGACCGACATTCGCGTGAAGAACGCAAATGAAATGGGACAAAAAAAAAAAAAAAAAAAAAAAACGGGCACAAAGAACACATGACTAACAAGAGACATAAATCCTCATGAGCCCCCGCTGTCGCGGGGGCTCATGAGGATTTATGTCTCTTTCAGATGGGTTACGTTCGCCTTGCCACAGCAGTTAAGGGGTTCATTACTGTCCAGTGCCTGCGGTATTCATGAACTTCTCAAGGATGTATAACTCGTCCGGTCATGTTTATCGTTTTTCTGTCAATATTTAATTTACTCATCTTACTGTGAGCTTCTGTCAACATCTTGTCTGTCTGCAAACTGTGGACATCACTGATCTGATGTACTATGTGTACGGATTAATTTTGTAAGTTTATAAAATAAAGTCTGCAAGAAGAAGCATGATCTTTGTCTTTGTGATGCGAACGGAATTAAATTATTTCAGACGAACAACCCAAAGAAAAACAAAACCGCTTAGAAAAGACGGTTACAACACAATTGTGTTGTACAAAACCTCGTAGAAAAGACGGTTACAACACAATTGTGTTTAAGTGTCTTTTCTAAGCGCGTTTTTTTTTTTCTTTTGGTCATTCTCTGTATTTTGCACGCATTGGCAGTCACCTTTCCGGTCTGGAAATCAGTACAGCATAACCAGGCACACACGCTTGACATACACTGCTCATATGCTCATATGTCCATTCCTTCACACACACACACACACACACACACACACACACACACACACACACACACACGCACACACACACACACACTTGTGCGCACACATTGTGCACACACACACGCACACACACACATTGTTCGCGCGCGCGCACACACACACACACACACTTGTGTACACACACACTTGTGCACACGCACACTTGTGCACACACACACACACGCACACACACACTTGTACACACACACACACACACACACACACACACACTTGTGCACACGCACACAGCTACCGACCGAAAGACAGCAAACTTTTATTTATCCATTTCATGCATGCTATTCTGTGATTTAATTCAAAGTGATATGCATTCAATAACACAAAGGCACCAGATGCTGCGGCGGTGTCGAAGCAGACCAAACGTTTGGTCAAAAAATGAAACCATTCCATTTTTTTAAATATACAAACTATCCACGCAGTCAGTCAAACAGGTGAAAAAGTTCACCACACAACCATGAAGTGGACACGTAACTGTTATGATGAATCGTGTACGCAGGCGCCCGTCACACTAAACCCCTTCACTGCCAGTGGACGCTCATTCTGTGTCTAGAAATCAACGTCAAACTGCCTCACCCGACCAAGGATCATGGATACAAATTGGTTTCAGCAAGAGTCATAGATCCTCATGAGCCCCCGCAACTGAGGGAGCTCATGAGGATCTATACCTCTTGTAGTTGGGTCTTCTTAATCTTTTTCGACATTTAAGGGGTTTATTACATAATTATGATTTTCGTTTGAGTGAACCATCACTCATACTCGTTTTCTTTGGTTTGCTTTGGGAAAAAACAAACAAACACATTAACTTATTTAATTAGATGTGAGGGGCGCCTGTGTGATGACTGGAGAAGCCACCAACAATTATTTTTAAGCCGGTCCAAATTTGCGTCATAAATACTTAAAATACATAACGATAATATTATCTCTGGCACCACTATTTCATACAAGAAACAGCAATCACAGTGCGTGTCACAAACTGAACATTGCCGTCTGCAGAGGAATATAGATCCTTATGTGTGGTATATGACAGCTCTCCTACCAATTACCGTCCAATAGCCAATAGTTATGACTGATATGACAGTGGTGTGACTATGCACATCATATTCCGTGCTAGCAGTTCGTGCACAGACGACCACAGTCATCCAAAAATCATGATATGATCTCTCTCTCTCTCTCTTCTCTCTCTCGGAACCCCTTCAACGGCAAGTTTGAAAACTGGTCCTGTTAACCAATAACTTTTACCGTTGGAAAATAAAGGTTCATTGTTCATTGTTATCTCTCTCTCTCTCTCTCTCTCCAGTAAGCAAAGGTCTTCGACTTCAACGTCAAAGATCCCGCGCCGTCCAAGGATCATGCATGCAAATTGGTTTCAGCAAGAAGCATAGATGCTCATGCCCCCGCAACTGAGTGGGGTCATGAGCATCTATACGTCTTCAACTGATTCTCGTCCCATACCTGTGACTGATGTGAGAGTGATGTGAATATACACATTACAATGCGTGCTAGCAATTCTTGCATAGACGCGCGGGCCCGCTGCGGTCGTCGTGGGCCCAAAGTCGTTTCGCTACTGGGGTCTGTGTGTGTGTGTGTGTGTGTGTGTGTGTGTGTGTGTGTGTGTGTGTGTGTGTGTGTGTGTGTGTGTGTGTCTATCTCTCTCTCTCTCTCTCCCTCTTTCTCAAAGTGACCTCAATAACATCACATCAAAAAGCCAACTAAGAACAGTCCTGTCTTGGTTAACCCATTAACCCCTGACGCCCTACAGCAGGAGATGGGTCGACCATGATAATTCAAGGGTAGTGCCAGATTAGCTTGGCGCCTATCGGCGCCAAGCTAATCTGGCACTGCCCTTGAATTACCATGGTCAATCCATATCCTGCAACTGGTGCATAGTCATTAGATGACACCTCCAAAATTTTGGAAATACGGCCGTCGGGCTGAAAAAGTTTATTCAACTGCACAAAAAAGATGCTTACTGGATGACCGAATACTCACCGACACGACTCGCACGTGCACGCAGGCAGACAAGTGTACATTCACAAAAATACAGATTGAAAAGACGACTGGTGTATCACATAACTTCTGTAACAAGAGCCAAAACAAACGACTGGAAAATGCAGTAACATAACCAAGAGAGAGAGTGAAAAGACAACGCGTGCGATGTAAGGACAGCTTCGCGAGGAAAAAAAACAGTTGACCAAATCCCTGTTGCAAAAGTGACAACGTCGTCGCCAAAGCTAATCTGGCACCACCCTTGAACTTTCACGGTCGACAATTGTCAAGTTCAAGGGACAACTCACAAACACTTCATCTGGAAATCTCCACCTAACGGCTCTTCGTGTTGACTCTTTCGCTGCCAACGGTCGCAGAGTTTGTTACTGGCATCTTTGTTAGGTTCAACGCCAAACAGCCCCAAGACAAGGAACATCGCTGGGAACATTACATGGACAGATAGTGGTGCCTGCAAGAGGCATAGATCGTCGTGAGCCATCACAGCTGCGGGGGAAGGGAGGTGGGGGGGGGGGGGCAAGGGAGGGAATGGGGAGGGGGGGGGGAGCAGAGGGGCTCATGACATTTCTCACGCAGTTGCATCGTGTTCACTTTTTCTCGGCAGTGAGACAATTAAACCATGGAGCCCTGACATTATGAAAAAAAAAAATCACATTTATAATATGACAGAATGAGACTCCAACTTTAATTGAACCCTTCACTGCCGAGAATCAGTGGACACTAACTAACTATCCAATTGCACGAGACGTAGATCCTTATGGACCCCCGCAAACTGCGGGGGCCCTATGGGATCTATTTCTCTTGCTGAAAGCACTGAGTATCCATGTTAATTAGACGGCTGTTTTTTTTTTTTTTTTTTTAAAGATGAATTTTAAAAAGTTTCAAAGAAACAGAACCTGCGTCCATTGGCAAGGAAGAGGTTGACCTATTCAATCCGACGCACTACAGTAGGAGATGGATCAACCGTGATAATTTAAGGGTAGTGCCAGATTAGCTTGGCGCCGTCAGGCGCCAAGCTAATCTGGCACTACCCTTAAATTATGGTTGATACGTCTCATGCAACTGTACACTGCTGTTAGGCAACACTGACCTCCAGAATTTGGGAAATGCGTGTGGGTTATGTAGTTTAAAGATCATAAATAGTCAACTGTTTTGTTCGTATCCTTGCACGGATTCTCTCTTTCTTCGCTGGTTATTTTAGTCCTGCAACAGGTCCTACGTGAATGGCGTGCACTGTACAACAACACATCACAAAATGCAGTGAACGGGCAGCGAACAAAAAATGCCCAAACGAGTAGTTGGTCCCTACTAGTCCAGCAAGATTGTTCGTCCCCTTACAGCTCGGACCATGGGGACGCACATTCCTGATAGGTCACAGCCCGCGGGACAAAACATGTAACGGGAAAGGCACGAACAAATGCGCTGTACGTCCAAAGCGACAATGCCTGGCATCCCCTGACTGAAAACTGTGAGGCTTGCTGAAGTTTACGCGTCACAGCTTTAACCCGCTGGCTGTCGTAGCGGTTTTGTCGCGATGATCCTTCAGAATCATCGCGACAAAACGCTACCGACAGCCAGCGGTTAATGCGATCTGACACAGCTATAAAGCGATCTGCTCCAGGGCGGGCTTTGATTGTTAAAATTTGCCGATACTGCAAATTTTCAATGTTGTCTTGTCTTAACAAAGAAATCTTAACCCTTCTTTTCACAATTCACGTGAGTAAGCACACATAACTGCGGTTTTCTGCTGCCCTGTAGAACTCTCCTATGTACAAAGGAGAAGAAGTACAGACAAATCTTTCATTGTACGCCATTCAGACTTCATTACTTAAGTTACCCTTTCTGTCCAGCATAAGTGTAACACATGCTAAGGACATACTTCGAACTGTGAATCCCTTATTGCCTGGAACTTTAACCCTTATCATTCGGAATACGCCAGTGTGTGAAATAAGTCTGACTAAAATAGTTCAAGGGTAGTGCCAGAATAGCTTGGCGCCTCTAGGCGCCAAGCTATTCTGGCACCACCTTTGAAATAAAGCCATTGGTGTATATCCTTATCTGTAAGTACTATAATGTAGCTTGCATAATTATGGCAGTGTACAAATTGGAAGCTTTTAACCTCAGTATGATATGGGATAGCCGATAAAAACACAGCCCTTCTGTAGCGTTTTTGTGTAATTTGCCGCAAAGAATAATTTGCCATAAAGCAAATTCACGAGGCATTTAAATAAGACACTCACAAATTTTGGTGGCTTGGGTTCTGGTTTTTTTGATTGAAGTTTCAACACATACTGATAGGTCTAAACTGAATCAAGCAAATTTCCCCCGACGGAAGAACCCAGTGCGCAAAGGCCATCGGGCCGACCGGACGGCCAAATGGCCTTTTGCACATTGGGAAGCTTCAAACACAGTAGCAGAATTTTTTCAGAGTGAAATTGTTGATACACTCGGACTGCGTGCCGTACTCATTAATCCTGCTAATGTCTCCCGCTAGAGTGATATCGTCTGTTGTCTCATCATACCTGACTGTACCCTCAAACAACGCCCCGCCTGGATCAGTCCTCACTGTCAGCTGGTATATCACCACTGGGTCACTGCGGTTCCCGTACCGAACGGTCCTGTTGATGACGTCATGCAGACTTTCTTGAAACCGCAGCACGTTGTCATTGGCCACCATCTGTTCAGCAGCTAGGATGGCCAGCAGCCGCAGTTTGGCACACATGTCGATGTAAGCGGCCAGGTAGGCGTTGATCTTGTCCACCAGCTGCTTGGCCGTTTTGCGCACGACACTGTCCGTGAGAGACAAGCGCCTTCTCTGCATGCACATACACCAGTGGGGCAAGATGTGTGCGTGGGAGCAGCTGCGCTCTTCCGGGATCTCACTGAACAAACTGATTCCTCGGTCTTTCAGGGAATACTCTTTGGCCTTGCCATCAAAATAAAGAACGTCTTTTAATGTTTCATAAACGTCAAACGGTGTTGTTAGTCTGTTAGAATTGATCCGTAAATTTTTGTACAGGTCTGGATACCTGGACGGAAACCAGTCGGGAAAAACGAGAAATAAGAACGGCAGTCTTTCTTCCGCTTTCCCCACATACGTGTTGCGCATTTCTCCAAATCTGTTTCCATGGTCGCTGTAGTAAATCAGTACTGTGTTGTTCAGATGACCCTCCGCCCTGAATGTTTTCAGGAAGTTAAGGTGCGGTTCGTCTGCGGCCCCCGCGTCGTTGACGTTGTCGTGCGTGAGTCTGGTGATGAAGGTGAAGCCGAAGTGCGGCTTGGCGCGGAACTGGCGGGAGAAGTCTGTCACGTAGTGCAGCAGCATGTCTGTCTCCAGCTGGTCCGCCACACAGTGGTGTTTGTGGTTCCACACGCTGCTGTGCGTCTCCATGGCCAGGGCCAGCGCGCGGTTGTAATAGTCGGCAGGCGCCTCGTGAAAGCCCTCCTTCTGGTACACGAATATGGCGATCTTGGGCGCGTCCTCGGCGTACAGCGTGCGGTAGCCGGCCTGCGAGAAGTTCTTCCAGATGAAGGTGAAGTTGTCGAATGGCGTCTTGACCATGGACTCGTCCCAGGGCAGCTCCTCCACGAAGTGTCCGGTCATGATGGGCACGATGTTGACGAAGGTGTTGTCCGCCACCTTGTTGTAGCCCAGCATCTCCACCGCCTGCAGCTCGCCCAGCAGAAACTCCCGCGTCCTGGGCATCTGCCGCATGAAGTTCAGCCGCGATACAGAGTCCACGCCAATCATCTGCACGTTCAGCACTTCGCTGGGACGGTTCTTCCGCATGTGGTTTCTCAGTCGTAGGTGGCAGCGCCTCTCCAGGTCCTCTTTTGGCAGAATGAAGGCGTGGAATGTTGTGGAGATTACGCCCTCAGACAGGCTGTAGCAGTAGATCCTCATGAACTCGTCGTGAACTTCGATGTCATGGTCAAACTTGTCGCCCAGCTCACCATAGGCGAAGGCAAAGTCTGAGTGGAGTGGTTCTCTGGCAATGGGCTGATAGCGACAATGCTTAAAGTCCCCCCTCATCTCCTGCTCGATGCGCGTGCGGTTGAGTCTCAGTATTGTGCCGTCCACGTACGTTACCGCGCGCTTCCCCAGGCAGCTGATCTTCCCGCGCACCCTCACGGCCTCCACGATAGATGGGTCAAAGGGGTCAAGGTCGGGAATTTTGCAAGCCGAAGTGTCCACTAGGAAGCCTCGAGACATAAGCAAGTCGACCGAGCCGACATAGCGCTGGTGGCGAGAGAAGGAATAGACGAGGTGCACTATGCACATGGAGGCGGTCATCACGACTGACACCAGGAACCCGATGTGGAACACTCGCCTCAACCGGAACATGGCGGCATCACATTGACGGTGCCTGCAACAAATTACAGCAGAACATTCCCCAGTAGCAGAACGTCTTCGGGCCCACGATGGCCGCAGTGGGCCCGCGCACAGCTGTGCGCGGGCCCACTGCGGCCGTCGTGGGCCCGAGGACCTTTGCTTACTGGGTTATTGTATGCGCAACCGCCTTTTATAAAGGCCTATCTGTGTGCTGCTCTGTCATTTTGCGGCCCAGATACATTAGGGCCAAAATCACAAACCAACACCATAAATAAGGGCATCTGTTTAAAGAAAAAACAACAACAAAAAACAACAACAGCAACAACAAAACACCCTAAAGATTTGTAGGGGCATAGATTGTCTAAAGATTACAGTTTATCAGGGGTTCCCTCAACCCCCCCCCCCCCCCCACCACCACCCCATACCCCACAACACACACTCAAGTCCATTTACTACTGCCCAATGCGCGATATGCGTGTGCGTGAAAATTGCTCATGAGTATAACCCAACGGAGAAAGAAACACGCTTAGAAATGACAGTTACAACACAATTTTTTTTCCAAAATAGAAATAGCAAACAAGTGTAGAATTCAGTCGCTACTTAACTTGGCAGCGAAAAATGAAAGTTGCAACTTTTCATTTTCGCTGACAAGATAAGTGAAAACCCAGGTTCCATGCAAGACTGCGCTCCTTTGGTTTCTACATTTCTTGGACTCTTCTCACATGACCCTATATCTATGATAACTGAGAAGAGACTCGCACACACCACGTCATAATCATCTGCTGCAAACAGTTGTTAAGAGTACAACTTTGGGATGCGCAAAGCGACGCAGGATCGCGACGCGGCTTTAACCCATTTAACCACAAGGTAGCAAATCTTGTAGGTGTCACCTAACGCCTACTATGTGCCAGTTGCAGGAGACGGGTCGACCTTCATAATTTAAGGGTAGTGCCAGATTAGCTTGGCGCCTTCAGGCGCCAAGCTAATCTGGCACTACCCTTGAATTATCACGGCCGATCCATCGCCGGCTGTAGTGCATCGGGGCTGAAAGGGTTAAGTGCCATGGTGTATTTCGGGATCTACTGACACTGACGTATGAAAACAATCTGCCTATCACACCTGGAGGGTGGTTATCAGTGATACATGGGTCTGCAGACTGAAAAGCCATGGCTCAGTCTTGCGTGAAAGCCGGGAGTAACAGCTACAAACGCACGCACGCATCGACGCACTCACGGACGCGCGGATTCACATATACAGAGAGAGAGAGAGAGAGAGAGAGAGAGAGAGAGAGAGAGAGAGGAGAGAGAGAGAGAGAGAGAGAGAGAGAGAGAGAGAGAGAGAGAACGATACTTTATTTTCCAAAGATAAATGATTTAGGTACAGAGTCCTTTTTTCAATGATGTCCATAGTAGGCCTACATATTATACTATCAAAATTAAAATGTACTGATCAACAAAAGAAACGCGAATTTTTCACTATAGCGCTTTTCTTCGTAAATATGCTTTAATCCAGGTTATTTTTACTTCATTTATTAGAAAATGTTACGAAGAGTGTATTATGTCGTGTACAAATAGAATGTTTAGTCTTAAAAATCGCACATCGATGACTTATGACGTCATCAGTGACACTACCATCGCAGGATATTGAAAGTGAAACGGGGAGCATCTGCAGAGGACACAGCTGAAAGCCAACCAATGTGCAGTATCGCTAAGGTCCGTGTGCATGAAAATCAGGCCTGATTGGGCATGACCTACTTTTCGCTTGTCAAAGGCGCCTAAATAATCAACATGACCTACAAACATGAACATGAAAAAGTTATTTATTTCTAGGTTAGCGGCTATATTTACCTGATCAAATGAATATGGGTGTGTTCTTTATCTCTGTGTCAGTCACTGAAGCATAAAAAATGGTTTGAAAGTAATTCATATTAAATCAAATAAGATTTATTAAGGTTATAAAGTAAAGTAGATAATAGCACTGTCAGGGGAGAGAAGTGTGCATGATCGACCAGTGATCATAGATCTACTGTGGCCAAAGCACACACACACAAAAAAAAAAAGATAGGAAAGAGAGGGGGCGCTAAAAAAGTGACTGAAAGCAATGCATATGGAAGCCCCCCCGAAGGGGGGCGTATCACATATCCACTGTTCCAGCCACTCAGTGCATGGAAATTTAAATCTATGTCCCCCCCCAAGGGGGGTTTCAGATATTTAGCCGGTGTGGACAGCTGTTTCGGTCTTGGCGACCTCTTCAGCACACCATCGGCGATACTGGAGGAGGCAGGAATTTCTGCCTACCTGCAAAGACAACCACATTTTACTGTGGTGTCTGCAGGGGCATACATTCCATGCCACTACCTAGAGCCAAATTTCCATGCACCCTAAAAGAGAACCTAACAAAAGGGGGGAAGGGGTTGCAGTCGATATTGTAGTAGTAAATGAAAAGAAAAGGGGAGACTGCCAGTGCTAATATTTTAGGAATGTTATCATGCACACTTCTCTCCCCTGACAGTGCTATTATCTACTTTACTTTATAACCTTCCTAAAATATTAGCACTGGCAGTCTCCCCTTTTCTTTTCAAGATTTATTAAGAAAATGATGTGCACCGGAAGTTCTGGTACTCTAATGAATTTTTCGAGTCAAATTTCGTTTGAGGCATTTAATAACATTCATAAGCAATCCACACAACTTGTTTGCAAAAACATATCACAGAAAACGTGCTTCACAGAGTGTGTCCAGTTTTGCTTATTTTCACCACTAATGAAACCCTGTGTCCTCCAAGGTAGTCATCCAATTTATGTGTGAAAGTAGCTCAGACAGTAGGCTGAACATCTGAAGTAAGAAACAAATAAAATTTTCTTGTTTTGCTGTCAGGGTGGCTCTTTGTTTGCGGGTACACTTACAGGCACCTTTCGCGTTTTTAATGGAAGTATACATTACAACAGAATAACATACGAATAAAGTAAAAAAAAAAGAAAGAAAAAACAACATGACAACAAGAAGAGAGAGAGAGAGAGAGAGAGAGAGAGAGAGAGAGAGAGAGAGAGAGAGAGAGAGAGAGAGACACACACACACACACACACACACACACACACACACACACACACACACACACACACACACACACACAGACAGAGACAGACAGACAGATAGAGAAACATAAAGGGGGAGAGTGGGGGTGGGGGGGGGGGGGGCGAGGGAGGGAGAGAGCATACGGGTTCCGCCATCACGGATTTACGACGATGTTTTTTTTCGAATCACGAATCCAGGAAGGGGTGTTGTTGGTGAGGGGCGTGGTGGTGGAGGGAAGTGATTGTTTAGGACTAAGATTTATGACTAAACTGGACAGCATAAAAACAGACGTTCAAGTTTCACGAAATAATCAGCGCGTTTTCAAGGATCACGAAAATCTAATTTTTACTTTCACTTGTCACGACGACCATTTTTTTCGACGGATCACGAGCATGAAAGAACTGCAATCACGAAGCATAGAAAACACGCCAATCATTAATCACGATTTTAGGGCATGCTCTGTCTGTCTGTCTCTCCTTTAACCCTTTACATCCCGATAAGCTCTCATATGAGACAAATTTGACCATGATAGTTCAGGTGTGGTGCCAGAACAGCTTGGCGCCAGAGGCGCTAAGCTGTCCTGGCATCAACCTTGGACTTTCATGGTCAGTCTATCGCCGGAACTGAAATGTAGCCTTTGTAGCACAACTCACTAATCTGAAAAACATGAACCTCAATATGTAATGGATTAACACAATAATACTGCGGAAGACAGCTAGGGAGAGAACAAAATTAACTATGCTTGCGGTCGATGACCGCCCGAAGAAAAATTGAAATCAGCACGGACAATCGTCGTTAGTCAATAAAATTAATCAAAGCATTTTTTAAAATTCCAATCAAATTATGTGGCGCCATTCAGCCGGAGCAAATAGTCAAGAATACCCCTCCAGACAGAAGATTACAGGATCGTGATCTTATGCTAAAGGGAAGGGCGTGCAATGACACGCGTCTCATCACAGGCACCGGATGATCGTAACATAATCGAGTACAGGGTCAGTCTTCGATCACCTCTACAGAAAGACATCGACACAGCGCCCATTTATTACTACAGGTCAGCCTCAGTATATTAGTGCATCGCGGTGCCCGGGAGCCATAAAGTCAAACCGCGCGCTCTATTCGTGATCAGTCGCGCCACAGGCCGTTTGACATCGGAGCGCACAATGCAGAGACTTGGAGATTGACAAAAACCACAGTCAACAGAGTACAGATCTTCATAAACAGTTGCCTTAGAAGAATCTTGAAAATTCACTGGCCAGAGAAGATCAGCAACGTCAGACGAAGAAGATGGGGATGGATTGGTCACAGTCTGAGAAAGCCAGTTTCCAGTATCACTAGGCAGGCATTGTCATGGAACCCCCAGGGAAAGAGGGAAAGAGGGAGGCCGAGAAACACCTGGCGTCGAGACCTCCAAGCAGACATCAAGAGACTGGGAACCACCTGGAGTAAAATCGAAGGAGAAGCACAGGACAGGAGTCGCTGGAGGTCTCTCGTCGACGGCCTATACCCTGGGAGGGGTGACAAGCGTAAGTAAAGTAAGTAACCAACGACCCATCCTAAAAAGTCCTTTCTATAAATAGAAGGGACTTAAAAACTAGTCCGACACTACCCTTGAAGTATTTCGACCGATCTATCTTCTGTTGTGATGTCTTAAATGTCTTCAGGCGCCAAGCTAGTCTGTCGCTACCCATTAACCCTTTTCATTCTGATACACTACTGCTTGAAATTAATTTGACTATGATAGTTCAGGGGTGGTGCCAAAATAGCTTGGCGCCTGAGGCGTCATACAATTCTGGCACCACCCTTGAACTAACATGGTTGATCTATGTCCCTCAGGCGCCAAGCTATTCTGGCACCACCCTTGAACTAAAATGGTTGATCTATCTCCTAATCTGTCATGTAGCCTTCATAGGACAGTAAGCAAATTTAAAAAAAAAAAATCAGCCTCAGCATGTGATGGGTTAATTATCGGTCGATCCATCTCCTGCTGCAGTACGTTGGGGCCAAATAGGTTAATCGATGAAGGATGCAGAACTGTGGGGCCGTCTATAACGGAAGTTTCTGCTTCACTGTCACGTCTCCGTGACAAATGTCCCTGGAAAATGTATTCATAATGTAGCATCATACCAGTCAT
Organism: Semisulcospira habei; assembly: GCA_036245525.1. NCBI lineage: Eukaryota > Metazoa > Mollusca > Gastropoda > Semisulcospiridae > Semisulcospira > Semisulcospira habei. The sequence continues at coordinate 60,891,985 of BTPG01000005.1, forward strand.
CAGTATAGTATACTTGCTTTACGTTCTCGCAGAAAGACGCTGTGACAAAGTGAAGGCAGAATACACACTGGTTACCTCCAAACGATCGAGCAGATCGGACAGATGGAAGGAACCATTGTGAAAAGGGGGTTGGGATATATATTTATGCCTAACGGTACTTTAACCCATTACATCCACGAGGCTGATTTTCATAATTTGCTTTTTGTTCTATAATGGCTACTTTACAGATTAGGAGATAGATCAACCATTTTAGTTCAAGGGTGGTGCCAGAATAGCTTGGCGCCTGTGGCGCCAAGCTATTCTGGCACCACCCTTGAACTAGCATACTCAAATTAATGTCAAGCAGCAGTGTATCAAGATGAAAAGGGTTAACAGATATATATATATATATATATATATATATATATATATATATATATATATATATATATATATATATATATATTCATTATTCATTATATATATATATATATATATATATATATATATATATATATATATATATATATATATATATATATATATATATATATATATATATATATATATACATTACTTATAACAAAGGCGTCGCCTAAGCCAAAAAATGCACTCAATCAGAGTAGCTCCAAGGGACATAATTTTTCAATAAATTCTGAGAATGCTGTGCTAATGCCATGGAAATCCAGGCTGGTAAGCTTGCATTGTGTCATCAGGACATCAGCTGTCCTTTTGTGACTGCATCGCTTATTAGATCTTTTGAGCCTTCCACTGAACACCTACTACATAAAGTAATAGGGACTACCCCCAGGCGCCCCGCAACCCGCTGGAAAATATCCAGTCCTCCCCCCGAGAGGGGAGGCTAGTGCATGAATATTCCCAAACAGATCTTGGACCTGCTGGATAGATTTAAGATTTTGCCGCCTACGACCAGTTTCGACCCAAGGTGGGCCTCATCAGGTAGGCATACGGCGTAACCTGAAATTGCAAACACAACGCATATACTAGAAGCAGCCTCCAGAATTTGACTGGTAGCAACCACTAGTCCAGCGTACAATTACCAGTCAAATTCTGGAGGCTGCTTCTAGTATATGCGTTGTGTTTGCAATTTCAGGTTACGCCGTATGCCTACCTGATGAGGCCCACCTTGGGTCGAAACCGGTCGTAGGCGGCAAAATCTTAAATCTAACCAGCAGGTCCAAGATCTGTTTGGGAATATTCATGCACTAGCCTCCCCTCTCGGGCGGAGGACTGGATATTTTCCAGCGGGTTGCGGGGCGCCTGGGGGTAGTCCCTATTACTTTATGTAGTAGGTGTTCAGTGGAAGGCTCAAAAGATCTAATAAGCGATGCAGTCACAAAAGGACAGCTGATGTCCTGATGACAAAATGCAAGCTTACCAGCCTGGATTTCCATGGCATTAGCACAGCATTCTCAGAATTTATTGAAAAATTATGTCCCTTGGAGCTACTCTGATTGAGTGCATTTTTTTGGCTTAGGCGACGCCTTTGTTATAAGTAATGAATAATTGTACCACAAAATTGCCTAGGTGTTGCCTTTTCAAAATTAGTCAGTCTTCTTCCACTGCAACACCCCATAAAGCTTTAGGGATGCAATCCACGCTGGACTAGTGGTTGCTACCAGTCAAATTCTGGAGGCTGCTTCTAGTATATGCGTTGTGTTTGCAATTTCAGGTTACGCCGTATGCCTACCTGATGAGGCCCACCTTGGGTCGAAACCGGTCGTAGGCGGCAAAATCTTAAATCTATCCAGCAGGTCCAAGATCTGTTTGGGAATATTCATGCACTAGCCTCCCCTCTCGGGGGGAGGACTGGATATTTTCCAGCGGGTTGCGGGGCGCCTGGGTGTAGTCCCTATTACTTTATGTAGTAGGTGTTCAGTGGAAGGCTCAAAAGATCTAATAAGCGATGCAGTCACAAAAGGACAGCTGATGTCCTGATGACACAATGCAAGCTTACCAGCCTGGATTTCCATGGCATTAGCACAGCATTCTCAGAATTTATTGAAAAATTATATATATATATATATATATATATATATATATATATATATATATATATATATATATATATATATATATATATATATATATATATATATATATATATATATATATATATATATATATATATATATATATATTCTTTTAAAAGTGTACGAACGCACCTGAAAACGATTCACACAAAAACGAACATGAAGACGCAGCACAGAAACTGTCTGTATTCAACCTCGTACGCCAAATTCATCGGCAAATGAAGATGACTGCCAGGCGCGTAAAATGCACGGACGCAGAGGGGCGCCCAGAATTATTTCAAGGCCCACTACCGCCGTAACTGTCCAAAGATACACTTCAACTTATGGTTACGAAACGCTACACACAGGTCTAATTACGGTTCATTTAGACCGACTAGAATCCAGTTGAGCCGCACACGTCGTCTATACAGTCAAGTAACCTGACAATGACTCCACTCCGTTTTAGAAATACAACGCTATCTGTACGACAAACAGCTAAAAATAGATTGACACGCTAACGGCAGGGTAGAATAAATAAGTGGATTACGCGTGAGCTTTTGCTGCGTGTCCAAACAGCTATTAAAGTTCATTAGGTTTGTCGACAGGGCATAACTAACAAACACAAATGGTACTGAAACTGACGCGTCTTCAGATTTATGCGTAATGGTACATTAACCCATTACATCCTAAGGCTGATTTTAATAATTTGCTTTTTGTCCTATGAAGGCTACTTTACAGATCAGGAGATAGATAAACCATTTTAGTTCAAGGGTAGTGTCAGAATAGCTTGGCGCCTGTGGCGCCAAGCTTATTCTGGCACCACCATTGCACTATCATAGTCAAAATTAATGTCAAGCAGCAGTGTATCAGGATGAAAAGGGTTAACCGCAATCTCTATAACTACACGCGATACAGACCAAGATCTTCATTACCCCGTGCAGTCACTGACAATGGCGATCTCCGTTTGGCTCCTGCAGGCAAAGTAAGTGCTTTTTATTTTGTGTTCCTCAGACAAGGAAAAGGTCCTCAATGTTTCCAGTCCATCTGTGCAAAAGCCGCACGGCACTGACAATAGTAGCTCGTGACTCATTTGTGAAAATTCGTTGCGACGTCTGCCTGCACGAGTCCGCCACTTTCACGTCTATTTTTCCCGCGCAAAATAGAGGTCATTACGGCTTAACCCCTTCACTGACAGTGGACGCAGATTGTGTTTCTTAAATCTTTGGTAATTCAACGCCAAAACGCCCCCAGCCGTCTGGATACAAACTGACGAGTGTCATCAAGAGGTATAGATTCTCACGAGCCCCCGCACTGAACTGCGGGGCCCCGTGAAGATCTACGTCTCTTGTAGTTGGGCCGTATTCACTGTTTCTCGGCCAGTGATGGGGTTTAATCTGCGCCTGAATGCAAAAATTATCATTTGGCAGGCAGATAGAGTGGCCGGTATACAGTCGACAACAGAGACTAACTGTACATGTGCAATTACCAGCAGACAGCTCCATCTGATATATATATATATATATATATATATATATATATATATATATATATATATATATATATATATATATATATCAGATATATATATATATATATATATATATATATATATATATTCATGGGCTCCTGAGGCTGCAGCCGAGGGTCCATGACAATCAACGCCTATTGCAGACGGACTATGACATGCCTTCAGCTGGTAGGCATAAACATCTCCACGGACTTACATCTCTACACCTTGTACGCAGGAAAACCCATATCATGCTGAGGCTAAAAGCTTCAAATTTGTACACTGCCATAGTCCACGCTACATTATAGTACTTACAGATAAGGATATAGACCAACGGCTTTAGTTCAAGGGTTGTGCCAGAATATCTTGGCGCCTAGAGGCCCCAAGATATTCTGGCACTACCCTTGAACTATTTTAGTCAAACTTATTTCACACACTGGTGTATTCCGAATGATATGGGTTAAGCCTAACACTGACCGGAGTCTTCGTTACGTGGGCTCGTGCATGCCGCAAATTAGTAAAGCGGCATCGTGACTGAGCATCGATCCAGCGAAAACACACTGTTACCTGCACGAGGCATAGATTCTAATGAGCCCAATCAAACGCTGCTGCACGTATAGCGGCGTCTAGGCCGGTCTCCGGAATTGGTGGCTGAGACCGGGCGCAGTTTGACCCTACAGAGCGATCCGGATATAGTATGACAAAGTAACAATTGTTATCACAAGGAAAATCGTGACAAGCCCGTAGCGCAAAAGGCCATCGGGCCGACATCGGCGCGATGGCCGACGTCGGCCCGATGGCCGATTGCGCATTGGGAGGCGGCTTTCCGTTCACATCCCACACGGGGGTGTTTCGTCTTCTGTAAAAAGTCATTTCTCTAGTCACTTATCCAGCCCGCTTACCGCCTGCAAGAGACGTGAAATCCCTGGGGACTCGTGAGAATCTACGCCTTTTGCCGAGCAACATCGCCTTCCGCTGTTCCTCAAAGTGAGTCAGTGTATTATTACAATTTAAATTGGCGACTTTCTACAAGTCTTTCAGTTTTCCTTCTCGCTAGTGACGACTCACATGTCACGTAGGGCCTTCCGGTATAGGCTCCGCACAGTATTATTATTTTTTTCTTCTGAAGTCAAGAGTCTGTGAGTGTGACTGTGGATTTGTGAGATTGTATCTAGAGCATCCCTTCTAGCACCACATCTGCTATGGCTGTGGGATCGACTACCACAATCCTTGAGGGACATTGACTGCACTGGCACCATCAGGAGGCACCTCAAGACCCACCTGTTTCTTGACTTTTAATTCTAAGTTAGACCACTGTGCACCAAAGTGATTTTCTTTTGGATTTTTTTTTTTTTTTTTTTGGTTGCGTCTTGAGCATGCTGCTAGCACGGTGTAGATGCGCAATACAAGTCGACATCATCGTCATCATAAATGTGAGAAAACGTCTGTCTGTGGAGCTGAACGAAAGTCGTGGACAACACATCCACCACGATGGCTCCAGGAAAGAATTGATTAACTTTATTGGCACCTAAATAATTAGGACGAGAGCTGTGTGATTGAGCCCTGAGGTCCAAATCCACACATTTTGGAGCTGCCACCTGTAGACAATATGCCAGTTGAGAAGATAGATCGATCATGATAGTTCAAGGGTGGTGGCAGAATGGCTTGGCGCCTCTAGGCGCCAAGGGATTCTGCCACCACCCTTGAACTATCATGGTCCATCCATCTGTTGTAGTGTGTCAGGGCCAGTCGTCTCCTGTTGGGGTGTACCAGGGCCAAGCGCCGGTCGAAGTTGCCACTCACCCTGAGCTGTTTTCGTCAGTCTCAGTTCGGCAGCTGGTAGTGGATAGGACTAAACTCTGCGAAAGGTTTCTTGTGTCTAGTCTGTCTAGTGTGTCTAGAATTTTTTGCCATACCCACATTGCCGAGGACCATAATTATGATAGGCAATCCGCATACCGGTAGTTACTCGAACATTGACACATGATGAGTCCCTTCGCTTAAAACCCTTTTCGTTCGGAATACACCAGTGTGTGAAATAAGTTTGACTAAAATAGTTCAATTGATTGTACATTGCTTAACGTCCCGACAGCAACAAGGCTATCTCAGGACGTGCCTGCACTGCTTGTGAAAAAAAAAAAAATAAACAGAACATTGAATGTATGTCGCAAGCCGGTCAAATACATTAAATAAACCTAACACATGGGGCCTAAATAAAGCTAAGACCATTTAGCAACACACATCCAATATCAAGAGCTACAGGCAGTGCAGACAGTAGGGAGAGTTTTAAAAAGGCAAATAAATACAGGTGAATGGACAAAGGGTAGACAGAAACACATGCCCCAGAATAGAGAGAAAAACCCACCCTGTGGGGCTGACCAGGGTGACCCTGGGAACTAAAAAATACCTAACCCCACCCAAGTCCCCCAGGGCAGACCCGGGTGGGGGTAAAATAGTTCAAGGGTAGTGCCAGAATAGCTTGGCGCCTCTAGGCGCCAAGCTATTCTGGTACTACCCTTGAACTAAAGCCATTGGTCAATATCCTTATCTGTAAGTACTATAATGTAGCTTGCATATGGCAGTGTACAAAATTGAAGCTTTTAGCCTCAGTATCATATGGGTTAAGAAAAAACCGCGCGGTGTCACAATACATACGTACGAGGTACGATGTATCCGATACTCTTAGCCCTATGGCCGTCGGTATCGCTTCTTGTTGAGTTGATTCCTGTCATTACTCCTAGTGACAGAAGCTCCAAGACTGACAGACCCACAGACATTGGCATTTAACAGTTTTTACCAGCACAAACCGTAATTCAAGAATGTGTCCTTGATTCACAGTCATAACGGATACAGTGCACAGTAGAGGGAAGGCAAACGGTTTTCAGTGAAACATTACTGTGCTACTGGCTACGGTTACTGCCATCCCCTCTCCCCCCCCCCCCCTCCACCCACCCTCTGTCACCACGCCTGCTCGTTTAACCCTTATCATTCGAAATACACCAGTGTGTGAAATGAGTTTGACTAAAATAGTTCAAGGGTAGTGCCAGAATAGCTTGGTGCCTCTAGGCGCCAAGCTATTATGCCACTACCCTTGAACTAAAGCCATTGGTCTATATCCTTATCTGTAAGTACTATAATGTAGCTTGCATATGGCAGTGCCGTTTTTTTCTTTTATTTATTAAGTCCCTTCTTTTTTATAGAAGGGACTTTTGCACCACCGCGTCGCGGTGGTGCGAATTTAATAGCTTGTCCATGATGTCAAAGGCGGGCAGGCCTAAACCTCTCACAATTGAAGTATTGACAAAATAAAAATTACGTCATGTCTAGTTACGCTAACCTCGCTGCTGAACGTCCATTTGGCACGAAGCGCCGTGTGCACGTATGTGTGTGTGTGTGTGTGTGTGTGTGTGTGTGTGTGTGTGTGTGTGTGTGTGTGTGTGTGTGTGTGTGTGTAAACAACAGAATCTCTGAAATTTCTGTACACACAAGCTTGAAACGTGGCAAAATACTAAGAGAGCCTCCGAATTGTAAGAACCGTTTATAGAAAGTCGGTTGACCCAGATTAGAGTCCGTAATTATTGTCATATTCACTTGAAATTTTGGATATAGCTAGTTTGGATAAAGACTTTGGATGAGTTCGTTAGCCAACTTTGTACCTTTCAACTTCTTTAGTAAAAGGAAAAAATTCTTTTGAGAAAGAATTAAACATAAAAACCTGACTTCTAGAGAAGTCAGACAGTGACGGTGACGTAAAAGGCACTCCGTCACCACGCAGACATGACATAATACTCTAATATGACGGAATTCTCTCTAGCGCTCGCCGGGGTCTCTCTCTCTCTCTCTCTCTCTCTCTCTCTCTCTCTCTCTCTCTCTCTCTCACGCGCTCGCCGGGGTCTCTCTCTCTCTCTCTCTCTCTCTCTCTCTCTCACACACACACACACACACACAAATATGCGCGCATCTCCAAGAGGCATAGATCCTCATGCGCTCGGAGAGCGCATGACGATCTATCTCTCTTGGAGATGTTTGGAGCGCGCGCGCATGCACGCACTACACACACACACACACACACACACACACACACGCACGCACGCACGCACGCACACACACACACACGCACACACACACACACACACACACACACACACACACACACACACAAACACATCGTCGCGCTTTCAGAAGAGCATTCAAGTTTGGAGCCTAAAGACAGTGGGTGAGTTCGTTAGCCAGCTTTGTACCCTTTCAACTTCTTCAGTAAAAATTAATTCTTTTCAGAAAAAAATTAAAACAGTAAAAAACCTTGACATCTTTAGAAAGTCAGACGGTGGCGGTGACGTAAAAGAAGCCACTCCGTCACCACGCAGACATACTCTAAATATTACGTAATTCTCTCTCTCTCTCTCTCTCACATTATATTATGTGTGCATCTCCAAGAGGCATAGATCCTCATGTGCCCGTAGGGCACATGAACATCTATGCCTCTTGAGGATGTTTGGAGCGCGCGCATGCACGCACGCACACACATACACACACATCGACGCGCTTTCAGAAGAGCATGCAGGTGTACTTAGTATATCGCACAAATTATAGCAAGACTGAAATTGTACCGTGAAATTCTAGTTATGTCACCATTTTCCCAAGGCTTGAAGTAAAAGCGAAACTCATATCAAGGTTAAATATAAAATTACGTAAAAAACAACAACAAAAATGTATGTCGTACCAATGGCGTTTGACAAACCAATGACGCGTATGCACTGCGCGCGCCCCTTATAGAGTTCACTATGGCGCATTGGCACATTTGCGAGGCTTCAGTTTTCAAAAGGAGATATTTCAACATCAACATCAGAATCAAGTCACACAGACAAAAGGTAGAGACCCTTGACAGCGAAGACAGCTTTCATATAGAAGGGACTTTGCGGGTTATGGTTCATCACATCTTGTTTTTTTATTGTCTCAGTGTGAAAGCACAGTTACCTAGCTCCGTGTGAGGTAATCGTACTCTTTCATAGCAGTAGTTCGTCGGAAGTGCATAAATCAAATGCATATATTATGCAGCATCACGACTATTTAAAACGAGACTTTAACTCATTCGAGACGGACTGCATACGGATACGCGGCTTACACCGAGTATCCGTATGCAGTTCGTCTCGACTGTATTAACCCATTGCATCCTGAGGCTGACTTTGTAACGTAACCTCTGCTTATCGCCCTATGAAGGCCACCGGCATTACAGATTAGGAGATAGATCAACTGTTTTAGTTCAAGGGTGGTGCCAGAATAGCTTGGCGCCTCAGGCGCCAAGCTATTCTGGCACCACCCTTGAACTATCGGTCAAATTTATTTCAAGCAATGGGTGTATCAGGATGGAAAGGGTTAAAGGGACCTGCTTCGGGCAAAAAGGGGTAACAGTTCACAATATCTCCCTTATACATGTTTTTTTTTTTTTTTTATTATTTTTTTTATTTTTACGTCTTACATTAATGCTAGACTAAAGAGTTAACTTACAGCAATCTGCACCATGGTGGGCTTTGATTGCTAAATTTACGTTACAACGGATATAGTCAATGTTGTCTTCCCTCAACGAAGACTTATCTGCTTCTTTTCATAATCCATGCGAGTAACCGACACGGGTTTCTCCCCCAGTAGCAAAACGTCTGCGGCCGTCGTGTGCCCGATGACATTTGCTTACTGGATATACTGCCCCTCGTGCGAGTCGGTGTAACGGCCTGCCATACTCTAATCTAATAATAATAATAATAATAATAAGCGCATTAAATAGGCGCTTTATCCCAATTGAAAATCGGCTCAAAGCGCCGCCGCGAACTGAACCCAACAAGCACGCTCACGTGAAACACGCGCATTCACTCACACACTGTACATAAACACAGAACATTCACGTGGTGCTAAGGGCAAGCTCAAGCGAGCTACTGAAGTTTTTGGAAATTCAAAATCGTTTGTATTTGAAATTTGATTAATCTACATATACAAAGGAGAAGTGTGTGTGTGTGTGTGTGGGGTGGGGGGGGGGGGGGGCGGGGCTGGGCGGGGGGAGAAGAAAAAGTCTTTCATTTTACATGCAAACTTCAATACTTCAGGAAGCCCTTTTGTCCAGCATTACGCGGAAAGATAGTTCCAGCAGTAAAGGTAGGGCCAGGTTACATTGGCACCTTTCCAAACATCGAGCTAATTTGATACTAGCCCACTGGTCGTACATAGTCGATCCATTCCCTGATTTGGTGTCTAAGGCAATGCTTAACCCATTACATACTGAGGCTGATTTTTTTTATTTTTTTTTTACTAAAATTTGCGTATTGTACTATGAAGGCTACAGTACAGATTAGGAGATAGATCAACCATTTCAGTTCAAGGGTGGTGCCAGAATAGCTGGGCGCCTCAGGCGCCCAGCTATTCTGGCACCACCCTTGAACTAGCATAGTCAAACTTATTTCAAGCAATACTGTGCATCAGGAGTAAAAGGGTTATAGCTACTGAATTAGCTTTTAAGAAGCGACGATCTCTTTTTAACCCTTTAGCTGTCTGTACTGTGTTTTGTTGAGCTGATTTCTGTCGGAATCATCATCTCGACAAATAAACGCTACCGATCGACAGCCTCAGGGTTAATACATGAATACGCATCAATGGCGCAGTACATGTATCTTCACAATCTGGGTGAAAAACAGCAAAAAGAACAAGGGGTCTAGCATCGACCCTCCATATCGGATCATATAAACTTAAATGCGTGGAATATCTATGATTCACCGTTTACGTCAAAGCTAAACATGTAAGATTGAGAGAAAGAATCGAGATTGAGAAAACGACACACTGACAGACAAGACAATACGGGCGGTCCGTGGCGCAATGGTTAAGGCGCCTGCCACCATACAAAGAGATCGTCGCTTCTTAAAAGCCAAAGGTGCGAGGTTCGATACCGGGTTCCGGCGTCGGACTTTTCTCCTCTGGTAAGTGTCACCGTTAATTCGGGCGGACCGTCGGGGTTCTTTCTCCGGGTACTCCGGTTCTTCCACCCCCCACACTTTGGTACCGGTTTCAGGCCACTTTACAAATTTCAAATACAAGCGATCAAAAATCTCTGTAACTTCAGTAGCTGAACTGGCCCTTCGTCTGTCTTGTACTGTGTTTGTCTTAAATGGCGTAAATCCGTGTCTGTTACGTGAGTGTGCGTGTTGGGTTTCAGTTCGAGGCGCTTTGAGTCGATTTGCCCAAAAATTGAGAAAAAGCGCCTATATAATAACGGTATTATTATTATTATTATTACTCCCTTACAGGACGTAGCAGTGAGAGTGTCTGTGACTGCCGTGCCGGTGTGCGCCCACTGTTATGTGTCTGCGGAGTACCGGCGCCCAGGACATGTATCAGCAACATCGATGTACCCAATGACAGTTTTGCCAACCTTTCACTAGGTGCTATCCAAACAGAACAGCGTGGCACGGTACACAATACAACACATGGCCCCAACACAGACTCTCACTTAGTTGCACACCGGCGTGTGTAACTCAAATCATCACCCTCACCTCTTCAGTTCACCGAAGCACACACGTAGCCGATTATGATCAGCGAGCGATAAAGATTCGAACGAACGCCTGGGGCTACTGAGGCTCCTGTGAATCTGTGTCTATAGTAAATGGAAGGTCTGGAGGAGGGACTGTTAAGTCTTATCGCACGTGCACAACACGCGTCCGCCGGCCCATCTAGGATGAATTAGCCATATCCTCCATTTTGCACAGTGCACAGACCCGCATGACCGGCCTCTTGATGGGGGCGGGGAGGGGTGAAGGGGAGGGGTTGTTAACCCTTAGGCTGTCAAGGAATAAGGATAAGGAATCATCGTGACAACAAGCGCTACCGACAACAAAAAGGTAAAAAAAAAAAAAACAACAAAAAACAACAACAACAACAAAAGATATATGCCGTTTGCTGGTAAGGAGTTGGCTACTTCGTTTACGTCTTTCTTTACGTCTGTGCTGCTGAGACAAAAGAAGTCTTTGGGGTGTACGGCTGTGCCTGACTCCCTTTCCCACTTCATGTTTCCACTTTATCAATCGTACAGTAAAAACCTGTTTTACTTTAGTCCACTCCGGCTTGCTTCGCAGAGATGGTCGGTGCCATCTTGAGGCATAGATTCGCATGAACCCCTGCAGCTTCAGGAACTCATGAGAATCAATGTCTCTTGCAGACTGGAACGACACTTTACGGGCTGTTATCACGGTGTGCTATCAATAGACACTCTCAGATTACAACTCTTTGCCCTCGCCTTCTACAAAGCGATGTCATCTGACCCGGTGCAGCATCGATAGACTGCCGTGGAGAAGGCTGCGTCTTTGCCTATTGTGTTAGGAAGAGCGCGCTGATGCACTACTAGATATATAACATGACGCTTTTCTCTAAAGCAACGGAAAGTTTGTGAATGTTTTTTCAAGAAAATGACTTCGTAGCTTGCTCAGCTTATGTGAGTCCGCAACTGAAGTCATTCCCGGACTGACAACGGAGGAAATTAACAAAGCAGTACTCGTTCTCCCGGCTCACGTGTTTGCCTCGTCATTGAAAACCTAGCATTTTGTAAATGAACCAAGAGGATCCTAGCCGATTTCAGAAGATACATTGTAAAAGTAGAATTTTAATCATTCGACGCAGTCACATCGAAGCGGCTCAGTTCCTCTCCTTCCACAAAGACTACCCGAAACTCTTTTAAACCAGAGTTTACGCGATGATGCTAAGTGAAATACATAGTGACTTCTCGGCTGTGTGATTCATTCTAGGAGTACAGTATCAACTCTTACCTTCACACGTCAGCGTGAGTACCAGCACCTCTCTGCTCACTCTGCACTCAAATGCAAGCTTTGCTGACGAAACAAGCGGTGTGTAGAGAGGAGAGAGCCTTGTTGCCAAATTCTAGCCTTTTCCATTGCAGTCCTGTTAATGGCGTGTAGAGCCAATTGACAGCATGAGTAGGAGGCGCGCGGAAGGCTGGAACCTCTCTGGAGCTAGTCCCTCTGCCAGCCGTCATCTATCTGCAAGAGGCATAGAGTATCATACCTCTGAAAGGGGCTGATGACAAGCAGGCTACGCCTGTCGCTGGTGATGATCAGGGGCCACTTGCATGAGTTGGCAGTCCTGCACCAGCCACTAAGTAAGGTGCTCCGCTATAGCGGAGCACCTTGCTTAGTGGCTGGCGCAGGACGGCGGAGCACCCTGCTTAGTGGGCAGCACAGGAATAAGTTATCGCATGCAACTTGCCGCAGGTGCTGTGGCATCTCTTATTCTCAGACGCAGAAGATGGTGTAATTAGAATCTGACTGGAGTTGGCGCGATAAGAGGTGTTGCCGAAATTGTAACCTCGTGAAACTTTGGAACTATCGGAACTGCAATCATTTACTTCAGTCTGACCACAGAGATATCAGTATCTATGAGATCTCAGATTTTCAGTAAGAAAAAGCACGAACACTGACGTGGACAAATGTAATTACAGCAATTAAATGTCTGTGCTAAACTGCAAAAACATATAGCCGTCAGATTTTGCCGCTATTTCTCAGTTATTATTATTTTTTTTAAAACAGCGATGCATTCACGAATCCGGAGTGCGGTGAAAATCAGTTCACGTTGGTCCACCCGCCACCGACCGAGCTTTTCCGTTTTATCCGGGTACACCATGTCACTGAGCTGCCTCTCGGTTTTAGGTGATATATAGTTGTGACCGTCAAGTCCCCCCCCCCCCCCCACACACACACCTTTCAATTACCCCCCCCCCCTCCCCCCTCCCGCCCCCCACCCCCCACTGAACTAACTGATCATCATTGAGTTTGGGTAAAGGAAGGTATAGGCACTGACGAACTTCTAGATGCAAATATAGAATATAGATACACTGAAATTTAAAAACAAAACACAAAACACGTTTTACTGTTTTAGTTTTGCCGAGAACATTGTAAGTTGCAAAGCTTCTGTTGAAGCCGGAAAAAGGGTCGTTTTTGGTGGTAGGACTCAAGGCTTTTTAGTCAGTCACTGAGTATCATATTTGCGGACAACGGAATGTTTTCTGGAGAGAGAGAGAGAGAGAGAGAGACAATGACAATGACCAGGGCCGGACCTGGGAAAAGTCGATGGGGGGGTTACAGATTCAGTATAAAGCGAAGGCGCGAAGCGCCGAGCCTTCTAGGGGGGTCCGGGGGCATGCCCCCCCGGAATTTTTTTTTTTTCAAGGATGCAAAATGGTGCAATCTGGTGCAATCTGAGCCTTGAAAAAGCCATTTGTGATGGTCTGGGGACTTTGAGCTTTTTGAACAATCGAACTGACAAACTCTGGGGTACAAAAATTATCACCTGCCCCTCCCTTAAAAAAAAACACCCACACCCACACCCACACCCACACACACACACACACACACACACACACAAACATTTATTTATCAACAGAGATGTTTTGTATACTATTATTATTCACTACTTTTCGTTGATCGTTAACGGTATAAAGCTTTACCTTGTAGTTTATGAACATCAGGGCCCTGCTTTCACTTCAGTTCAGTCTTGCTGCACTAGGTTCCTCGGCATTAGTACCATTTGTGAATTGTATCTTCTGGCAAAACAGTTCACTGCCTCTTTGAAGTCAATATCAACATCCCTGTGCACTTTCAGTAAAGCAAGTGCATTGAGTCTCTGTTGCCCCATTGTAGAGCGCAGGTAGTTTTTCAGGTTGCGCAACTGACTGTTTGAACGCTCACACTCGGCAGTAGTGACAGGCAGGGTGCAAAGGTTCTTTAGCATGATGAACAGGTTGGGATAAAAATCCCTGTCACAGTGTTTCAGTGCTTCTGATGCCGTGGATGGGATGATAGCTGTCGCATTCTCAGCAGCACTTCGCCATTTGCAAACCCACCGTTGGTATTCTGCATCAACCCAGCACGCACAGTATCTTGGGCAAATATTGGTCCATTGCTGGATAATTGCCGATATATTGGGCCAGTATGCGAGAGCTTAGCGCCATGCTGAAACCAACACGCGCGCCGGTATCGCGTGAGCCCGCGCGCGCGCCGGTATAATCAATCTTGGTGCCAAGCTGGAACAATCACGCGAGCCGCCGGAGGCTGTACCGCGCCCGCGCGCTGCTTCGACTGCAAATGTTGGCACACGATAGGCGAGCCAGTCTGGCCCAATTCGCAACATTGACAGATGAAATTTTAAATCTAGCCGACATTTATCTTGAAAATAAATATACAACGGCAATCTTTTACCATAGTTTGGGCACGCCGTGACTTTGTTTTTGTTTAAATAATTTTTTTTATATAACATTTATTCGCCACATTCTATGTTTTGTCAGACACTGCATTGCATGCCGGTATAGCACCTGCTGCGATTATTTCCGCCAAATTTGACTGCAAATCAAGGCTACAAATTCCATTGCCAGACCAAGTTCCAGCTTTCTTTCTTCTATATTTCTTTCGCTGACGCCACGTGCACTTGCTGATTAAGGTATACGTACGTGTATAGTACGATTTTAAACTTCTCCTTGAGAAAATATGGATTTTAAAGATGAGTCGTACTGGTCGAAGAGGAGAAAAATCAGGAATTCCCACTACAAGATCGTGCAGAACTGGAGAACCTCAACACAGTCCTAGACAACGCGCGGCGACCAGGAACAACATGGTAATTATACATTTGAAATCTGAATATTGTTTGCATTTTCTTGTTTTGTGGTGTGCTGCTTGGGTTGATGAATTTAGTTATGTAGCTGGAGGTTTAAAAACTAATATTTTATTATAATTAACATGCAGTTTTGTGTTTCGTTTTATGCTTTCTGCTCTATGCAGGAAAACTACAGAGAAAGGTAAATTTTGATTGTGATTCTTTTGGACAAATTTTATTTGTAAAAACCGTTTTATTTTTTTCTGTGTGTGTTTGCAGATTCTGTACTTATCCCACTGGAGGCTTGGATTTTAAAGATTGTGTACGGAGGACAATGCCCTTTTTGATGAGGACAAGTCAGTGTCTGGATATATTGTACAACCTCACAGAAAAAAGGGGAATGAAGCCTTCAGCAGACTGTGTAACTTGCACAACGCAATGATTGGTAAATTATAATTAAGTAATTAATGCTCTGTTTTATTATTAAAACAAGATGGGATAAAACATAACCCACAAAGTCCCTTCTATATGAGTGCTGTCCTCGCTTTTGTCTTTGATCTGATTCTGATGTTGAATTATCTATTGAAAAAGTCTCACAGATCTGCCAATGCGTCAGTGAGTTCTATAGTATAATGCCTCAGTGCGCGAGCATGACTTGGCCCCGGTAGCTGGACTCACAATCCAGGGGAAAAAAACGGATTTGTTCAATAGCATGTCCGTTGAAAGGTCCTGGTAAATCAAAGTGGCACAGTTGGAGTGCGCCTGAGTTGATCAGTGTTCAGGTCGTACTCCATAGGCAATAGATTTCCCTGTCCCCCATAACCCACCCGTCAGGGCCGTCCATGATCACCTCGGTGCTGTGGACGTTAAACCCGAACTAACCAACCAACCATGACTTGTGACCCAGTTTCTCGGCTGGCCTGGAACAAACTAAGTGGCCAAACTGAAACAGCCGCGTGACGCGTATGTCAAGACATACACGCCACGCGGCTGTTTCAGTTTGGCCACTTAGTTTGTTCCAGGCGAGCCGAGAAACTGGGTCACAAGTCGTGCTCGCACACTGAGGCAGCGAGTCTCTCAGCTGTCAGGCTAGCTGATGAGTGGGCTTCCTGCAAGGCGCAGTACAGCAGGAAAAATGACTACCTTTTGTTTTCATGACTTTCTTATTTACCGTTCTAGTGTGTGATGCAAAACTTTGTGAGATCTGTTTTTTTCTCTTTATTTCCACCTTATCCTGCTGGCTACTGGTTTGTCACAACTATAGTGTGTTTGGTGTCAGTGTGTTGGGCAGAATGTCCGCTTTTAAACAAACAAAGCTTTGCATCACACACTTGAACGGTACATAAGAAATTCATGAAAAACAAAATGTAGTCATTTTCCCTGCTGTACTGCGCCTGGAACAAACTAAGTGGCCACTTCTAGCGCTGGGCCAAACAGCCGAGGTCATTGATTTGTCAAACATCATTTGTCATGGCGTAAGTTTTAGTTTTTACATATTCATTTAGTTTTACGGGATATGGGTTTCACTTTCACTTCATAGTAATCATAGGCTTGAGAAAATTGTGACAAAACTAGAACTTCATAGTACAATTTCAGTCTTGCTATAATTTGTGTGAAAGCAGGTTGACTTTACCTAACTACATGATATACTAAGTACACTGGTCACCTGCATCCTCTTCTTAAAGCGCGTCGATGTGTGTGTGCGTGCATGCACGCGCGCTCCAAACATCTCCAAGAGGCGCCTGGAGTGCGCATGAGGATCTATTCCTCCTGGAGATGCGCGCATGTTTGTGTGAGAGAGAGGGCCACTCGTGCAAGAGAGAATGCCGTCATATTTTAGAGCTCATTCAGATGTTGGAGCCTGCACTGCAGGGAGTTAGCACTTTATAAATTTAATTATTATTATATTTAGAGTATTAGGTCAGTATCTCCGTAGTGACGGAGTTGCCTCTTTTACGTCACCGCCGGTCTGACTTTCTCTAGAAGTAAAGTTTTTTGTAGTGTTTTAATGCCTTTATGAAAAGAATTAATTTTTACTAAAGAAGTTGAAGTTGAAAGGATGAAAAGCTGGCTAACGAACTTATCCAATGTCTTTCTCCAAACTAGCTATAGGTTCAAGTAATTATGACAAAAATTACGGTCTCTAATCTGGGTCAACCGACTTCCTATAAACGGTTGTTTATGTCTTCAATGTGTCATTCATTACAATATGCTCGGAGGTTGTCTTAGCCGCCACCCACTTAAGAAAGTATTTCACCAAGACCAAGTTTTAAATTCAAGCTTGTGTGTACAGAAATATCAAAGATAAGAACTCTTGTTTACATACATATGCACGCATACATTCGCACATACGGCGCTTCACGCCAAATGTACGTTCAGCAGCGAAGTTAGTGTAACTAGACATGACGTAATTTTTATCTTGTTGCTTCAATTAGAGGTTTAGCCTGCTTGCTTTGACATGGACATGCTATTAAATTCGCCCCACTGCGACCTTTCCTAAAAGCTCCTTTCTATAAATAGAAGGGACTTAAAAGAAAACTGAAGTCCAAAATGGGATCAAACCATTCAAGTGACTGCATGGATATTGCAAAACTGGCCGAAGTGAGTCTTTGTTTTGGGTCATCTGTCAGATGGTTTTTAGCTTTAGCCATTGCCCGTCATGAAACATGCATCAATTGGTATTTCTCTGAGACTAAGCAAGCCACAGTCTTCTGTAAATGTTCAGACTTGGCCCAAGGGTACTTTCCACAGTATAAACACCAATTTCAGTGACCTCTCTTAAAGTCAACTCTACAGGATTCAGTAATCAGACATGCATTTTATTTTCAGATGGTGTGAGAAGGTGCCATGGTAGTGCAACAGACATAGGCCACGTTTTAACTCAGTTACTGGATCAATTGATCGCGATGGGAATAAGCAGAGGTGGGAGGCGGCAAAGCGAGCACACACAGACTGACAGTGAATTAGTATAGTTTTAGTTTCTCTGCAAGCTGCTAAACCCTCTGGCTATCAGTACTGCCTGACATTGTGATGATTCCTGCAGGACACAGACTGACAGTGATTAGTATAGTTTTAGTTTCTCTGCAAGCTGCTAAACCCTCTGGCTATCAGTACTGCCTGACATTGTGATGATTCCTGCAGGACACAGACTGACAGTGATTAATCAATCCAGACCAAAAAGGTGACTGCCAAGCGTGTGAAATGCAAAGAAGTACCCAACGGAGAAAGAAACACGCTTAGAAAAAACGGTACAACACAATTTATTAATATTTCGGGTAAATACCCTTTGTCAAAATAGACAAACAAACAGAGACATTAGCCGCTACTTATCTTCATATGCAGAAGGAATGTGGCAACTCTTATGTTATGTTGCCACATTCCTTCTGCATATGAAGATAAGTAGCGGCTAATGTCTCTGTTTGTTTGTCTATTTTGACAAAGGGTATTTACCTGAAATATTAATAAATTGTGTTGTACCGTTTTTTCTAAGCGTGTTTCTTTCTCCGTTGGGTACTTCTTGACAGTGATTAGTATAGTTTTAGTTTCTCTGCAAGCTGCTAAACCCTCTGGCTATCAGTACTGCCTGGCATTGTGATGATTCCTGCAGGACACAGACTGACAGTGATTAGTATAGTTTTATTTTAGTTTCTTTGCAAGCTGCTTAACCCTCTGGCTATCAGTACTGCCTGACATTGTGATGATTCCTGCAGGAATCATTGCGACTTATAGTGCAATACAGACAGCCAAAGGGTTAATCATACCTGTTGTCATCAGATTTATCATATTAAGTAGAAACTAGAATGTAGTGCATGTTTTGTGATTTTGTTAAAACTACAATTTCTTTTGTTATGAAACGTTATAAAATATATGTTGTGTAATGGTTATATATGGTATAGATCTGTCATTTCTGTCTACCATCTTAGAATTTTTAATTAACTTTTTTTCCGGTCAAAGCAACATCAACTTCAAACATTGGACATTAATTTCAACTAAACTGTCCATGACAGAAGAAAATTAAACTAATTTTGATTGCAATATTAAGTTTCATTCTGATTCAAATATTCAGTTTGCTACACTGTTAAGTCAGTCGGGCCAAGATGCTTGTAAACATATTGTTTATTTTTACAAGTATAGTTTGCCTGATCACTTAAGCTTGCTTCATGTTTTTTTGTTGTTGCACATAACATTTTAATAAGACATACATGTTTTGTAACCATCTGTTGCAGAAGTGTTTATGTTTGAAAAGTGATGGCAGCTACTGGCTAGTTTAGGGCTTTCAAGCAATGTAGAGCAAACCTGCTTTTAGTTGCAAGTTATTAAAATGCTAACTGGCTGCATGCATGAACTTTTACTCCCCTCCCCCCCCCCCCCCCCTTCTCCCCATTACATTTAAGGTTTTATTTGATACTATTTTTAACCCATTCAATCCAGAGGCTGATTTTGTCAGATTTGCTTGAAGGCTACATTACAAATTTTGCGACAGATTAACCATTTTAGTTTATGGGTAGTGCCAGAATAGCTTGGTGTCTCAGGTGCCAAGCTATTCTGGCACCACCCTTGAATTATCATAGTCAAATTAATTTCAAGCATGTGTGTATTAGGATGAAAAGGGTTAATAAGGACAATTCATATGAGATTCTCTTCTTTCTTTTCATAACCAATGTTGTTTGTGCCAAATCCTGTATGTTTAGGAGGAAATTTAGTCTCCAATTGAATTATGTCAGTATATTCTGTTAATCTGTATGAAAGTTATTTATGGGAGCAGGTAAGAAATGTGCTGTGTACAAAATCTGTTATGTTTACATCCTATTGCCAGTACCTGAACATCTGTGTGTATGTACATTCAGAGATGGTTTTTGTATGTCATGTATCAGAACAATTGTTTTCTTAATTCAATAATTGTGGGCTTTTTTTTTTTTTTTTTTTTACATTTTGTGTATTGTTACAGACAGGTTTCTTTTTTGTGTGAGGGGGGGGGGGGGGGGGGTGTGTGTAATTAATCCATTGAATCCTGCCTGAGGGTGATTTTTTTTTTTAACTTCAGATTGCCCTGTGAAAGGTATGTTATGGGTAAGGATAGATCAACCATTTTAGTTCAAGGGTGGTGACAGAGCTGTGCACCAAGCTGTTCTGGCACTATTCTTGAGCTGTCATGGTCAAATTATTTCAGGCAGTAATGTATCAGGATGGAAAGGGTTAAATGAGATAATCATTGTCCTTCATTTCGGTATAGTTAGTGTTTTCTTTTCATAAAACTGAAAATCAGATTAAACTTGTGCATCACTGAATCTGAGTTCAGGTCTTTCTTTTTAAGTTGTGTTTTGAGTTACATATTTTGATGAACGTTTGATTTGATAACTATCAGATTAATATATGTTTGCATGATGGTCTTTTTCCTCAGAAAAAAAGCTGGATTAAATTACCAATATATCCAAATCTGGGACACTACTATTCATGTTGGAAAAAGGTTGGCAGAATATTTGCTACATGTTGGCACCAGAATGGATTAAGCATGGCACTATATTGGCAGCCAATATTCACCATCCTGGCCCTAGGATGGATCCATCTTGGCACTATATTGGCAGCCAATATTCACCATACTGGTTCTAGGATGGATCCAGCTTGGCACTATATTGGCAGCCAATATTCACCATACTGGTTCTAGGATGGATCCAGCTTGGCACTATATTGGTAGCCAACATTCACCCGATATTGGGCCAACAATGGATCCAGCTTGGCAGCCAACATTTACCCGATATTGGGCCAACAATGGGCCATTTTGCGCTTCCAATATTGGACCAATATTGCCACCCATATATCGGCCCAATATCTGAGCCAATATTGGGCCAATATTGGACCTATATTGGTGTGCTGGCTGGGAAGGGTAGCGTTGTCTGGTAGGTCAGACTCCCACCCAGTGTCTTCACCCCTTCTGGAACCTGCATGAAACCATCCTGGTTGTCTATTAAAGTGCTTGGCACCAGACAGAGACCATCAACTGCTAGGTCAGCATTTTTGAACCTCGAGTCCAATTCGGTTGACAGGTGTTCCAAGAAAGGAATGGCAATGCTAATCTTGAAATATTCTTCTGGAGTGGCCGCAGGTTGGTTGTCACGGAGAGTCTGGCGGGATGCTTGACGAGGAACAACAACATCAGTTGTCAAAGCATTTGCCATTTTGCTGACTTCACCAAACCAGGCAACGAACGCTGTGTCGACATCTCTTCTAATAGAAGACATGCAGTTACTGACCTCTTTGATTTCCCTGTAGGCATCGACAACATCTTTTGTTCTTTTCTGGAGCTTCACTGTCAAGGGTTTTAAGTAATGCAAACAATTGCGGACGACAACGAATGCAACGAGGAAAACACTGCTGCTCAAGGTGTGGAGAAAGCCAGTTGCCTTGGTCAATGTCTCACTGTCCCAATTGTCACTGTCTTCACACATTTGTCCCAAACAGTCGTGAACAACCAGGAAGAGAGATGTGTAAACCTCCAGTGCTTCATGTTTTTCTACCCATCTTGTTCTGCACAGATCAACAAGCTTTGTCTTTGTCGTGTCAGGCTGAGATGCTTCGATGGTATCTTCAAGTTTTCGTTGTCTCTTTGGAGAGTTTGAGAAAAACAGTGACAGTTCCCTCAGTGCTCCCATCATGTTCTTCACTGCAGGCAAGCCGCATGCTTTTACAATGCAGAGACTCAAGCTATGGGAAGCACAGTGAAAGTACAGTGCTTTGTTGTTCCTTGCTTGAAAACGTGCCTGCACTCCTTTAAACTTTCCTGCCATGTTTGCGGCCCCGTCATAACCTTGTCCTCTAACATTGTTGAAATCAAGCCCCCACAAGCCCAGACACTCAACAATCTTGTTGTAAAGTGTTTCACCTGTGGTATCTCTGCACTGGACAAAAGCCAGGAACTCTTCACGAACTTTCAGACTTCCATCGACGAATCTCAATATAATTGAAAGTTGTTCCCAGTTTGAGCTGTCTGTGACTTCGTCAGCAAGCACGGTAAACTGTTTTGCTGCAATAATTTCTGCAAAAATCTTGTTGCGGATCTGATCACCAAGAACCTCTATCAGTCTGTTTTGTGTACTTTTTGAAATGTATGTGGCCTTCTTATCGCATGTATCTAGATGTTTCCGGAGAGTTTCATCTCCTGCATTGATGCACAGATTCAAAAGGGCATTGAAATTGCTTCTGTTCTCACTCTGAAGAATGCCATCATCACAGTTGCCCCTCAGAGCTAACCCCTGTCTTCCACACACTTCAACAATCCTGAAGAGGCTTGTCAGAACTTGTCGATTTGCAGCGATGTTTTCTGCATTTTTCTGATTGATTTCACTGGCGATGCTCTGCTCTGGTTTATCCATGATTGTCAAAAACTGCTCTCCATTTGCCATTGCATCTTTGTGGTATTGTAATAACGAGTGCTTTTTGATCTGATCACAGGCTTTATTCCAGTTCTTGCATGGCGTCTTCACAAACTTGCCCAGGTTTTCAGTAGACTTTGCAAATAATAGGCAATACTTGCAGTAAGCCCCATCCTCGAAAGGAGAATACACAAGCCAGGAGTACTTTTGCAACCACTCATGCTGAAATTTTCGGTTCTTGTTGTTTATCACTGTTGTTGGAAACTGAAAACCAGGTGATGGTCTCCAGTGTTGCCTTAGAAGATGCTCCTTGTCACGGCTTGACAGTGAAACGACTCGCGTGTGTTTCTTGAAAACTTCACCAAAATCGATATTTTTGTTGCTGGTGATCTGAGAGGAGAAATCTGAAGAGGAGTCAGAAAGCAGGCTCACATCAGGCTGGTTGGTCATTGGCATGGCAGAGGATTCAGAAAGCAGGCCCCCGGCAGGCTGATCAATGCTTGAGGAGGAGTCTGAAATACAAATAAAAGTTGGGTCTATGAGAAGTCTGAAATACTAAAACGATTGTGTGTGTACCTGTGTGTGAGAGAGAGAGAGAGAGAGAGAGAGAGAGAGAGAGAGAGAGAGAGAGAGAGAGAGAGAGAGAGAGAGAGAGAGAGAGAACAATGAACAATGAACCTTTATTTTCCAACGGTAGAAGTTATTGGTAACAGGACCAGTTTTCAAACTTGCCGTTGCTACATCTACTACATAAGTGACATAGACATGTAAACATACACATACCACACACTGCTGCATGCACTGCTGCATTCGCTTACGCACGCACGCACGCACCACGCACATACACACACACATACCCACACACGCACTCAGGTACGCACGCATGCACATCACAACTCGCGCATGCACGCACGCACACACACACACTCATGTACACCGCAATTCAGTACGCATGCACACACGCACGAACACTCACACACACACACACACACTTACACACGCACGCACTCAGGCACATACGCACAAAAACAAACACACGCTCTCGGACACGCACTCCAGAAATTCCTACCCGCATACGCGTACGCACAAAAATATAAAATGAGTAAAAATACAAAGTAAAGCAATAAACAAAGAATCATTAAGTACATTAAAGTTCATACAGCAAGGGCAAATATGTATGCAGGTGCTATCTCCCCCCCCCACCCCACGGTCTGCCCTGGGACCTTGGTGGGGTCTACTTTTAGTCCTAGTCACCTTGTCTACCCCTGCAAGGTGGTTCTACTCTTGGGGTTGTATTCTGTCTTCTGCCCATCATCTGTTTTCTCTTTGAAATCTCCCTCCTGTCTGCGCTTCTTGCAGTCTTTTCTTCATTAGCGCAGGCACTCCTGAGAAGCCTTGCGCTTGCGGGACGTAAAGCAATCTATACTCACTCACTCACTCCCCCCCCTCTCTCTCTCTCTCTCTCACGCCGACACACACACACATACACACACACACAGCATGCACGCACGCGCGCGCACACACACACACACACACACACACACACACACACACACACACACACACACACACACACAGACAGAGTCACACATACTGAGAGAGAGAGAGAGAGAGAGAGAGAGAGAGATCAGAGAGAGAGAGAGAGAGAGAGAGACCTGCAACAAGATAATTACATTTAAAGCATATATATGTCTTCGTTTACACACTTCAGTCAAGCTTAGATATATATTTATGATCTGAAATAACAGCTTTTCTTTTTAGACCCCTCCCCCCAAATGATGGACAAAATCTTTGCTACCTTATGACTCGTAGAGTCTTCTTAGGCTAATGATAGCCAATGGAACACACCAGTCATTTTGTTTAATATTAATTATTAAATTGAAACACTCAATCACGTATCAATTTCAGGTTGTATTTAATTTAATTTTTTTTTTTGAGAGGGGGGGGGGGGGGGGGGGGCGGGGCAGTAAATTACTCACCAACACTGCTTTTACTTGTTCCCATGTCACTGTTTCGAAATCCACTGCCAGTGGTCTCACTTTGGGTTGATTTTTGTCTCTTTCGAGGAACTGCATCATCTGCCGTTTAGAAAAACAACTTTTATTATTATTATTATTATTATTAAAGGTTTTCTTATATAGCGCTTACCTGTAAACAGCTCTAAGCGCTTTACAATTTACTCAACAACAACAAACAAAAAGAAAAAAAAACAAAAAAACAAAAACAAAGACATAACATAAAAATTAAAACATGAAATTATCCTAAAAGCAACAACAAAAATGTAAAATAAAATAGAACCGTCTTTTCAACATCTTATATATGATTATGCATTGCAGGTGTTAACACGTCTACTACAATTTTATAATAATAATTTAATATAAAAAAACAGTGGTTTTCTGATTAGTTCTTAGCTTATTTTAAATTTCATCAACAAAAGGCCTAAGGGTGAATAATCTTATTTTGTAGCACGCTGTTCACAGGCATAGGAACTGTTAACAAATTTGCTGATTTTCAGCAGTTGGCAAAATTTCAGCACATTTTTATTTTCCATTTTATTATGTGAAAAAGGCAGTGGTTGGGATGCCGTCATGATGGCTTCTTGTCGTTCCAAAAACCGAAGTCGTCATGACGGTTTCGCACCCGGAAAGGCTATGTTGCCGTCACAATTGATGGCGACGCTGTCAAAGTGGTGTCAGATAGGCTATGGTTTCCATAGTCAGCCATCAAGACGGTTCTGTTCTGCTCTCCGAAGAGATTTACGTCACAATACATAGCTAGTAAGCTGCACTAGTGAAAACGATACCTTATAACTTAGCCCTTGGTTTTGTTATTGAAAACGATATTTTGCCGTCCAAAGATTTTTTTTTATAAATATAAAAGCAATATTGATCATTGATGCCGATATCTTTATTCTTTAAATTGACATTTTTAAAGTTATATATCATAATACTTTGTGAAATAAATTTTAGGCTATGCATTACTTTAATTGTTACCTGTTTTGGTATTTTAATAAGTGGGGCTGTTTTATATCTATGATATTCATTATATGCAGCTAGTATCAGCTCCTACAGCATAGGCTACACTCACAGGAAGGAAGTACCGGCTCCATCGCCATGTGCTCATTTGAATCGAATTCGGAATGGGTGAATTTTACCTAGTTCTACTGACTACATTTCTTTTATGAGACAAAATTGGATTTAAAAATGTACCCACCTTCTGAAATGGAGCTTGATGAAAACCAGCATGACAGTCGCCTACTGCCATCAGCATCTGTTTTTTTTCAGTTTCGGCATTTTCGAGGAGACAGCAAAAGTGAAGTGTTACCAAAGAAAATAGATCTAGATTTAAACTTCCCCCCACAAACCTTAATGACGTCAGACGTCTTTTCACTGATCTTTCTCGGAAAGACATGCACTGAAGGAAAGCAACTCTTTTGGGTACCTGGTCGATTCAACGGAAATCCATTTCAACGATGTTTTTGGACGATTCAACGATGGTCGTTTCAACGGATGTTCGTTACAACGAATTATCATAATTATCAACTTAGCGTCTTAATTAATCTTTCTAAAAAGTCGTTTTGGGGGGATTAGGGCTGTATCAAGGTGAAGGCGCTGGAAGAGGCTTGTGGCCAGAACAAGAAAATATGGCTGCATTTACTAATTTAGGGTTAGGGGTTGGGTTACTTGGTTGTTTCAACGGGAAAACGTTTTGGACGTTTAAACGGATCCCTTGAAATGGATTTCCGTTGAATTGTCTATAAATAACTCTTTGTGCCTTGGATCAAAAGTGACTAAAAACTGCAATGTTTTAAAAACAATAAAAAAATAATAAAACTTTGGAACTTTCTTTGCATAAAAAAAAATTCACTGTTCTTTTTTTTTTTTTTTTTTTTTTTTTTTTAGTTGGGAGGGGGGGGGGGGGGTTCCGGAACCCAGGTAACCCCCCCCCCTGGGTCCGGCCCTGATGACAATGACAATGAATCTTTATTTTCCAAGGATAAAAAGATTTAGGTCTGAAGACCTTTCTTCCATCTTGTCCTTGCTAAACTACTTACACACCCACTCACGGGGCCGCACGCACTGACACACCATAATCGCCCAACAAGGCGAGTCATACTGGCTGCCCCCCTCGATCAGCTGCCGCTCGAAGGTGACAGCAGGGATACAGCCAGTGTGTACATATGGCGATCATATACAAAAACATCATAAACACATTTAATACACATAATGAGATATACATGCGCTACCATCTAACAAGTGTACCATAAGATTTAAAAAAAAGTTTAAAAAAAAACAAAAAACAATCAGATAGACAAATTCAAAATACCACGTCATTCTAAAACAAAAGCAGTTTACGATTGCATTTGTAGCAAATGCTGATGAAGCCGTGTCTTGAAAGCATTTATGGTCGTGATAGATTTTATTTCTTTTGGAAGTAAATTCCATTCTTTGGCTGCTGAATATGACAAGGCCGATTTTAAAAATGTCAAGGCGGGGCCTAGGCACTACCAGGTCGTTCCTCAGTGTCGGGTACGTAGTGTGAGGAGCTTAAAGAGAGCAGCGAGATATCCAGGTGATTTTGAAAGTGTGATCTTACGCATAAATACACATTTATTGAATAAAAAGTGCTTACGAAGGGGCAACATATTTAATTTTGTTAGTTTATCGTCGGTAGTCAAAGGGGCGTGGGAATCTTTTAGGATAAGCTTTGTCGCACGTCTATGGAGTGAATTTATTATTTTTAAAGAAATATCGCTGCATCCATCCCATACTGTCGATGCGTAATCTAGATGGGATTTTATGTGTGCATTATAAAACAACTGCCTGGTTGAAACGTCGGTGAATAGAACTAGTCTAGATAACAAATACAGATTTTTGACAAAACCTTACAAATAGAATTAGTATGCGAGTGCCAACTGAGCTGGTCGTCTACAGTGACACCAAGCAAACGATGTTCTCTAACTTGCGCTATTGGTTGCTGTTCAAGGTAAAGCCCATGAGTGGCGGCGGGCTCAGCTGATGCTTTTGCCTTGTTGTCACAAGCATACATTCCGTCTTTGATGGATTTGGAATCATGGAATTAGTCTGGCACCAATCAAAGACTTCATTTATTGTTTGCCGCTGGAGTGAACTAGTGATTGTGGGCACGTCTGGCGCAGACACATCCAAAGTTGCATCATCTGCAAATAAGCTACAGGTAACGTCGGGCTGTGAGATATGTAAAGGTAAGTCATTTATGTAAAGTGTGAACAATAAAGGCCCGAGAATAGATCCCTGGGGCACGCCATGCATAATCAGCCCCTCAGAGGATGATTTGCCATTTACACTGACATACTGTCGTCGGCCTTCAAGGTAGGATTTAAAAAAGGATACAGCTCGGTCACTTACGCGGTAGACTGAGAGTTTTTCGGTAAGGAGGGTATGGTTAACTAAGTCGAAGGCTTTGGTAAAGTCTAAAAAGACCACTCCAGTCAACAGTGCTTTATTTATTGATGTGAGCCAACGATCCGTTAAATGTGAGAGAGCTGTTTGACAAGAGTGCCGCAGGCGAAATCCTGACTGTAAGGGATGAATAAGGTCGTGTGTGTCAAGAAAGTGCTGTAAGTGTTTGTGTATGTGCTTTTCTATGGGTTTTGAAAGTGAAGACAAGATAGAAATTGGCCTGAATTTATTGGGATCTGTAAGATCTTTGTTCTTAGGAAGCGGAATAACTTTGGCTTTTTTCAAATCAGAGGGGAATTCGCCACGCTCGTTACAACGGTTGTAGATGTACGTTAAAGATTCTACTATGAAAGGTAGTGATAGTTTTAACACAGCAGTACTAATTTCATCATGTCCTGAAGTGCGCTTACTTTTGAGACATTCAATCGCTTTACCGACATCGTGCACTGTCATGCAAGGTATGTGGAAAGATGAACGAGAAGAAAGTTTGCCATCACAATATTTGACAAGGATTGGGGATACAAACGGTGCCTTAGACGTAGTGTTTTGCAGCAACGACTGGGCGGCAGAAAGAAAATGATTATTAAAAGTTTCTGCAGAAATAGAGGTATGTGTAGGGCTATATTTAGATTTTGTAAGGGCATTAAGCGCTCTCCAAACAGAGACTGACTGTATCCTTTTTGTCATTCATTATTCGTTTAAAGAGTGACTTTTTGGCATCAAGAACTAATTTTTTAACGCGGTTGCGTTGCTTACGGTAAGCAGGGAAATCTTTTTTTTTCTGTTTTAATTCATCTCTCAGTTGCATGGCATCGACCAAACCTTTGTTTAGCCAAGGCGGCAGTTGCGGGTTTTTTACTCGTTTTTCCCTAATCGGGGCGTGCCTATCAAGAACACTGAGGAACAATCTGTACCACTCAGACAACGCACCATCAGGCTCACAATGGTGATAAACAGTATCAAAAGAAACGGAACTAAGGTCAAACAAAAAAGCCTCTTTGTTAAAATGTTTAAGCGATCTATACTTGATGGTAGTGTGCTGGTGTTTACGGATAGGTTTATCTGCTTTCACGGTCCAGTTACACAGCACACAGGGTAATGGTCGCTGATTCCAACTTGTAGTACTTCCGTCTCCAACACTGGGTTCTTGTTCGTTGTATATATATGATCAATGAGTGTAGAGGACGTAGACGTAACACGAGTTGGAGATGTTATCAGCTGTTTGAGCCCAAAAAGAGTAATAGTGGACTCCCATGTAGGGTTAGCGGAAAACATGTTAATGTTAAAGTCCCCTAACAAAAGCACATCTGATGTACAGTTTTTAACTTGATCTAGCATGTCAGTGAAATCATCAAGCCATACATTTGGTGCAGAGGGGTTCCTGTAAATAAAACCAACTAATACAGGACTTGACTTGTTTCTTATTTCAACCCAAACACTTTCCACTGTGTCTGATTCAAGGTCCGGTCTTCTACGGGTGATGTCTTTTATAGAATCATGAATATACACCGCAATGCCGGTATGTGTGGGGCTTTGTGGGTCGCGGCGCATAAGGGAAAAATCAGGTATAGAAATGACGTCATCGCTGATATTGCGGAGTTAAGACGGGTTTCCGTGAAACCAAACAAGTGGAAAGGGTTGGGTTGACTCAAAAGAACACACACATCGGGAGTCTTGTTACATAGATGATAGATATTGAGATGACCTATATGAATATTAGAGGAGTCTGACATGTTAAAATGAAAAATACTGTGAACAAAACAGTTCAGAAACAGGTAATACACACTGAGCTGCACAGGCAATAAACCTAATAAGGATCATAAGGACTGGCAGTAACGCCAAATGTTTGTCACAGTAAAGCACTATCGTGTAATTTTAAAACAATGACAAGAAAATCGAGTTGAAACTGGATCAGTGTCCACGCAGTTTCGCAGTCTAACACCTGAAAGTCAAAAGTCCGGTTTCACAGTCGTAAAGTCTATGGCAAAGGGAAGCACAAAGAGTTAATATAATCAGCTATGAACGCTTAGACAGGCTGCAAGGTCTGGTTGAACGGAGGGTACATCGATAAAGTACTGTACTGAAAGCCATGGGACGGGGCCCAGGGATCACTGGCGTGTAGACGACAAATTGTAGAGACCGTAGGGGTTCGGGATCTGGTGAAGCCAGGGTGTCGGGTACCACTGTGGTTGCAGAAAGGACTGCTCATGCTGCTGTTGTTGCTGATGGTTAGGTGGTCTGTTTTGTTGGTCGACCTCTATATTTGTCTGTGACAGTACATCTGTACTCGCTGCAGAGTATGATGGTTCGCTGTGGGACTGGCTGTGCGGATGCGGCTGGTGTTTGACCACACTAGAGTATGTCTGTTTTATTTCAGTCTGCGAGTGGGCCTCTTTCACTGCAGTCTCGGAGTGGTTGTCGTAAGAGAGAGAGAGAGAGAGAGAGAGAGAGAGAGAGAGAGAGAGAGAGAGAGAGAGAGAGAGAGAGAGAGAGAGAGAGAGAGAGAGAGAACGAACGAACGAAACTTTATTTTCCAAGGATTGAGATATTAGGCGCGCAGGCCTTTCTTACAATCTGTCCTTGCTAAGCTACTTAAGGAACACCAACCAAACAACAAAAACTAACTAATAATAAACGTCACACACACGCATACACACACGCACACAGACACACATATACATGTACTCGTGCACATGCGCACTGACTTTTGTACATACACATACGTACGTGCGCACATAATTATCTATAAGTAGGTATGATATTTTGTGTACTATCAAAAACAAGTTAGAAAACTGAACAAACAATTTGGAGGCTAGATGGGAAAACAAATAAAAACATGAAGCGTATTATGTCGAAAAACAAAGAAGAAGAAAGGATCAGCATAACGATGTCTTAGAAAGGTAATCATGTACTCTACTTTTAAACAGAGAGAGGGACCGGGTTTGTTGAATAGTGGGAGGAAGAGAATTCCATAAAAGAGCACCTGAATAAGACAGGCTAGATTTGAACAGGTCTATACGGGGCCTTTTTATAGAGAGACTGTTCCTGGAGGTGCTGTATTTTTTTTCCAGTTGGCGAAAAAAGCCTAGATAAGTAAGGTGGAGCTTTCCCGTTAAGAATTTTGTGCATCAGTACACATTTGTTTAGTGCGAGGTGCTTAACCAGAGGGAGAAGTCCGATGGCCTGCAGCTTGGCATCAGTGGATAAAGACGGATCAGGGAGGATAAGCTTAGCAGCGCGCTTGTATAATGAGTTTATCTTCTTGAAGTGATTTTCACTGCAGCCATCCCATATTGTTGAGGCATAATCAATGTGTGGTTTGTAGGCATTAAAAAATAGTTTGCGCGTCTTAAGGTCAATGATCGTTTTAAGTTTGGAAAGCAGAAACAACTTTTTGGACAAATGTTTTCTCATATAATATAGGTGGTTATGCCAGCTTAGATCATCATCTATTATTACTCCAAGCAGGCGGCGTTGACTGACCTGTTCAACTGAGATGGAGTCCAAAGAAAGGTTGAGTGATGGAGGTTTGAGCTGATGTTTCTGGCGGGTTGTGATAAGCATGCTTTTTGTTTTTGTGGGATTTACAAGCATGCGATTTTCATTACACCACCGAGAGACTTCATGAAGACTCTCTTGAAGATTATTTGCAATTTCAGGCA